>JAFEMH010000637.1:0-607500 GCA_022495995.1 Adenophora triphylla var. japonica | reverse complement strand
CAATTTAGTGGTGTGCGTGTGCAATACAAAAGATTAGAAACCCGTTCAAGAATCTTTAACTTATCATGTTGAGGTCAACATATAGTTATTGATTATTAAATTGTCCGTGTGGACGATTTTGAAATGCATGATTATATATTTTTGTAAATATCATTTTTGTCTATTAGAATTGCTTGATAGTCGATAGTCAAGATATTTTGGTTGTATTCCCTATTTTTCTCTAGGTGTATACTAGACAAATCTATAAATATATTAAAGCAAAGTTGTTTCTAAATTTGGAAAGTTGGAGCCCAAAAATGTCACTATCAAGGGGTGAAAATGAAAATTGATTCAACACATGATTTTAGCAAATGGTTTTGGAACATGGGTAGAGAGAAAGTGGAAAATGATCTATAGATTCTATACTACTCACACTCTTTGAAAACTTTTGGAAATGTACATTTTTTTTTCTTTTTCATTAATTAATCAACAATAGGTGTCTAGACTAGGTTGCAATATTTGAACATTTTCTAATTATTTCATTAAAAAATAATTATTTAATGAGCTTTAAAATTTATTATTTTTAATTCAGAAAAATTGAAAAAAAAATACCTCATTTTTAGTCTAATAAACTCATTAAACAGTTATAATCTAAATATATATTCTTAAATTTTAGAATAAATTTATTATTTTCTAATTATTAATTAATAACAGTTTTTTTGTATTAACGATAATTTTTAAATTTAGATGTGGATATTTAATTTGTTTTTTTCATTTTTAGTCTAAAATTTAAGAGTATATATTTAGATTATAACTACTTTTCTTATGTTTTTGAGATAGATGATCATTAGTTAGACATTTTTTTATTATAATTTTATTAAAAAAAGAAGAAAATTTTATTTAAAAAAAGATAAAAAAAAATTGAAGAATGTGGAGATAATATAGGTGACTACAGGGACGGCCAGGGGGTAAGGGATGTTTTGGAGGCAAAAATTGGGTACTTTTTATTTAAAAAATAAATTCATTATGTTATATACTAATTACTATTAATGCATGTTTTTAGGCTTATAAATCCGGATTATTAGGCTTAATAGTTGAAAATCTTATTTTGCTTAAAAAAATACCTCTACTACTATAAATAATAATCCTTTCTTTTTTAAAAAAAATATATGGATTTTTACTTACAAAAAATTAATATGAATGATTGAAAAAAAAAATGTTCATAATTTCAAATTTAAGCAAATAAGATGATTGAGATTTATTCATTTATTTATTTGTGAACAGTATAAATCGAGATACGAACACGGGCTTGTCCGAGTTGGGCCCAAATGGATTGGGCCATAAACATAATCCAATACATAAGTATCAATGCTCAAATTCCAAGGACCGAGGTACCCTCCTCGTATGCCGAGGAGCAGCTCCTCGGCCTTACCTCGATGACAGCTCTTCATACTTGGCTCATCATGTTCTGAGACGTCAAAAGTGACGAGGAGAGAAAAGTTCTTACCTCGGCACATTATCACATGACGAGGTAAGAGAATCATTCACCCCGGCATATCCACATGACAGCCAAGCATCAAATGACAAGGAAGGAGAATCACGGATCTCGGCTTACTTGCCAATGCCGAGATAAGGAATTCATTCTCCTCGGCTTTCCGGCTAGCAGATCGCACAATCCTATTCAAACAAGGATTCAACAGTTATGATCCGATCAGGATTGTAACCACCTATACCAATTCAAGTCAAACAATGACTCCTTAACAGATATAATTCTCTTAGGATTATATCTTATCTCTTTACAAGTTCAAATTCTACATGGATTCTATCAATCCATCCCTATAAATACAAGTCATATGGCCTATTATTTGGTACGTTACTTTTTTACATACAGAAACTCTGTCAATTTAGTTTCTTAATCATAAACCGTGAACTTACTCTCACGTCGGAGGGCCTTTAGCCGGAGTCGCCCCGGCTTAGTTTACGTGTTTTCTCTTATTTTCAGGCCTTGCAATCTCCGGAGCATCCGAACGCTTGGATTTGGGCTGATTTGACGATTTTGGCCTCATCAATTGGTTCCATTGCCGGGAAATCGATTCAAACACCCTTTGTTTGGCCTGGAAAAAGCTCGCTGAAAGTCAGTTTGTTTGCCGAAAATTTTCTAGATTTGAACGGAAATTTCTATTCCGTTTTGGCTCTGTTCTTGATTCGCCGGATTCTGCAGAAAATTCGGCCGGAATCTGCAAATTCACGCCTGAAGCAATCTTTTTGGCCGGAAATTTTGTGTTAGTGCCCAGAATCTGTCCTAAATCTTTGGCTAGAAATCTTGAATTGGTGGAAAACTTACGTGTGGTAAATTCGCTGTTACAACCTCTTATTTGCAATGGACGGACAATTCACAAGTGTAACTGCTGAGGAACAACCCAAGTGAATGGGGTTAACCCGGATGCCGAGGTGCTTCCTCCTCCCCCACCTCAGCCTGAAGGACCCCCTCCCCTCGCCATGACTCTTCGTTCCATGGGTCAGGCGAATGCCGAGGGAGAGGGAGCTAACCTTCCTCGTCCTACTCGTCCTCGAGGGAAGAGGACTGGGAAGAAGATGACGAAGAATGCCGACGTCAGTCAAGCCGAGGGCACTCAGCCCGTTGACCGACGTACTTTGCTACATAAGAAGATGGAAACATTGCAAAGAATGTATGAGACACAGGCGGCTCTATTGCAAATGGATCCAGACAATTCTATGGCTGAGTTCATGCTGCCGTCGATGGGAAATCCTCGTAGAAGGGAGCAAGGTGAGCGACGAGGTCCTCCCCTCGATCCCGCTGAACAACCTAAGCAGGCCCTCCGAGAGTCCCCCCGTCCTCGGCACGACCATAAGAAGAAAGACCAGGTAGTTGACCTGAGAAGCCAGTTAAGTTCCAAGGAACAAGAAGTGAACTCACGAGACTTGAGGACGAGGCTCAGTTTGTCCAAGCGTTTATCTCCTCCTCATCTCGTCATGGCACCTCGTCGTCCCAGGTCTCCTCGACCACATCGACCTCGCCATGGTTCTCCTCGTCCTCGAAGGGATTCTCCCCGTCCTTGTCCTCGTGAATTTGCACGGCCAAGGACACCTGAACCATACGGAATGATACTTGGTGGCCAAGGGTTGGAACCTAGACGTGACAAGGCACCATCCAAACATGACAGCCACCGGAATGACGTGGAGCATAGTAGGGTGAATGGTCACCCCAAGGATAAATCAACTCGTAGCTCCCAACGAAGCACCCGCTCTAGCAATGATAAGGGAGTGGAAACCAAACAATGGGAACTATTGAAACAGAGGCTGGATGACATGGAAATGGGAAAGAAATTTGATGACGATGACTTTGACTGGTCAACTCGTCCATTCTCTCTGAGGATAACTGTTGCACCACCAAATCCTCACTTTAAGGTCCCGAACTTTGAAAAGTACAATGGAACCACTGACGTGAAGGACCACGTGCAAAGTTTTGAGCAAACCATGAACCTCCTCACTATAGCTGATGACATGCTCTGTAAAGCTTTCGCGAGCACCTTCTCCGGAACAGCCTTGACCTGGTTCCGTGAGCTGAAAAAAGGTTGCATCGATAGCTGGAGAGGCATGAGGAGAATGTTCTTGAATCACTTTGCCACAGCTGGAAGGAGAAAGATGAGATTGACCGACCTTGCCAATATCGAGCAAGGAAAAGGGGAAACCACCCTCAGTTATTACAACCGATTTCGAAAAATGGCAGACCAAGTGGAGGAAAGCCTTACTAACAGGGAGGTCATTGTTTGTTTTAACTCCGGATTAAAATCCGGTCCCCTCATTTATGAACTCTCCGCCCGGGAACCTAAGTCCAAGTCTGAATTGTACCAAGTGGCATACGCCATTGCAATGGCTGAGGACAAAAGCAAGAAAAGGGGATCCGACAAGGTGGAACCAGAAGCGGCCGGCGCTCGCCACGATGACAAGGGCAATGGTAAGGGTTCCAAGGGGAAGAATAGAACAAGAAGTACCGAGAAGCCTGAAGTGTTCACCCCTCTTACCAAACCCATCTCTGAGATCATGCAACTTGTAAATCTTCCACCTCCTCGTCCGCTGAGCGATAAACCAAAGTTTCCTCGTGACACCTCTAAATACTGCGATTTCTACAAGGACAATGGGCACACCACTGATGGCTGTTGGGCCCTCAAGAAAATGATCCAATGGTGGGTCGACGAGGGGAAGCTAGATCGCTATGTCATGAAGAAAGACAACAAGAGAAAGCGGAAGGAAGAAGAAAGCGAAGACGATGATAAAAGCGAGGACGGAGAACGTAGGCCTCCTAGAGCCAAGTTACATGTGATCCGTGAAGAAGTGACTTCTACCAGAAAGCTGAGGGACCAAATCCATGAACTAAGTAAAGTGTACCACTGTGATGTACCCGATTTTTTTTGTGAAAATCAAAACGGAGTCGCCACGCCATTTTTGTTTTAAGGGCCAAAACTTTGAAAAAAGCCCGAGATCAGAGATTCGAGTTCGGAGGTCACGTTACGCGCCGGGAAGGACGTTAGTGTGCACCCGTGTAGGGGAATTAGGGTCTTTGATACTAATGGTGCTTCCGGATATATGATTGAATCGTGTATAATCCACTTTCCGAATAAAGTATTTCGACCCTTATTGCCTGGGTTACACGAAATCCTTATTGGGATAAGACAATCACGCAATTTGTTTTCTAGGCAAAGAGAACAAATCAAAACCTTGAGAATTGATTGCTTTCGTTATATTGTTGTAATTCACTCTTGTGTTTTTCATCATTCTACAACTGAGATCAATCATCTGTATTTATACAGATGGAGAGGTATGAGTTAAAAGGTATAACCAAAAGACATAACTTTAGCCAAGAGATATGACTTTTCGCCTTGAACCGGCACTGTTCAGAACCGCCGGCCGAGTCAAGGGACTCGCTCGCCGAGCACACATGTCCATTTGAATTTAGCCAAGCCGCACGGCCGTGTCTTATGAACCGCACGGCCAGAAGTTCATACTGCTTCTGGCCGAGCAAGGCACATGCCTCGCCGAGCAAGACACTCTGCAAACTTGGCCAATCCGCTAAGCTCGCTCGGCCGAGTCAAGGACTGCTCGCCGAGCACATCAAAGAAAATGTGCTACCCTTTAACTTTTACTTCTTTATCGAGGTTGACTTCGTTTTAGCTCAAACGAGTGTGTACTCCACACTTTCCCTTACTCGTATCCGAGTCTAATACGAATCACATTGATCTCTTAGTAAATCACCATTACAATAAAATAAGTTGATGATATAAAATCACCAACAAATCCCCTCCATTTTAATGTAATCCTTTGATTTACTAAACTTTTATAAATAACGAAACAAACGAATGCATAAATGAAAATGTCTTGCGATTGAATTTTCATCTTAGTATAATACACATTTCAAATACTCGAGAATCGGGGTGTCGTAACGATTGAACCCGTCAACTCATATGAATACCGAAGATACTATACACATAAGTTCAAGATAATTCTCTTTGTTTAATCTTGACACTTTACAAGCCATGTGTCCATATCCATCGTGAACATATAGGAAGCCAAGTCCTAGCTTCTTGAAGCGGCAAAACTTCATGTTCATTAAGGTAGTTCCTTTAGTCTTGCACCCGCATTTGCAATTTTTCAAAGGAACTATTAAGAAGATATTCTTCAACCTAGGTTTACTTGCAGTGTGTCCGAACACATACCTTGGGAAAGATAATAACATGTGTTCCAATCTCCAACTCGCGAGCTTTCCACATTGAATTCAAGCTTCTAACGTTGTATTAGAAGGGAATTGGGTATCTCACAATTAGAGGATTAAATGGACTTTAATCCCATTCCCATTGCAGATTTATTTACCAAGTCTCCGGCTAACCCCTTCGTCAAGTGGTCGCCCAAATTTTGTTGCGACCGAACAAACTCAACTCGATATTACACCATTCATGATTAACTCCCGAATCATACTATGTCCGACACCCAAGTGTCTAGACTTGCCATTATAAATCCGACTATAGGCCCTAGCCAAGGTGGCAAGACTATCACAATGGATAGACATTGGTGATATCGGTTTTGGCCATAATGGAATCTCATATATCAAGTTCAAGCCACTCCGCTTCTTTTCCAAAGAAGAATAATGCTACAAACTCGCATTCCATTGTAGAATGTGTAATACATGTCTCGCTTTTTAGAAGCCCAAGAAATGGCACCTCCTCCAAGCAAGAACACCCAACCACTCGTAGAAGATGAATCTTCTTGGTTGATCCAACTGCATCTCTGTGTAACCTTCTAAAATAGAAGGATGTCCACTATAATGTAAACCATAGTCCATAGTACCTTTTAAGTACTTGAACACCCTTGTTATAGCGTGCCAATGTTGTTTACTAGGGTTACTAGTGAACCTACTCAATCTTCCTACCGCATATGCAATATCGTGTCGAGCGCCCGTCATAGCATACATCAAACCGCCAACGGCTTTTGAGTATTCAAGTCATGACACAGTTTACCAAGATATTAGACACAAGTTTCTCAGTTGGATCCATGGGAGTACTAATCTTAGAATAATCTTCACAATTAAACCTCTTGAGAATTTTCTCAATATAATGAGATTGTGAAATTGCGATTCCCTTGTTCATCCGTTTAATCTTTATACCAAGAATAACATCGGCTTCTCCCATGTCCTTCATAGAAAACTTTGATGATAAAAACTTCTTAGTTTTATCAACTACTTTTTGGTCGGTGCCAAAAATCAGCATGTCATCAACATATAGGCGATGATTACACCTTTACCGGTTTCATCAAATCTCGCTATATACACATTTGTCTGACCGATTTAATACAAAACCATTCGACAAAACAACCTCATCAAACTTTTGATGCCACCGCTTAGGTGCTTGCTTCAGCCCATACAATGACTTAATTAACTTACATACCTTATGCTTATTACCTCGGCATAACAAAACCTTACGGTTGTTTCATATACACTTCTTCTTCTAAATCACCATTTAGAAATGCTGTTTTGACATCCATTTGATGGATCAATAGATTCCGAATAGCCGCCAAAGCTATCGAAATCTAATAGTAGTGATACGAGCAAATCGGGTGCATAGGTATCGAAGTAATCGATCCCTTCCTTTTGTCTAAAGCCTTGGATTACCAATCGAGCTTTAAACTTGTCAATTGTTCCATCGACTTTCATCTTCTTTTTGAAGATCCATTTGCACCCCAAAGGTTTACAGCCTGGTGGTAAATCAGACAAGACCCATGTATTATTTTCCATAATAGAACCAATCTCATCATCGATTGCTTCTTTCCAAAACCCAGCATCTCGAGATTGTATTGCTTCATCATATGTTCTCGGATCCTCCTCTATACTATAACAGTAAGGGTATTGAGATTCAACCTGATCTCTTGATCCCTCAACTAAATATAGTTGAAAATCAGAACCATATGATTTAGCTTTCCTTACTCTTGTACTTTTACGAGGTTCGAGTGTCTCACTTGGTACCTCAATCAAATGATCATTCATTTGAGATTCAGCCGAAATACTTATCAATTCTTAACTTAATGGTGAATAAATATTCAACCAAAGCAAGTAGATCCGCATACTCACAACACATTATTAAATGCGTGGCTATGCATTTGAACAAACTCACAACGCATCTAATGATGGTGGCTATGTTCAAAAATGGGATAATCTTACATTAAGAATTGAAAGCCTTTCGAAATATTACATTTTCCACCGAGCATGACATTATGAAGAATTGATAATAACAGAAGTCATATAAACAGAACTAGAGTCAACAGGAATTTTATTCAAATTCAACATAAACATCCCATTGTTATAATAACCAAATCCTACAAATACACCCGACTTCGATAAGATATACTTATCGGATTCATAAACTTGTTTATAACCACACTTGTTCAAGACAGGACCAGAAATTAAATTCTTACGAAGTTTAGGTACATATAAAACATTAAACAAAGAAATCGTTTTTCCCGAACTAAATTCCAATACCACACTTCCTCTTCCTTGAATAGGAGAGGAATGGTCATCACCCATGTAAAGAACAGATCCGTCTTCCATTGGTTCGTATGTCTTAAACCAACAACGATCTTTACAAACATGAGCAGTGGCACCGGAATCAATCCACCACGCAATAGCATCATCCTGCACATAAAATGCCTCAGAAATTATTGAAATAGAATTTTTAATAAATCTGTTCCAACTATAAATTAAATTCTGACCTTGGTTTTGAGAATGGTCCTTAGACCCCTTTCCCGAACCACTTGTGCTTGCGCCTTTCTTGTTGTTTCCAACACGACAATCCTTCTTAAAGTGACCAGATTTGCCACACTTCCAACAAGCCAATTTAGGCTTCTTGTTGGAACCAGAACCATTGTCATTGAAACTACGTTTCTTTCCTTTGTTTTTGTTTCTACCATCATCAATCATATTGACCGATGGTCCACCAACTTCCTTTCCTTTGCCTTTGTCATTCTCTTGCGCCCTTAGAGATTCCTCTATGCGCAAGTGACTACCAAGTTGAACCAAAGATAGATCATCTTTACCATGTTTCAAAGTGTGTTTGAAATCCTTCCAGGAGGGAGGCAACTTATCAATCACACTTGAAACCGATATTGACTCATCCATCTTTAACCCATGTTGAGTATATTGTCCAAGGATTCTAAGGAGTTCATTGAATTGTTCCATGACAGTCTAGAATCGACCATCTTGTAATTGTTAAAATTACTCACAAGGAACTTCTTACTAGAAGCATCCTCTGCCATGTACTTGGATTCAAGAGAATCCCATAACTCTTTGAGACTCCTCATTTTGATAAATGTCAAATAAAGGATCAGACATACCGTTCAATATGTGTCCTCTGCAGATGTAGTCATCGTTCTCCCACTTCGATCTACGTCTGACGGCCTCCAAGTTATCCTCTTCAAGCAATTCTGGAATTGGAGTAGATAGAACATACACCACCTTTAATGTTGTCAAAAGGAAGTGCATCTTCTTTTGCCAACGTCTGAAATCTTGCCCTTCAAACTTGTCTAGCTTTCCAAACTTTGTTGTCATCTCCTTCACAGTACTTCCACCAGCCATGAGTATCACCAAATACTTTATTCGTTTGTAGGGGAATTAGGGTCTTTGATACTAATGGTGCTTCCGGATATATGATTGAATCGTGTATAATCCACTTTCCGAATAAAGTATTTCGACCCTTATTGCCTGGGTTACACGAAATCCTTATTGGGATAAGACAATCACGCAATTTGTTTTCTAGGCAAAGAGAACAAATCAAAACCTTGAGAATTGATTGCTTTCGTTATATTGTTGTAATTCACTCTTGTGTTTTTCATCATTCTACAACTGAGATCAATCATCTGTATTTATACAGATGGAGAGGTATGAGTTAAAAGGTATAACCAAAAGACATAACTTTAGCCAAGAGATATGACTTTTCAGTTTGAACTGGCACCTGTTCAGGAACTGCTCGGCCGAGTCAAGGGACTCGCTCGGCCGAGCACACATGTCCATTTGAATTTAGCCAAGCTGCACGGCCGTGTCTTATGAACTGCACGGCCGTGTTGTTCATACTGCTCGGCCGAGCAAGGCACATGCCTCGGCCGAGCAAGACACTCCAGAAACTTGGCCAATCCGCTAAGCTCTGCTCGGCCGAGTCAAGGACTCTGCTCGGCCGAGCACATCAGCAAAATGTGCTACCCTTTAACTTTTACTTCTTTATCGAGGTTGACTTCGTTTTAGCTCAAACGAGTGTGTACTCCACACTTTCCCTTACTCGTATCCGAGTCTAATACGAATCACATTGATCTCTTAGTAAATCACCATTACAATAAAATAAGTTGATGATATAAAATCACCAACAACCCGGAGCGCCTCGTAAAAACGAGTCTTCCAAACATTCAAAATCCTTTGTTGTGTGTGTGTGTGTGTGTGTGTATGTTTTGGCCAAAATAAATTGAAACTGAGGTAAGTAAAAATTGGGAACTCTTTTTAAGGCTTTAAACTGATCCCATGATTTTTTGGGTGATTTTTGGGTTGAGATTTGTAACTCAAAAGATTTTTGGAAGTTGAAAACCATTTCTGCCAAAATGAAAAAAAGCAGTTGACCCTTGACTTTGAAATGGACTTTAGGGCTGGAAAACTCCAGAATCTGGGAAAAGTCCGGGAATGAAAAATGTTCAAAACACCTTCAAAAAGGTTTCTGTAAAAGAACTTTTCATTTTGGAGATGATTTGAGGGGTCAAAACCTTCTGGAAATCTCAGATCTGAAATCTGGATTTCCAGAAGCTGATGAACTAGCCTCTAAAAGAAAATTTGTAAAACGGAGTTTTACTCACCCAAAAAATAAAGTAAAAATATGTATGGAAATATCTGGATGTTGGATACAAAAAGTGTTTTGTAGTCAACACCAAATTACACATTTATCTGTGTCCAAAAAATTAGACCATGGACTGAGGTCTGAGAAAATTGCTACTGGACAGCAACTTCTCAAGAAAGAAAATATGATTTTAAAGGGGGTTTTGCATCCATGCTTGTCCCCATTTCCCTAGGTTTTGGTTAGTGATCACTTGACATTTTAGTGGTGAATCAACTATACCAAACCATCCTTGGGGTACATTAGGACTAAGCACTTCATTTGCTTGGGAAGGGGAATTTTATCCTTTGAAAATGAGATTTGATGCTTGAAAATGGTTTTTAGGGTTTTGAAAATGAGTTTTCTTTGCAAGAAAGTAATAACACATTAAAGAAAATGTTGATCCTTGTAGAAGATCAACCATGGAGATGGACTTCCATGGTGATCTTCTTGGATCTTAAGACAAGAAGATGAATAAACTACATTTTGTAGCTTGAAAATGCATGCATGGATGAATTTTAGGGTAAGGAGAGGGAGGTTATACCTATCTTCCTTATGTTTTGTGTTTGAAGGCTTGAATGTGAGAGTGTTTAAGGCTTGAATATGAGAGTGTTTGAGGGTGTTTAGGGTTGATGATTTGAGTTGGTTAAAGAGAAAACAAGTAGATAACAATGAAGTCCTCTATGTTTTCTCTCTAATCCTCCTCCTAAAGGGTGATTTGAGCTTGGATTGGTGTATGTATGAGAGTATGTATGAGAGTGATTTGAAGTGTTTGTGAGTGAGTGAGATTTGGGAAAGATTGGAGAGAAAATGGTGGCAATTCAAAGGAATTCCCACTGTTTTCTCTCTATATTTCGCCAGAGTTTCGTTGCTGTGATCAAATTGTGTTGTTTTACTGAGAGAGAAGGGTTCAATTTATAGGCCCCTGTGAGGGACAAAGATGTCCGCGCGGATCCGACTGTCGCGTGCCTTTGTTCACTTCGCCGCCGCAGCCTTTTGGGACGAAGGAATAATCTTTTGAAAATTCAAACTGGTTGTGTTTTTCAACTTGCCCAATTCGGATTTTTCCAATTTCTTTTGCTTTTTGAGATTCTTTTCCTTGTTTATCTTTAAATGGCAATCCCTAATCTACCCTCACTTTGTTAGAAATGTTAGGAATTGTTAGAAATGTTAGAAATGTTAAAACTTTCGTTAACTTTCTAACGAAAAAGCTACCAACTCAAATTGGAGCACTTACAAAGAGCCCCTGGCCGCGGCGTGCTTCGAAGGAAGCGGGGTCGTCGATAAGAGTAAGGCTCCATATTTGACAGACGATCAAGTGATCGAGTGGGCTGAACCTAATCAATAGGCTACCTACGTATCCCGAATGGGAATCAAGTCCGTCGTAGTTCGGGTCTTCGACTATCTTTAGTCGTCGACCTGGAGTGGACTGCATTTTAGGATGTCAACCTGGCGAGCGAGTTCTACAGTCGATTGCTGAAAGAAACTCTGTTGGGGATAAGAAATGACCCTCTTTGGTCTGATGGCTAGGGTTGTATATCCGCTCTGCTGGGGATAGGAATGACCATTTTGGTGCAGTGGGTGAACCTAATGATAGGCTACCTACGTATCCTTGAGAGGAATCAAGCCAGCCGTAGTTCGGGTCTTTCGACTATCTTTAGTCTTCGACCCTACTGCTTTAGGAAGGTCGCCCTAAGATTTGACTATTTTTGGGTAGTCGCCCTATGGTCTGACTGTTTTGGGGAGTCGCCCTATGGTCTGACTATTTTCGGGAAGTCACCCTAAGGTTTGATCGTTTTTTGGGGAAGTCGCCCTAAGGTTTTGACTGTTTTCGGGAAGTCACCCTAAGGTTTTGACTGTTTTGGGGAAGTCACCCTATGATCTGACTATTTTTGGGAAGTCGCCCTATGGTTTGACTATTTTTGGGAAGTCACCCTATGATCTGACTATTTTTGGGAAGTCGCCCTATGGTCTGACTATTTTTGGGAAGTCGCCCTATGGTCTGACTGTTTTGGGGAAGTCACCCTAAGGTTTTGACTGTTTTGGGGAAGTCGCCCTAAGGTTTTGACTGTTTTGGGGAAGTCGCCCTAAGGTTTTGACTGTTTTGGGGAAGTCGCCCTAAGGTTTTGACTGTTTTCGGGAAGTCACCCTATGATCTGACTGTTTTTGGGAAGTCACCCTAAGGTTTTGACTATTTTTGGGAAGTCGCCCTATGGTCTGACTATTTTTGGGAAGTCACCCTATGATCTGACTATTTTTGGGAAGTCGCCCTATGGTCTGACTATTTTTGGGAAGTCGCCCTAAGGTTTTGACTGTTTTGGGGAAGTCGCCCTAAGGTTTTGACTGTTTTGGGGAAGTCGCCCTATGGTCTGACTGTTTTGGGGAAGTCACCCTAAGGTTTTGACTGTTTTGGGGAAGTCACCCTAAGGTTTTGACTGTTTTCGGGAAGTCGCCCTAAGGTTTGATTGCGATTTATCGCTTTCCTCGTGTTGTGTGTGATAGCGTTTTAGGTGCCTCAAACCTTAATGATGGCATCTTAGGTGCCTCGAACCTTGACGATGGCGTCTTAGGTGCCTCGAACCTTGATGATGGCGTCTTAGGTGCCTCGAACCTTGATGATGGCGTCTCAGGTGCCTCGAACCTTGGTGATGGCGTATTAGGTGCCTCAAACCTCGATGATGGCGTTTTAGGTGCCTCGAACCTTGATGATGGCGTCTTAGGTGCCTCGAACCTTGATGATGGCGTCTCAGGTGCCTCGAACCTTGGTGATGGTGTTTTAGGTGCCTCGAACCTTGATGATGGCGTCTTAGGTGCCTCGAACCTTGGTGATGGCGTATTAGGTGCCTCAAATCTTGATGATGGCGTCTTAGGTGCCTCGAACCTCGATGATGGCGTTTTAGGTGCCTCGAACCTTGATGATGGCATCTTAGGTGCCTCGACCCTTGATGATGGCGTCTTAGGTGCCTCGAACCTTGATTTGAAATGATTTCCTTTGATGGTTTAGGATAGATGGTCCTCTAGTGGACTTCATTTGAAGGGATCGGTTTTACGTCCGCCGCCGAAGGAAAGGATGACCGTGCTTTGGTCGAGTGGTCGGACCTAATGATAGGCTACCTACGTATCCTTAAGAGGGAATCAAGCCGGTCGTAGTTCGAAAATAGCCGGGGATGGTCTTTGATGGTTTGACAAGATTTGAGGTTTGAATTTTTTTGGGAAGTCGCCCTAAGATTTGATGATAATGTTCTTTTAGAAAAGTAGTTGATTAAGATATGCTTTCATACCCGTGATGTGCTTACTCGTAGCCGAGGCTACGGCTGATGTTGATGAAGAGTTGTTAGGTTGCCGTTCGTGGGACGGTTTCGCCGACGATTTGTCGTCTTTGGAGGCATTTTGACTGAAGGAGGAGTTGGGTTGAGTCCGCATCTTGGCCGGTGATCGTCAAACTTGTAGAGGTTTTTGAGCTTGTCTTCACATTGGGACTTCTTGCTTTTGAGAACTTGGTGTCTCTAACCGCATTGTATTTGAGAACTTGGCGTCCCCGACCGATTTGTATTTGAGAACTTGGCGTCACGACCGATTTGTATTGGAGAACTTGGCGTCTCCGACCGCATCTTGTATTTGAGACCTTGGTATCTTTGGCCGATTGCATTTGAGAACTTGGCGTCTCTGACCGATTTGTATTGGCGTCCTTGACCGATTTGCGTTTTGAGAACTTGGCGTCCTTGACCGATTTGACTTGGCGTCCTTGACCGATTTGTTGTATAGAGGAGAACTTGGCGTCCTTGACCTGATTGTATTGGAGAACTTCGGCGTCCCGACATCGAGAACTTGGCGTCTCTCGACCGATTGTATTGGAGAACTTGGCGTCTCGACCGAATTGTATTGGAGAACTTGGCGTCCCCGACCGAATTGTATTGGAGAACTTGGCGTCTCCGACCGAATTGTATTGGAGAGCTTGGCGTCCCCGACCGATTTGTAGACACCGGAGGCGGTCTTTCATATGTTTTGTGGATGTTGGGACTGTTTTCATCCATTTGAGGTCGTTTTTGGTAAAGATCATCCTTGCCGAAAAGGGGGATTACGTTTGAATTCCTGCATTTGTTAGTGAAGAGGAAGATGCATATATGGCATTCATGATGCATAGAACCAAAAATGATTATGAGATGATGCGTTTATTTGCTTTTGAAGATGCACTTGGCCTAAGCTTTTGGCAGGGAAATCACGATTTATGATTTTCAATCACTTAGGATTTTTCCTATTGATTCAAGTTTTCAGTGCATGCTACATGAGCCCCGGGGAGATTTTTGTGGGGATGCATGGTGATGAGAGGGGATATATGTGTTGTTGATCGCTTGGGACAAGCTTTGAGCCGGTGGGGTGATATTCTTTAGTCGCGGACGAATTGCATGTTATTGATGAGGTCAATTTTGATCTTGGGATGAAGTTGGATTTGAACCCCGGTCTCGATTGAAATTTCTTTTCAGGTCTCGGACATTTGAAGCCGACGCCGATGTGCTCTAGAATCAAAGCATGTTGACATGAATGAACCCTCTTTGCTTGGGTTAGTTGTGATTTGACGAAATGCCGATATGAGGAGATTCCCAATTCTCAACTTCGATGATGCAGGAGTTGCCATATGCCAAGTTCTAAAGCCGAAACTCCAAGACAGCTTGTTGAGGTGACCAGACCTTTCTTCGAAGATAGGTGTGACTTGATAAAGCCCCATTCCATGGAAAAGACATGGCGAAAACCACGGAATCTTTCTCGAATGATTTGATGAAGCCCCGTGTTTGACAAAGCGTCACTACAGAGGTCCAGCTTAAAGGTTTGACCGACATACCGATGAAGTACCGAGCCAATCGATCAACGTGAGAGCCTTCAAGGTGAAGTTGTCATGAAGGGAGAAACCCATCTTTGATACCGACTATGAAACTAGAATCCTCTCTTCGAAGAGTGTCTTCCATATGGAACCTGTTAGCCATAGTGGCACTTGGCTTGTTCGTGGCTTCAATCATATTCACCCTACTTTTTTTTAGGGAATGGATTGTTGATCGTATTGGGTCCTCGGGGTCCCCTTTTCGATCGCTCTCACACCGCCCTTTTTCAGGAGTCGTGTTGGAGGTGGAAGAAACCCGATATCCGTAAGAGGTGCGACAACTCGCCGCCGATTGTAAGCCCTCTCAAATTTAGCCCCGAATTGATCATTGCCCGTAGATCCGGATAGGGAAATTGCTAAGTGAGGCCCTCGATGTGGTTTCGGCGTGATCGAAAGATGTCTAGTTGTTCCTCTTCAAAAGGAGGAGTTGCCATCTTGCTTGTAAAAGTCCCCGATGTTCTCGTCTGACGCCGCATTGTTGTCTGCAGTCAAATCTATTTGCTTCCCACTCCAAGTTGGCTAGTAGTCCGGTCCCATGTAGCCCCGGCCTCGGATTTTAAGCGAAAGAACCATTTTAGAGCACTCGGACTTCAAAGAGAGATCGAAATAGTCGCCCAACCGCCGATCGGCGCCCCTTTTCGACCTTCATTGCCAAGGTATACGTGTCCGCATGGGTTTTCGGGCATGCAAGGCCATCAAAGAGATCCAAATTAGGCATCACGAATTTGTGGGGAACAAAGGAGTCCTGGTTCGCTGTCGGAAAGCGTACTTCTTAGCAAATAATTCAAGAACCGTGCTTTCATTTCCTTGTGTCGTTCCACGAATCAAGCCAAATGAGGGTCTTGTGGTGGAACCATGGCATTCAAACCAAATGATCGAGCTAGAGAGAGGAGCTACCACTGGCGCATACAGGTGGAGGGAACGGCCGATCCGGGGACATAGGTGAAATCCCGTCCTGCCCGAATCACCCCGGGAGCTTCGAGTAGGACCCCGGGCAAAGGGATAGAACTCGCGGCTTGTTGTTGATTTTCAACCGGCAAAGAGGGCAAAGGCGCCTTGATGTAGCCGGGTAACTCGATTTCCTGAGCGAGGCCCATAAGTAGGCTTAAGTGCGGGCCGCCGTCCCGATTGTTGAATTGCATAGTGAAGGTGCATGACCAGGGGGTACTGCGGTCCCGGTGATTCTCGATGAAACTGGGATGGAGGCTTGGTAACCCATCGAAGCCCGAGTGAGGAATGGATTTGTGAAAGCGTGTGAGGAGCGGCCGAGCTAGCATCATCCCGAGGAAGGGCTTCGACCGTTGCCCCGGACTGCCGCGGAAGCATTCCAAACCGCTGCCGCGAAGGCCCCGATAGATTGGTTCTAAACCGAGGTGGGATTCCAATCCGTCGTGGCATTCCGAGGTATCCCCAACCATGAGGAGACATTCCGCACCGATTTTGCCCCGCCGAGGAGCCGTGAACCGATCGGTTACGTTAGACCGCACGGGTCCAATAGTCCGTATTGGGGTTTGCCGTCCCCGCTGAGACTGGCCATGAAGGAATCTTGTGAGGCTTGTGCGGTGCCGGGATTGGACATCTTGAACCGGGTCATTGCCAAGGCATTTCAAACCGATGTAACCGAGAAGCTCCCGACCGATCTCGTACCGAACCGCCGAGGCATACCAAACTATCGTGACATACCGAGCCGACCCCGATCGCTTTGAGGCATACCATACTGGCCCAAATCGGATCGAAGTCAATTTGTTTCCCCAAACGATCGTCCTGCATCGAATCGTGAATGTATATCGACCGAGGCCGAAAGGATGGCCGATTCGCAAGTTGAGAAGAGTGTGAGGAAGGTGCGGTAGTCTGTCCGGCCAAGATAGGGACGGGGATCCTTTTCCTCTTCTACCGTGAAAGTTCCATCTGGGAAGCCGAGGGCAATCGTCAAACCAAAATTCCCGACATCTTCCAAGGATGAACATCGAAACCTCATTCTCGATTGGCACAAGGAGTTTTATGGACTCAGGTTCCAATATTAGCCATAGAAATATGATGAATTTCTCGGTCTTGGTTAAAATTCCGTCCTCGTCCTCGACATCAAAGAACCGCACTTGACTAGCCCATGACCAACATGGCGATCAAATCTCATCTTGCTTGGTGGAGCCTTGGTCCGAAGAGATGTATTTGCGAAGTCTTGATTTGGAAGAAGTAACTTGGCAAAGCCTCGGTCTCATGACCGTGAATCCGACACAATTAGAGAGGCTTCAACCTCGGTAGGCACCGTAGACCGATACCGAACAGAGACCCAACCCATCTTGTAGCAGAGTGAAGAACCAACGTTCTTGAATTATCATGTAGCAAAAGAGGCAACCCATCCTTCCATATTTACTTTATTATTTTCTTTATTCAATTAGTCAACCTAAGAAAATGTAAAAGCAAGACAATTTTAGGAATGTATACCGCAGGGGCATATATTTTTCGAAAAGTGGGGATGAATCCCCGATTTGTATTATTTGATGGCCTCATTTGACGAAGGCACAAAAGAACTCGCTTGGGTTTGACTCTTTTGAGAGAGCATAAGTTTAGAAAGGTTTGTAAAAGTGTATGGAAGCCCCCGCCGACGTAAAATTAGTGTTTAGCTCTATTTTTCCTATAATGTAGAAAAAGAAGACTTGTCGAGACATCTCGAAAATATGTTTTATTCAAAATGATCACAAGATTGCTTAAAACCCTTTATTAATGTTCGGGTTATTCAACCCCTAATCTCGATATGAACAAACATTTTGATTAATCATGAGGAGAAAGTCAACCGATACCAAGAGTCGAAGTTGGCGAATGGTGAAGAGGGATCGTGTATAGGAGAGGCTATCGGTGAGGCCGGATTTTCTCGGGATTTGAATGTGTTTATGACCGGACCATTTCTCGGTTGCCTACGTTCCCTCATTGTGAGGAGCCCAGGTCGCCGTAGTTCGGGCCTGAACTGTGTTTGGCTTTAGAAAAGGGGTATGAACATTTGTGGTACTTTTGGTGAAAAGGCTCGGATAGGAAGTTTGGATGATAAGGTGCGGGCCTTGAGGTGATTCCTTGACAAGTCATTTTGAGCGATTCCGTTGCTTCTTGATCGTCGTCCTTCATCGGGGAGAAAGATTTTGGATGCAAATTAAGGGCTTATGATATGTTTTGCCGTTGCTTTAATCGCTCCCTTGTTGTCGACAACTTCCGTTCTTCGGGCTTTAATTTTGCCCATATGTCAAACCTTCTGATCGGCGGTGCTAGGTCCTTGGCCTCATTTTTTTTTTTTGAAGCTTTTGTTTTTTTTTTTTGAAGCTTTTGTTTTTTTTTTGAAGCTTTTGTTTTTTTTTTTTTGAAGCTTTTGCTTTTTTTTTTGAAGCTTTTTTTTTTCTTTTTTGAAGCTTTTGTTTTTTTTTGAAGCTTTTGTTTTTTGAAGCTTTTGTTTTTTTTTTTGAAGCTTTTGTGTTTTTTTTTTGAGCACTTGAGGACGAAGGCAAGCTTCTACTTGAACTTTCTTGATGCATGGGGGGCGGAGGCAAGCCCCTGTTTTTTCGATATGGGGTCGATCTCCCGATGCTGAGTGACCTTTTGTTGTCCCTTGATGTTGCCGCCTTCGTTGACTTGATCAAGGTGATGATGGGGATATGTTTTGAAAAGTGTATGGCTTGATGGAGGCCTTTGTTAGGTGAGGAAAGTGTATAGGGAGGGCATTAGTTGACTTTCTCGCACCAATTAATTAAAATCTTAATCATTTCCAGAGATTATTTGTTGAGCGATGCGAGTGATCATTTAAAATAAAACCATTTCATTAAATGTAATGTAGGTGTGCAAATAATGTCTCAAGTCTAGCGAGAAAAGAAAAAGACTCTTTTATAGAAAACTTAAGATTAACTACAATGTCCAAGGAGGACTTGATTGAACGAAGAAAGTACTAGAACCTACGAAGGTTGACTAAAAGACTGTTTTAATATTAAAGGATGGGTAGCCCCTAGTCTAGCTACTCTTTGTTGTTGGACCGCCAAGACGCTTGAGCTTTCCATCTTTCGTTAACTTCTGATTCCATTACCGCAGACCGAGGCGGTGATCGGTTACGTGCCCATGATACCGGTGGGAGTGGAGGAGTTTGAGGCCATGGAGCACTGGGCGAGCACAAGTTGTCCAAAGAAACGGGTCGGAAAAGTCACGGGGCGAACTTTGTCGATCGAGCATATTGATGGAAGGAAGTGAACCCGAGAGGACCTTGAGGGGTATTGGGCTCTGCTTGGGAGGATTCAGCGATGCGCTGGTTGTTTTGAGTGAAAGGGGTGATACTAGCCGATTGTGTCTTCGGGCCTTTCTCAAGCTTGGAACCGGCATTAGACAAGTGTGCTCTGGGGCGGGTTGTCCTATCGGATTCTCTCACTTCGGGCACTTGAATTTTGCGCGACGTAATCATTTCTTTGCCTCGGTTCGACATCTTGGGTCAAAGGAGTGCTAGTACTTATCATAAGATCAAGCTTCTCCCGCATTTGTTTCACTTGCTCTATCAATATTGCCACATGGGGATCAACGGGAACATTCGAGTTACCGGAACTCGCAACAAGACTCTTATCGCCAGAGGGAAACACAGCCGCAGACCGGTGAAACCGACGGTGAATTCACTAAGTCCGGTAGACGACAACGGAAAACTTGTGGCATCCGGATTTTCTTTTTAGCAACTCATGATCGCATTCAAAGTGGGTGTAGAGGCTTGAACATAGCCACATAGCTCAAACCGATTATGTGAAGCCGGAGCATAAATTGGCAGTGTAATACGAAATTGAGGAACAGGTGTGATGGAGCCCAACTCGTTACGAGGAGCCGAGGGCGATGGAGCCCTAATGGCCCGAGGTACCGGAAAGGCTGAAGAGGAATTGTCCTTGGCAAGGGATCATATGTGGATGGAGGAGGTGTTAGCCGTGGGATGGAGAGTTATAGGATGAAGGGACCGAAATCACTGCTTTGAAGTCTCATCTTCGACCATGACCAGAGGAACCATTCGCCTCAACCGTTACCCGAACTCCATGGCGGCGGAGAGAGCATTGATGAGCGGGTCACCGTTCTTCATGAATCTTATGGGCGTTTTCCAAAGCCAGGGACTAACTCTTCCTTCCTAATCATCGGATTTCTTGTATCCTTACCGCTTTACGCCAAATACGCCATCGATCATTATCATCCCATTTAACCTTGGCGTCGGTCGTGAACTTATCGGAGGGCGAGAGTTCAAAGCATTTCACCAAATCCGGCTTTGCCATGGCCACATGCTTGTTGCGATCAAACCATCCATTCTCGACATTTGTTGCGACTAAATCATCTGGCTTGTCGAGTCTGTTGAATTCACGAGTTTGAATCATAAAATTCAATCATGTTTACATTCGCGTTGTTTGGGAAATGATCATTGGCGGGGTTGAGATCACCGAGGCGCTCGAGTTTGCCCTTCTTAATTAATCCCTGAATCGCCTTTCTCAAAGTTGTACGGTTGTCGGTCGTATGACCGTGGTGCTGTGGAAAGCACAATGCTTAGTGGTGTCAAAAGGGATTTTGGGATCCTTGGGCCGATAGTTTCTCATGGGTTCGAGGAGACCCTGCTCTAGCAAGCTATTTAAAACTTTGCTTAAGGGAACACCCAAATCCTCGGGATTCGAGATTTGGTCATTGACTCTGGTCACCATTCGAACGGGGTTTGCCGGTTTTGGTCCATTGGGGCGCTCAAGCTTGCCCGTTTCGATTAACCTTTGAACCGCTCTCTTCAAGACTTTGCAGTTGTCGGTCGTGTGGCCATAATGATCATGGAAGGCGCAGTGCTTACTCATGTGGAGAGGTGCATTTGAGCTCCTTGGATGGTAGTCCTTGAGAGGCTCCAAAAGGCCTACCCTTACTAAGCCCTTGAAAATTAAGCCCATAGGCATCCCAAGATCATCAAAACGTTCTCGTTGCCTTAAAGGACCACCATTTCTTGGTTGCTTTTGGGGGCCGTCAATTGTACACAATGCCTTCTTTCCTTTAGGATGTCGGAGCCGTGTTGGAAGGGTAAGGTTTATAGCGGCGAGACATGTTCAGACTCGTAGTCTTTTCCCGTGCACGAACCCTTTTGATGTAATCATCAATGTAATCGTCGAGATTCGACCTTTTGTAAACTTCATTCGTGTCAGATACACAAGATTGATATGGTGAGATGGCCCGAGTCGAGCGATCGTCGATACTCTCGTTGCTAGGCTTTTCTTGTACCTTCTTAATTGGTTCTACCAATAATCCATTGGACGAGTCAATAGGAACATTAGGATTGCATGACCCCGCCACAAGATTGGCATTAGCAAACGAAACCACAGTAGGAAGTACTCTGGTGGGAGGAATGACAGTCTGAGCATTAAAAGCGTGACCGTAATCTTCCTCATAAGGCCTGGCAGTTGCCGAAGATGAAGATATATGGCTCGTAATGGGTGGATACCAGGGAGCAGTGAGTGCGGATCCAGAAAGGCTTGAAAACATGAGGTTTGAGGCATCGTAACGATAGGATTGAATGTGTCTTGACCACACTGAGGAACATGACTGCAAGGGAAATGTGTATACTGTACTTGATGAGCAGGAGCAGCTTGCGTAACGGCCGGGTGGAGAATTTGATGAGGAGCATTTGACCTTGTTGGACTTCCCAACCGGAGGGGCGGGGTAGAGCTCGGGGGATATTGTGAACACGGTGAGCCTGACGAAGTGGTGATAAAAGCCTGGTGGCCCACGCGATCTTGCAGTATCATAGGGGTCAGTGTGCTTTGAGAATTGGAGGAAGCAAGCTGGCCCCCTCTGAACCATGGAGCCTGAGAAAGGAACTGTCCCATTCCGAGATGGTGACCCGAGCGACCGATGCGGTGAAGTAGTAAACCCGACCCCTTCCAAGGCTGGCGAAAGCCAACCGATTCAATCTGGTGGTGAGACACGAGAGGCAAGAGGCGGGTTGACCTAGATCGGGACTGTCGAGGAGTATCGAGCAAGAAGAGTGAGATGTACCGAACCGACCAATTCCGGATTGATGGCCGGGCGGACCGAGGTTTTGGAGTAGCGCCGGCCCATTCCAATCCGCGGACAGAAATGTGATCGATTGAAACCCAAAGATGAAAAAACCGATAGGTGTCGGGGGAAGTTGACCAAGATCGATACGATGAGGCCGAGAGGCAGGATGAGTGATAGGCTGGGGGATGCTTGGCCCATTAGTAGTTCCACACGAAAGGGACGGGGCATTTGATGGTAGTTGGCATGCCGGGAGGGTAATTAGCTCCAATCTTCGCCTCAACCGTAAAGGTTCTATTAGGGTGGTGAACAATTGCTAGCCCACGGGTTACGATACTTTCCAATAAGCGACCGATCCGAGCCTCTTGATTTTGTCTTATACGTTCCAACATACGATTCCACTTTGTTCGGCACTTTGCGGATTTTCGGGGTGTGGAGTTGTACGTCCCCACCGTTCTCCTCTGAGTTGGTCATTACGAAACTTTGGTGAAGCGAAGGAGGAAACCGATGAAGTATCTGACTTCGGAATGACCGAGCCGAACAAACGATGACCCGGGGTCTCGATCCAAACTTTGCTTACTTGTGGAAGGCACAAAAGGGTGTGGTTCGGACTCGGGAAAGCGAAACGAGGTTGGTGTTTGGGCTTAGGGCTCATGCAACATGCGATTATTTGTTCTTGTTTACTTAAAACATGTTTTATTAACCTAATCGGTTGGAAAAGATTGCTCTTCTTTTTCGCGAACTACTGCGATTCTGGATCGGTGGGCCCCGTCACTACGTCTATAAGCCCCTCGTATTCCACTTTGTATTTCGACCTCCCGGGGTGGACAGCCCGGGCGAGGGTCCTATAGGGCAAGCGGGTCCCACCGACCGAAAGAAAACGATTCTAGAAGTCGGCGGGTAATCGAGTCTTAACGAGCATTCGATGTAAATTACGGACAAAGGCGACGTCAAAAATCAAGATCATGTCAGGGGCTCGACGAAAAGTCGGCATGGTTTGGGTGATAAGCGTCCACAATTGATCTTGACTTGTCGTCGGTTAAGCCGTAATTAGGCATGGAATAATCATTAATCCTTGATGACTCGGTGTCAATCTTTGGGAGTCGGTGTATAATTTGTGCCGATCGAGCCGAAGTCAAGGCGCGGTCAATATCTTGGTCAAAGTCTGCGGCGGAAAACCGGCGGGAACTTCGACTGATTAGGGTCCCGAAAGATATTGAGTCGGTATGCCGACAAAGGCTTGAAAGGAAAGGTCTATACACGAGACGGGGCATGACACAGACCCGGACTAAAAACCAACCGGGTCTCGGACAAAGTGTGTCACGGATAAGTGCATGGTCGACACGAGGCTCCATGGGATGTTTGGGTAGTCCTGTGCTCATCCGAGAGGCGTAATAAGACCAAACGGACCGCGACAAGGATTTCCCCGGGTTAGGGACGTAGTGTGCAGTGTACGGTCACGTGCGCGTAGTGTGCAAGCAGTCTATATTCTTTTTCTGAGTAAAATAGAGAGATTTTTTTATGTGTCTTAAAAATATGATGCATGATTTTTTTTTTGAAAATTTTCTTTTTTTTTTGAAAATCCTTTTTTTTTTTTGAATTTTTTTTTTTCTTGAAATTTAGTGAACACATAAGCACGTAAGCACGAAAATTCCAACAGTTAGGGACATTATTCCGACAGTCAAAATTTTGACTTTCTCCGAGGCGGCCAAAACAACACGAAAACTGTGCAAAAATCAACACACACACAAAAATGATTTTCAAAGCCGGGACGGAAGCTTGACCCTCAAAAGCTCTTTTTTTTTTGAAAACGGTGATACCGGTACGTGGGATTGTTAAACCACAATTTATCCCCGACTCGTGTTAGGAGGCGATAACGGGAAGTTTAATGGTTTCCACCAATATATCAAATACCATTTTTTTTAAAAAAAAAGCTTAGTCCCCAGCGGAGTCGCCACTGTGATGTACCCGATTTTTGAAATCAAACGGAGTCGCCACGCCGTTTTTGTTTTAAGGGCCAAAACTTTGAAAAAAGCCCGAGATCAGAAATTTGGGTTCGGAGGTCATGTTACGCGTCGGGAAGGACGTTAGTGTGCACCCGACGCGCCTCGTAAAACGAGTCTTCCAAACATTTGAAATCCTTTTGTGTGTGTGTGTGTGTGTGTGTTTTGACCAAAATGAGTTGAAACTGAGAAAAACAAAAATGGGGAACTCTTTATAAGACTTTGAACAATCCCCAAGATTTTTGGTATGATTTTTGGGTTGAGTCTTGGCACTCAAAAGATTTTTGGGAGTTGTAAAGCAATTCTGCCAGAATGAAAAAGGCAGTTGACCCTTGACTTTGAAATGGACTTAAAGGCTTCAAAACCTCAGAATCTTGAGAAAGTCCGAGAATAAAAGTTGCTTAAAACACCCTAAATAGGGTTTCTGCAAAGGAACTTTCCATTTTGGAAGTAATTTGATGGGTCAAAACCTTCTGGAAATCTCAGATGTGAAATCTGGATTTCCAGAAGCTAATGAACTGGCCTCTAAGAGAAAAATTGAAAGATTGAGTTTTACTCACGCAAAAAATAAAGTAAAAATATGTATGGAAAGATCTGGATGTTGGCTACAAAAAGTATTTTGTAGTCAACACCAAATTCCAAGTTTATCTATGTCCAAAAAATTAGACCATGGACTGAGGTCTGAGAAAATTGCTACTGGACAGCAACTTCTCAAGAGAGAAAATATGATTTTAAAGGGGGTTTTTGCATCCATACTTGTCCCCATTTCCCTAGGTTTTGGTTAGTGATCACTAGACATTTTAGTGGTGAATCAACTATATCAAACCATCCTTGGGGTACATTAGGACTAAGCACTTCATTTGCTTGGGAAGGAGAATTTTATCCTTTGAAAATGGGATTTGGTGCTTGAAAATGGCATTTAGGGTTTTGAAAATGCATTTTGCAAGTAAATAAGAACACATTGAAGAAAATGTTGATCCTTGTAGAAGATCATCCATGGAGATGAACTTCCATGGTGATCTTCTTGGATCTAAGACAAGAAGATAAAATAACTACATTTTGTAGTTTAAAGATGCATGCATGAATGAGAGACTTAGTGTAGGGAGAGGGAGGTTATACCTATCTTCCTTGTGTCTTGTGTTTGAATGGATTCAAAGGCTTGAATGTGTTTAGGATTTGAAAGTGTTTAGGGTTGATGATTTGAGTTGGTTAAAGAGAAAACAAGTAGATAACAATGAAGTCCTCTATGTTTTCTCTCTATTCCTCCTCCTAAAGGGTGATTTGAGCTTGAGTTAGTGTATGTATAAGAGTATGTATGAGAGTGATTTGAAGTGTTTGTGAGTGAGTGAGATTTGGGAAAGATTGAAGAGAAAATGGTGGCAATTCAAGTGAATTCCCACTGTTTTCTCCCTATATTTCGCCAGAGTTTCGTTGCTGTGATCAAATTGTGTTGTGTAAGCGAGAGAGGAGGGTTCAATTTATAGCCCTGCGAAATTGACAAACATGTCAGCGCGGATATGATTGACCGGCGTGCACTGTTCATTAATTACGACTTCGAGGCTTTGGACAGGAAGAATAAAATTCAAAAATCCAGCAGTTTATGTTTTTCAACTTGCCCAATTCGGATTTTTCTTATTTCTTTTGCTTTTTGAGATTCTTTTCTTGGTTTAACTTTAAATGGCAATGCCCATTTTACCCTTACTTTGTTAGAAAAGTTAGGAATGTCAGGAATGTTAGTAATGTTATAACTTTCGTTAATTTTCTAACGAAAATGCTAACAAGCTCAAATTGGAGCACTTACAGTCCCTTTTCCCTTTGTACCCTTGGCCTTTATCCCCACCCACCCACCCACCTGCCCACCCTTCATCTTCATTTACTCTCTCTCTCTCTCTCTCATCCTCACCCAAAATTCAAACACACAAAATCAGATTTTTAGAGAGAGAAAGAGAGAAACAAAGAAATTTTTAGAGAGAAGGAGAGAATCAGATTGAGAGAGAAAGAAGAGAAGAAAGAGAGAGAAAACCAGTTTGAAAGAGAGAAGAGAAGAAAGAGAAGAAGAAGAAGAAGAGGCATTTGAAGTCAAATTCAACATTGAAGATGTCAAACCTAGAAAAATCCGGTAATTATTCAACTTTTGTTCTCAAATTACTTTAATTACGCTTCAATTTGAGAGAATTGGGTTCAAAATCCATTCAAAAATCTGGGCTCTTGAGGTTCGGCCACTACTGACCGATTTTTTGGATCTGTTCGGCCACACCCAACCGAACTTTGATTAAAAATTCGGCCAGAACCAACAGAACCTGTGCTGAAATTCAGCCACACCCGGCCAAACCTTGCTTAGAAATTCGGCCACACCCGGCCAAACCTTGCTTGAAAATTCGTCCACACCCGGCCGAACTTTTTGACTATTTTCAGTCACTTATGGCCGAACTTTTTCAATGTGTTGTTAAGTGTTTGATTTTGATATAATATGATATGAAATAGCTATGAGTTTGATTTTTGATGTTTTCATTGCAGTTAAGCAAATGTTTACAAGAAGAAAACGTCCAACTACTTCCGAAAGGAAGGAAAAAGAAGCCGCATGTATTCAAGGGCAATCTACACAGAACCTTGATGCTGAGCCAGTTGAGGATGCAAATGTTGATCCTCATCAGTCGATCTACAATGAGGAATCTCAATATATGGAAACCTCACCTCAGATAGACCTTCTTTCGGCTCAAAATTATAGTGACCCGGAAGATGAACGGGAATATGAGCCGAAAGATGAGCCAAAAGATGAGGATGATGTGAGGATGACTCCGAGGGAGGTGGGGATGAAACCTCTTATCCCGGTGGCCCGAGGTACAAAACTTTACTCATTTCCTATGAAACCCACGTTGCTAAATCCATTTGGGAGGGTAAAGATGACCGTACCCTAAAATGTATTAATCATATAGGAAAGTTGAAAAAATGGCAATTGGATTTGAATAATATGTCTGAGCCGGTTCAAAATACTATTATAAATTCCGGTCTCTTGTGCTTAGTTAATGGAGCGTTTGACAACGTAGATAAAACGTTGGTTAACGCTTTTGTTGAGCGATGGCATCCGAAAACTAATAGTTTTCATATGCCATTTGGGGATATGACCATCACTTTAGAGGATGTGTCTTGTCTTACGATGCTTCCGGTAGTAGGTGTACCCTTGTTTGAGAGACCCGCTTATTCTACTCAGCTACCTCTTAATAGAGTCGATGAGGTTTTGAGAGTGACAAAAAAAGTTGCTAGAGATGGAATTCCTGCCTAAGGGGCATTGGTCAATTTAGAATGGCTGAGAACGAAGTTCTCCCCTCATTTGTACTCCTCAGACCCCCGAAAAGCTGTCTGTGCTGCTAAGACATATCTCTTATATTTATTGGGGTGCACAATTTTCTCTGATAAGACCGGGACATGTGTCAGCTCGAGCTATCTAGATCTTTTGAGAGATGATGGGGCAATTGGGAATTATGCTTGGGGAGCCGGAGTGTTAGCTTATCTGTACCGGCAACTAGGAAAAGGATCTAGGTTTAACTGCCATCAGATTTCCAGGCACTTAACCTTGTTGGAGGCATGGGTTTATGAGAGGTTCCCTGCGTTTAGGAACGGTTTCAACAACTCCTATCTACCCAATTTGCCACTCACATTGAAGTGGCTACCACCTCGGGCTCAACCAGCGATAGTTGCCTCCGAGGAGGAAGTAGTGCTCTACCTCGGCTTAAACGAATATGAAAGGGCATCGACGTGGATGTGGCCAGTGTCACTTCATTTGTCCACTAGTTCAAATAGTGTAACGATGGGGCGTGGTGCACGATGTCTGACACGTCTTGGAACTCCACAAGGGCATTAAATGCATGGAAAGGACGGAACCTTTACCCGGACTTCAACCCGTATCCGTTTTGTGAGTGGGTATAAAAGCAAAAACCCTTAACGATTTCAACCTTTTATCGCTCATAATCCTTGAGAGAGAAATAGTAAGTTTAAAAGACGAAAATTGTGTTCTTGATTTCTTGCCCAGATTCGTTCTCCTTTCTTGTTCCCGTTGTTGATTTCTTCATCAATCATCCAAAAAAGGTATAATTTCTTCCTCAATTACTGTTTTCTGCATTTTAATTTGTACTTTTTGGGTTTTTGGTTGTTCGTGTTCTTGAGAAACCGCCATTGTTGGTGTTTAAAGCGTTTCTGAGTTTTCCTTGAGTAATTTCTTGAGCCCCACTTCTTGTGCCTCCTTCATATTTTAGCAATGGCAAGAACTTGGAGCAGTAATCCCAATGTCATTTTCTGTTATCATATCAAAAACCTTAGGATTTACCGATGATCCGATGGCCCTTAGTTGATGGTGAGCTTGGGAGAGATAGGGGAGATCTTGACGAGATACCAAAGCCATAGAACCGATGTAAGGTACCCAAGAGGGTATAGAATTTACCGGCTAGATGCTGGATCTCCTAATGTTATGATATTACAAGGCTTTTTTGAGATAATCAATCACATCAGTTTGTACTATCTTCAATCTGACCCTTCGGAGCATCCACCATTGATGGGTAAGGTCCCCTCCTCGGCTTTAGCTATAGGACGAGAAGGGATGTTCTTCTCCCTCCTCGTCTTTCCTCTGCCTAGCCAAGATAATAACCCTTTTCCTTTTATTTGTGCAGCCATGACGGGAAGAGGAAATGTCGCTAGCACTAGTGGTCCCTCAACATCGAATATTGTTAACGCCTTTGACTAGGGAGTGAGCGTCGGAGGCATAGGACAAGGCCGAGGGAGAGATGGCTGAGGTAGGGCGTATGTTAGACCCATTAAGGCCGATGAGCCTATGTTAGAAGAGTTGTACTCAAAGTATGGTGTGTCAAGTGAAGAGTATCATCTTAGCTACTTTCCCAGTGTCAAAATCGTATTCGATGAAGATGTGGATGACTTTTATTATAACCTGAACCATGTTAACTTCTACTTCAAACAGTTCCAGTTAGGTCTTCGACCCCTAGATCCCTTCATAAATGAGTTCCTCGGAGATATGCAGGCCGTCCCGGCTATGCTAGGAGCCAACGCCGTGAGGTACCTCACTGGTTTTACTGTTTTATGTCGTAGCTTGGGCTTTGAGCCATGTCGGTCTGCTTTCCACCATTTCTTCACAGTAGGGTACATAAAAGATTCAAAGTTGGTGGTGATAAGGAGTGATTCCAAACAACCTAAGATAATTCATCCTGTTTCGAGTAAGGTGTCTAGTTGGAATAACCATGTGATCAGGGTGGAAAGCCATCAAGGCTGGGAGTTTCCTGCTCCCTCGGAATTACCCGGTGTGCCCACGGCGGTGTGGCGACCTGATTGGAGGAGGCATTAATAGATAGACTAACACAGTATGCCGAGGTGGGTACCTTATGCTGGTCGAGCTTGGAAGCTAATCCAAGGTATTATGTACTGGCCGACATTATGCCTGGGCCTAGAGATGGGTCGATGCCCCTCATCCCCGTCACAAGGGGTAATAGGTTTCCTAATTTGAGGATCCACCCTGGCCTCGTCTTCCACCAAGATTGTACTATTTGCAAACAAAATGACGATCAATGTTTAACGGAAGATGGTGTCGCCGGCTGTAATATTTTCATCTGGTGCAGATTTGGCCTTCCACATACAATTGTCTCTGATCATGGATTACAATTCTCTACGGCATTCACTACAGAGTTGGGAAGAGTCAAAGTCGGCCATGCAAAATCCTCAGTTAGCAGACCCCAAGGCAACGGTCAAGCAGAAGCTGCCAATAAACTGGTCCTAACCGCCCTTACCAAGAACCTTGAGGGACGCGAGGGTAGATGGTTGGACGAACTTCCCCTAGCCTTATGGGCTGTTCGCACAACCACCCGGGGGCCAACCGGGAAAACCCCATTCGCACTAACCTTCGGTTCTGAGGCTATGGCACCAGCTGAAATGGCCATCCCTACGGTGAGAAACTCCCATTATGATGAGCAAGTCAACAAGGTTAATAGGCTCCTAGACCTAGACCTGATAGATGAAAAGCGACTAGCCGCGCAGATGAGGATGGTTAACTACAAGCAAAGGACCAAGGAATATCATGATAAGAGGGTCATCAGAAGAGTATTCCAAGTAGGTGATTGGGTACTTAGAAAAATCGAAGCAACCGGTCGGAAAGCAGAACAAAACAAGCTCTCCCCAAATTGGGAAGGCCCCTATATCATCACTCAAGTCATTCGAGAAGGGACTTACAGATTAAAGACCAAGGAGGGGAAGGAGCTTAAGCACCCATGGCATTCCGACAACCTTAGGAAATATTATCACTAGTCTAGTTTATTTCGCAATAGATTAGTTTCTTGTTTTCTGTCTTTTACTTTTTAGTTGATAGGATTGCAGTTCGATGTAATCACGTTTCAGTTATACGAAAGTAGTTTCTTCCAACATGCAAAGCAACTATCAGCTCCTCACACAAATACCAGAGGACGAGGATATTATCCCCGACTCTTCAAAACATACACCTTACGTCTTGACAAGGGTCCGCCTTGACTCAACGACTACAGGCTCCTAACAGCCAAGACCGAGGGTCCTCCTCGGCCTGATGGCTTACCTTACATCCTGACAAGAGTCCGCCTTGATTCCAGGATTACCATTATAACAGTTAAGACCGAGGGTCCTCCTCGGCCTAATGGCTTTACATCCTGACAAGGGTCCGCCTTGATTCCAGGATTTCAACTATCACAGTCAAGACCAAGGATCTCTCCTCGGCCTGATGACTTGCCTCACGTCAAGACAAGGAAACACCTTGTCATTACGACTAAAAGGCATAACGTCTGAAACCTGTGCACGAGTCATCTTCCTCGGCATTAGGAGACGAAAAAGAAGAAATCACCCAACAGTCAAAGTCGAGGAGTCCTTCCTCGGCCTATACGACTTAGAGTACAGTTAAAGCCGAGGAGTCCTTCCTCAGCCTAATCACTTGCTCAAAAATTAGGGAACGAGGGACCCTCCTCAGATCTCACCTTCACAATTCTAATGCATATGCCTAGCATACAGAAACACAAACAATTCATTGAAACAACGTGAATAAAGACAAGGATTTTTTTCATTGATATTCAAAGAAAATTACAAATCCTACCATCTATTACAAAAAAGCAAAAAAGGAAAAGAAAAATCCTATCTAAGTTTTCTTACCATCATCAAAAGGCTTTTCAAGCCACTCCTCAGTAATAGAGCCAGGGGGAGGAAGAACAGTTTGGTCAGTTTGGGCATCAATCTTCTCGGTCTCTCCTCCCCCGACCTTGGCTTCCCCATCTTGGATGGCCCCGACCAAGGCCTGAAAGTGGCAGGAAAAATTGACGGGGGCACCCATACTTCTCGGCCGGCTTGGGCATCCATCTCAGCCATCACCTCCATGTTGTAATCAGAAAATGGAACCAGGTGATGGAGAGCCCTGGCTCCCTCGTCATATTTCTCCTGGCAAACCAGCTGAGCAATCTTATTGATGTTCAAGCCCGTGGTAGGGTCGGCCAGAAGGCGGCGAGTAAGATGGAGATACCCGTCCTCGAACATGGTGGCAGTCTTCTCGTCCACCGCATCCTGGAAGGCCTGGCTCTCCTTGAAGCGAGTAACGGCCGCTTCCTCCCTGGTAACAAGGGTAGTCTCGTACCCTCGGCACTTGGCTTCGGCTTCCTCGACCCTTACTTGGACCTCGGCCTTAGCCTTCCTCGCCTCGGCTAGCTCGGCCTCCATCTGCCAGAGATGTTCCTCGACCTTTGTACGGAGCTCCTCGGCCTTAGCCCTCTCGTCACTTGCCCTCTGGACTTCGGCTTCTACTTTGGCCTTGGCCGCTTCGAGCTCAGCGTCCTTGGCCTTCAAAAGCTTAACCAAGGAAGCCTTATCGGCCTCACTCTTCTCTTGGGCAGTCTTAGCCTCATTCAGGTGCCTGGCTCTTTTCTTGGCCAAGACATTCTCGTAAGCCGTGACGGAAGCCAACTGAAAGAGAAATCAATGTTAGAAATACAAGCAAATCTCAAAATCAATATGACCGAGAAAAGGAGACATTCACCTCGGCAATTAAGAGCCCCTTGCGGCAAAGCAAGTTATCTTCGCTAGGAGCCTCTTTGACGAGAGCCTCATAAATCTCCTCGTCCATAGCTCTCTGAACTGGAGCTCGGCCCAACCTCACCAAAGGTCCCTTCCTATTTTGCAGAGGTATACCCCTCAGACGTGGGACACTTGCAGCCATGCGCCGAGCCAGCTCGTCGGCCTCGTCATAAGTTTTGACGGTTTGAATGGTAAGGGAAGGAGGAGCCTCAGGATTGGAGGGTTCCCCGGCAGGCCGCTTAGCTGCCGGCTCCTCGGCTGCTCACAGGGCCCAGCTCTTTTGGAGCCAGACTTCCTTGTGACGAGGTCGGACTTCTCGGCTTCCACCTCCTCGGCATCAACATGGAGGCTATGCCCCTCTGCAGTTGATGGATTAGCTGGCTCCCCAGACGCCGCTTCCTCGGCATTCACCTCCCCGTGAGGCTTGATTGAAAGGGGTTGATCACCTTGAGCACTTAGCACCAGATTGCGGGCATTGGCTTCCTCCCTCCTCTCTACCAAGCCCGACTTCGTGACTTGTTTCCTCTTCTGCTTCACCAGCTCCATATGACTTAATCTCTTCATGGCAAAGTCGGCCTCTTGCTCGGGGGTTAAATCTGCAAAGACAAGGACGAGGTGGTTAAGTACGAGCAGAAGAAGAAATAAACATTCAAAAATTATAAAGTATCAGAGTTAAATTTTTTACATCCAACCACGTCCACTTCCTCCAGACACTGATCAAAGGGAGGGGTCTTGCACCTCGGACAATCCTCATGAAATACGAGGCCAGGGTGTGTTGTCCAATCGTTAAAACGCCTTCCCCTCTTAACGGTGACAAGGGGAATCACCCCGTCCTTCGGTCCCGGCATCAATCCTGCCTGGATGTAGTAGTGATCGGTAGATTCTATTGCCGACCAGTCGAGAAGCCCCACCTCGGCAAAATTCTCAAGGCGCTTGATTAAAGTCTTGGTCCACTCATGTTGTTGAACGGGACCTGATGAAGTTGGTTCCTTGCAAGGGGATTGAAACTCCCAACCTTGGCGACTCTCAACCCTAATTGCATGGTTTTCCCAACCTGCAACCTTGCTGGACATGGGAAGAAGAAGTTTGGGTTTCTTGGGTGCACTTCTGATGACGAGGAGCCAACTGTCCGAGACAAATCCGACTTGATAGAAATGCCGAAAAGCTCCCATGGTCGGCTCAAATCCTAAACTCCTGCATAGCACTATGAAGCTAACGAGAACCCGGGTACCATTGGCTCCTAGCATGGCCGGTACTGCCCTCACGTCGTCCAAAAACTCGTTAATAAAGGGGTCCAAAGGAAGACAGAGCCCCTGTTGAAATTGCTTGAAATAGAAGTGGATGTAGTCTTCATTATTGTAGAAGCTCGTCTCCTCCTTCTTTGTCTTCAGGTTGGGTTTGCCAATATAAGTTAACTTATACTCGGCTTTGTCCACCCCGTATGTGGAATAAATTTTTTCGAGCATGGGATCCCCAGCCTTTGGAGCCCTTTCTCGTTGTTTCCCTCGGCTTCCCCTTCCTCGGCCTCTTCTTCCCTCAGCCTGGGCACCCTCCATGAAAGCATCAACAATTCGGGGGGACGAGGAGGTTTCTCCTTCTCTACCCGTCATATCTGCAAAAAGACGAGGAGACAAAATTAGTTACCTCGTCAATAGCTGATCTTATGACGGGGAAGGGAGATACCCCTCCTCGTCATTATCAGAAGGCCGAGGAGGGAGCCTTACCACTCAAATGCTCGCGAACTATGTGATCAGATGAAGGATAGAACAACTCGATGTGCTCCACTATCTCAGCCCTAGTTTCAAGCAACACTACATTACGAGTCGAAGAATCAATTCGGTCTATCCTTGTTTTATCTGGGTATTGGATGAACATTCGGGTACGGCCATAACTCCTCAACATCTTTCCTATGTCATCCAAGTTCAGCATCAACCATGGACCTCTCTCTCTATGATAAACCCTCAGATTGCCGGTGTGATATCCATAACGGAATCGGGGGGAATGGTCCCAAGAACGAGCCATTTCTAAGGGGAATCAAAGATTAAAGGGGGATTTCATTCAATATTCAAAGAAATTCATACCAAATTCAAAGAAATTCAAAGATTCGAAGTGTTTGAGAGTTAAAAGCAGAAATTCATGAAGAAAAGCTTCATTCTTCAACAATGGCGGTTCATTTTTCTTGGCACATTCAAAATTTCTCCTAAAAACCCTAGAAAACTCAAAATCAGGAGCGAAATGCATAGAAGGGAAGGAATTTCATACCTGAGTTTGAAAGAACGGTCGGAATCACAACGAAATCAACGCCGCCGGGAAAATAAACCTTCGCCGGAAACTGGATTCAAACAAACTAAGGTCGCCGAAATGTATTGTCGCCTGAACCTTGCCAATTGCTCTCAAATAATTTGGGTAAGTAAAGGTTTAAATGAAAAGGGTTTAAGCTTTTATACCCTCCAAAATCGGTTCAAACCCGAGAATAATATGGGTCACCGGGTATGGCGCCCCCAACATTAAATGCTTGTAACAACTTTCGAGGCATGACGGGACTGGGGGCCCACGCGTAATCATCATGGTAATTAACCGTCAGTTATATGAAGCGACGCCAAGAACGCGTGTCAAAACCTGTTCGTATCCCATAAGCCGTGGACGAGATGACTTTCTCCTCGTCCTAAGCCGAGCTAGAAAGTCGGGGGCCACTGAACAGTATAATCCGAGATACGAACATGGGCTTGCTCAAGTTGGGCCTAAATGGATTGGGCCATAAACATAATCCAATACACAAGTACCAGGGTCGAGGAACATATTCCTCGTACACCGAGGAGCATCCTTCTCGGCCTTATATCTTCATACCTGGCTCATAATACTCCGAGATATCACAAGTGACGAGGAGAGAAAAGTTCTTACCTCGGCATTTCACAAAATGACGAGGAGACAAAATCCTTCATCCCGGCATATTCACATGTCGGCCAATCATCAAATGACGAGGAAGAAGAATCATTCATATCGGCTTATATATACAAATGCCGAGATAAAAAATTCTTGTTCCTCGGCGTTCCGGCTAGCACATTACACAGTCCTTATCAAACAAGGATTCTACAGTCATGATCCAATCAGGATTACAATTACCAACACCAATTCAAGTCAAACAATGACTCCATAACAGATATAATTCTCTTAGGATTATATCTTATCTCTTTGCAAGTTTACTTCAACATGGATTCTATCAATCCATCCCTATAAATACAAGTCTTATGGCTCATTATTTGGTACGTTACTTTTTACAATACAGAAACTCTGTCAATTTAGTTTCTTATATACAAACCGTGAACTTACTCTCACGCCGGAGGGCCTTTAGCCGGATCCGCCCCGGCTTAGTTTACGTGTTTTTTCTTATTTTCAGGCCTTGCAATCTCCGGAGCATCCGAACGCTTGAATTTGGGCTGATTTGACGATTTTGGCATCATCAGTTGATAATATTATTAATGGTGAATCAATAGGAATTTTTAGAATTTCATGAACATAATTAAATTGTCATATATTTGTGATCAAAATTCAACAAAAAAAATTAAATGGAACAAACATTTTGAGACAGAATGAGTATAATATAATACTATATCTATATTCAATCACTCACCCGACTTTCCAACACTATAAGAAAAGTCAAATCCCCGCAGCATACAGTAGCGGAATGCATATTAATATGATGGGCATAAGCTACTTGCCGCGCATGACCCATGCACCTCCATTATCTGGCATGTGAAATCATCACTACCTGAATTTCATATCCACTACTTTCTTCGGCCCATATATAAAAAATAGTTTTGTTTTAAATTTTATAGTCAATTCAAATGATATTAATTATATTTCATGAAAATTCAGTTATCTTTATTAAACTTTAATAATAATAATTATTGTTATTCTAAATTCCAGCAAAAATCTCATTAAAAATGCATTTTTTTTAATATTCATAAAAAAAACGTGTTTTTCACTCGCGATTCATTTAACAACGGTTCTTTATCATGTTTTTTCAATCCGGTTATCTGCTTTTGTTCTTAAATCGTATAACCCAAAATTTTGAATTATACTCGTCATTTTGCTATTCAATTTGATTTATTCGAGTTGTTTTCCAATGATTTCGTCAATTTTTCGTCAATTTTTCATCAATTTTCGTCGATTATACATCTTCTTCGACTTGTTTTTCAGTTGTTTTACGAAATCATGACCATTCAAACTAAAGAAATCAGGAGCAACCGCCGCAACGAAGGTATGATTTCGAAACTATATTTTACTTGATTTGAAATTTGATTAGCATAATCATTGTATTTTAACATTTTGTTATTTAGGTCATTTGATTATTGATTTATTTTAACATTTTGATACACAATTGAATATTATTAGTTGTTATGGATGAACACCTGCAATATCAATCACAATCACTATGAAATGCATTCACTGATACTAGTAATATCAAACACTAGCACAATAAATTGTACTTTCATAAGATTATTGGCACTATTAAACTGTAATGCTGACACTAAAAACATATAGAGTTGTTCTTGTGTGAAACTAGTTCTAGGATAAGCTATCCTAGAACCTGTTTTGCTAAAGTGCATTTTCTAGTACAATAAAGTGTGTTGCAATATAAACAAAGTGCATGTTCTATTATGACACTAATAAACACATTTAAATCGATTGTAATGTTAAATAATGCGGTGATATTGTTGAAAAATAGTGCTTGTTGTAGTGTTAAAATGTAACGATCCCGAATTTCCACAACAATAATAATACTCAATTTATAATAAAATAACCCCCAACGGCTACTAAAATCATAATTTAAACACTAACCACAATTTGAAATATAACTTAAATGCGGATAACGGTAACAATTTCAACGGCTAGTACAATTCACTAGCTCAACAAAATCTTTAAAGTCTTACAACTCTCAATTAACTGCAATAACTAACTAAAGAGACTAAAATGAAATAAACTAAGCGATCCTTGAACTCCTTATGAAGTTCTCTCGAACCGTTTCACATTCTTCCTATATGAAATTTGGAAGAAAAGAGGATGAAAGGGTGAGCGAACAATGTACAGTAAGTTCATATACAACCCCTCCGGTTACTAAGGAGGAGTTGACCTGAAGGAATATCAAACGATACAAAGTCCAAATAACAATCGAAGACATAACAGAACACAAATTCAAAATAGTTGTTTATCAAATCTCAAACCAAATGTCTTTCAAAATCTCAACGGTTTCACAAACTGAGTTGACAAATATTTTGGAGTTTCAAATGATGACGAGATCGATTCAAATTGACTCGAATGATTTACTTAATTAAAACTGTCCCATACCAGCTTTAACTAACTAAACCACTCACAGATTTTAAGGAATTTCAAAGGACTGATAAGCTGAACAAAGTTGACTCGAATGATCTAGTTATCTACAACTGTCCCATACCAGCTGTATATAATCAAATCATTCACAGACATCATGATCACATAAGTGGTCCACTGATCTTATCAAACCAAAATCCCATAAAGGGAACAAAAGTCCACAAGGAGCACAAAGGTTGACTCACAGAGTCCCGACAGCCAGTATTCGAAACACTCCACCACTACTACATTGAAGCGGTGAACTAAGTTTGCCCGAAGGCCAAAATATCAAATATATCCCGCCGAAGCAGGTTGTCTAACTTTGTGATCATTAATGGAACAAAATCATATCATACCAAAACTCATTTTTATACAGAATACGAACTTTCACAATAACAATAATGTAACGCCCCGAGCCCGAAGACCGGGTCGGAACGCTATCAGATTTGACGGACTATCCCCACAAACCACCACAAGTCTTTCCAGCACGTGTTATCCTCACTTACGTGCTCACTGAGAAACTTCCCAGTGGGTCACCCATCCTAGAATTTCCCCAAGTCAAGCACGCTTAACCTTGGAGTCCTTATAGGATGAGCTTCCGAAAAGAAGATGCATCTTGGTGATATGAGTAGCACTAATCAAATCATATCAAACATATCAGGCACACACATTTTTGGGGGCGCCACAATCTCCCCCACTTAGGATCCTTCCCGTCCTGGCAGAGGCCTACTTGAAACCCAGGCAGGCGGTGTGGATCCAAGAGGGGCTCATACGGATCCAAGAGGTGACTCCACCGACTCCGCGTGTGTGCACTTTGTTCCCGGCAAAGCACTTTGCTCCACACTTCCGGCCGGGTCCCGCTCTGATACCATTTGTAACGCCCCGAGCCCGAAGACCGGGTCGGGACGCTATCAGATTTGACGGACTATCCTACAAACCACCACAGTCTTTCCAAAGACGTGTTGTCTCCTCACTTACGTGCTCACCGAGAAACTTCCTCATGGTCACCCATCCTAGAATTTCCCTGTGTCAAGCACGCTTAACTCGAGTCCTTATAGGATGAGCTTCCGAAAAGAAGATGCATCTTGGTGATATGAGTAGCACTAATCAAATCATATCAAACATATCAGGCACACACATTTTTGGGGGCGCCACAAATAAAATTCTGTATTTACGAAATCAAAAGAACGATTTAGCAAATGAATAATAAAATATTAGCCAATAACGGTAAACGAGGGAGTCAAAACAAATACTGACGCGAGGTCAGCTTTTACGTATCAAAGAAACGTACATCGCCAAGAAATATGCGGAAACCTAAACAATGAAACGGAGCGGAAATCAATTAACTTAAAGATGTATAATCCCTTACCTCGATTGTTTGTACTCGAACAATTGCTAACTCCGATCGGATCTACACAAATAAATAATATCCGTTAAGTACGGATTAACTACTTAATACTCCGTCCCAACTTAACTTTATTTTACTTCATTAACTTATAAGTTAATTCTATTTAACTCTGTCTCAAGTTGCTTTCCACTTCTAGAATTTTCCAAAATACCCTTCACATAAATATCAAAACACCTCTAGGGTTTACCCAAACTACCCTTAGGTTTCTAATATTTTTTATTCTCTTTTCTTTAATAAAAACACATTTATACACACTAATTATACCTTTTAAAATAATTTTCTAAAGGTCTTTTGACTTTTTATTACTCTCAAAAAGGTTCCTTTAGTTTACAGAATTTTGCAAAACAGCCCCTCAACTTTCAGATTTTGCAAAACAGCCCCTCAACTTTCAGATTTTGCAAAACAGCCCCTTGACTTTTTAAAATTACAGAACAGTCCCTTGACTTTTAAAAATTACAGAACAGTCCCTTGACTTTTCAAAAATTACCGAACAGTCCCTTAACTTTCAAAAATTACAGAACAGTCCCTAATTTCCAGATTTATAGTTTTGTCACTAGGGTTTTGGAAAACTAATTTTCAGCTTTTAATCTTGGTAAGATTTCTAACCAAAAACACTTTTATTCAAAATCAAAACCTTTTTGATACCAAATATTTTACCCAAATCAATTTGTAAAACAATTTTACACCAAAAATTATTTACACAAAACACACACACACACACGGCACACCCAAAAATATTTATTTTTCTTTAAATCTTTCTTGGTATGAACAACCCTAGATTAACATCCATTAATTCATACACAATCCTATTTCAATAATCTTTTATAGGATTTATATTTTTCATCACATAATATATTCATAATAAAAACCCCAATCTAATCTCAAGAGTTTTTAGAATTTTCTAGGCTTTAAATTTAAGAACAATAATTATTGGACGAAACGAATACTTACCTAATTCTTAATCAAAATTGCTTCTTCTTTCTTCAATCACACCCACGCCTGATTTTCTTTCTTTCTCTTTCTCCCTCACGGCTCCCTCTGGCGGCCGCCTCTCCTTCTTTCTCTCTATTCTTTATTTAATTGATTTGTTTATGCAATTAAAAGGTAACCCTAGGTATTTGAGGATGTATTTATAATATGAATTTTTCAATCCTAGGTCAATTAAGTGATCCAAATTAACTAAGTAACCCAAGCCCAAAATAATAAGCCCACACATAATAAACCATTCAATAAAAGGAAACCATTTATTAAAAATGAGTATTTATTAATTAAAGGATTTAAATTAATTAATAAAAGAATTATTAAAATTTCAGGTTATTACATTCTTACCCCCTTAAAAGAAGTTTAGTCCTTTAAACTTAACGTACCTGCCACTGTCCAATTTGCATCGTCATCATCTCTAGCCTTCATAGTATAAACTCTTCCTTTACGCTTCGAATTTGAGTCGTCCTTATTGTCCTTTCCCTTGTCCTTGTTCTCACGATTCTTTGTGAACCTCTCTTTAAGTGGTCCAGGGCAATCCTTAATCATATGCCCGGTCTTCCCACAGTTGAAACACGCCTTTAAGATTCTATAACAACGTTGGGTTTCATAATTACCCCCACACTAATTACACTTGGCACCATCAGTACGTTGTGTCACCTGTTTCTTTGCCTGACTTCCTGAATCCTTATTATCCTGAAAACTGGTTTGTCTATCTCTCTTTTTATGCTTGTCATTCCAATCTGCCTGCACTTCGATAAGACCTCTTTCCACTAGCAACGCCTTGTTTACCACATCCTTATATGTCTTAAGCTCAAATGGTACCACTCCCCTCTTGATCGCAGGCTTTAACCCCTCTTCAAACCTACGCACGCGATTTTCTCCAGTTGCCACGTAAGTAGGGGCAAACTTGGCAAGACGTTCAAACTCAGCCTCATACTCAGACACCGTCTTGTCCTTCTGAACTAGTTTAATAAAGTCATTCTCTCTCTGAATTTGCTCACTCCTAGGAAAATACTTTTCATAAAAGGCCACCTTGAAATCTTCCCAAGTAAACAAAAACTCGTCATTCTGATGTTTGCGCTTCTCCATAAGCCACCAATCATAGGCCCCCTCCTTCAACATGAATGTGGCACACGACACTTTGATACTCTCACGACAGCGCATCCCCTCAAATGTCTTTTCCATTTCTTGCACCCAATCCTTTGCTGCTATAGGTCCCCCAATACCACTAAAGGTTGCGCTAGTATGCTTTTTAAATTCTGCTAAATCACTACTCTGCCTAGGTGGGACACCACCAACCTGTTGCTGCTGAACCTGCTGTTGCTGGATTAATCCTGTAAGTGCTTGCAACAAGGGAACTAATTCTGCCACCGGCGCTACTGGTTGTTGCACCCCCTGACCATTGGTCCCATTGACTTGATTACCATCCTGGGCATTTTGGGTATTCTCAACTCTACGATTAGAACTATTCTCAGCTGAAACCTCATGGTTATCATTCTCAACATGATTCTCTTTCCTCACATCATTAGTCTGATTCTGTTGTTGACCTCTCCGATTTTGGATCCTTGTACTCACTCTTCTTTTCGCCATTAACCTAAAATGGCAAAAGGGAAAATAGTCATAAATCCAAATAGATAAGATTATGATACACTAAGAAATAAACATTATAAACTTTCATAATTTGGTAAAGCAACTAATCTTATCATAACAATCTACACTAACACTCCCAGAATGACACTAAGATCAAACCTAAGACTCAGATCAAGCTTATTCTCACAAATCCTAAACTCCCTAAAATCTAAAGCCAAAGCTTTGATATCAACTGTAACGACCTCGAATTTCCACATCAATAATAATACTCAATTTATAATAAAATAACCCCCAACGGCTACTAAAATCATAATTCAAACACTAACCACAATTTGAAATATAACTTAAATGCGGATAACGGTAACAATTTCAACGGCTAGTACAATCCACTAGCTCAACAAAATCTTTAAAGTCTTACAACTCTCAATTAACTGCAATAACTAACTAAAGAGACTAAAATGAAATAAACTAAACGATCATTGAACTCCTTATGAAGTGCTCCCGAACCGTTTCACATTCTTCCTATATGAAATCTGGAAAAAAAGAAGATGAAAGGGTGAGCGAACAATGCCCAGTAAGTTCATATACTACCCCTCCGGTTACTAAGGAGGAGTTGACCTGAAGAAATATCAAACGATACAAAGTCCAAATAACAATCGAAGACATAACAGAACACAAATTCAAAATAGTTGTTTATCAAATCTCAAACCAAATGTCTTTCAAAATCTCAACGGTTTCACAAACTGAGTTGACAAATATTTTGGAGTTTCAAATGATGACGAGATCGATTCAAATTGACTCGAATGATTTACTTAATTAAAACTGTCCCATACCAGCTTTAACTAACTAAACCACTCACAGATTTTAAGAAATTTCAAAGGACTGATAAGCTGAACAAAGTTGACTCGAATGATCTAGTTATCTACAACTGTCCCATACCAGTTGTAGATAATCAAATCATTCACAGACATCATGATCACATAAGTGGTCCACTGACCTTATCAAACCAAAATCCCATAAAGGGAACAAAAGCCCACAAGGAGCACAAAGGTTGACTCCGCAGAGTCCTAAACAGTGTATCCGGAACACTCCACCACTACTACATTGAAGCGGTGAACTAAGTTTGCCCGAAGGCCAAAATATCAAATATATCCCGCCGAAGCAGGTTGTCTAACTTTGTGATCATTAATGGAACAAAATCATATCATATCAAAACTCATTTTTATACAGAATACGAACTTTCACAATAACAATAAAATTTTGTATTTACGAAATCAAAAGAACGATTTAGCAATTGAATAACAAAAGATTAGCCAATAATGGTAAATGAGGGAGTCAAAACAAATACTGACGCACGGTCAGCTTTTACGTATCAAAGAAACGTACATCGCCAAAAAATATGCGAAAACCTAAACAATGAAATGGAGCGGAAATCAATTAACTTAAAGATGTATAATCCCTTACCTCGATTGTTTGTACTCGAACAATTGCTAACTCCGATAGGATCTACACAAATAAATAATATCCGTTAAGTACGGATTAACTACTTAATACTCCGTCCCAACTTAACTTTATTTTACTTCACTAACTTATGAGTTTATTCTATTTAACTCTGTCTCAAGTTGCTTTCCACTTCTAGAGTTTCCCAAAATACCCTTCACATAAATATCAAAACACCTCTAGGGTTTACCCAAACTACCCTTAGGTTTCTAACATTTTTTATTCCCTTTTCTTTAATCAAAAACACATTTATACACACTAATTACACCTTTTTAAATAATTTCCTAAAGGTCTTTTGACTTTTTATTACTCTAAAAAAGGTCCTTTAGTTTTCAGAATTTTGTAAAACAGCCCCTCAACTTTCAGATTTTGCAAAACAGACCCTAAACTTTCAGATTTTGCAAAACAGCCCCTTGGATTTCAAAAATTACAGAACAGTCCCTTGACTTTCAAAAATTACAGAACAGTCCCTTGACTGTTCAAAAATTATCGAACAGTCCCTTGACTTTCAAAAATTACAGAATAGTCCCTTGACTTTCAAAAATTACAGAACAGTCCCTAATTTTCAGATTTACAGTTTTGTCACTAGGGTTTTGGAAAACTGATTTTCAGCTTTTAATCTTGGTTAGATTTCTAACCAAAAACACTTTTATTCAAATTCAAAACCTTTTTGATACCAAATATTTTACCCAAATCAATTTGTAAAACAATTTTACACCAAAAATTATTTACACAAAACACACACACACACACGGCACACCCAAAAATATTTATTTTTCTTTAAATCTTTCTTGGTATGAACAACCCTAGATTAACATCCATTAATTCATACACAATCCTATTTCAATAATCTTTTATAGGATTTATATTTTTCCATCACATAATATATTCATAATAAAAACCCCAATCTAATCTCAAGAGTTTCTAGAATTTTCTAGGCTTTAAATTTAAGAACAATAATTATTGGACGAAACTAATACTTACCTAATTCTTAATCACAATTGCTTCTTCTTTCTTCAATCACACCCAAGCCCTGTTTTTCTTTCTTTCTCTTTCTCCCTCACGGCTCCCTCTGGCGGCCGCCTCTCCTTCTTTCTCTCTATTCTTTATTTAATTGATTTGTTTATGCAATTAAAAGGTAACCCTAGGTATTTGAGGATGTATTTATAATATAGATTTTCCAATCCTAGGTCAATTAAGTGATCCAAATTAACTAGGTAACCCAAGCCCAAAATAATAAGCCCACACATAATAAACCATTCAATAAAAGGAAATCATTTATTAAAAATGAGTATTTATTAATTAAAGGATTTAAATTAATTAATAAAAGAATTATTAAAATTTCGGGTTATTACATAAAAAGTGTCTGTTGTAGTATTGAAAAGTGCCTCTTGTAGTATTGAAAAATGTCTGTTGTAATATTGAAAAGTGTCAAAGTAAATTAAAAAACACATGCCTGTTGTAGTGTTAAAATATGCCTCTTGTAGTATTCAGAAGTGCCTTCTGCAGTATCAAAAAGTGCCAGGTGAGTTTCAATTATTTACAATGTTAAAATGTGCCTGTTGTTGTGTAGAAAACTGCCTCTTATAAGTTTCAATTATTTACAAAAATGTCACCGCACATTTTGAGAAGTTCTATTTATTTACAAAAATGCCACCGCGCCTATTTAAAAACACGTTCTACGCTTAGACGAGCGTAGAACACGTTTTACAAGAGATTTTCACAAACACATATGTTGGCACTTTGAAACACTGATAATGTCACTTTAAAAACTAATTTTGTCACTTTTAAAACTAATGATGGCAATTTAAAATACTAATGTTGTCACTTTAAAAAACAAATGATAGCACTCCTAGTTCAGGTAGTTTAGTAACATAAGTTAGTTTATTAACAAACACTGATGTTGGCACTATTGAAACAAATATGTTGACACTTTGAAACACTAATATTGGTACTATTTACAAACTAATATTGTCACTTTAAAAACTAATGCTGGCATTTTAAAAAACTAATGCTGGTACTCATAGTCAAGTCAGTTTATTAACAAACAGTGATGCTGGTACTATTAAAACACATATGTTGGCACTATTAATTAACAAACTAATACTGACACTTTTAAAGAACTATTTGCATGCATTATGTAATGTTCTTTTCTATGTATATTTAGGCCCATCAAAATTCTCAAAGCGTAAAAGGGATGGGGATGATGATGATTTTGATACTATTAGTAAGAAACCTACAGGGGGTGATAAATTTGAACATTCTTGTAATCTGAAAAGACTTGTTGAGCTCTGTTTTAACTCCAGTTTAGCGAAGAGATGTTACGGCAATTGGTTTTGGTTCCTTATTAAATCTTGAGGTTAAGGTATTGTCACTTAGGCTTGTGCAGTTTCTTGTTAAAAGATTTGAACCGATACCAAGGATACAAAGAATTGATTCGTCGAAAGAATATGTGATTACAACGTCAGATGTGTCTGATATATTTTGTCTACATAAGAATGTTGCAAATGATAAGGTAAATCGATCATCTAGTGAAAATATGAAATTGAGAAATCGATATTTTGAAGAATTTGGGCACACTAAAAATGGTCTTTCTGCCTATAAAATTGTGGAACGCGTTTCTGAGTTACATGAAGGTGTGGATTAATTTAAACGCATGTTTGTGCTATTTGTTGTTGGAATTTTTCTTGCTTCGATAGTAACAAAAGCAATTGATGTGTCGCTGTTAAGCCTCGTAGAAGATGTGAAATTGTCAATGGCTTAGATAAGTGAGAAAAACTCACAAGTGTTGTTAATAGTATTGACAACACTAAAAATAACACAACTCACACCAATTCAAAAATAGAATAATTGAGATAATTAAAGGCAGTGGAAATAATAAAAGAAACACAAGAGAATAGATTTTTCTCAAGTTATATATATAAATGAATATATAACTTGAGGGGTGCCAGGAGGGCAAGACCTTTCTTAATAATAAGCTTTTGGTACAAGGTCAAAAATTCCCTAATGATTTTCAATCAATAGAATAGGGGAACAACTATTCTAGAACACACCCTTTATAAAAACAACCTATCTAACACTCAAAAACACTCTATGTATGAAAAATATACTCGACAACTTACTGGTGTTGGACAGTATGTTGCCAACACATGGGATAACACTGAAGAGCTGTGTTCTTGACTTGTGCAAATCTCAACTTCTGAATTGGGTGAATGATGATGTCGAGTCCTTGCACTATTTATAGGCTCCTAGAACTTGGAGCCTACTCAAACTAGCCAGAAAATCAGCCATGTGATAATTCCTCATTTTTAGTTCCACCTTCTCTGTTTGTTGAAGACTAAGTCATCCTATGCTTCACCACTTGTACCACCATGCTGTGACAGCCTTGTACGCCTTATCTTCACCTCTCTTAAGTAGATAACCTCCTAACAATGTTTACTTGGTCTCCACAATTACACACAACTTAAAGATTTATGTATAACTTTCTTATCTCTCTCGTTAGTCACGCCTAGCAGCCATGCCTTGACCTGTTCAACCATAAACCAAGCACACTAACAACAGATATATAATAATTAGTTATCACTTTGTAATTTATGAATAATATGTAGTAACTATCCATATTTTCAACTGCCAACACAATGGCAACACATGTGGCAACACCAGTGACAACACTGGTGTAGCAACACTAGAGACAACACCAATGGCAAAACTGGTATAACACTAACAATCTCCCCCTTAGTTACACATTTCTTCAAAAATACAAAGTGATGTTCCTGCAGAAGAATGTTAGTCAAGTAATCCAAGAATATAGCTCCCCCTTAATTTTAAACTCCCCCTCAATCAATGATTTAAAACTACCAAACAAAAATTATTATAAACTAACCACTTTAAAAATTCCAAGTTTAAAATCATTCAACAAAACATCCATTAAAACCTAAATCAAAACACAAATATGTTTAAGCAACAAACAAACCAACAAATAAAATTGTTTTAGTTCAACCACAATTTCAAGAACCATTTAACCATTAAACTTCGGATGTTGGATCAGATTGAGGATCAACCCTTGGTCCTTCAGTTCCACCTTCACTTCCCTCAGCCCTTGCACCGCTTTGACTAGCTTTGGTAGTATCATCACGTTGATCTTCCCCTATTTTGGAAGAAATCAAATCTACCATTTGTTCCGTGTCCGCTCTCATCTCCAACCACCCTTGCATTAAGGAATCTATGTGCTTCATTTGTCTGTGGAAAAAATTTAGTACAACAGAAGCATCAATCATAATTGGTGGAGTGTTGCCTTGAGTGTTGCCTTCACTTGGAACAACACTTGGGGCAACACTTGGAGCAGGAGCAGTAACAGGCGGTGCAATAACAGCTAAAACCCAAGAGAGATCTTTGTGCCTAACTCCCTCAATGAAATGCTTGCTGATCTTATAGTAAACTGGGCTCTCAGTGTAGTAATCAGCATTCCATAGGGTTAGGGATTGGAAGGTTAGAACATTGAAGATAAGGGATGGGAAAAGGTATGCGAAGGCTTTCTTTTTCTTTGCCCTAGCAGCTAAGTGGGTGAAGACCATTCTCCCAAAGTTTACTCTTTGTTTATTCCCCAATTTATACAACAATGTTGCTTGTTCTAGGGTGATTGTGTTCTCATTGGCGGTTGGAAGCCAATTGGTTATGCAAAGCTTATAAAGAACACAAAACAAAGAAGTAATTTGGGTTGCTCTAAAATGATCACTCCACATAGTCATCCTCCCACCCGTTAGATATCTAGCCAAGGTATTGGGCTCAATAGCCACACTCTCATCATCAACATTAGGAATACCGTAGGTCCTATTAATCACCGAAGGATTGAAATCAAAATGGGTTCCCCTCACAAAGATTTTCCCATAATGAGGGGTATTTCTATCATCTATGTCCTCACATAAATGGTCATAGAAATTTCTCACCACACTCTCAACATACTTTGAAACCTTAGTAACCGTTGGCAAAAAGTTCATATCCTCCAAAAATTGATAATTCCCAAAGCTTTTGAACTTGATCACATCAATATTTCTCTCATTGAGGATCCTTTTTTCTGAATCTTGGACCCATTTGTCCAAATTTGATTCACTATTTTTTTTGGTAACCGCCCCACCCACCCCCTGCCTACCCAACCCCCCACCCACCCCCCCCAAAAAAAAATTATTTTTTTTGGTAACCGCCACCAGACCACTGCCTACCCCCACCCCCCAAAAAAATTTTTTTTTTTTTTTTTTTTGTCACCCACCTGCCCCACCCCCCCCCAAAAAAAAATTTATTTTTTTATTTTTTTTGGTAATTTCACCCCCCCCCCAAAATTTTTTTTTTTTTTTTTTTTTGGTAACCGCCCCACCCACCTTGCCTACCTCCACCCCCCCAAAAAAAAATTTGGGGGATGGGTGGGGCAGTTACAAAAAAATAAAAAAAAATTTTTTTTTTTGGGGGGGATGAGGTGGTGGTGGGCGGTTACAAAAAAATTGGGGGGTGGGGTGGCAGGCAGGAGTGGGGCGACAAAAAAAATTTTTGGGGGAAGTGGGTGGGTGGGGTGAGGCGGGGTGGGCGAGTGAACATAAAAAATTTGGGGGGTGGGGTAGGCAGGGGGTGTGTGGGGCGATTACAAAAAAAAATTTGGGGGGGGGGGGTGGGGGGTGGGGTAGGCAGGGGGTGGGTGGGGCGGTTACAAAAAAAAAATTGGGGGGTGGGTGGGGGGTTGGGGTAGGCCACCTTGTGAAATATGAGTCGTTTTACCAAACACCCGAAAACATTTTACACCCTTCCTCCGTAAAACATTTTACGCTCTACCTCCGTAAAACATTTTACAGGAAAATATTTTACAGGAAAACATTTTTCAGAAAACGTTTTCCGAAAAATATTTTACGTCGAAACAAACGAAGCCTTAGATTTACTTTGCAATATACCCTTTAATTATGTCATGGGTCATTTTATATACTACTTTCGTATCAAAAAAAATATGCACAATTTTACTTGTTATAAGAATTAAGAGAAAAAGTATAAAAGATGATTTTTTATGAGTGTAGATGATTGAATAGAAAAGAGAAAGTAAAGTAAGTGGGTAATTATTATAAGCATGAAAAGTGAATTTCATTTCTTTTTTGGAAATTTGTTGATTACTTTGAAACGAATAAAATAAGTGTTTTTTTTGCATATTACTATGTAGCGAAAGGAGTGTGTGTGTGTATATATATATATATATATATATATATATACCGATCCGCCAAACAATTTTGGTTGCACAGGAACTGAAATGAAGCTGGAATCACTTGATATCTCGGCGGTTCTTCTTGAATGGTCTCCTGCACATGCACACACGTGAACTAAGCCAGGGGTGGCCTCCGGCGTGAGAGTAAGGTTACTTAGTCACAAACTGAGATTGTCTATGGCTTGGAACTTGTGAGGCGAAACTCACAAGGTGAGATGAAACTCCTGAGTGTTGTCCTTAGTGTTGATGACACTAACAACAACACATTCATCAATTCTAGAAAAAGCACAAATCAATAGAAATAAATATAATTTGCAGCGGAAGAATTAAAGCAATACACAAGAATATAATTTTTATCAAGTTATATAAATATATAACTTGATGGGTGCCAAGAAGGCAAGACCTTTCTATTAATAATATGAATTCAATACAAGGTCGAAGAAGTTCCTTAATGATAAATGAACCCTGATATAAGGAACAACATACACGAATTCTCTCTGAAAATAAACACTCAAAAACCTCACAAAAATATAAAAATCTATATGAAATATTCGAGTGTTGGACAAAGTGTTGCCGACACAGAATGGCAACACTTGAGAGCAGAATTCTACTTTCTTGTGCAGATTTGCGTTTTCTGAATTGGATGATCTTCAATGAAGATCCACTGCACTATTTATAGGCCACAAAGTCTTGGAGCCTACTCAAATGATCAGTTAACAGCTTGGAGTTTGTTTCCTCCATTTATGCCACTCACCTCTTTTGTAGGAGACCTAGTCTTCTCTTGTTTCTCTTGCTTGTACTTCTTAGCTTTGGTTGCCTTGTACTCTGACTTGTTCTCCCCCAGAATAGCTGAATAAAATATCTCTTTGCTTGGTCATAAATTAAATAAATAAACACATGTTTATTTGTTAATTCCTCCTCTTCGTAATTCTCGCCTGGGCATATTCTGTTGCTGATTTCAAGCTCATTTTAAGGTGACTAACTACTGTTATATAAACATTAATTTACCCATTAATATTTGTGAAAAATACAGTAACTAACTCAGTGTCGCCAATTCCAAATGGCAACACTTTTGGCAACACCAGTGGCAACACTGGTTTGCAACACTTGGGATGACATTCATGGCAACACATGATCTTAACATTAACAATCTCCCCCATAGTTACTGATTTCTTCACAAAATACCAATGTGATGATCTTTTAAAAAAAAAAACAGTTAGTCAAACTTAACTACAACCACAAAATCCCACGAGATTTTGATAGAGGCAACATCAACCTTCAGGCAATGTTTTGAAATATTTTTCAATCCAAAACATCAACCATTAAGCAAATGAAGTATCAAAATCTTTACAAAAATCTCCCCCTTAATACGAAATTTAATAAATAAACTAATTTATTAAATTCTAAACAACCAACCAACCATTAAACAAAACCCATCCATCATGTTTTGAAGAAAATTCCAGCTGAAACAAAGAAAAACAAAAAACAGAAATAAAATTTGTTTAAGCATTACAAACCAAAATAAAACAAATAAAATTGTTTATGTTCCAAACCACCAAAATCAACCACCATTCAAACCAACCATCTTTAAACTGCATTTCCAGCTCCTTCACCTCCCTCTGCTGTACCACTAGGCCCAGCACCATTTCCAGCTCCATCATCATCATCACGCATTGGTGGCTTATCTCCCCCTATTTTGGAAGAAATTAAATCCACCATTTTCATCATGTCAGTGCGCATATCCAACCATCCCTGAATTACTGAGTCAATGTGCTTCACTTGACCATTGAAAAAATTTAGAATCATAGCAGCATCAACCATAACAGGAGCAGTGTTGCCAGAAGTGTTGCCAGTTTCAGGGGCGATAATTGGGGCGACAGGGAAGCGGGCAGCAATTGGAGGAGCATTTGTAACCAAAACCCAAGGTAAATCCTGTGCCTATCACCTTTAGTAAAATGCTTGGTAATTCTGTAGTAAACAGGCCTCTCAGAGATAGTATCAGCATTCCAAGGTTTAAGGTTTTGGTACATTAGGACTTGGAAAATAAGGGAAGGAAAAATGAAGGAGGAGGTCTTTTTCTTCTTAGCCCATGCAGCAAGGTGATTGAATACAAGTCTCCCAAAATTCACTCTTTGTTTCTTTCCTAGTTTATACAACAAATTGGCTTGCTCAAAAGTTACGGTATTCTCATTTGCCGTGGGAAGCCAATTCGTTATACATATCTTGTGTAGCACGCTAAACAAAGAAGTGAGATAGGTAGACTTAAAATGATCAGACCAAATGGTAATTCTCCCTCCAGTTAAAAAGGTGGTCAAGGAATTAGGATCATACTCCAAACTCTCATCTTCGACATTGGGAAGGCCGAAGGCTCTATTGATGATCAAAGGATTAAAATCATAGATATTGCCCCTAACAAAGATCTTTCCATAATGAGGGGTATTCCTATCATCAATATTATCCCTAAGATGAGCATAAAAATTCCTAACCACACTCTCAATATAAGAAGACACTTTTACCACCGTAGGCAAAAAGTTTCTATCTTCCAAAAACTGGTATACTCCTAACTCCTTAAATTGAGTCACATACATATTCTTTTCATTCAGAATCTTCTTCTCAGAATCTTCAACAAACTTATCTAAATTTGTTTCACCATAAAATTCATCCGAAAGAAAAGGACGTTCATAAAATCCAAAAGACTCATAATCTGACTTTGTATCCTGAGAGGGATTAGGAGAGTGTACCTCAGGCCATGAAATAGGAGAATACGAAGGAGAACTCGATTGTGCTTTGGTCTTGGCAGCAGGTGTTGCTTCAGGTGTTGCCATTTCATCGGCAACACTTGGGGCGACACTTGATGAAATTTTCTGTTTCTTCTTCATTTTGGACTGGGCTTCAGCAAGGGTTTCCTCCTCTTCCAACCAAGCATCTTCATCCTCATCAGAAGATGATGAGGGCTCCTTAGTCTCTTTAAAAGCAGGGTCCGAACCTTCCTCGGACGAAATGTTGAGCGAAGAGCTTGAAGAATCATCCACATTTACCGGATCATCAGCTGTATTAGATGGTATCTTCGACCTGAACAGAGTTTTGATCCTCTCCGATTGTCTACGCACTCCACCCCTAAAAGAGCTAGAGGCATCAACCGCCTTTCGCTTCTTGGTCTTCTTCTGAGGGGCGAAGGTGAGCTCTGTGGATGGGGTAGCTTCAGGAAGATTGATGGGAATGGGAATTTGAGAAGGATCATAGACAACAATGTCTAAGGATGGTGAGGTTGAGGGTGTGGCCGAAAGTGTCGCTGGTGAGATTTCCATGGAAACTGCGACATTTGAGGCGACACTAGAGGGATCTAGAGGCGAAATTTCCATGGGAGACGAAATTTGGGAAGTATTTTTAGGGCTAGCCATGGAAGATTGAAGAAGAATGAGGAAGACGAAGAACTGGGGCAAGGGTTTGGGATTCCGCCTAGAGAGAGAGAGAATACGGTGAGAGAGAGAGGGTTTAGGAGGGGATTTTAAGAGTGAATAGTGGAGGGATTTAATTGATTTGACAAGGTCAAATTAATTAAACCTCCACTTATCTCTAAAAATCCCAACAATACTCAAGTGTTATCCGCCATTTTTTTTTTTTAAAAAACTTTTTTTTTTATTTTTATAATTTTTAATTTTTTAATAATAACTAAACATAATTTTAGTAATATCCATAAAATTGAGTTTTTCAAAATTCAAAGAGATGAATTTTAAAAAATAGATATTATAAAATTACACTTAGTTTGACAAAATAAATATTTTTGCTAAAAACCTTTTAAATTTCACAAACTCTAAATGAAAAGAAATAGACTTTTGGAAATTTAAAATTTAATTAACAAAAACAAAAACAAGAAAATAAAAAATTAATGTAGCATCTACTAATGTGTTACTAGCAATGTTGCGTGACACACAAGACAACATTTTTAAACAAAATCCCCTTGATATTTTTTCAACATACATATCTATACTTTCTTAGGCAATTTTTAAGCACACTTTACGTTTTCTTTATTTACAAGGAAGCATCGTAGTAGCGAGCTTCGTGCCCCGAGTTTTTTATTAAAGTGTAAAGCTACAATTAGTAAGTTTTATACCTTTCAAGTAGGGTACACTGTAGTAGCGAGCTCCATGTCCCTAATACTTAGTATAAAACACTACATTATATTCCCTTTGGGAATTTTCACAAGCTTTTCCTCCTTTTTTTTAATATCAACAACAATATGAGTGACTTTGTCACTTTTTAGCACAAAGGGGTATTTTATAAAAAAATGTTAACCTTAAGAATGTACACATACTAGAACAAAAAAAATCAGTAAATGCCCCCATTTGGGATTAAACAACAAATAATATATATATATATATATATATATATATATATATATATATATTTTTTTTATATATAAAATAATATACAACTCATACAAAGTGTTGCTGACAGTGTTGGCAACACTGACGGCGACACTAACAGATTTATAGAAAACATAAATCAAGAGATTTTTTCAAACTTGAAAATCTCTCATGGTCCAAGGCTTTGGTCAAAATATCAGCAAGTTGATGTTTTGTATCAATATGCTCTATTTGGATCAATTCCTTTTCTACTAAATCTCTTAAAAAATGATGGCGGATATCAATGTGCTTAGTGCGTGAGTGTTGTACAGGATTTTTGGAAATATTTATAGCACTCAGATTGTCACAATACATGGTCAAGATATTACTATCAAGACCATAGTCGTCAAGCATGTGTTTCAACCATATTAGTTGTGAACAACAACTCCCTGCTGCCACATATTCCGTATTCAAGCAATGAGAGAGAAACACGCTTTGCTTGCGATCGTACTCATGACACTAGATTATTACCCAGAAAAAACAACCCCCACTAGTACTCTTTCTCGTCATCTATATCCCCGCCCAATCGTAGTCACTAAAACCAACTAAGTTGGTATTAGTGTCTTTGGTGAACCAGATTCCCAAATCACTTGTCCCAGACACATACTTGATGATTTTCTTGACAACATTTAGGTGAGAAATTTTAGGAACAGATTGATATCTAGCACAAACACCTACGCTGAACATTATATCGGGACGACTGGCGCAAGATAAAGAAGACTACCTATCATGGATCTATACAGAGTTGGGTTAACATCCTCCCCGCCCGATCTTCGTTACCTTAAGAGATGATCCCATAGGTATTTTAGAGCTCTTGGCACTCTCTAATCCAAATCTTTTCACCAGACTCTTAGCATACTTGCTCTGTGTGATAAAGATTCCATCATTCGATTGTTTCACCTGCAATCCTAAGAAATAATTAAGTTCTCCTATCATGCTCATCTCAAATGTAGATGTCATAGCTTCCACAAAATTTTGTAAACATGTTTTAGATGTGGAACCATAAACTATGTCATCAACATAGATTTGAGCAATGACAAGCTCTTTATTTTCCCTAAGAATAAATAATGTCCTATCGGCTTCTCCTCTAACAAATCCATATTCAAGAAGGAAGCTTGTTAGACGCCCATACCATGCACGAGGAGCTTGTTTCAAGCCATACAAGGCCTTATCAAGTCTGTATACATGGTCTGGGTGGAATGGATCTTTAAACCGTTTAGGTTGCTCAACATAGATCTCTTTATCTAAGTACCCATTCAAGAAAGCCGCTTTGACATCCATTTGATACAATGTGATTTTGAGATAACAGGCTATAGCAAGAAGAAGTCTTATTGACTCAATTCTAGCCACAGGTGCAAAGGTCTCGTCAAAGTCGATTCCTTCCACTTGTGTATAGCCTTGAGCCACAAGACGAGCTTTATTACGAACAATATTACCCAATTCATCAGATTTGTTTTTGTAAATCCATTTAGTTCCAATAATGTTAGTATTTAAAGGACGTGGAACTAAACACCAAACCTCGTTACGGGTAAATTGTTCAAGCTCTTCTTGCATAGCTTGAATCCAGAATGTATCATTTAAGGCCTCAATCACATTTTTTGGTTCAAGAGAGGAAACGAAACAGGAGTGTTTTACCTGAGAGTATGTGGAGGACATACACACATACCTAACCATATCTCTGTAATCAACTGGCTCCTTGTTCCTTGTTCTAACCCCTTCATTAACATCACCAATTACTTGAGTAATGGGATGATAATTTCTAATTCGAGCCGGGGATCTCTCCCGCCTTGATGGTACACCAATCCATCTTCTTCTTCCGAGTCACCGCTCTCAAATTTCCAGCCACTGTTCTGTTCTCCTGTGTTGCCTCAGGTGTTGCCATTTCAGGGGCGACACTTGGAGCAACACTTGAATCTGTGGCTGCAATGGCTGAATCAGATTCTGTTCCAGCCCTCTGTTCGACTTCTTCCAGCAAGGTCAAAGGTATATCATCAGCTGGTTCTCCTCCTAAGCTTTCTACCTCAATAGGACCCATCAAGTCCATATGTAGAAGCTGAAAACAATGTGTTGTTCCTGAGTGTTGCTCATTGTGTTGTTCAACACTGTGAGCAACACGAGTTTGCTTACCCTTTTGACAGTCACCACACATCACAGTGTCTTTGAGATCTAGTTTAGGAACACCTTTGACGGCATTATGTTTGATAATCTTCTCAAGATTTCTATAATGAGAATGACCTAACTTTTGATGCCATAACCTAATATCATCAAGTTTTGTCAAATTGCACACTGATTTATTACCAATCAGATAGCAATTATCACTTGATCTTATTCCAGTCATGACACAAAAGTTAGTGTTATCAAACACTTCATGTATTTTTATTGAATTTTACCTCCAAATTGTCATCACATAGTTGGCTAATGCTAATTAAATTAGCAAGTAAACCATCTACGTGCAAGACATTTTTCAAAGGAGGAAAACCAACAATATCCAGTGTTCCTTTACCAACTATTTCACTCTTGCCTCCACCACCATAAGTCACTGAGCCTCCTTGAATAGGTTGGTACTCTGTTAGAAATGATTTTGTTCCCGTCATATGACGTGAACAACCACTATCAAAGTACCAAGTTCCCGCAATATTAGTCCTTAAAGCCGTATAAACAACATAGCATTTCGGTTTTTCCTTGGGTAACCAACCCTTTTTGAAAATCTGGATTTCTCGTTCACCTGTTGCCATGAGTGTTGCCCCGAGAAACTGGCGACACTTGTGGCGTACACTTGAAGACCGGACATTTTCTTTTGAAGGAAAATGCACCGATTTTAAATGTCCCGCTTTGTGACAAGATTCCACACTCATTGGATAGATCAGAAGAATCACTAGGAGTGCTACCCTTTTCCTTGACACGCTCTTTTACAAAACAATTTTTAGTTTCAACATCAAACAAGGAAGAGGTAATACTTTCAAGTGATTCTTGGAACCCAAGACCAGCTTTCAGAGGCTTACTCAACTTGAGTATTTCATCCAATTTGGATGAACTTGTGTTGAGTTTTTTGAAGGTGGATTCGGCTAGGTTGAGTTTGGCCTTGATTTTATCAAGATCCAAGTCTCTCCTACTGAGTTGAGCTTCTAGCCGAGTCAAGGAATTTTTAAGATCCTGATTTTCCTTTTTCAAGAAAACCACCATCTTATTCTCCTTTTTCCATTCCACGAGGAGAGATTTATAGAGGTTTTTTAATTCAAAAATGAGCTTATCTTTATCAAGATCATCCTCTATAACCTCCTTGGAATTAAAATCAGCAAAACCATGCAATTTAAGATCATCTAAAGAATCATACCTGCTGAGTGTTGTGCCAAGTGTTGCCAATTCCTGGACGACACTTGGGGCAACACTTTCTGAAGAAGTCACCAATGTTGTGTCAAGTGTTGTCAAATCTGGAACAACACTTGAAGTAACACTCGCCGAAGGTAGCTCCTCTACCGTGGCCATCATGACCACTTGCTCCGTTTTTTCTTCTTTCTCCGTTCCTTCCTCCTCTCCATCACTAAGAGATACCCACAAGTTTTTGCCCGCCTTTCTCAAGGTGTTAGCACATTCATTGGCCTAGTGACCCCAACCGGAACAAGCATGACATTGAATAGATTCAATGTACTTAGGATCGGACCGGATCTTTTCCGAGGATGCACGCCTAGGTGGGATATCCTTTTGATTTGGAGAAGGACCTCTCCTTGGCACAAAACTAGAGGTTTTGGCCGTTTGGTTCTTAGCTTTTACCTGCACTTTGTTAAATTTTCTAACCATAGAATTATATCTCTTTGCAAGTAAAGCTACACTAGTATTTTCATCTAACTCCTCGAAGACTTCATCTTCATCGTCCACACATGTGTCTGAAGATTCGACTTTTAAGGCAATATTCTTGCCTTTAGAAGCCTCCGTTTGTTCATTGAGATTCAACTCAAAGTTTTTCAAAATACTCATTAAGGAGTTGATGTCCATTGTTGAAAGATTATGGGCCTCTTCAATAGCTGAAACTTTAATATTAAAACGTTCGGGAAGAGTACGAATAGCTTTTGAAACAAGTTGTTTATTTGTAAAAGGCTCCCCTAATACTTGACAAGCATTTGAAATATCAATCAACTTTTCAAAATAAGACGAGATGTCTTCGTTTTCACCCATTCTTAATCTTTCAAATCTACTAGTGAGACCTCTAAGCTTTGTTTCTGACACTCGCCATCTCCTTCACAAAATCTTTGTAAAGTATCCCAAGCATCTTTTGCAGAGGGACTATTTTGAATGAGTTTGAACATATGCATGTCAACCCATTCATAGATGGCATTCAGTGCCTTTTCATTGAAACTAGCAAGATTATTCTCTTCAATTGTCCACTCGAATTCAGGTTTGACTTGAACGTCACCATCGTCATCCGGAGGAAGCATTGGAACAGAATAACCATTTAAAATAGATCGCCAAGCCCGAAGATCAATTGATTTGATATGCGAGCGTAGGCGAATCTTCCAATAAGCATAATTAGATCCGTCTAAAACCGGTAATCTCTTTTGATTAGGGTTTGCAGGATCATAAGCCATGACAAAAGGATCTAAACACTTAGTATATCAAGTGCTAGGCTTTGATACCAATTGAGATTGTCTATGGCTTGGAACTTGTGAGGCGAAACTCACAAGGTGAGATGAAACTCACGAGTGTTGTCCTTAGTGTTGATGACACTAACAACAACACATTCACCAATTCTAGAAAAAGCACAAATCAATAGAAATAAATATAATTTGCAGCGGAAGAATTAAAGCAATACACAAGAATATAATTTTTATCAAGTTATATAAATATATAACTTGATGGGTGCCAAGAAGGCAAGACCTTTCTATTAATAATATGAATTCAATACAAGGTCGAAGAAGTTCCTTAATGATAAACGAACCCTGATATAAGGAACAACATACACGAATTCTATCTGAAAATAAACACTCAAAAAACTCACAAAAATATAAAAATCTATATGAAATATTCGAGTGTTGGACAAAGTGTTGCCGACACAGAATGGCAACACTTGAGAGCAGAATTCTACTTTCTTGTGCAGATTTGCGTTTTCTAAATTGGATGATCTTCAATGAAGATCCACTGCACTATTTATAGGCCACAAAGTCTTGGAGCCTACTCAAATGATCAGTTAACAGCTTGGAGTTTGTTTCCTCCATTTATGCCACTCGCCTCTTTTGTAGGAGACCTAGTCTTCTCTTGCTTCTCTTGCTTGTACTTCTTAGCTTTGGTTGCCTTGTACTCTGACTTGTTCTCCCCCATAATAGCTGAATAAAATATCTCTTTGCTTGGTCATAAATTAAACAAATAAACACATGTTTATTTGTTAATTCCTCCTCTTCGTAATTCTCGCCTGGGCATATTCTGTTGCTGATTTCAAGCTCATTTTAAGGTGACTAACTACTGTTATATAAACATTAATTTACCCATTAATATTTGTGAAAAATACAGTAACTAACTCAGTGTCGCCAATTCCAAATGGCAACACTTTTGGCAACACCAGTGGCAACACTGGTTTGCAACACTTGGGATGACATTCATGGCAACACATGATCTTAACATTAACACAAACAAGTAATCAACAATGGAGTTTTAGAGAGAGAGAGAGAGAGAGAGAGCTTGGAGAGTAGAGAGAGAACGTACCCTTCAAATGTCCTTGTTCATCTTATTTTATACTCCCAAGCCCCCATGTGCCTTGCACATGGGGGACACTTGTCAATCATCCACATATGGTTCCCAACCAACTCCAAAGTTAGTGGAATTCTACTATTCACCTTGTCACATTACCTCTCAATGGTAGCTAGGGTAGGACATGTGGGCGCCAACCTGAACGGCACCCCACAGCCCCTAAACACGCACGTCGCCCAGGCGACAACCAAAGGGAAGGCAACATTCCTTAGGTCGCCATTATATGGAATTTTCAACAAACAAGTTATGCTTCTTGCTTAACCTTATTTCTTACTTAGCTGTACTCTCACACGTCGCCTTACCTAAGTCGCTTAATCACACATGTCGCCCCAATTACATATGTCGCTTCATCATCATGGGCTTACTCGCGAAACCTGGACTGAACATATTTGGCCCAATCTTTCATATTGGGCCTAATTCTATTATTCGGACCCAAGCCTATTTTTCACAATCACATCAGTAGCCCCCAAGTTCAAGACCTGGACTATTCATGGTCCAGGTGAGAACTTTCGTTGTCGCATACGATTTTCGCCCTTTCCTGTTGCATGGCGAGAAAAGGGCTTCGGCTGACACCTACGCGTACACGTGTCGCACCATGGTTGATTGAATAGGGCAGATAGGCAGCGCCGTACGCCCCCTTGGAATTCGTGTCGTTTTATTAAAACGCCTTCAATAATGGGGGGAGTTTCAAAATTCGAATCTCCTTTTAATACACCTTGGAAACTCCCCCAAATCTCTTCACCTTCCATTGCTTAGAACCAGAAATTAGTATATCAGTTTCATTTCCTACTCTCTTACTCATTATTCCCCTACTTCACAGAGACCACCGCCAAACCATTTTCAGGTCATCACTTTTTCGCTTATTCCGTCCATTTTCACCGTTCATTTACCCTCATACGTGCTCCCCTTTGTCCCAACTATACGCTTCCTTTCCCGGCCAATTTGGAGCGTTTTTGAAGGAAATCAACGGTCTCTGAAGTTTTCTGGCCATTCTTCGGCCGATATTCAAGTTTCTACTATTTTATGCAAATTCCCAGGTAAACTTCTAACCCTACGAATTCTCGCTTTAATTCCCGTTTCCCCATCTCGCATGCTATGTCTAGGACTAAGTCCTGCTCTAAGACTGTTAGATTTTGCCAAAATGAGAGAAGTGGGGGGTTCTACAGAATGAATATGGGGGTTAGGGCTCGAATCCCGCGCGAGGATCTCAACTTCATGCTTATGCGATATGGAGCGGATGTCGCCATCTCAAATGCCTTAGAAATTAGGGGTCCCCCCTTCCTACACAAATCAATACCCATGAAAACTTTTTTCACGACTAGGGAACTTTGTATTCATATCTGCGACTTCTATCGCCCTTTCTTTGACACTGATTTTTCTGACACTGACTATCTCGCAGTCCCCAATTTACATAGTCGTCACTTCTATAAACAGGTTCTATCCAGCTCCAGTGATAGGAGCGACATGTCTTCCTCCAACTCTACGTCGAATCATGACGTTTCGGACACCCTGGCCGCAGAAACTTCGTCACGACATCAGATCTCGCAGAATACCTCTAATCCTGATGTCTCTGAGACCAGCAGCTCCTCCTCTATGGATTTCCAAACACCTTTTCATGTGAAGTACGGTATCAATCACAACATATACCATATAGAGCCATACACCGGCGACCTGTCTCTTGCCACTATGCGACATAAAACTGATGGCATCGTAATCTATCCTTCCCAGCTAGATGCCGACCTTAGGATCCCAATTGACTCCTTCCTCAGTGTTGTCATGCACAAAGCTCATGCCGTAGTGGTTGACCTCCATCCCAATGCCATTAGGATCCTGGTTAGCTACTTAGTGATCTGTAGGGCTCTGAGGCAGGAACCAACTGTCCCTTTACTTGTCCACCTATTTGAAGGTTATACCGCCGTCTCTCAGCGAGATGGCGTCATCGAGAATCGCCTCTCCATTAAATACAAAAAACCTAAGATCCTGACTCCCCTACCCAGGAAAGTACACAACTGGCAGTCCAATCCTCTCTTCGTTACTTCTTGCATGGGATGGACCCATTCATGCGACCTTGGGGACATAATCCCAAAGATAAAGACCAGAAAAGCCCTAGTATCATGCGACAACCGACTCAAAGATAGGATTCTCCAAGTTCTCGCCGATGCCAATGATACCGGCCTGACCTTATTCTCTTGGCGAGAAATTCTATCCTGCCCCTCCTTACTCAGACAAGTTGTCCTTCCCGATTTTACCTGTCCTGAGGATGAATCTCGCATTCCTATTATTCATATCTCTCCTTATCCTGGCTGGGACATCCATTCTAGGGTTGCTTTACTTCAGAGTGTGGGCCTTGCAAGCTGGAAGGTTAGCTGTTGCAGCGCCACGTTTGAAGTTTTAAGTATGTCTCTTGTTTCCAATTTGTCTCATACTTTGCTTTTCCTTTCTGTTATTAACTGCTTGTCATTTTCGCTTCAGAATTTCGCACAATGGACCTACAAGATAGGCGATCTGCCGCCACAGGTGTTGATGGTCACCGTCAGTGACTTGCTGAATCCCGCCAATCCGTTCTGCTCCAAACTACTGAGTTGGAAATCCCTATTTCCATTCATGGGGATGACTCCGAAGCCATAGCTCGAGAGAAAGCCCTTGTCGCTGCAGAAAATCGCTGCAGAAAAGGCCGCTGGCCAGTCCAAGAAAACCAGCAGAGCCAAGACTCCAATGCGATCTTCCTCCCTTATGCTCAGGGACGAGGATATGACTGAGGGGGAAGGCCTTAAGAAAGAAAACAATCCCGCCTCTGAGGATGTCAAAGCTATCCTGCCTACTGCTTCCCCCAAACCAACTTATTCCCGCCCCCATAAACGAGAGCGCACTTCTGAAGATCCCGATGTGATCACTGTTGATGAACCCTCAACTGACACCGATGTGAAGCTCGCTAGTTGGCTCCAAGAGGTCTTTGAGATGCCTTCAGACGAAGACGGCATCTACGAGATAAGCCAAGAAATTGTTGCAGTTCCCGCCCTCATGGGCTTTGATCCTTATTCCCGTGATCCTACCTACATTGACGGATTAAGTGAAATGGAAATTATAAATAGAACAAAAGAAATGATAATTGTAGGTAATATTTATAAAACAACGAATATCACAGAAAGACAAGCTGTAGAAAACATAATCCTTGAATTCACAGGACAATTAAGAACATGGTGGGATAAATTACAGGGAAATGAAATAAAAACCCATATTTTAACTGATGTAAGAACAAATGAACAAGGACAACCATTAATAGATGAAAATGGACGACTCGCGCCTGCACAATTAATAAACTTGGTATTTAACATCGCCACCCATTTCATAGGAGATATAGACCTATACAAAGAAAGAAACTCTGAAATATTACAAAATTTAAAATGCAGAAAACTTGAGCGATTCAAATGGTATAAAGACAATTTCTTAAAAAGAGTTTTCAATCTTGCAGACCCAAATAATTATCACTGGAAAGAAAAATTTATTACCGAATTACCGGGATTATTTTCAGAAAAGGTAAAAGACACGATAGAACAAAAATTTGGAAAAAATTCCTATAATGAATTAACATATGGAGATTTAATTACTTGTGTAAATATTACTGCTGTCAAGACCAAAAATTAAGTAACAAATTAAAAAAGAAAAGTACACAAACAAGAAAGGAATTAGGGCATTGGTGTGAACAATTTGGCTTTGGTAAATTACAACCACCCCATAAAAAGAAAAAAGGTGAACGAAGTTATAATCCCTATTACAAAAATAGTACTTATAGAAGGAAACATAGAAAAACAAACAAAAATAACAAGCAAGATCCTCTTGAATATTATAAAAAGACAAATCATAAGAAAAGATACCACAATAAAAAATATAAAAGGCATCACAAAAACTCTAAAACCTTCAACAAAGAAATAAGATGTTTTTTATGTAAAAAACAAGATCATATAGCAAGAAACTGCCCAGCAAAGAAATAAATAAGACAAATTTGCAATAAGCTTAACATAAAAGAAATAGATCAAATAATATATAAAATATACAATCTTGAAACGTCTACTGAAAATGAATATTCTAGTTCAATAGATCCCTCATCCAGCACGAATAATGAAGAAGAAGAAGAAAAATGCCAATCTTGTAAAAAAGAAGTATGCCTATGTAATAACAAAATCAATACTTTAGAACAATATGATGAAATATTAGACAAAATCAAAGAAATAAAAGAACCAACAATAAAAAGAAAATTCTTAAGACAATTAGAGAAAACTATTAACGAAGAAAAACCAGAAACTTCAACAACATCTCAATATGAAGACGTTATAAAAATGTTTCAAGATAAAAAGAAACAAATTTCTTTTATAGATTTACAAAAAGAAATTAAAGAAATAAAACAAGAAATAAAAATATTAAAACAAAACAATTTAGAATTACAAAAATCACAAAAAGAATTAGAAGCAAAAATGACACTCCATATAATTAAAAAACAAATAAGCGCGACCTATAAAGGAGAGCCCTCCCAAACAAAAAATTTAGATTTAGATGAGCATTTTCAAAACCCTTTTACAAAACAAAACAACAAGGGAATAGAGATAAATGCAATAGCAAATACAGAAGCAGAAACAAGCTCTTCCACAGAAGGAAGTGTATACACATTAACTAAGGTCAGATTTCAAAAATGATATGTCACCATAAGTATGAAAATAGGAGATTTTCAATACCAAGGTATAGCCATGTTAAATTCTGAAGCAGACTTAAACTGTATAGAACAAGGTATAATACCTTCAAAATATTTTATTAAAATAAAGCAAAGCCTTTCGGCAACAAATTCATCAAAACTACAAGTAAAATACAAAATACTTGAAGCACATATATGTAATAACAACATCTGTTTCAAAACAAGCTTAATACTTGTAAAAGACCTGAATACAAAAGTTATCTTAAGAAATTCTTTCTTACAAATGTTATATCCTTTTACAGTATCTAAACAAGGGGTAGAAACAAAAATACTAGGACAAAAAATTATTTTTAGATTTTTATTCCCGTCTCTAATCATGATGTAAACAACCTACAAAGAACAAATATTTCAAAATTAAATATTTTACAAAAACAAATTGCTTTTCTAAAAGAAGACTTGCATAATACAAAATTGAAAGAAAAATTGCAACTCCAAAAATACAAAAATACAGTTACAAAAACATTAGAAAAATTTGAAAAAGATCTATGTTCTGATCTGCCCACAGCTTTTTGGGAAAGGAAAAAACATGTTATAACCTTACCCTACGAAAAAGATTTTAACGAAAAAATGATTCCAACAAAGGCAAGACCAATTCAAATGAATCAAGAATTATTAGAATATTGCAAAAAATAAATAAAAGAATTATTAAATAAAAAATTGATCAGGAAAAGTAATTACCCATGGTCATGTTCTGCTTTTTACGTCTCAAAAAATGCTGAGATCGAGCGAGGAGCACCAAGCCTAGTAATCAATTATAAACCTTTAAACACAGCACTTAAATGGATTAGATATCCAATTCCTAATAAATAAGACCCATTAAAAAGACTTCATAATGCTTCAATTTTATCAAAATTCGACATGAAATCAGGATTTTGACAAATACAAATATCAGAACAAGATAGATACAAAACTGCCTTTACAGTGCCATTTGGTCAATACGAATGGAATGTCATGCCATTTGGGCTAAAAAAAATGCACCAAGTGAATTCCAGAAAATAATGAATGAAATATTCACCGCATACACTTTTATTATAGTATACATAGATGATGTTTTAATCTTTAGTAAAAATTTAGAACAACACGAATAACATCTAAAAATATTCTACAAAGTAATGATTAAAAATGGTTTAGTCCTATCAAAAGCTAAAATAAAATTATATCAATCAAAAGTAAGATTTTTAGGGCACGAAATAACCAACAATACCATAATACCAATCCAAAGGTCTATAGATTTTGTAGACAAATTCCCTGATGAAATAAAAGACAAAAATCAATTACAGAGATTTTTAGGATCATTAAATTATATAACAGATTTTTTTCCCAAAAATAAGACAAATTTGCAAGCCCATCTTTGACAGACTGAAAAAGAATCCAAAACCATGGACAAAAGAGCATACTAACATAATTAAACAAATTAAAATTCATGTGAAAAAACTACCATGCTTAATAATATGTGATCCAAAAGCCCCGAAAACAGTTTCTACTGATGCCTCAGATATAGGATACGGCGGAATATTAACCCAACAAATAAACGGAAAAACTCATATCATTAGATACTATTCAGGAATATGGAATGAGACACAATCCAAATATTCAACAATAAAAAAGGAAATTCTTGCAATAGTCTTATGTATAACAAAATCCCAGGACGACTTATTAAATCAAAAATTTACAGTTAAAGTAGATTGCAAGGCTGCAAAAGACGTTTTACAAAAAGATGTAAAAATTTAGCTGCAAAGCAAATCTTTTCCAGATGGCAAGCTTTATTATCAGTTTTTTACTTTGAAATAATTCATATTGTAGGAAAAGACAATTCTATTTTGTATTTCTTGACAAGAGAATTCCTGCAAGGGAATAATGAAAAACTTTAAAAAACTAAAATTGGATACATGTTCTACATCACAATCATAACCAAAACAGGAACTAACGCCAAGAGAAAAACTTTATGCAGAAACCCTAATTATAGAACAAACTCAGCAAAAACCCGAATTTCTCCTTATTGTTAATAGCAAAGTCATTCACGAATGGCCTATAAAAATCAACAATAATATTGTATATCTAAATAATTCAAATTATTTAAAATTTTGTTTTCAAAAAACAGAAGTATTATTGAAAGAAAGTAAAAATATCCATGCACGAGTACCAATTAGTAAAACATCAGAACTCAGGTGGTACATTTTTGATTTAGAAGAACTTTTAGAATACAATTTTGCCCATAAATTCAAACCCTCAATTGACGCGAACATTTCTGCATTAAAGAGAATCATAAAATGTATAGAAAATGATTATACAAGAAGTTCTCATCAAAATCCCATGTTATTACCATACTAATATCATGTTTACTGATTGATTACAGGTTCCCTTGCAATGTCTCCAATTAAAATGTTTTTTACTAAATTCAATAGAAAAGAGAAAAAACTCATTGAAGAAATTAAACTCATTGAACAAGAATTAAAGGAGGAAAGAAGGAGAAATCCTAATGCAATGATCAATCTAGAAACTGCACTAAATAATGTACTATGGACAAAAAGACAAAGGCTCAAGTTAAACCTATTGGTCTTGCGAATGAAGCTGCTCGATAATATCACAGGATGAAGCAGCATTCCCCCTTTCCCCTAACTTAATTCTTTCAAAACATGTGCAGGATGATTACAGGATCAGTTACCAAAGGAAAAGACAAAAAACCATTATACTCCACAAGACCATTAACCAAAATTCCAAATTACATCCCTAGCAAAATACCAAAGGATAAAAACAGCTTTGCCATATTGTCACCTGACGTAAAACCATTTTACCCTTCCTCAACCAAAAACCCATCGCTGACCAACCCCTCACAACAATTATCCACTTACAAGAACATCCTAAATTCCGATAAGTCATCCACCTCACAGCCACAGATGCCCCCTATTTCACCAAGCTCCTACCCAAGGCAGACACCACCCACTCAATACTCCTACAAGTCTTTTGAAGAATTTATATGTACTCTTGAACCAGAGTTTTACGAACAAAACAAAGACTGGCACCCTTACCAAATTTCAGAATTTCTCTTACCAAGTTCTCATAATTATTTGCCAGATAATTTTTTTAAATCACAAAATTTTTATGAAAAAATTCTAATCCAAACAAAATTTGCCACTTTTCAGTACACAACGGATCATTTGGACATCACAAAAATTCGCTACTGCAAAGTACAAATTGAAAAATTCCTCACCATTCATGATTGGGGCCAAAGACCCAGTGAAGCAAAAGATTTGATTTTTTCAAATAATTCAGCCCGATTTAATTATCGAGATTATATTACTGCCTGGTCAAGGGCATTTTTTAAACAAAACAATTTTTTCCTTTTCTTATTTCTTTTATTTCTCACCCCAATTTTCCTACCCAACTCTTTTCTGGTTTCACCAATGGTGGAAATCCTTTGGGCTCGATAAATCAATTGCTCCTACATGCGTACAAAAAGCTTTTGACCATTGGTCAACAAATGTGTTACTATACCCAGATCATTTAGAACAATCTCCCTTAGAAGCGCTATTTCGTCATATTTTCCAAGTCCCTTGGATCTTTATGACAGAATTTGCACTCAAGGAAGAACAAATATGTTACTGCGTACAAAAGGCTACTTCTCAAACCAAGGAACAAAAACTTGAACAAAAGTGTACATGCATACAAAAATTCATCCTCCCCACTTTCATCCGCAAGCAAAAAATCAAATGACGGGACAAAACAAATCTTGAAGACTGTGGACCAGAGGCCGTGAAGGAATATTTTGAACAAAACCCAAAACTCTGCAAAATTACTCCCCCAAAACAAGCACTCAAAAATGAAGAATTCTTACGAAAAAAACAATATATCATGTCACAAATGGCCCAATGTACATGCCCCTCAGATCTAGAAAACCTAATTGTACAACTCAGCGAAGCGGGAAGCTCGTCATCAACAAAATCAGCAACAATGAATGAAGGAGATGGAGACACAGTTCCAAATGATGATTTCTTTCCCCAAGTCCATCTTGAGTTTGGCGACCTGTAATAAACAATGACAAAAGACAAAAGCAGCTACAGAAGAAGAAACAAGGTGGCCGACACAACAAAAGCACTCAGAACAAAAAGCAGCTACAGAAGAAGGCGGCCGACACAGAGCATCTTTAAAAGAAGCCGCCCTCCCCACCATCGGAACATATCAACAAAAGCAAAAGTATTTTATTTTGTAATCTTGTACATTAGTCAAAAGTTGAGGGTCTCTCTCTGAGGACAAATGCGGACCGCCCAAATTGCCGTGACCCAAAAAACTTTGCCAATTACTTTTTGAAAACAAAGGGGAGTCTGGAGGTATATAAATGGTTCTCCATCCTTAGGAAAGGCAGGTTTTTCATTTTTTTCAGTTTTTCTATCTCTCTCTAAAATCTCTCTCTCCACTGTAACCATCCATCCATTGGAACCATCAACCAAGAGCAACCATTGTATATCAGTTCTGTAATAATACAAAGTAAGTAATTTCTTATGAATATTATCTTTATGTTTAATCTATTATGTTTTAAGAGTCTTATACTTTAAAAGTATATAGGTCGGAAACCAGTAGGCCGAATGTTGAGAAGGATTTAAACAGTCTTACGGTAGCTGTATAATATTCAAAATTTATACAGTGTTATTAGTGTAACAATGACCACGTACTTTGAAGTATTTGTATTTGTATTTGAGTCAACTTTACTATATATTGAAAAAAAGTCAACTTTAGTATAGCAAAATAAATTAAATTTCGTAGCTTTTTATTTGATAATATATCTTGTTTATCTTCTATCAATTATTCTCATAGTTATGTTTTATGATCCTTTTCGTATTTTGGTATATATATATATATATATATATATATATATATATATATATATATATATATATATATATATATATATATATATATATATATATATATATATATATATATATATATATATATAACGCTATCTGGCTGAAAATAATACTGAAGCACGTTACATGCCTAAAAATGCCACAAACGTAGCACAACTCATGCAAACGCACAAAACAATGTGGGTCTATTTTCTGTGTCTAAATTCGGTAAAAATAGTATTGTCTTTCTATCCAAAGATACCATCGGTTTCATAAATAAATCTCCCCTCCCCTCCCCTCCCCTCCCCTCATAAACTATCAACATAAGATAAGGTGTTCATACATAAATACTATACTATGTTCGTTCTATTTTTTTTTTTTAACAAACAACAAATCAATTATATTGATAATAAGAAAATAGACATCACTCCAAAAAAGTTGTATTCTCATCCTAAATATCATAATTAAATTCATTTATTAACCTACAACAATAACAACTCCAATCTATATATTGAAACATTTGGTCGGATTCTACTACAAGTAAAACTTGTAAACTAACTCATTTCGGCTTTTAAGAAATTCTCTTATTGAATAATATTTCGCTTCTAGTACTCGACATATATAATTCAGGTTGATGAGTAAACGCCCACGAAACATCTTAAAATTCCCAAAACATCCTTGTGCAACAAGAACAATGGCAACTTCTTTCCTTTGAGATGATGTGAAATTTGTCAATGGAGATTGCATTGCAATTGTAGGATACAAAAACAAAAGACAAACAAACAAACAAACACCGACTCTCAACAAGCAAAGAAATCAATTGCTATCGACAAGCAGAAAAATCAACGGCTTTTAAAAAGAAGAGAAATTTATTAAATGATAAAAAATGATTAAAAAGTCTTAACAACACAATTATTTGTAATCTCAATTAATATTATGAAAAATTGTGTTGTTGAAGAATATTTCCAACTATAATTAACCAAAGGAAGAAAATGGAAAATTAATGGTTAATTGATGATGAAAGAGACTAAGGAAGGAGGCCAAGGAGAAAGGAAGATGGGGACGGTTCTTGAGAGGAGTAGGTCTGCTGAGAAACGCGTTTCTCCATAACTATGGAGAAACGTGTTTTTAATAGCCAGAAGCTTTGCATTTGATATTCAGAAAAAAAAAAACCCAAGGCCAAGACCAAAGCTTCTGGATATCCAGAAGCTTTGGGTTTGATATCCAGAAACTGTTAGGTGCATATCCAGAAGTAAGTGAAATGTAAATCCAGAAGCGGTAGGTGCGTATCAGAAGCTGTTAGGTGCATATCCGAGAAATGTGTTAGGGCATATCGAGAAATTGCTATTGAAGGTTTACGGATATCCGAAAAACCTTGAATGTATATCCAGAAACCAGCAAATGAATATCCAGAAACATTTTGAAGGTTTCTGGATATTCATTTGAAGGTTTCTGGATATCACTTTCTGGATATTCATTTGAAGGTTTCTGGATATCACTTTCATAAGGTTCTGGATATCCAGTTCATTGTCGCGCGACAAGTCGGGACCCGTTTCTCCATAGATTTTGGCTCTTGAGAGAGAGAGAGAGAGAGAGAGAGAGAGAGAGAGAGAGAGAGAGAGAGAGAGAGAGAGAGCAAATTCAATGATGTATTAAACTTACTTTATTTATTTATTTTGCTGATTGAATTTTAATCAAAATTTTGTTTTAATTATTTTTTCACGAAAAAATGTTGGTGATTAACGTCAAGAATGTTATCAAATATCAATAACAACTTCTATAAGTTATTGGGGCAATTTTTTAAGATAAATTTTTGAGTAAAATATAAGAAAATTGATCTATAAATTAAAGTGAAGCTATTTTTCGAGATTATGGGAGTACGTCATATATGAATTGTCATTAGTAATATTGTATTTGTGTACAATTTTTTAAATCTCAACGTAATTTGTAGTGAAAAGTGACGTAGAAGAGAAATATTACGTGAATAATTGTTATGAATATATAAGTATGTTTCATTAAATAAAAAAGTATTCGAAAATTTTCATTTTGAGAATGTAATTTTCAGAGGACATTCTTTTAAGTAAATAGGGTAACTTTTAGTGAAATCGATAAATAAATTACTCTCTCCATCTCGATTTAAGGTTGTTAGTTTGATTTGGCACAAGAATTAAGAAAAAGTAAATGTTGTGAGTATTAAAAGTAAAGTAGGAGAGAGAAAGTGGGTAGAAAATTTTTGTTATAAGAATGATAAGTGGAACTCCTTGTTCATTTTAGTTAATAAATTAACTAAAACCCTTAAATTGGAATGAACTAAAAATGAAAGTAAAAACTTTAAACCGGGATGAAGGGCGTATTATTAAAAGTACAACATCCGATGGTTATATATTTGTTTGAGATTTTATCCTAGTCATTTTTTTTAATGCTAATCTATAATACAATAGAGGAAGGGTTTAACCGCCTCTTATTCCCTATAAGTGGTGGCTAGGATTCAAAGTTGGAGAGTTGATCCAAGGGCTGACAATCCTCCTCCCCTTCTACCGTTTTATAACTCCCCATTATCCACGTCTCCCACAACCCCTGTGTTATCCCATGGCCTCTCTCCCCTAAAAAAACCTCACTCCGCCAACGGCATCGGAGGAGCTTCTCTCCCATCTCAAAAATGGCTACGAATCTGATGAAATCTCAGCAGCCACTTCACAACTTCTCCCTTCCTTCACTGAAATGGGGCCAACGGAACATCCTCACCTCTGCTATCACCACCGAAAGCCCCCAATGCCTCCTTTCATCTGCTCATCCGCCTCACCGGCAATCGGACTCCGATTCTGACTCGGAGAACGGTTGCGATCCCGTCAATATACCTCTGCCGACATCAAATTCGAAGATGGAGAAGGAAGCGACACTACCAGAAATAGGTGTTTTAGCGACCGAATTATTCCGTCGCTATTTAGCGGCGGAAATTAAGATTTAGCGGCGGAATTATTTTGGCGTCAAATTTAGCGACGGAATTTAATTCCGACGCTAGATTCCGACGCTAAAACGAATATTTCTCGAATATTCGTTTAATTACTGCCACTATTTTGGCGCTTGATTTATCGACGGAATATTTCGCCGCTATTTCTTTATCAGCGACGAAATTATTTCGCCGGTGAAAATATATTATTTTTTTATTTTTTTTATTGATCAGCGGCGGAAATTTTCCGTCGGTGAAAATAAAATATTTTTTATTTTTTATTTTTGAAATATTACACCGACGGAAAATTTTCGCCGCTGATAAATTAAAAAAAAATAAATTTATCAGCGTCGGAAATATTCCGACGGTGAAAATAAAATGTTTTTTATTTTTTTTTTGAAATATTACACCGATGGAAAATTTCCGCCGCTGAATAATTAATTTTTTTTTAATTTATCAGCGTCGGAAATATTCCGACGGTGAAATTAAATGTTTTTTTTTAATTAAACACCGACGGAATATTTCCGCCGCTGAATAATTAATTTTTTTTAATTTATCAGCGACGGAAATATTTCGTCGCTGATAATAAAATGTAATTTTTGATTATTTTTAGAACTAATTAACAAAATAACAAACTAAAAAATATTAAAATATTTAACTACATCCTAACCCATAACCCCTAAAACCTAAACCCTAACCCCTAACCCCTAACCCCTAAACCCTAACCCCTAAACCCTAAACCCTAAACCCTAACCCCTAACCCCTCCCTCAGAGATCGACCCTAAACCCTAAACCCTAACCCCTAACCCCTCCCTCAGAGATCGCGATCTCTGAGGGAGAAGGCAACGAAGGCGCGGCGAAAGCGTTGAATTTGAGACCAAGGAGAGGCAGGTAATTACTTCTCCATTGTCTTCTTATTTCAGACCCTATTTTATTTTTTATATTTTTTTTTGAAAATCTCTTGTTTTTTGTGTTGAAATTCTTCAAAGTTTGAATATTTATCTTGAATTTTTAAGTAATTTTTATTAATTGTGACATTTTGTGGAAGACATTGGAACCATGACAGAGTTCAGATTATTGCTTTTCTTAAACCCATTTTTTATTTTTTTTTTGAAATATTACACCGACGAAAAATTTTCGCCGCTGATAAATTAAAAAAAAATAAATTTATCAGCGTCGGAAATATTCCGACGGTGAAAATAAAATGTTTTTTATTTTTTTTTTTGAAATATTACACCGACGGAAAATTTCCGCCGCTGAATAATTAATTTTTTTTTAATTTATCAGCGTCGGAAATATTCCGACGGTGAAATTAAATGTTTTTTTTTAATTAAACACCGACGGAATATTTCCGCCGCTGAATAATTAATTTTTTTTAATTTATCAGCGACGGAAATATTCCGTCGCTAATAATAAAATGTAATTTTTGATTATTTTTAGAACTAATTAACAAAATAACAAACTAAAAAACATTAAAATATTTAACTACACCCTAACCCATAACCCCTAAAACCTAAACCCTAACCCCTAAACCCCTAACCCCTAAACCCTAAACCCTAAACCCTAAACCCTAACCCCTAACCCCTCCCTCAGAGATCGCCCCTAAACCCTAAACCCTAAACCCTAACCCCTAACCCCTCCCTCAGAGATCGCGATCTCTGAGGGAGAAGGCAACGAAGGCGCGGCGAAAGCGTTGAATTTGAGACCGAGGAGAGGCAGGTAATTACTTCTCCATTGTCTTCTTATTTCAGACCCTATTTTATTTTTTATATTTTTTTTTGAAAATCTCTTGTTTTTTGTGTTGAAATTCTTCAAAGTATGAATATTTATCTTGAATTTTTAAGTAATTTTTATTAATTGTGACATTTTGTGGAAGACATTGGAACCATGACAGAGTTCAGATTATTGCTTTTCTTAAACCCTAATACTATTTGGATTACTGATTATCTTCAATGGTTCATTGCCAGATTTGACAGTTCAAAGAAAATCAGTTTTTTTATGTTAATTGGTGCCGTAAATAATTCAATTTCATATACAGCAATTTCAGTTTAGTCTATGGGTCTGGTGAAAGTAATTACAGTACAGTTTCACCATTTTCTATTTCCTTTGTTTCATTTATCTTAGGCTCTGTTTGGAAACATAAAAATTCATGAACTGCCTTTTCCTTTTATTCTGATACTTAATCATCTCAATTCTCATTTTTTTCTTTAATAATGTGGTTCAGATTATTTTTTGATTTTATTTAAGGAAACCCATCACAGCTACTGTCTTAATTAATTTATTAAGTGCTAAATAATATGATTTTCTTGAATTAGAACTTGAAAAAAGGCATCATGTACATTGGTGCTCAGTTTGGCATACCAAAGTCTTGGAGTAGTCTGGTGATCTCAGTACCTCTCCTCTCTATGTTTACAAGACCACATTCTCTGATAAATTAAACCTTCACGAGGATGACGAAGAGATATATAGGGTGTTGTCGTTCATCTTTTGGACAATTACGTTCTCGCCCTTTTCAAATACATCTTCATTGTGATGTCTGCAGATGACAATGGAGAAGGTAATATCATTACATTGCACGCTTATCCAATCTCAAAAAACCACTGAGTCATATATCTTGATGCAGTGCCTGATTTTGAAGACTAGAAGTTTGAATTATTTGAAATTTTGAAGGTTAAACGATCTTCTAACAACTTATTTTGATTGTATTTCTAGAATTTTTCGTCTTTACGACAATCTTTATAAATGGAATTGACCTCCGATTTGTGTGAAACGTTATTTTGCTAAATATTTTCATTAGAATTAATCAATAGCTGTTTATTTCAAGAAAAAAAATTATTTCATATAACACGGGGGTTACCGGCTAATGTTGTCAATTGTCATGGGGCAATACTAATACTAGGGATACAAAATAAGTTTACAAAAGATGTATGCAAAATGAAATGTCAATATTTTATTGTTGACATTAATTGTGTACATCGTCACAATCAAATTAAAAACAACAGCAAAAAGCAAAATCTTGGTGTACCATTTGATAAACCAAATTTTATTACACTTTTTTTTAACTTTATTATTTTATATTGGCATGCGCATGCCCTCTTGGACTCGATTGATCCAACCGTTAACAAGCAGAAAAGAGCTACACACACACACACACAAAATGGGCCTGCGCTTGTCACAATGGAGGATATAATGTGTTTAAGGCCCATCACGTAGCATTCCAATTTTGGGCTTTTGGCAATATACAACTCTAAGTTTTTTTTGGCCCATTTCCTCTAGGGTCCCTTGGACGAGATTTAAACCCAATATAAGAAACAATATTTAGTTATTTTCTCAGACATCCCTCCGCCTAGTTTGGGCGACCGCCCATCAACATTGGGCGACCGCCCATCAAAAAAATGACCCCTCTCCGCCTAGTAACTTATAAGACTTTTTTAAAAAGTCTTATAAGTAACTTATAAGACTTATTTATAACATATATAAGACTTAAAATGTCTTATAAGTTACTCTTATATTTAATAAGTCTTATAACATAAATAAGACTTTTTTAAAAGACTTGTACAAAAAGTCTTATAAGACTCGCCTAGTAACTTATAAGACTTTTTAAAAAGTCTTATATTTAATAAGTCCTATAACATAAATAACACTTTTTTAAAAGACTTGTACAAAAAGTCTTATAAAACTCGCCTAGTAATTTATAAGACTTTTTAAAAAGTCTTATATTTAATAAGTCTTATAACATATATAAGACTTAAAAAGTCTTATAATTTACCTATAAAACTTTTTAAAAAAGTATTATAAGTAACTTATAAGACTTTTTTAAAAGACTTATACAAAAAGTCTTATAAAAACTCTTTTTAACTTACAAGATTTTTTTAAAGTCTTATAAGTTACTTATAAGACTTTTTAATAAGTTTTATATAAGACTTATTAATAATTTTCAGTTTTTGAGTTGATGCGTCTTATATATGTTATAAGACTTATTAAATATAAGAGTAACTTATAAGACTTTTTAAGTCTTATATATGTTATAAGACTTATTAAAAAGTCTTATAAGTTACTTATAAGACTTTTTAAAAAGTCTTATAACATACTAGGCGGAGGGGGGCATTTTTTTGAGTTGGGCGATCGCCCTATGTTGATGGGCGGTCGCCCAAGCTAGGCGGAGGGGTGTATTTAGGATTTACAAAAATCTTTTTTTTAAAAAGAATATAATTTAGTGTTAATGGGGTCATCGGACCCCTTATTTTAGCTACCCCTTAGGCTTAGGAAAAATACCAATATATCATAATTTTTACCTTTTTTAATGGAATCCTAACGGGCACATCACTGTCTATTAAGTTTTTTTGTTTATACACCGTTAATGGAATCCTAACGGGCACATCACCGTTAATTAGAGTGAGGCACACAGTTCAAATCTGTTTAGTCTCATCATTGTTGTTCATTTTAAATCTATTTTTCTGTTGGTGAAAGTAAAATGTCTTAAATAATCTTCGACAATTTTCCAATCAAATTAAGTTGTTCTAAATTCCAAATGTCATTTTTATTTATTTCTTTTGGTTTCAAATAAATGTCCTTTTAAAAAATGTAATTATTACTATCACGTTATAACAAACACACAAAAACCAAATTTACCCGAATCAATGATCTCTCTTTTATCCGCTACTTCACTCATTAAATATAAACTAGTTTTACACCCGTGGGTTAAACGCACGGATAGATAAATTTGAAAAATTAACTAAAAAGATATAAAAATAATAATAATTTAAGAAAATATAATTTTAAAGATATTTATTTCAATAAAGTATATTCCATTGTATTAATCCAATAATATTACACATATAACTAACAAATTGAATTGAACATATTGAAATATTTATTAAAATACAAAATTATCAATGAAATATTCACCTTTATTTTCAATATCAATATCATGTATCAAAGTTTTAAAATGTTTATAAAGGAAGTGACATTAACATCACTTGATCACTTATTTTTTACAAATATTGTCTTTTAAAAGAAGAACATTATTTGATAAATTTGTGCTTTAAAGAATTAACTAACTATTAAGTAATTATACCCATGAATATTGAAACAGAAAATACTAATCATACTACTAACTAAAAGTTAATTTTATAATTCTACGCATTAACATTTTTTTAAAATATATTTAAGTTTTATAACATGTTACTCATATTTACGAATATTAAAATATTTATCATTTAATTTATAATTATAATTTATATTTATTTGAAAATACTATAATCAAATTTCATATAATGTTAGTCTTAGTTAGAAATTAAAATATATACTCCATTCTTTAAAAAAAAAAAATCAACTTTATTAGAGATGACTCAACATCGTTTAGAATTTTGTGAATGAGATAAATCAATAATTTTAATATTCTGTTTTTTAATAACCTTTTTCATTGGTTAAAGAATAAAAAATATAACAATATTTTATATTTGAAAGGGCACTATAAATTAAATAATATTTAAAGGAAGTAAGTGCACTTTTATAAGTTGTTTTTAATGACTAACCGGAAGAAAATTTAAATTATAACAATTTTTTTTTACAAGATTTCTTATGATAATTCATAAAAAGATATAAAATGCTATAATAAACTTGTACAATTTTTATTTAGCAAATATCTCTTTTTAATAGGCCAAAAACTTGTAAAAAACGCGTTTTTTTCGAACTTTGAAAAAAACGTGTTTTCTCACGACGACGACGACGAGCATCTCTCTCTCTAAACGGTTTCCTCACTAGCTCTCTCTCTCTAAATTGATAGATCTGAGATCCATACCTGAAATTTGGGGAAGCTGGATAAACCTAGATTAGAGAATTATCCATCAATTACATATGATAATCCAAATCATATACAGAATATCGTGCAGAGAAGGAGCAGGAGAAAGAGAGAGAACTTGTGAATCTTGGTCGATTCGAATCGGAGTAGAGGCAGGCGTCCTTAGGTTGCTGGGAAAGTGAAATTTTGAATTGTTGATGATACTGGCGGAGAAGTTTGTAGAAATTGGGCTTGCTCATTATTTAATGGGGCTTTGCGTGAGAGATTTGTAGAAACCGGCTTGCTCATTAAGACTACTTAGGAGAATGGCGTTGATAACAGGTGAATTAATTTGAAGCTTATTCAATTTATTCCACTACTTCCATTAGAGACAGTTCATGTATTGCTGGGGGATTTTGATGTGCCAGTTCCAGTTCAAACTAATGTCAGTGTTTGTTTTTTTAAGTGCCAGTTCATGTATTTTGGAGTGCCAGTGTTTGTATTTTTGAGAGTATTGCTGGGAGATTTTGATGTGCCAGTTCCAGTGTAAACTAATGCCAGTGTTTGTTTTTTTGAGAGCCAGTTCATATATTTTGGAGTGCCAGTGTTTGTATTTTTGAGAGTCAGTATAAATAATTACCAGTATTTTTTGGTGCCAGTGTATATGTTTTTGAATGCCAGTTCTTGTAATTTTGAATGCCAGTCCATGTGTTTTTGAATGCCAGTTCATGTTTTTTTGAGAGCCAGCAAAAATAATTATCAGTGTTTTTGAGTGCCAGTATATGCATTTTTGAGTGCCAGTAAATGTGTTTTCAAATGCCAATCCATGTATTTTTTAATGCCAGTGCTTGTATTTTTTAGAGCCAGCAAAAATATTAGTGTAACAAAGTGCCAGTGTTAGTGTAACAGAGTGCCAGTGTGAAGAGTGCCAGTTCATGTATATAAAAGTGCCCGTGTAAATTAAAAGTGTCAGTTTCATGTTTATAAAATGCCAGTATGAAATCACTGGTCATTTGTAATATTAACACTGGCATTTATCATGGTTGCCAGTAATTACAAAAATGCCACCGTTTATTTTGAACATGGTTGCCAGTAATTACAAAATTGTCACCGTTTATTTTGAACAGCGCTTTGAAAAACACGTTTTTCCTTATCTTAAGAAAAAACTAGTTTTTTTATAAGACCAACTCTTTTAATAGTGTAATAATTATGGTTTAAAAATAGTGTAATTATTAATGTATGGGAAGTAATGAAAATGACTTTTCAAATTCTGATATAGTTTTGGAGGGAAAAGATGTTTAGATCACTTGAGCCTTTATATATATATAGATATATATATATATATATGATTTTCAATGTGCAAGGATAAATTCAGATTTTAAGTGAAAAAAGGTCAATTATTTTTAACCGAATTTTGAAATTTAAAAATCGATATTTATTTTGTATCAAAAGTGATTGTCAAGGAATTGGTGTTCTTCGAACAGTAATTGTCTCATATCAAGTGTAAAAGGAATAAATAACATGCATGCAACATGCATATAAAAATAATAAAAGACAAGAGCACGCAATTTATTTATCCAGTCACCCATAGAAGGGATTACATCTGAGGGCACTAACAAGACAGGATATCAACTATTATCAATAAATCTATTCCGTTACAATATTCGCTCATGTTTAAAACAATAAATATAGCTTCCAAATCATGAACACACCCTCACACAAATAAATCATAGACATCTCCTAGTTAGGCCACCTATAAAATGCCCCCAAGTACACTCCAAGACCCACCACTGTTAGGCTCTCTTTGTTGATTTCACATATTCTCTCTGGCTAACATAAATTAGCGACAACTAATTTGATTACACAACCACCACAATATTCAATGTTATCACTTGTTTTTATAGGAACAACAAACCTAAACTTTAAAGGATTTTAATTCATTCTCTACGAAATAATTTGCTTCCTGACCAAGAAAAGAATTATGTTGCCAAAAGGAAACCGTATCATAATAGGACTGTGCCAAAGTTGCTCCTACTTTTATTCTTCCATGCAGATCATCTCCTTCCATGCTTTGGCTTGTATCCAATCCTGACCGTGAGTATGCCAGAAATAAATGGATTCCAAAAATTTGGGTAAATCTTATAAAATTATGGGAAATAGAGTGTTGATCCTTTGAAATGCTACCATCCATATTGCATCTAGTGTTGTATGGGCGACATCTTCGCTGCTTAAGGCGGGCCCTGCTGTGAATGCGTGCCCCTCGCGGAAAAGGGTTCGAGTTCACCTCAGTTTGAAGACACCAGTTTTATGAAAAACGAAGTCGCCACGCCATTTTTATTTATCCTCATAACTTTGAAAAAAAGGAAAAAGGGTTCGAAGGTTAAGTTACTCCTTGGGAAGAACGTTTGGCGTTCACCCAATGATCCTTGCAAAAGCAAGTCTTCCTAGGTCCAAAATTTGTGCTTGTTTGTGTGTTTATGTGTTTTTGAGAAAAGAGAAAAGGATGTGTCAAGTTCATTATTCGAACGTAACAACCATTTTTAGATGATTTTAGTTCGGGATATCTTGGACTTTGGTATTTTCGGAATTTTGATCCCGTGCTCACTTTGGACTTATGATCATCATTACGGGACTTATCTACCTATCCATTAGATTAATCAACCAACATAGGCGTAGCAGCCTTGGTATGTCTTAATCTAACTTTTCTTGGGGATTTTAGTCAAATGTGATTAAAAAGGGGTGTCTTTAAGTCCAAGAATGAGACTCTTTAGAAAAGAATGAATCTTTGTCCATCGATCCTACATCTTGAGACAATGATGATTCTTAGGGACATTTTATGTTCGTCTCAAGTGATTATCGGAGATTTTGGGACTATGACTCATTGATTTCTAAAGGGACAAAGACTGTGGCATTTTTATAATGGGATTGATGTAAAGATGGAGTCTTTACACCAATCCTCGCTATGGAATGCATCAAGAACCACGGGACTAGGGAAATGGGATGTAAAGATTGGATCTTTAAGCTCATCCTATGTCTTTTGTGCCTTAGAAGGCTTTTTAGACAATCCTTGAAGAAAGAATCCAACTTTAGGGACATGGGGGAAATAGCATTAATGTAAAGATTGCATTTTTAATATGAACAATACAAGGAGTATCATTAATCTGAAGACATAATGTAAAAGGGATGATCTTCATGGCTTTTCCTATGTCCTTAATACCTCATAAGGTGGACAATCCTTGGAAAGCTAGATCAATGGGAAGGGGATGACATATAATAGATAAAGATTGTATTTTTATACATAAATGTAAAGGGGAATCACATCATCATATGGTAGATCATCCCTAGAACATGCCACTTGTGAAATCTTATTCATCCAAGGAAGAGGATCTCCATTTGAATCATTTGTGTAAGGGAGTAGGAAATATGAGGACTACATTGCAAAGATCAAAGCTTTATGACATAAATAAAGATAAACAAGAGGTAACAATGGAAATAAAAGTATATAGGAATGTATCAAAGGTAAAGGAAGGAGAGATTACCAATATTGGTTTTTCTCTATCTTTCAAGGGAGTTTTCCTAGGTAATATCTATTTAGGAATAGATTAAGGTAGGATTAGTGTATGAGAGAGGATGGATTTGTGTGTTTTTTGGGACTGTAAGTCGAGTTTCTATTTCTGCAGAGTAACAGTGCTCAAAATTGTATATCAGAATGAATAGAGGAAGCTTTTATTTATAGTCTTCTGGTGTGCTTCTAATGAAGCCGCCCGACATGATCTTGCAGCTAATGAAGTCGTCCGGCGTCTTCTTCTGTCGCGTTAACATGTTTCTGGAAACATGCAAGGTGGCAGTTTGGAAGCTTCTTTCCAGCGAGGTCCTATCCAGAATTCTAATTCCTAATAGGTCCTTCCTTGCTCGAAAAGTATTGAAAAGTTCCCGAATTGCCCCTAAACTTTATGAAAGTTTGGGGAACTGCTAGGAAACTTTAATTGGAAGGCATGAGCCAGATTTGGGTACTTAAAGAAGCCCCTCGGCAACGGCACTTGCGAAGCAAGTGGGGTTGTCGATAAAAGTGAGAATCCAATCTGGTTAACTGTCGAGATGGATTGGGACTGGGTGACCAAGAAGGTCGAGTGGCTGAACCTTTTGGAAGGCTACCTACGTATCCCGAAGAGGAATTAAGCCAAATCGTAGTTCTGGATCTACTGGGGAAAGGATGTCATGTGTGACGGATTGGCTGAACCTAAAGTAGGCTACCCACGTATCCTAGGGAAATCAAGACATGATCGTAGTTTGGAATCCAATGGGGAATGGCGAAGAGAAACTGGTCCCTTGCTATGAAGAAGGAGAGGAGGTGACCTAAGATGTCGAATGGTTGGACCTTTTAATAGGTTCGCACACCGCTAAGGAGATGGTAATGGAAGGGGGTGACCAATGTGGTCGGATAGCTGGACCTTTGAAAAGGCTACCTACGTATCCTCGGGAGGAATCAAGCCATGATCGTAGTTCGGGATCATTGCTAGACAGTTAAGCAGCAGGTCTAGGATCCTTCGAGTTTTGACGGTTAATGGAGGAGTCACCTGACGTTATTCCATTCTAACGGAAGTAACGGAAGCTAAAGCTTACGGCGCTATCTCTTTTTGACAAAGATAGAGGGAGCTAAAGCTGGAATTTGACAATTCAGAGGTTGTCGCCTGACGTTATTCCATTCTAACGGAAGTAACGAAAGCTAAAGCTTACGACGCTATCTCTTTTTGACAGAGATAGAGGGAGCTAAAGATGGATTTTTGACAATTCGGAGGTTGTTGTAGATACCCCATTCTGAACCCATTGGATTACATTTATACCACTCTAAGTCTCGCTTTGAGTCAAGAAGTGGAAATCCACCATTTTGTCATGTTTCGTTAAGTTTTGGCTAACCACCGTTAGTTTGGGGCTAAACTGCATACGGGATAACGAGGAAAGGACAGAATTGTCCACAGACTGCAATATCTCGCGCGGAATAGCGTGTCTCGTGCGAGATATTGGTGTTCTGCAGCATGTAGATGACAGTCTCCTCGTCGATTTCAACCTCTTTTCGGGATAAAACTTTATCCATTCGGCCAACCAATGATTTTGGAGTCTGGAACCTTCCTAGGAGTGTTTTACCTCTCCACCTTGTGAGTATGCCAATCCAATTGGCGACCCTTTTTAAGTGCTTTTTAATGTAATAAAATAGCACTAGGGGCGTTTTTGGTAAATTCCCGGTCAATTCCAAGTCTTCCGGAAACTTATATTAAAGTTCTTATGAAGGAAGTACTTGTGAGTGATTTTTTCGTATAAAAGGACCTACCAGGAATTATCAGCTTTGGACCTGTTGGGAATTATCACAGAAGGTTCCAGAATCAGTTATTTATGCCAAAAACGGTTATATGGCTGGATAGGTCGTGCGGCACAATTGACCATGGAAAAACGAAACGAATGGCCGTGAGACACAAGTGTCCTCATCCATGCAGCCTATAAATTGGACCCTCCCCCTCTCATATCAGGATCTTTTTCCAATACCCTAAAGTCACTCTGCCGAATTTGTGATAGAAAACCCTCTCTCTCCTCAAACTACACCAAAATCCCTCCAATTCCATCCTTCCTTCACTCAAAACCATAAACCCATCTCCACATAATCCACCTTCCTTTGAAGATCCGAAAAAGAGCAGCTGATTGGTGTTCATTTGCACTCTCCAGTAGCTGAATTGAAGGCTTCCACACCTAATTTGGTGTAGAAGTAGTGGACAACAAGGGTAACGAGTTTCTTCACCCTCCTTTCTCATTTTACTTGTTCATTTTAAATTGTTCTTCTCTCCACTTGATAATCAAGATCCATTTGCACTAGATTATCAAGTGGCAACTGCCATATCTCTGTTTAATTGTTATTACTTGGTTTAATTGCATATTTGTCTTGTGATTGTACCTCCCTTGGTTTGCTTGGTGCTCAAGGGAGTGTGGATCTACCATATCCATGCTCCCTTGGGTAATCTGTTATCGATTCATGTTAATCTAAGTTGATTTGGTGTGCTTACTAGATCTGAATTGCTTCCTGTTGATTTCTGGTTTGAAATTGTGAGGTTCCTGCAGATGGTCTACTTATGTCACGCGACACAAGTGACTCATCAAGTCCTGTGTCATGCGACACAAGTGACCCATCCGCAGAGAATCACTCTCAGTTGTAAGTTTGTTCCTCCCCTTTCCCCCTTGTTTGTCACTCATATTAGGGTATGGATCTTTCATATTCATATCCAGTTTGAAGTGATTAGATAGATTTACTTCTCTTGTTTTTCAATAATGTAAAACCTCTGCAAAGTGATCTGTAGTGCCACGCGACACAAGTGACCTCTCAGGTTCTGTGTCACGCGACACAACAGGCCTCTGCAGTAGGTTTCATTTCAGTTGGATGTTTTGTTAATCCTTTTGTAATATGGGATGTGACCTCCCATTGTCAATGGTCTACAATTTGTTTCTTCTTCCTTCTGAGCAATAAAACAAAGTACTCCTTTGCATTTCATATATATATCTTGTCTCACACACTAGCACACACACTAGAATGTAGTGAATGTTGAATGTTAGAAAGACTCGTCTACGGACGAGGCGTGTTGGGTGAACTCTCGGTTCTTCCCAACACGTAACCTGACCCCCGAACCCATTTTCTCTTTACAAAAGGTTTTCAATGTTTCCTCTTAAAAACGGCGTGGCGACTCCTTTATTTTATTAATTTCGGGCGAGCGCACATTCAGTGGCGACTCCGCTGGGGACTTGAAACCTGTTTTCAAAAGTGGGTCAAACTTTCGTGAATATTCAACATTCAATTCATTCATTCGTATGTGCTTTGCTTGAGACATTATATGTATTGTTTGCATTTCATGTACTTTGTTTGATTGTCCTTGCTTCCTGCCTTGTTGTTCTCTTGCTTGGGGCTGAGTTGTGCTATTTAAGCTTCGAGGTCAGCCGTTTCTTGGTGTGATTTTTAGAATTCTCGAAATTGGACCCTTCGTCACGCGACAGAACTTGCATCATCTGTCCTGTGTCACGCGACAGAAGTGGCCAGTTTGCAGGATCTTGGTTTTCCTTAGTGCAGTTGGTGATTATGGGCAGTCCCCGTGATCAATTTATTGGTTTTTTTTCGCTTATTGTACTCTGCGGGCTGTGTGTGTGTAGTTTCCCTTTCTTCTTTTTTTTTTTCAAAAATAAAAGAAATAATAATAAAAAAAAATTATTTTCATAAAATAAAGGAAGATAGCCATCCCGCACACTACATCACGAAGATCTAGAACCCTCGGGTGCGATTGACGGCATCGCGGACGGCCATGAAATTCGCCTACGCTTGAGCGCCTGAAATCAAACCTATCCCCCTAGTGCGTTATAGGTGGCGCCACACATTTAAACCTCACCCAAAACGGTTGGTTTTTGACATGACATTTTTCAAATACATTAAAATGAATTGCTTCAAAACTTTTAATAGACCATCGTACCTATCCCCAAAACCTAGCACGTGTGGGCATGTTGCCATCGCAACATGATTTCACGAAAGGACATGTCGTTCTCACGGCATGTTCTAACGAGAGATCATGTTACTTTGTCAACGTGCACCGACGAGAGGTCATGCCAGATTTTTTCCTTGAATTTCTTCAGGAATACCTGTTACGCTGCCCAAATTTCTCCAGAAATTGGGGCTACTCGTCCGTCCCATAAATGCTTCGGTTTTGATTAGGTATCATGGCCTATTATTAATTTTGGACTAATACGTTTGGTGTATTTGTGGATGGTGTGTCCCTAAGTTTCCCCAAGGTTTAGTGTGCGTAAATAAAGGGTTAGCCTTTCCCAACCGTTCTTAGGATTTAAACCACCGATTTATACTTGAAGATGAATAAGATTGTCTGCGCAAGTCTGTCCTTCATTTCCTTCCCTCTCCCAGAATTCTTCCTTTTCCTTCTCTACCTTATAAACCCGCATATACCCCTGCAGCTACGGTGAGTTGGAGTCGATCATCTGTCCCAGGAGCTCGTTTGGTCCGGGTTGTCAAAGAAGTTCAGGCAATTTCCGAAGTTTTAGTCAGTACAGAATCAAGCATGTCAGGAAATGGAGATGTGTTTCCCGCTCCGTCTGCTGGAGGGTCGGGTTCGTTGAGTCAGTCAAGCTTGAATGATCTGTCTGCAGATGAGTTGAGGATGAATCTGGAAGCCGCTTTGACCAGGGAGCGTGAGGCCCGCTTGTCAGCTCAGAATGCCAAAATCCGAGAGGAAGAAGCCCATAACCGCTTTGTGGAAGCCATGAGAGCCCGGGGAATAGCAGTGCTCCGTAGAGAAGATGGTTCTTATGAAGAAGTTACTGAAGAAGGCAATAACGAAATTGGATCTGTTTCTCCTGTCCAGCCCTCTCCACTCAGTTACAATGCTATGCCTCCTCCCACAAGCTATGTCCCACGCCCCGAGAAAATGCCATCTCCAGGAGTGATCACGAGTGGCCAAGGAAAATTTCCTCCCCCTTCTTCTCAAGCATATAACCATATGGCTCAGCGAGGTCCTAGCAAGAGTGGTGGTCATCCAGTGAACTTCCTTGATCTCACTTCCTCTCCGACTCCCAGTGCCCCGATGCCACAGGTTCAGTATGGGTCTCAGTTCCAAGCCAGTTACTCCCAACCTCAGTTCAGTGTGTATCCCGACGGCTATCAGGGTGGTCAGTACAATGTGCAGCCGAATGGTCAGTACCGTCTCTCAGAGAATCAGATTTGCCAAGATAGTATTCCGAGGTATCAGCAGTTTCAGACCCAAGGCAGTTTTTCTCAACCCACAGTGTGTTCTCCCCTTACTCAGCATCTTTATGGTTCTACCCCCTATTCAGCTCCGTGTGTCAGTACAGGATTCTCTTCTCTTGGTCAAATCAGAGGTCAACCAGCGCAGTACAGTTTCCAGAACCCCAGCATGCAGTTCAATGGCTATGATATGTACGGGAACAGAATTCCCAGCTCTGTTAGTTTGTTGGACAGTAATCTTGGTATCCCCAGTACCCTCGGTCTCCCACAAGCCACTTTGCCCGTTGGACCTAAATCAGATTTCCCCATACCGTCCTCGACAATAGCTCCCGCTATCCCCCAGATTCCAGGTTTAACCCCAGAAGTAACGACCTTATTGAAGCAGATGCAACAGCAAATAGACAGACTGACTGTGGGTTCTAGCGGTCTCAGAGTGGTGGATCCAGCCCAGGTAACGCCTTTGCCTCACAAATTCAAGATGCCGAAAATGAACTTCGATGGTACTGCTTGTCCAAAAACACATGTGGATACTTATGTAATGACTATAGGAGCAATGGGCTGTACGCCCGAGTTTATGGCATCCCACTTTCATTTGACTTTGAAAGGACCATCTCTCACATGGTTTTTGGCCCTAAAACAAGAATGCCGCTCTACTTGGAGCCAAATTACGGAGACCTTTTTGGAAAAGTACAGAGGCAACTTAGAATGGCATACTACTCGGGATGATTTAGTAGGGACTATCCAGAAGGCCGATGAATCAATTACAGAATTTTATAAGCGTTGGAATGCTAAGCTTAACGAGCTGTCGGAGCCTATTCCCCTTCAGGACCAAAAGGACATCTTCTTGTCATGTGTGAAGCCAGTACTTAGGGAAGCCATCGGGAAAGGTTGGTATCCGGATTTGCGAGAAATGGTCGGAATGGGAGCTAGGAGTGAGAATAGATTGTTCAACCAAACCCCGAACGTGAATGCTAGTGGAAACAGTGGTAGTGGAGGTTTCAGATACCGGACAGCAAACCCAGTCCCCGCCGTGGCGCCAAAAGGAAGAGAAATAGTTAAGGATAACATTGTCAACAACCTGCAAGGAGGGGGAAATAATGGTTCCAATGGTGGAAGATTTCAGCCAAGGCCACAGAGAAAGTTTGATGATTTGGGTATGACTACAGAGGAGGTCTACAATGGATTACTCAGGACTGGGATGATAAAGCCGTTGGAGAACTACAGACCTGTAAATCCTAATCCCAATCTGGATACAAGTAAATATTGTCGGTTCCACCAGTTTCCTGGGCACACCACCAATAATTGCTTCTCGCTCAAAAAGATTATCCAAGGGTTGGTAGATGAAAAGAAGATTGAAACGTCCCCCCGTCCTAATGTCGTCAGCAACCCCCTGCCTAACAACACTGTGAATCTCATGGACTTTGGCCAAGATTATTTTGTTAATGTAATAGAATTTGGGGAACCCATGGATGGAAAGGTTAGTGATGATTGTAGTAGGGATGCGACTGATGTAAACTCTTGTTCTGATGAAATGAAAGATAATTTCTGCTATGTTTTGTATCTTGACGATTTGTATGATTTGAATAATACTGTTGATTATGATGATTACGAAGAGAGTTTGATTGCCAACACCATATCTTCCATGGTTCCTAGGGATTCCCCAATCTCTCTAGAGGAACTCAGGATAGTGGCTAATGTGGATGCCCCATTATCTATAAATGAGATAAGGCAGGCGGCGTGGCCATACAGAACTCGTCCTGTCCCGATTTCGCTAGCTGAACTCAAGGAGGCCAGTAAAGATTTTGTGGTTGAGAAAGATCAGGAAGTTAATTTGCTGACTAGATCTGGAAGAATGTTGGGAACCAGTGAGACAGATCCCTCCGGGAAAGGTAAAGCAGTTGCAGTGGTGCGTCCCCAATCCTCTCAGAATCCATACAAACCAGCAGGAGATGAAGAAGTCCAGGAAGATCCAATTTTGACGCAGCTGAAGAGAACACAAGCCAATATCTCTTTATGGTCTCTACTTACATCCTCCTACCCTCATAAGCTGAAGTTAGAAGAGGCCCTGGCCAAAACGAAAGTGTCTGTCAATGCCACCCCAGACGAAGCCTGTCAGTTAATCGGGACTGCACAGTATGGAAACATTATTACTTTTACGGATCTTGACCTGCCTGCTTATGGTGCGAAGCATAACGAATCTCTACACATCACAGTACCCCTGGAAGGACGGCGGATTCCCCACGTGTTGGTAGATAATGGGTTAGCTATGAATGTACTCCCTGCTAAAATGATGAGTATGTTGGACATTAATGCACAAAACCTTAAACCATCCAATCAAACCATAAAGGCTTACGATTCCACATCCGGGCAGTGTTGGGAATAATCTCTCTGAATTTGATGTTTGGGGGCAAAGAAATGGTGGTGGACTTTCAAGTTATCGATATTCCGGTAACATTCTCAGCGTTATTGGGCAGACCGTGGATTCATGAGATTGGAGCGGTGGCCTCCACTCTTCATCAGTGTTTAAAATTTGTGCAAGATGGAGTGCTGACAACCATCTATGGTGATAGCGTTACGATCGGGGAAACCAGTACCAACACCGTACCAGTGATGGAAATCAAGCTCGACCAGGAAAATCCTATGCTCAGTGGATTCACAATTGAGAAACCTAAAGGACAGGTCTGCACCATAGATTTGACGACGTCTTCAGACAAGATTCCCCCTGTGTTGAAAATGCTGAGAGGTATGAGCTACATCCCTGGTCTGGGGCTGGGAAAACGCCAACAGGGACCGTGTCAGCTTGTGATACCAGAAGCCAAGAGGAATAGGCGAGGCCTAGGGTATGTAATGACAAAGGGAGATAAAGCATATGATAGGACTGAAGCGTTTAAAGAAAAGATGGCCTCAGCTGCTGGAAAGAGATACAAAAGGCCTGAGATGCGCCCGTACAGTTGGTCCTTGAACCAACACTTTGTCAAGGATGATGGAGAAATGTTTGTTTGCCCAGAGCCAAAGCTGAGCCAAATGGAAGAAAGAATGAGAACGATTCGGAAGTTTGCCAATAGCCAAAATCCGGTGAAGGAAATGTTTGATAACTTGCCCAAAAGGCCAGGTGTGACCGCTACTTACGAGAACAGTTACCATCTCTGGGGACCTGATTATGTGAACCAGCTTGAGAAGCTTGCTTTGGATGAATCTGTTGTGCACAAAATCCGTGGGATGGACCCTTTAGATATTGACGGTGAGTTGACAGAATTGTTTGAGAATCAGGGGCTGACTGAACCCGAAGGTGGCGTACCTACAGAGAAGTTGCCTGCAGAAGGGTTTGTTCTTGTTGAAGATCTCGGAGATTTGATTGACTTTTCCTCTGATAGTGAGGTGATAGCTGTGCTGGAGTTTGAGAAAGGACCGGTTGCAGATCTGAACAGTTTGAAAACCATCGCAGAGGAGCCGCTACAGAACTGGACTTCATTCCGGGGGGCGATTGCAGACAGGGAGACTATGATTGGAAAGCTTGGGCTTAAACCTTGCCCTTGTTCGTCCGAGTCTAAATTTGTTCCTCATGTCCTGAGTCAGTCCCCAGAGTCCCTTGTCATTGAATTTGAGTCCTCTGATCGGTCCGATGTCCTCACGACAGAAGACCGTCTTCGGGTTGTAAACACTGTTTTTCCCTATGCCTTGAATAAAATGGTCGACCTTTCTGAGTATCCTGTGATTGCCAATCTAACAATTGAACGCTTAACTAAAATTAATCATCAAAGAAATCGTCTATCTGCCAAGAAGAGATTGCTGGTTTCCTCTGTTAAGAAAACAGTTTTTGCAAAAATGGAGTCGCAGCTGGGTCTTAAAAGGAGGGTCTTCTACGAACTTTATTAAGCCGCGCGACACAACTTTCCATGCTAGCATGGGATGTCGGGCGACACTTTCAGCCTTCACCATGCATCAGTCATAGAATCCCCGACTCGCCGTCGCCGCCATACACCTACCCATACATATTCAATCCTAAGATCCACAATATCTGGTCGAGGGCCCATTTCACCACATGTACACACTTTAGCTGATACAATGTCATTACCTCATGAACAAACCCGGTGTAGCTTATCATTCAATACAATCATTCTTTCTCCATCTAACCATCGTCCCATTCCTTGAGCAGACAAACTTGCGCAAATAATCTAACAAAGTTTGATCTTCGCTAACCAAGAAATATCATAACCAAAGTTTACTGCTCAGAAGTGTTGCGTTCCCGCAGAGTACAGTTAAGCACGTTCGAATCTTGGGGACAGTACCTCAATCAAAAGTTAAAACAAAAGAAGTGCAAATCCAGCGGTCTTTCCAGAAAATGTTCATCAAAATTATTAGCCCCGTTGCCAAAGTGCCCGCAAAGTCTGTTGTTCCCTGATAATTCAACAAGCAGGATGCTCACCCTACCAAGCAAAGGTCGATGATTCCAAAGTCAGCTAAGAGTCAATGAAGGCCATACCCTGACAAAACAACAAATCGTCAACAACAGCAGTGCGAATCCCCGACAGTTATATCTATCCCCAGCAGAACCAATGGTAGCCTCAGTCCCTCCGGCAGCTACAGGTAAGCACAGCACAGGTATGAAAACACGTCTCGCCCAAACTACCAAATCATTATGTCTAAAAGTCACTTCCTTCCTTCAGTTCATTTCACTATTCGGGTTAAGATGCCTCCTAACAGTCTTTTATCGGGTCAGACACCTCCTAATGGTCTATTCGGGTTAAGACGCCTCCTAACAATCTTTTATCGGGTCAGACACCTCCTAATAGTCTATTCGGGTTAAGACGCCTCCTAACAGTCATTTATCGGGTCAGACACCTCCTAATGGTCTATTCGGGTTAAGACGCCTCCTAACAGTCTTTTATCGGGTTAGATACCTCCTAATGGTCTATTCGGGTTAAGACGCCTCCTAACAGTCTTTTATCGGGTCAGACACCTCCTAATGGTCTATTCCACATATTCCGAACTACGATTTGGCTTGATTCCCTCCCCGGGATACGTAGGAATCCTTTCTTAAAAAAAAGGTCCAGCCATCCGATTGTCTAAGTCATCGTCCAGCTCTCCGCCTTATCTCCAGTCGCTCATTGGGATTGGGTCCTTTTATCGACAACCTCACTTCTTCCATAAGTGACGTTGCCGAGGGGCTCTGTGAGTACGCCAATCCAATTCGCGACCCTTTTTAAGTGCTTTTTAATGTAATAAAATAGCACTAGGGGCATTTTTGGTAAATTCCCGGTCAATTCCAAGTCTTCCGGAAACTTATATTAAAGTTCTTATGAAGGAAGTACTTGTGAGTGATTTTTCCGTATAAAAGGACCTACCAGGAATTATCAGCTTTGGACCTGTTGGGAATTATCACAGAAGGTTCCAGAATCAGTTATTTATGCCAAAAACGATTATATGGCTGGATAGGTCGTGCGGCACAATTGACCATGGAAAAACGAAACGAATGGTCGTGCGACACAAGTGTCCTCATCCATGCAGCCTATAAATTGGACCCTCCCCCTCTCATATCAGGATCTTTTTCCAATACCCTAAAGTCACTCTGCCGAATTTGTGATAGAAAACCCTCTCTCCTCAAACTACACCAAAATCCCTCCAATTCCATCCTTCCTTCACTCAAAACCATAAACCCATCTCCACATAATCCACCTTCCTTTGAAGATCCGAAGAAGAGCAGCTGATTGGTGTTCATTTGCACTCTCCAGTAGCTGAATTGAAGGCTTCCACACCTAATTTGGTGTAGAAGTAGTGGACAACAAGGGTAACGAGTTTCTTCACCCTCCTTTCTCATTTTACTTGTTCATTTTAAATTGTTCTTCTCTCCACTTGATAATCAATATCCATTTGCACTAGATTATCAAGTGGCAACTGCCATATCTCTGTTTAATTGTTATTACTTGGTTTAATTGCATATTTGTCTTGTGATTGTACCTCCCTTGGTTTGCTTGGTGCTCAAGGGAGTATGGATCTCCCATATCCATTCTCCCTTGGGTAATCTGTTATCGATTCGTGTTAATCTAAGTTGATTTGGTGTGCTTACTAGATCTGAATTGCTTCCTGTTGATTTCTGGTTTGAAATTGTGAGGTTCCTGCAGATGGTCTACTTATGTCACGCGACACAAGTGACGCATCAAGTCCTGTGTCATGCGACACAAGTGACCCATCCGCAGAGAATCACTCTCAGTTGTAAGTTTGTTCCTCCCCTTTCCCCCTTGTTTGTCACTCATATTAGGGTATGGATCTTTCATATTCATATCCAGTTTGAAGTGATTAGATAGATTTACTTCTCTTGTTTTTCAATAATGTAAAACCTCTGCAAAGTGATCTGTAGTGCCACGCGACACAAGTGACCTCTCAGGTTCTGTGTCACGCGACACAACAGGCCTCTGCAGTAGGTTCATTTCAGTTGTATGTTTTGTTAATCCTTTTGTAATATGGGATGTGACCTCCCATTGTCAATGGTCTACAATTTGTTTCTTCTTCCTTCTGAGCAATAAAACAAAGTACTCCTTTGCATTTCATATATATATCTTGTCTCACACACTAGCACACACACTTGAATGTAGTGAATGTTGAATGTTAGAAAAACTCGTCTACGGACGAGGCGTGTTGGGTGAACTCTCGGTTCTTCCCAACACGTAACCTGACCCCCGAACCCATTTTCTCTTTACAAAAGGTTTTCAATGTTTCCTCTTAAAAACGGCATGGCGACTCCTTTATTTTATTAATTTCGGGCGATCGCACATTCACACCTACACCTCTCCAACACCTATAAATACTTGGTGACTTCCAGTATTTCAGAGGTCCACAATTCCAATATTCCCCCTACATTTACTGGTTTCTCTCCTTGAATGATTCCTGTAAATCACTCCTAAAATCACCTCAAAGTTTGTTTGTCAACCTTGTTGATAAACAAACATCAAGATCCGAGTCAAGGACTGAGGCGAAGCTCTGTCCGTGTCAAGATTCGATTCTGAACTTGAGTCGAAACTCTGCCCGAATCACCTCACGCAAGGTAACCCCTATTTCCTTTCTAATTGATTGTTAGAGTGGTATAAATACATAGAATCTAGGATCGGCCTAGAGCCTCCCCAAATCATAGGGATGGTTTCGAAGCAATCGATCCTACATTCCGTTTAACCCCGTTAAATGAATTTTTATTTATTTTATATTTAAAATCTTCTTCTCTTTTGAAAATCTCTCTTTTCTTTAGCAAGACCGATCTCCGGATTCGGTGGAATGGGTGCTCCTTGACCTTCCCATTCCATAACCTAAGCCCCGAACCCAAAATCTCTTTCAAAATGGTTTTTCTATATTTTCCAAACGAATAATATAGGTGGCGACTCAAAAGATAAATAAAAAGGGGATGATCAAAATCCGCTCGACACCGCTGGGAACAATAAAATTAAGAAGCTTAAACTTGCGTCAAAATTAAAAGAGAGGTTTTCAAAAAAAAAATATATATAAAAAAAATTCGTTTTTTGTTCTCAGATCAGGCATATCTCGCACGAGATATCTTATCTCGCGCGAGATGTTGCCTCAGCAATCTGTGGTTTTCTGGTTTTTCTTGTTCATCTCACAGTCCAAGACGAGAGTCGAACACGCAAGGGGGATCCCAGAATTCATTATCTGCAGAGTTCCCTCATCTTAAGGCCTCCCTTAAGATGTCGAACTCGAATCCGTATTTTAGTTAAATAATTGATTGTTATTTATAAACTGCGTGCGATTGGGTTTTATTTTATTAAAGTCCGGTCCATTGGGAATTCGGGAGTTGTAATTGATTTATTCATCTCCCTTTCTCTCCCTCATTATGTGGAACTACGACGACCTGAGTCTTCCTAAATTGGGAGAAACGTAGGCAACCACTTGGTGCGGCCGCTATTTGTTTTCTTTTGTTTTCAAAAAAAAAAAATCTCTATTTTTATCTATCACCTAGATTGACTATCACACACGCGCACTCATGATATATCTGTCATTGCACTACATACCCTCTATAAACCCGGGACCCACACTAAGGACGGATGACGGTAACCACCTAGTCGCCGGTCTCTCCGAAGTTGGATCATCCCACTCCGCGTATTCAATCCACCTAGATTGTCATATAGCGGGGAGCCTAGCCTTCCAGCCTTGCATCGCCACATTTTCATGTAGATTGTCTTTTTAGAAACACTCCGTGACCGGTCGGTTTGACTTGGCGATCTTTTCTTGTTTTTTTACCAATATAAAGCCATGTAAAATTGACAATAAAGAAGGACTCGGAAAAGTCCCTCGAAAAAGTCCCTTCGGAAAAGTCCCTTCGAAATGACCCTTTCGGAAGTCCCTTTAAAAGAAAAAAAAGCGAATATATCCTTCAAAAATAATCTTACATGGCTTTGTTTTATAAAAATCGGATTGATTGCTTAGTCGTTAGGTTCTGATAAAAGACTTAGAAACCCCTCAAAACGGATTCTCCGTTTCGACCAAAAATTAGGTCTAATAAAAATTGACTTTCCGTGTGATTGTCTCGTGCGGGACTACATGTCTCGCGCGAGATTATGCCTCTATTTGCTGTAATTGAGCCTGAACCGTTTAAGCCTGCTTCCGACTCGTTGGGGCTAGATGTGATCCTGACGTCATCTCTGCATCTCTTCTGTCAGTTTTCCGAAGCTATTCAACTTCAAGACTCCCAACACAATGTCCGGCATCGACGATATTCCGGGTAATGAAACTTTGTCCGAAAACAACCACAAACTTCTGGAAGAAGCCAATGATCGCCTAGAAGTGCAAGCTACCCAAATACATACTCTTGAAGAAGAAATCCAAGAGCTTAGGGCAGCACTAGCCAACAAAGAAAAGAAGAAGAAAAATGATTCCTCCTCCGAAGAAGAGGAATCATACATCAAGAAGGCCAAGGGTCGCCGCCAAAACAGAAGAAAGAAAAAGAAGTACGAGTCTAGCTCGTCATCTTCCTCCTCTGACAACGAGAGCTACACATCCAAGAAAGAAAGCAAAGGGGAAAGCAAGAACGAACCCCTCACCATGGCCATATTGGAAAAGAAGCTTGCATCCCTCGATGTGAGTAAGGGAGCCTCACTCTCTATTGATTATGACACCCTTCGTCAATCCATGTCCAAGCTTTCTAGAAAGTACAAAACACCTGACATTGCGAAATTCAATGGCACCACCTGCCCCAAATCACATTTGGAGACCTACTCTTAGGCCATGCTATCCATGGGTGTTGATGACAACCTGTTAGCCCAATGCTTTCCACAAACCCTCGATGGTGCCGCTAGGGATTGGTACATGACTCTCCCACTCTCTACAAGACTCGATTGGCCACTCGCTAGTTGTACTTTCCAAAAGCAATATGAGGACAAATCCACTTACCGCACCACTAGAAGGGATCTTGAACAAACCAAGCAGCTTCCGAATGAATCCTTCACATATTTTGTCAAAAGGTGGATGACCAAACTGACTGAAATCGTTGATAGGCCCAGCCTAGACGAACAAATCCACATCCTCATACAATGTCTTAGGGAGGAGTATCGAGACAAAATCGCGGGCAACTACTTTCCTAGCTTCGCCGAACTCCACAAGTCGGGTATACGGTTAGATGACCTTATCAAGCAGAAAAGGGAAGCCAAGAAAGAAAGTGGATTCCGGTACAACAAGAGCTCCTCTTCCTCTTCCAACCCCAAGGACACTTCTGTTAATGCTATTGTCTTCAATCATCCCGAAAATGGTAAGTACTCTGCGGTACCTCCACCACAAAAGAGAAAAGGGATAGGCATTATGACAAGCATCAAGGGATCACTCAAGAAGAACTCTTCGAGGTACTCGTCAAGAATGGAAAAATCAAACCAAGAGAAGGTGGACCTCCAAAGAAAGATCTCCCTGCCAACCATGCTCATCATCTCTTCTGCAAGTACCACAACTTCACCGGCCACGACACCAACTTATGTTTCCACTTGAAAGACGTCATCCAAGATTTGTTTGACGATAAAGAGATAGGACTACCTAATGTTGTTACTAATACTTTACCAAACAATGAAGTCAATTTGATAGAAGTAGAAAGTAGCTTCAAGGACCCTACTCGTCTGACCACAACTGTGGACGAGAGCCCTTTTGAATTTAATAAATCTTCTTTCTGTCATATGATGTCTTGGGAGGAAATCTTAGAACAAATGGAAAAAGGGTCTAAAACAGTCAATCTCCTCACACGATCTGGTCGTGTGATCATCAACAAAGATCCAAGGGACGAAAACCCTCCTAAACAAGCAAAAACTTCATCATCAAACGAACCAGACGACCCTCTCTTAACTCAGCTAAAGAAGACACAAGCAAACATCTCAGTTTGGGATCTCATAGGGGCTTCTCACAAGCATCGTGAGATGTTGAAAAAGGCATTGGCTCAAATGACCATTTCCTCGGAAGCAACACCCGAAGAGCTCACTCAAATGATCGGTCAAGTACAATTTGGCAACGTCATCACTTTCACCGACTTGGATCTCCCATCCTATGAGAACAATTATCATGAGGCCCTCTACATAACTGCTAAGGTGAATGGATACCGAATGCCACGCATTTTGGTCGACAATGGTTCTGCAATCAATGTCCTTCCAAAGAAGGCCTTATCATCATTAGGCCTCACCCACAAAGACCTTAAGCCATCTGAGCATACTGTAAGGGGGTACGATTGTACTGCTAGAACCGCTTTGGGGTCAGTTGTGATACCTGTAGAAATGGGGCAAGTCACAATGAGAATCGAATTTCAAGTCATCGACATCCCGACATCCTTCAACTTGCTGCTTGGCCGCCCTTGGCTACACGACATAGGGGTTGTACCCTCCTCCCTACACCAATGTATCAAGTTCAGACACAACGATACGATAGTCACCATACACGGAGAGATGGTTACTGCTAGCCCTATCCTCGAGGTACAACATAGCACTTCTGATTTCCAGTGGCTTTGAGATCGAGAAAGAAAGCACCGTGAATGTCATAGAAACTTGCAACGAAAATGATTACTCTAAGGCACTTTGATTTTCTGGAAACCTTCCTGTTTGGAGAATGATGCAAGCAAAAGGATACTTCCCTGGCTTGGGACTTGGAAAACACTTGCAAGGGTAACGGAACCACCATCGGTTCCCTCACCACACACAAAGCATGGTCTAGGATATATCACTTCCATCCATGATAGAGATGACGAAGAAGAGTGGGACTTCACTTGAGTCAAGTGGGAAGGAACCGCATACAAAGGCCACAATAACCCGAAGGTCAAAGATTGCAATCTCGAACCATATCGAAAGACACTTAATGGCTACTTCATCCGGGAAGGGGAAAGCATTCCCTACTTTATCTTTTAAGAACCATGGACTGACGATAAGAGAAAGCGCCAACCGGGCCTTGAAATCTTCAGCGACTGCGATGCTTCACCAGATGAAATAGAAACCGTCTCACTAATCCCTAAAGATTTGTAGGGCACGAAGGCAGAAATAACCAGCGAATGGGACTTTGTATTGGGAGAAGACATGCTGCAACAGTTTGAAGACCTGTGCCGGTTAGAAGACAACCAGATCCATGCAATCTCCAAGGGGGACGCTCCAACTATTGATTACACAAGATTAATACAGAAATGTGATGAGCCAATTCTAAACTGGCACGTCACCGGTGGGCCAATTGTTGATGAAGACTTCATGATCAAAGAGCTTGGTTGTTCTCCCCATCCCCGCAGGAAGATAGGCCCTGTAACTTTCACATTAGAATCAGGCTCCACCTCTGATGAACTCACTCCAGAGGAAATCGAGGCGGTGGCCGAGCATGTATTCCCTTACTTCCTTAATGAAAACTTTAATCTTTCCGAGTACCCTGAGATTGCCAACATCGTGAATGATGAATTAACTAATAATAATCAATATAACAAACACGTTAATAATGAATCATACGATGAGATAGATCAAGAAAATGAACAAATTTTAAAAGAATTAGCAAATCAAGTAGGTCGTTGTGGAAAGAATGGCCCTATTGACGACGAGGAAATGCAAACGGTTAATCTTGGGACAATAGAAGACCCCAGAGAAACAAAGATCGGCAGCTTCTTCAAGGGGGAAGACAGAGAAACCCTGACGCAGCTCCTCAGAGAATATGTCGACGTCTTTGCTTGGTCCTACAAAGATATGCCTGGGTTGAATCAGTCAATTGTAGAGCACAAGATACCACTGCTACCCAACGCCAAACCAGTCAAATAGAAACTATGCAGAATCAATCCGGAATGGTCAATGCAAGTAAAAGAGGAAATCATGAAACTCTTAAACATGGGTTTTATCAAAGTGATCGAGTATCCGGAATGGCTAGCAAACACGGTACAAGTAGCCAAGTCGAATGGGAAAATATGAGTCTGTGTCGATTTCAGAGACTTGAACAAGGCATCCCCTAAAGATGACTTCCCACTACCAAACATAGATATGTTGGTCGACGCCACAGCCGCATACGAAGTCCGCTCATTCTTCGATGGCTTCGCAGGGTATAATCAAATCCTCATGGCAGAAGAGGATCAGCACAAAACAGCATTCACCACACCTTGGGGAACGTTCTGTTACACAGTCATGTCGTTTGGTCTCAAGAACGCTGGGGCTACTTACCAAAGGGCAGTCACGACACTGTTCCATGACATGATCCACAAAGAAATAGAGGTATACGTGGATGACATGATTGTCCACTCAAAAGGGACAGATGGTCAGCACTTCAGAGATCTCAGAAAATTCTTCAATCGACTGAGACAACACAAGATGAGACTAAACCCCGCAAAATGCTCATTCGGAGTGGTCAAAGGGAAAGTCTTAGGGTACATGGTCACAGAGCACAGCATAGAGGCAGACCCCGCTAAGATAAGGGCTATCATGGACATGCCTCCACCCAGAACGCAGAAAGAAGTAAAGGGATTCATGGGCAGACTCCAATATATCAGTCGATTCATCAATCAACTGACCACCATGTGCGATCCTATCTTCAAGCTACTTAAGAAAAATGCACATCAAGAGTGGACCGAAGAATGTCAAGAAGCATTCGAGGAAGTTAAGCATTACTTAACTTCCCCACCCATCCTGGTTCCACCACACAAGGAAAAGCCCTTAAAGATATACCTCACGGTTACTGACAACGCGCTAGGGGCTATGCTCGCTCAAGAACAACCTGCCTCACACACAGAGAATGCCATCTACTTTGTCAGTCGCAGATTCCAAGGCAGCGAAATCAACTACCCTCCACTCGACAAATCTTGCGCTGCTCTTGTTTGGGTATCACAAAGGCTAAAGCACTATAAGGAAGCCTTCCCGGTTCGTCTCATTGCAAGAATGGATCCTTTAAAGTATATCCTAGACAAATCAAATTTGTCTTCAAGACTGGCTAAATGGTACTTCATGCTCGCGGGATATGATATCACTTACATCACTCAGAAATCCGTCAGGGGGAGTGTATTCGCAGATCAGTTGGCCGAATTTCCTTGTGACGAAGCAAAGGGGGAAGACCCACGATTCCCTGATGAAGAAATCATGAGTATAGAAGACAAAAATAAGTGGCAATTATTTTTCGATGGCGCAGCCAACAAGAGAGGGTTCGGCATTGGAATGTTGTTGGTAGACCCTGACGACATCTATACCCCACTAGCAATACGTCTTGACTTTGACGCCACCAATAACACCGCGGAATATGAGGCTTGTATAGCAGGGCTTGAGGCAGCCCTAGAACGCAACGTGACCGAACTCGAGGTATTTGGGGACTCCCAGTTAATCATCAATCAGACGCTGAAGAAGTGGAGGATCCAAGATCCAACCCTTCAAAGATACAGTGCCTACCTCCAAGAGTTGGCACAACAATTTCAGGATGTCTCGTTCCACTATCTTCCTAGAGACAAAAATCGGTTCGCAGATGTATTAGCCACACTCGCTTTCTTGGTCGAAATCCCTAAAGGAAAATCAGTCAAACCCTTCAAAATAACACGATGCTCAACTCCTGCCTACTGCGCCGTATAGATCTCCATGACTGCAAAGACAAATGGTTATCCGAATGTACCACCATCGAGGACTCCGAAGAGAAACCGTGGTACCATGATATTTGGCATTTCATCCTAGATGGAACCATCCCACCTGAGACAGACCAGAAGACTCAGATTGCCCTTAAGAGGTTGGCCGCTAATTACTCCATCATAGCTGGTCGTCTATTCAAGAAGCATTCCCAAGGAAACCTCCTTTGTGCCACCGAGGAAGAGGCCCGAGAAATAATGGACCATGTTCATCAAGGCATATGTGGAACCCACATGAGCGGAAACATGCTCGCCAAAAAGATCATCAGACAAGGGTACTTTTGGCTAACCATGGAAGCCGACTGTACCAGATGGTCAAGAAATGCCATAAGTGTCAAATACACGCCAACCTTCAGCGCACACCGCCTTCCTTGCTGTACCCTACGACTTCTCCTTGGTCGTTCTCGACATGGGGAATAGATGTGATTGGAAAGGTCACACCCACAGGAGCCAATGGGCACTGCTTCATCCTAGTAGCCATCGACTATTTCACTAAATGGGTCGAGGCTGCCTCCTATAAAGTTTTGAATGCCAGAAAGGTTGCAGAATTCATCAAACACAACATCATCTGTCGATACGGGGTCCCGCAAGAGATGATATCCGATAATGGATCGCACTTCGAAAAGGAAACCAATCACCTCCTAACCGAATATAAAATCACAAGACACAAGTCATCTCCTTACAGGCCTCAGACGAATGGAGCAGTTGAAGCTGCAAACAAGACAATCGAAACCATCATCAGAAAAATGGCAGTCACTGGGAAAGACTGGCCCGACAAGTTACCCTTCGTACTGTGGGGATATCGCACATCAGTCCGAACAGCCACAGGAGAGACTCCCTACGCCCTCACATTCGGAATGGAGGCTGTCTTGCCAATAGAATTGGAAATACCATCACTACGGATTCTCCTAGAAAACCAAGTGAATGAAGTCGACTGGTTAGAAAGCAGATACGAAGAGTTAGCCTTGCTCGATGAAAGGAGGCTGAAAGCAGCCGAGCACACTCAAGCTTACCAAAGAAGAATGGCAAGAGCTTTCAACAAAAAGGTCAAGACAAGGAATATCAGAGTGGGCGACCTAGTTCTCCGCGAGCATCGTCCCGGACCTTTCAACCCGCAAGGCAAATGGGGACCAAGATGGATAGGACCTTACATCATAAAGAAGATATTCTCTGGGAGAGCCCTTCAGCTAGTAGACTTAGACGGAGATCAGCCACCGAAGCCAGTCAACATGGACAAGCTCAAGAAATACTTCGCGTGACTTGGCCTCTTAAAAGAAAAACGCTCGTTAGGTTGAAAATCCCGAAGGGGGCGGCCTAAGCAAAAATTAGAGCTCGCACAAGAAAAGAAGCCCGCTAGATTGGAAACCCGAAAGGGCAGTCTAGGCAAAAAAAAGGGTGTGCATAAAAAAAAGGGGGGGCCTTGTCTCGCGCGAGATTACCCTTCGGCCTGAAACCGTAATTTTATCCTTTTTCTCTCAACAATGAACTACGTTAGACCTGAGCCTCTTATTTAATTGTTGTAAAAGAGGAACGTAGGCAGCCTTCGGGTTTGGTCTAATCAATTAAAAAAAACCAATTTGTCCTTTTTATTAATCAAATGCATTTTATTAACGGCAAAAGGGAAATCCTAACCACAACGACTAATTTGCTAAGCTAACAATCTTGAAAAAAAATACTAATAAAGCAAAACTATTGATCTATCAAAACAATCTCTTGGTACTCCTTAAAATCTAGCCTTTCATTGACTTGGTAGGCCGACGGACATGATCACCACCGTCTTCGAGGTCCTTCTTGCGCTTTGGGCCCTTCGAAGCAGAACATCCCTCAAGACGATTAAAGACGAACTCCGAAAGCCTCTTGAAGACATTGGGCCTATCTAAAGCTTGCGTCTTTCCAGGCATCCCTTTGCCTCGCCTCTCGTACCAATCCCCATCAAGAAAGTCTTGTGATGGACGAAAAATCCTCTTGTAATAAAACCTAGCAAGTGTACTAGCTACCGTTGTAGTATTATGCACAAGCAAGGGTCGAACCACAGAGACTTGAGTATTTCAACAAGTGAATTCAATTAATGCAGAAAGTAAGAAAAGAGGGGGGGGTTTGATTTTCAAATGATTTAAACTAAAATAAATGCAAAGAAAATAACTAATGATTACGGATTGCAAAATTAAACAAAGAGGGAATTCAAATTTCAACTAAGAGATTCACGGATTGGTCTTTCACAAAACAATCACTCTATGCCATTTTATTAATAAAGCCATCAATATTCATTCTAGGGTTCATTCACAAAATCAAGAGTTGGGACGGTTTGGTGTGCGATTTGCAACTCAAGTATTCTTCTTTTGTTATACTTCCAGTTACGTAGGTATAACAATCAAAGAACTCATGAAGAACCAAGGAATTTAGGAACCTAAACCAATTGAATTCAGTTACGTCCTCAATTAGGTTTGAATAGTAAAATAGAGGTCATGTACCTATGCCCGAGTTACCGTAGCAATGGATACCCACAAGTTCTAGGGCCAAAAATATCTTAGCATAAGTTTGAAACCCTAGAACAGATTAAAGCTATTTTGCTATTCTAGAAAGAAATTGAATTAGTAATTAAAACATCATGGCATAGAGATCATGTATTGCTACAACCAATCCGCAAATCAAAAGAAAATTAGCTACTCATGCTAACACTAAGAATTACAAAAGTTGAAATAAAAAGCATAAACCTGAACCTATGATTGAATGATGGAAATTCTTCAATTCTCCAAGACTCCCAATTACAATTGAAATTCCAAGCTTAAAAATATTGTCTCCAGCAATTCTTTATTTAAAATGGGAAAAGAAAGGTGTTAAACTTGGAAGGGAGCATAAAATCCTCCTTAAAAAAGGAAAACAAAATTTCTGGCAACGAGACATGGGCGGTCGCCCACCTGGCCATGGGCGGTCGCCCATGTATACAGCGGTTTGGGACTTCAATCTTCAGTACGCCTGGGCGGTCGCCCACCTCTCCCTAGGCGGTCGTCCATATCAACAGCAACTTCAACACTTGTCAAGCTTCAACCTGCGCGGTCGCCCATATAAACCTGGGCGGTTGCCCATCACAACAGAGGTTCCTCCAGCATTCTCCTTTCTTCTGACTTTTTTCCAAAATTGCTCACAGGTCCTTGTGATCCTAAATTTTGCCATAATTGGTCTGTACTTCACACTTTCCCGCAGTTTAGCCCTGTTCTTAACAAAACTCCAAAACATTGATTAAAACACAACAAAACCCGGGAAATCAAGCTCCAAGTAAGTGAGAAAGTATATAAAATGGGTGTGTAGAAACACATCAATCAAATACCCCCAAACTAACCTTTTGCTCGTCCCCGAGTAAAAACAAAATATGAAACTAAACTACCCAACAGAAAGTAACTAGACAACTAATCAACTAAAAAATATTTTTGGGATGTTCCATTCACCATGGGAGTTTTGTTGGCCAAACAAGTCTCATATCCTTACACCAAATAGTCACGAATGTGCTATCATGAACATGAAATTAAAGTTACATTAAAGCAAAAACCCACAACTTTCCACCGCGGCCTGAATGATGAAGTGATGTGTGGTAGCTCATTGTCACACTCTAAGATTGTTTATGGATTCACTAAATGATGCTCTAACATAATATGTATCAAATACAATCACAAAGGGACACTCATATGCATGTTTACACGATTGTCAACCCGGCTAATCGATAATGAATAGAAAGATATGGCTTTAAGTGTTATTTGTGCGAAGGATCGCATGGCTAGGTTTGCGGCTACAAACGAAGGTAAGGACATATGAAATAGGAAAGTGAAACTAAGAAGTCTTCTGTTTACATGTACAACCTCACTACAATGATTCACTCCGCTCACCTTTTACTTCCCACTGTGCCAACCCCCAAACTAGAACTTTTTCATACATGAATAAACATGGGGTTGAGCACATTCCCTTTGTTTTTTGTGGCCTTGTCTAATTTTCAGCTTTTGACACAATGGAGGGGCAAATATAAACTTTTTTTTTTTTTTTGCTGCCCCTCTTCATTGCATTTCACACCCATTTCTATTTTCGCACTTTGAACACAATTTGTACATTCCATTATAATCACCCAAAATCAACCCATAATCCCAATCATTCCTTAGTTCACTTTCCAATAAAGGTACGTCATCCTAGCACTAAGTGAAAAAGGTAGGGAAAAAGGCATCAATTGAAGGCGAATGACGGTCTCGTGTTTCATTCTTATTAACAGCTCAAAAGGGATTCTAGTGGTAAATTTTATTTACTGGGTTCGATAGTCCAAGGTACACAAAAGGGTTGAAAGAAATTAGCCATATATATCAAAATAGCCTATTGACGTGTTATTGACAATCATGCAAACAATGTTCTAGGGACCCCGAGAATGCACAAGTGATCCCATAAAGGGCACCTAGAGTGACAACAATGACCAATGATAAATGGAAGTGAGAGGTGGTGCAATCATAGTTTATTGTTTCAATGTAACCCTAATTCCCACATCCAAGACAACACCGGTGATTAACAAACAACACTCAATCATCACGGACTTTGGCCAACTCATCCCAAAATAAAGAGAACAAATATTAATTTTTATTTTTTTTTTAACAAAAACTAGGAATAAAAACTGAAAATCCTAAACTAGCATAGCAAAAATAATGATACCCCACCCCCAAACTAAAAACTTTCATTGCCCCTAATGAAAGGAACAAAAAGTACAAAAGAACAAAGGGTTAGGGATACCTCCAACCACAACTCAATGATAGAAATGGTCCCAAGGACCAAACGAGTTACTACTGCTCGTGTCGTGGTTCTCGCTGCCGTCGCCGCCGCTCATCCCAAGAGGACCACCCCATCATCTCCTGTGGGTCCCGATGCTGCGGGGGGTGGTATGGAATATGCTGCGGCGACGGAGGTGGTGGAAGTCTATCCCTTATCTCAGAGAACATAGCCGTCTGCTCGTCTTCCATTTGCTGCCTCCACATACTAGCAGCGTACAAGTCCTCAGTAACCCGCGAATGCACCTCCCGCTGGCTTTCTTCCAAACCCATCAATCTCTGATTAAAACCATCAAAGTGGCCTCGAAACTCCCCAATGTCCCCTGCCAAAGCATCCATGTGGCCCGCCATGTAATATGCAGCCTCTGTAGGGGTGAACTCCTGCTCCTCCATTTCCTCATCAACAATTCTCTCTCTCCTCCCTCTCGATGACCCTTCACCTTGCTGCAATGTATGCCCTTTATTTGTTAGGGTCTTTTTGCTAACCGCAGTCCCAACAGAAATAATGTCCCTCACAATCCGAAGACGGGTAAAATTGACCCCCGCTTGCTCAATCAGTCCAGAAATCAACAATGGAAAATTAAAATTACACCTCCCCATACCCTTGTAAGTGTTCACTATCTCCATAGACATTGTTAATCCGGTATTGAATCTCTGCCCGGATAACACAATATTCATCAATAGGGCTCTCCTCCAATGCATATCCCCATAATGAGATGTGGGCATAATGCGCTCACAGATAAAACGGTGCAAGGCTCTCATCCTAAAATCCAAATCTTGGGCTTTTTTCACATTCCCGTTCCTCAACAAACTCAAATCAATATCCACAAAATATGGGGCCAATCTATCAAGATTCCCCGCCACATTCCTTTCCATGATCTGAGCATTAGCATAATATGCACATGAATTGTTCTCGTACCCGGGAGACACCATTCCATAATAATTGTTTATATCCTCACCATTATACCACACATTCTTGCCTCTCACCACCGCACATTTCCTCACCTCCCCCGCTTCAAATGCATTTGCATAAAACTCCCTCACTAATAATGACGACCCTAGATTCTCCGGTTGTTTAGCCAAATTATCCCACCCATACCGTTGAAAAATATCATCCAAATTAAGCTCCTCAGGATTAAATTCATTCTCAGTCAAAAAGGCTTTATTTTCATATTTATCAAAAAATATTTTAGCCTTGCTACCCACAAACTTAGTTGCATCATAAGGCACTTCCGGGACGGGGGGATTTCTTTGCCTCGTCATTCTTATTTCAAAACCCACAAGCAACTCTCACAAAGAAGGCACTAAAGAAGGAGGGGAAATCTTACTTGCCGGAATGTTCGCCGGAATAGTCACCGGAGATGGCCGGAACTTCGCCGGAATTTTAGAAGATGACCGGAGAAAGAAAATTCACACCTTGTGCAAGGTTTTTATCTTGAGCTCCACTTCCGACCCTTGCAACCTTGCCAATTTCTCACACTCCTTGTGCAAAGCTCAACATTGGTGATTTGGGTTATGATTCTTGGGTGTAGGGAGGTAAAAGATGATGGGGGAGATAATTTAGTAGGTAAATAGGGAGATTGGGTGGTGGATTTGGGTGTTTGAAGGAGCAATTTTTAGAGAGAGAGAGGGTGTAGGGGGCGGATTTTTAGAGAGAAGGAGAGGAACCAATTTGAAAATTTAGAGAGAGAAAGGGGAGGGGCGGCTTAGGGCAAAGTTAAACACGCCAGGTTTTTGACATGGGCGGTCGCCCATATACCCCTTGGGCGGTCGCCCATATGTCCAGATGGAATTGCTCTTAACAGCTTAGCAGCATGAGCGGTCGCCCACAATCCACGAGCGGTCGCCCAACCAAACAGCAACTTTAACTTCAATTTCAAACAACTTGGGCGGTCGCCCACATCACCTTGGGCGGTCGCCCATATCAACAGCAGGTCCAACAAGTTTTTCAAATCATCATGGGCGATCGCCCAACACATCCTAGGCAGTCGCCCACCTCAACAGTAAAATTTTTGGCTAGATTCTTGCCTGCACATCACCACAAAACAAACCCAAAGCGTAAAATCTGTTGATAAACTAAAATTGACTCATATTTTGACCGCACTTTCGTTGCCTACGTCCCCATTAATGTGGGCGGACTACCCACAAAAATAGGCTCAGGTCACCGTAGTTCGACACGTTTACAAAGTAAAAGATAAAAACACCCAAAAATAATGAATTTTTTTTTTAAATACCTCCACCCCAACACTTTAAACAATGCTATGTCCTCATGGCATGAACCAATAAACACACACACATTCAAAATGCAAAGATGAAAATAACCTAAACGAAAATACCGAAAGCCGTAAATGTTACCTACATTGGGTTCCTCCCAATCAGTGCTTTGTTTATAGTCGTTAAGCTCGACGTCATGCCTCAAAGGAACTAGGTGGCCTCCTCCGGGTCCACCAATTCAACCACATCAATATCCTCCATGTCTGCAAGAATGTGGACACCTTCATAATAGGGCTTTACCCTTTGTCCATTGACCTTAAAAGTAGTTCCATTTGTCAAATCTTTTAGCTCTACAGCTCCATGGGGAAATATTTGCAACAGTTCAAAAGGTCCCGACCATTTGGACCTTAACTTGCCCGAAAACAACTTCAAACGGGAATTGAAAAGCAAGACTTTCATACCCGAAACGAGAGTCCTAGACTTCAAATTCTTGTCATGGTACCTCTTGGTGCGTTCCTTATACAATTTCGCACTCTCATAGCTTGCTTGTCGCATCTCCTCCAACTCGTCAAGTGCAAACAATCTTTTCTCTCCGGCTTGTGTCAAATCCATATTGAGTTCTTTGATTGCCCAATAAGCTTTATGTTCCAACTCAACAGGGAGATGACATTCTTTTCCATACACAATCCAGAACGGACTCATCCCAATGGGTGTTTTGTATGCTGTCTGGTACGCCCAAAGTGCATCATTTAATTTCAAAGCCCAATCCTTTCGGTTAGGACGCACCGTCTTTTCTAACACCGCTTTGATTTGCCGGTTACTTACCTCAACTTGACCCGAAGTTTGGGGGTGATAGGTTGTAGCCAACTTGTGAACAACCCCATACTTTTTCAAAACCATATTGAACCTCTTGTTCGTGAAGTGCGTGCCTTGATCACTAATAATTGCCCGTGGCACTCCATACCTGCTGAAAATACAATCACCCACAAACTTGCAGACAACATTAGCATCGTTAGTACGGGTAGGAATTGCTTCCACCCACTTTGACACATAATTGACTGCCACAAGTATGTACAAATAACCCTGGGATGGGGGAAAAGGGCCCATAAAATCAATGCCCCAAAATCAAAAATATCAAAAATTAAATTATTTTGAAGGGGCATCTCATCACGTTTTCCTATACTACCGACCTTTTGACACCTGTCACACCTAATGCAAAACTTTTGGGCATCTTTGAAAAAAGTAGGCCAATAAAGACCCGATTGAAGCACTTTCCTAGCGGTCTTTTGGCCACTAAAATGACCCCCACATTGGAGTTCATGAAAAAATCTCAATACACTGCTTTGCTCGTGATCCGGAACACACCTCCTAACAATTTGGTCCGGACAAATTTTCCACAAATAAGGGTCATCCCAAATGTAATGTTTCACATCAGACCTGAACTTATGTTTTTGGTCATAAGTGAAGTGTGGCGGCATTAGATTAGACGCAAGATAATTAACTAAATCAGCATACCAAGGCTCTTGGACATGTACAACAAGAAGTTGTTCATCCGGAAAATTTTCATTAACCGGAATCATACTCTCTTCGACATTAAAATACGAATAGTCCTCAAGCCTCGATAAGTGATCCGCCACCACATTTTCAGTCCCCTTTTTATCCCGGATCTCGACATCAAACTCTTGTAACAATAACATCCACCTCAACAGCCGAGGCTTAGCATCCTTCTTATTCATCAAATGTTTCAATGCAGCATGATCAGAATAAATAATTACCTTCGACCCAAGAAAGTAAGAACGGAATTTTTCCAAAGCAAACACAACAGCTAAAAACTCTTTTTCAGTGGTGGTGTAATTCAGTTGTGCATCATTAAGTGTTCTACTTGCATAATGGATGACGGAAGGTAATTTATCTATCATTTGTCCCAAAACAGCCCCAATAGCAAAGTCCGAGGCATCACACATGATCTCAAAAGGGTGAGACCAATTGGGACTAGAAAGAATGGGAGCACAAGTCAACTTTTCTTTAAGCAAATTGAAAGCATCAACACACTCTTGATCAAAAATGAACTCCGTATCCTTGGCAAGCAGATTACATAAAGGCTTACAAATTTTTGAAAAGTCTTTTATGAATCGCCTATAGAAACCCGCATGCCCTAGGAAACTTCGCACACCCTTGACCGAATTCGGGGGAGGTAATTTTGCAATCACATCAATTTTTGCTCTATCAACCTCAATCCCCTTACTCGACACAATGTGACCCAAAACAATACCATGTTTCACAAGAAAATGACACTTTTCCCAACTCAAAGTCAAGTTGGTTTCGCAACACCTTTTCAAAACAGATGCCAAATTCTTTAGACAACCCTCAAAACTATCCCCCACAACAGAAAAATCATCCATAAAAACCTTAACACACCTCTCAATCATATCAGAAAAAATGGAGGTCATACACCTTTGAAATGTCGCAGATGCATTACAGAGCCCAAAAGGCATCCTCCTAAATGCATATGTGCCAAAAGGACATGTGAAGGTGGTTTTGGATTGGTTTTCAGGGGCTATGGCAATCTGATTGTACCCCGAAAAACCATCAAGAAAGCAGTAGTAAGAATGACCAGCCAACCTCTCTAACATCTGATCAATAAAAGGCAAGGGGAAGTGATCTTTCTTGGTTGCAGCATTTAATTTTTGCAAGTCAATACACATCCTAAGACCGGTCACCTCCCTCACTGGCACATTCTCACCTTTCTCATTCTGAACAACAGTAATGCCCGATCTTTTTGGCACAACTTGTACCGGGCTTACCCATTCACTCTCAGCCACCGGGTAAATAATACCCGCATCTAACAATTTAAGGACCTCTTTTCTCACGGCTTCCTCCATGTGAGGATTCAGCCTCCTTTGTCTCTCCCTAGACGGTTTAGCACCATCCAAGAGATGAATTCTGTGCATGCACATCGAGGGACTAATTCCCTTAATGTCCATTAATGTCCACCCAATGGCCTCTTTATACTCACAGAAAACAGCAATTAATTGGGCCTCTTGTTCCTTGGACAAATCAGATGCAATTATGACAGGCAAAGTTTCTCCCTCTCCTAAAAATGCATATTTTAAATTTGAAGGGAGAGTTTTCAACTCAAGGACCGGGGGAATCACAATAGAGGGCGCCAACTTCTCATTGAAGTGGCCTAGGGGGTGAAACGGGCCATCACTAGGATGGTGCTCGTCGGCCTTGTCCACAGCCATCAGTTGAGCATCCGCATTATCCCTATGTTTCTCACCGCCCATTGAAATCAATGACTCTAACTCCTCACAATCTCTCTCATGCCATGAAATCTCATGCACACAATCATCAACTTCATCAAACTCATCCACAAACATGCAAGACTCATCATGACCTACCTCATTTTTCATTACATCAAAAACATTTATTTCAATTTTTTCGTTTGCGACAGTCATGGAGAGAGTACCATTACCAACATTGATCACGGTGTTGGTCGTTGCCATGAATGGTCTCCCAAGTAATAAGGGTGAATCACGGTGACTACCCTCACCGCGAGGCATCTCTAGGACCACAAAATCAACTGGGATGATCAATGACCCAACCTGAACTAAAACATCCTCTACGATGCCCAATGGTCTTTTAATGGACCGGTCGGCGAGTTGTAGGGCCATCATAGTGGGTTTTAGCTCCGATAAACCCAACTCAAGGTACATGTAATACGGTAACAAATTAATGCTAGCCCCGAGGTCAAGCATAGCTTTCACCGTGTTAGAATCCCCCAAAGTAATGGAAATTAGAAAACTCCCAGGGTCTTTCATTTTCGGTGGAAGACTATGTTTAACTACAGCGCTCGCACTCTCACCCAGCACCAATTTCTCATCTTTCCCGTACTGAATTTTCTTGGAATTAATTTCTTTAAAGAATTTTGCATATGCAGGAACATTCTTGATCACATTCAATAGAGGCAAATTAATATTTACTTTCGAAAACATGTCAATCAGCTCTTTCATTTGGTGATCAAGTTTGTTCCTCAAAAATCTTCCAGGAAAAGGCACGGGAGGTACATATGGCTTGGGGCTGGGTTTTTCAACAGTCGCATCTTTCCCCAATCCATTTGTACCTTCATCCTCAGACACAACATCCTCAACAATCACATTTTCCACATTGAGGGGTTCCTCAGCAGGGGAATCAACAATAGGGGGTTTAGGGGGAGAAGAAGGAGAAGCTACCTGATTGTCTACCTGTTTGCCACCACGTAAGGTGATGATGGCCTTGGCTTGCTCCCCTTGGCTAGGGAATGTACCCGGTTGTCGTCCCTGTAATGCCTCCGCCAATTGACCCATTTGGGTCTCCAACTTTTTCATTGCAGTAGCTTGATTGTTGTTTGCTTGCTGCTATTCTGCCCTTGCTTGGAGTTGCTCCGCTCTCATCCGATCCATCGCCTCTTCCCAAGGCTCTTTCTTCCTTTCATAGGGCCCCTGAGGTGGTTGGGGATGGAGCGTTTTATGCTGTTGATTTCCACCCCATGACAGATTGGGATGTCTCGGCCCTGCTTGCAATCCTGGATTGTAAGTGTTCCCAAACTGATTGTTGTTTGGTGGGAACCGTTGACCAAATCCTTGCATCGCCTGTACCTGCTCAGTTTCATAGCTAAAGGGACTAGTAGAGGGACATGAGTTATAGTCATAAGATTTAGATCCACATGTAACACAGCTATCATACACAAGATGAGCAGTAGAAGGCATAGAAGAAGACGAAGCATTTTGCAAAGCTAATTTATCAAATCTTTGGTTTAACAATGCAATTTGCTTAGCAAGCTCGTTGCTTAGCCCTACCTCATTCACTCCCCTTGTTGCCCCCCTAGAACCCTTTTGTTGAGAATTAGCACTCAACATCTCAAACAGTTCCTGGCATTATTGTACAGTCTTGGTACCCAAACTACCTCCTGCTGCATTATCAACCATGGATTGGTATTCAGGGGATAAAGCCCCATAAAATGTTTGATGCAGCATAGAAGCAGGAAAATTATGGTGAGGGCATTGAATTTGTAGCATCCTAAATCTATCCCATGCCTCGTGGAAGGCTTCCCCAGGTTCCTTTGCAAATCCCATAATTTTCACCCTAAAATTTGTCAATGCATCATAAGGGTAAAACTTAGTAAGAAAAGCATCATATAAAGCATCCCAAGTAGTGATGCTACTGGAAGGAAGTAACAATAGCCAAGTTTTGGCTTTATCTTTCAATGCATATGGGAAACACTTCAGTCTCAAGTGCTCCGATGTAACACCCTCCTTTATAGGGAACCCACTCACGGTAGACATGAATTCTCTCAAAAACGCTAATGCATCCTCACCGGCAAGGCCATAAAAATTAGGAATCATGTTAAAATATTGGCCTTTGATTTCATAGGCTAGTGCTGCATCGGGCAACACTATGCACGACACCGATGTGTCGACTCTTGGCCTAGCAAACGCATTCATGACTTGGTCCGCCATCACAAAATTAAATTCTTCTTCTTCCTCGGTGGAAGAAGTTTCCAACTCACTTAATTCTTCCTCTGTCCCGGTGACAGAAGTTTCGGAATCAGTTGACTCTTGAATAGAGGGAATGCCCCTAGTGAGTATGTCAATATTATCGTTCACAGGAACAAACGTGGGATTCAAGGAACGTCTACAAAACATGCACCGATTAAATAAACTTGTTAAAAATCACAACAAGTCCCCGACAATGGCGCCAAAAACTTGATGGATAAAATTCCACTCTGTAATAAAACCTAGCAAGTGTACTAGCTACCGTTGTAGTAGTATGCACAAGCAAGGGTCGAACCACAGAGACTTGAGTGTTTCAACAAGTTGATTCAATTTGTGCAGAAAGTAACAAAAGGGAGGGTTTTTGATTTTCAAATAATTAAAATTAAAATAAATGCAAAGAAAATAACTAATGATTACGTATTGCAAAATTAAAGAAAGAGGGAATTCAAATTTCAACTAAGAGATTCACGGATTGGTCTTTCACAAAACAATCACTCTATGCTATTTTATTAATAAAGCCATCAATATTCATTCTAGGGTTCATTCACAAAATCAAGAGTTGGGACGGTTTGGTGTGCGATTTGCAACTCAAGTATTCTTCTTTTGTTATACTTCCAGTTACGTAGGTATAACAATCAAAGAACTCATGAAGAACCAAGGAATTTAGGAACCTAAACCAATTGAATTCAGTTACGTCCTCAATTAGGTTTAAATAGTAAAATAGAGGTCATTTACCTATGCCCGAGTTACCGTAGCAATGGATACCCACAAGTTCTAGGGCAAAAAATATCTTAGCATAAGTTTGAAACCCTAGAATAGATTAAAGTTATTTTGCTATTCTAGAAAGAAATTGAATTAATAATTAAATCATCATGGCATAGAGATCATGTATTGCTACAACCAATCCGCAAATCAAAAGAAAATTAGCTACTCATGCTAACACTAAGAATTACAAAAGTTGAAATAAAAAGCATAAACCTGAACCTATGATTGAATGATGGAAATTCTTCAATTCTCCAAGACTCCCAATTACAATTGAAATTCCAAGCCTAAAAATATTGTCTCCAGCAGTTCTTTATTTAAACTGGGAAAAGAAAGGTGTTAAACTTGGAAGGGAGCATAAAATCCTCCTTAAAAAAGGAAAACAGAATTTCTGGCAACGAGACATGGGCGGTCGCCCACCTGGCCATGGGCGGTCGCCCATGTATACAGCGGTTTGGGACTTCAATCTTCAGCACGCCTGGGCGGTCGCCCACCTCTCCCTGGGCGGTCGCCCATATCAACAGCAACTTCAACGCTTGTCGAGCTTCAACCTGGGCGGTCGCCCATGTAAACCTGGGCGGTTGCCCATCACAACAGAGGTTCCTCCAGCATTCTCCTTTCTTCTGACTTTTTCCAAAATTGCTCACAGGTCCTTGTGATCCTAAATTTCGCCATAATTGGTCTGTACTTCACACTTTCCCGCAGTTTAGCCCTGTTCTTAACAAAACTCCAAAACATTGATTAAAACACAACAAAACCCGGGAAATCAAGCTCCAAGTAAGTGAGAAAGTATATAAAATGGGTGTGTAGAAACACATCCATCATCTTGGGTTGGATCGGTTCGTACATTAGCAGGATCAGACTGAGCCTTGCTCCTTCGCAAAATACTGCTAGCTACGAAAGAATCCCCCAACAGTGGAAGCCGCAGATCATCAATCTTCTCCACACTAGGGTGGCCAGTATGAAGAAACCAATCCAAATACTTGTCTGACAAGAAGACACTTGCATTAAAAGTCCGAAGGTTCGACCAGCGGTCCCGACTAGCTCCTTTGCCCCATGCTTGAGCTAGCACCTGCGCAAACTCTACACCGATATAAGACACATCACGAGAGGCTCCTTCGAAAAGATAAGTGTCCTGCTGCTGACCAAACTGATGGAGCACCCGCTTGGGAAAATAAAAGGAGGAATCTCGCAAACCCGAAAGAACAACCCTGTCAAAACCCTTGGTATTGGCAACATACTTGTTCAATCTCCAATAAGGTGGACACCAAAGGATATCGCGATTCTGATCTTCGCAATCAACTCAGCCCACTCATCCATCGAGAGATCCTTGATCAGCAACTTTCGCATATGATATGTGAATGGGGAATATTCCAATGGGGGACCTACCAATTTGAGATGCTCCCTAAGACAAATAGTCAACAAAAGAGGACTCCCTTGAGTCATGGCACCGGTCTTGTGCAACTCATCAAGACCATGTAGGGTTTCACCCAAAATTAGCGGAATGATGTTCCTAGAACGTTTCCTAGCCTGCAGAACAATTTCCACCAATTGGGAGTCAACCAAGCCATCCCTGCATGTAAACAAAACATCTCCGAAAAGAGAAAGGGCTAGAAAGTTCCGTTTGTAGACATGAAAGGCGTCATCGTCTAAATCTCCACTGAATCGCTCAGGAAAAGAAGAACAATCTACCCACCTGCGGTGAACCAACTCATAGCAAGTATCAAGGGGGATTCCTAGCAATTCATTCAAGTCCTCTGAATGATTCCTATTGTATTTAGGAACAACAATCTCACCAGTCAAAGGCATATCCAAGATAATGGCAAATTCCTCCACAGTAGGCACCATCTCATTAAGAGAAAAATTGAAGACATGGACAGAGGGATCCCAAAATCGAGCAGCACCCTGCAAAAGATTCCAATCCGGTTGGAGGTTCTTCAAGGTAAAAAGGATTCTAAATCCGAATTCTGCTATAAACTTGTTGCGAGATCGATTACGAAATGACCTCACAAAATCTCTTGATGCTTGCTTGAAGGCTTCAATCACTTCAGAAGGCAAAGAAAAATCATCGACAATCATGGACGTTGGGGCGATCTCCTTGGAAGCCATGGATCACAGGGTTGAAAAAGAAGACAAGAAATTCACCCTAACAGAATATCTCTAGAGTTTGAAAGGCTAGGATGAGTTATCTGGCCGGACTACAGGGTGATTTTATAGGGAAAACTGACAAAATCCTGTTCGGAGAAGGAAAAGAATTCTGCCTGGGTAGCGTGTCTCGCGCGAGATGCCTTGTCCCGCGCGATACATCGCCACAGAAAAACAGCAACAGTTCTGCACAAATAACAATCTAGCCCCGACTTGACGAAGCAAGTCTTGAAAAACCTGCACATACAGTTCCCAACATACAGTGTGACACCAAATTCAAGCTCAAAATTGTGGCCTAGGTGGCCATTCCATTTCCAACCACGGAAAGTCGAGAAAGTTAAAAAACTAACTAATTAGACCTAGGATTAGGAATTAAGAAAACTGTGTTTTGTTGCTATCTACGTGCTAACAGGTACCAAAAGAAAAGAAAATTGTCTGGGTCCACACGGCCAATATTTACAAGTCATCAGAAAACAAACAGGGAGAAAAAGGGGATCAAGCCATCAGGTCACCCGAGCCGCCGGCACCTCCGCCTTTACCACCATGGGGGCTACTATCCCTCCTCGACCTCTTGGCTCCACAAGTCGGAGTCACCGCAGAGGCCACCGTCGAAGCCGCCAAGGATGCCTTCTGGAACAGCCTCTCAGATAGGTCCGACACCAGGGCCATCAATCCTGCCATCTTGCTCGCCCCACGGTTGTAATCGGCCGCGGACATAGTGATCTGATAACAAAAGAAAAGAGATGCTCAGATGAAGTCAGACATATACACTTATATGGACAAATACGGGAGATAATATGAACAAGAAACATACCGATGAGACATCAGGCGGAAGACGGTAACCCTCAGGAATATGATCCAGAGTCGGAATGTGGCCCATCATCGGCATGCTCCCCATCATGTACGTGTAGCTCAGAGGACCGAAATCGGGCACGAAGGGCAGAGAGCCGGCATACTGGGAAGAAGTGCTAGGGGCTGACGAACCTGAGGCAGAGGCAGAGATGGAACCACGAGCAAGCGATCGCCTAGCACCCACCAGAAGGGGACCCATCAGTCGAGGCAAGAAATCCGCATAGGAGGCCCCTCGAACAACACGAGCCGTCGCCACACAACCCACCATGAGATCGGCATAATCATCATCAGGAATATAGTGGGTGGGGTACATCTAGAGCTGTCAAACGGGCCGGGCCAGGCCAGCCCGGCCCAAGCCCACCGGGCTTCACTTAATTTCGGGCCGGGCCAGGCCTAAACATTGGCGGGCCTAGTAAATGTCAAGCCCGACCCATGTGATCATCGGGCCTTCGGGTCTACGGGCCAATCCAAAGTTAAAAGAATAATTCTAAAGCATTAGATCAACAGCAAAAGCATAAAAAGAAAAACTGAACCAGTCTTTTAAACATGGTAGCAAACAGGAAAGGGAAGGTAACAATTGTCTACACATGATTGTAACACTACAACACTACAAGTTAAAACATGATTGTAACACTTCCTGAATTGATGCCCAATAGTTTGTAACAGATTGCCCCAATGAAGTAGCCCAACATTGATAGTTGTTTTCAGCTCTAACAGTTTTCTAGAATACATAAAAAAATAAAAATAACAAGGCAAAAAATCAAGCAGTAGTGAACCTTCCTCCTAAAGTGGATGATGCAGAGTGCAATGAGCTTTTGTTTCAAACTCTGGAGCAGTAAATGCACTTACATTCCCACCTCAAATGGGACTATTTTTGGAACAAGGGGAGTTTTTGACAAATAAAAGGGAATGGCAGTTTCGTGTCGATTGAGGAACCGATCGGGACTGATCAGAAGACTAGAATAAAAGTGGGATAAGCATACTAGTGGTTGTGATTTTCGAAATACACACATTAAGAGAAAATGATAGTTATAAAAAGAACTGGCTATACCATAAACCAAATAAGTAAAGCATTCACATAAAATAAAAATATGATCCTCTTGAAGGCCAATGATTTTTCTCTTGGGACAAGGCCACTGATACATCCCAGCTTCAACTAATTGCTTCCACGGATCAATGGTCAATCCCTATAAGAAATCCTAATTGGTTATCAAAATAACTAAAAAAGAAAAAAAAACTAGTACCAGACTACTTAATATATAATTCAGGCAAAAACCATTAACAAATTGACAAAATTAAGCATAGAAAAAAAAAACATAAAAGAGAGATGACTTCCTACAAAACATTGAGTTATTTTGCCCTAATACCGAGTATTTGTGAAAATCTATCAACAGTTAAATGCGTTTATCAGACAAACAAAATCCGAGAAATGAACAGAGAAATTAGTAGAGAACCTGACCACAAATCATTGACAGAACGAATCAGAATAAGACCTAGAAATGCACACACAATTGCAAATGAATGAAGGAGAGAGATCGAAGAGACAGAGGTGTCTGCGCGCGAGAGAGAGAGGGGTACCTGTGGCTTTGGGTTGCGACACCATGGCTGTGGAGGCGGCGGCGGTAGGCCGGCGGCGGTGAGAAGAGAGATCGCAGAGAAGGAGAGAGGTTGTCTCTGCGCCGTGAAGAATAAATAAGGTAGATAGATAGGGTTTTTTAGTTTTTAGGTTTTATTTTCCTGGGCCGGACCGGGCTTTACCAGGCTATTCTGGGCGGGCCGCTTGAGCCCACGGGCCTACCGGGCCGGGCCAAAGAGGCCCGGGTTTTTTCGGGCCGCTTAATTTGAGACCCAGGCCCTTAAAAACCCGGGCGGGTTGGACCGGACCCACGGGTCGGGCTCTATTTTGACGGCTCTAGGTACATCGCCCTCGGCAGATCCGCTGGCACCCTATATGGCAGCCTACCCCAGCCATGCTGTGGGAAGACTCGCTTGCCCAAATACATAATATCCCCCTCCAGAGATGCCAGCATCCTCTGCATCACTGTGGCATCCCAAGCACGGTGGACCTCCCACTCCACCAGGGTCCATGGATAAAGGCCCAGCAGCTCATACTCAAAGGCGCCCAGCATGGCCCGCGCCTCTGCAATCGTCAGGGTCCACTCCTGATTCTCCTCCTCATCAACACTCCAATTGAGGTGGCTCCACCTCCTGATATTCGAGAACAGAGGGTTCGGACTGTCCAGCTCAAACTTGTACAGCCCGAAGACAACATAGCTCCATATCTGTAAAAGGAAACAAAACAGATTCAGTATGAAATACAGACAAAGCATACAAGTAAAGGACAGAAACAGAATCAAGAGCATACCTCCCAAGCATAAGAATACCCCGACAGGGTATCCTTGGTGTGCCTATACGCCTCATCCATGGCGTAATAACAGAAGGCCAGCCCCGCTGAGCCCTAGTCATAAGTCCTCACCTCTTCCAAATTCACCAACAAACCCGAAAGAGACAGACAGGCCGTAGAAGAGTGGTTCGCAAAAATAGTCTCCGAAAGAATGTACCAGAGGGCACCCCGCACCAACCGATCAGTGTCCACATTCGGCTTCTCCGCATAAGTCTCAATCTGACCCCGGAGAGGGGATAACTCAGCAGCAAACCCCTTAACCTTGTTAGGGGCAAAATCAATCAACTGCCTCCACACAGCAGGGCTCGCAGGCTTATAACCCGCAGTCTTCGAAAGGGGCTCACCGGTGAACTCTAGCCCCGTAATAGCAAGGAAGTCCATCGGAGTCATAGTGGCTTCCCCGAAGCGCAGATGCACGGTGTGGATAGTATCCCACCACCTCTCCCTGATCGCCTGAAGAACTTGGGGAGTCCGTCTCATCCCTTGGAGGTTATCAACGAAGGTCAGAAGCCCTGTTTGGGCCATCCTAGCTCGAACCCCATTAAGGTCCTTGATCTTGTCCCACAAAGCTCTAGCCAGCTTTGGGCTCCCACGGCAATTTTTCGTCGGCCTGTATGACTGCAAAATAGAGGAAAAGCAAAAGGGCAATGTTAGAAATCATTCCATGGCAGAAATCTCAAAGAAATAGAAGAAAATTTTCATTGAGGCATTTCATCGAACACTTGGCGTGCGCACAAGAAAAGCTTGCCCAAAGATGCATTCAACTACCCGAATCAACCCCTCCTACAATCCATGATATGTAGGTGTAGACACCCCATTCTGAACATGTCGGATCATATTTATACCACTCTGAGTCTCGCTTTGAGTCAAGAAGTAGAAATTCACCATTTTGTCATGTTTCGTTAAGTTTTGACTAACCACCGTTAGTTTGGGACTAAATTGCATACGAGATAACGAGGAAAGGACGGAATTGTCCCCAGAAGCAATATCTCGCTGTGAGATGGCGTGTCTCGCGTGAGATATCCTCCCTCTGCAACATGTAGAAGGCAGTTTCCTCGTCGATTTCAACCTCTTTTAGGGATAAAACTTCATCCATCCGGCCAACCAATAGAATTTGGAGTCTGGAACCATCTTGAAGTGTTTGATCTCATCTTCAACACTTCCCCAACCCCTATAAATACCTGGTGACTTCCAAGGTTGAAAAAAAGGAGGACAAAGTCCAGAATTTCACAACACACACATATTTTGTTGGTTTCTTTCCCTGAAAGAATCTTACGAAATCACCCTAAAAATCACCTCAAAGTTTGTTTGTCAACCTTGTTGATAAACAAACATCAAGATCCAAGTCAAAGATGGAGGCGAAGCTCTGTCCGTATCGAGACTCGATTCTAAACTTGAGTCAAAACTCTGCCCAAATCACCTCACGCAAGGTAATCCCTAAATCCCTTTCTAATTGATTGTTAGAGTGGTATAAATCTATTGAATCTAGGATCGTCCTAGAGCCTCTCCTAATCATGGAGACGGTCTCGAAGTAATCGATCCTACATTCCGTTTAACCCCGTTAAATGGATCTTTTATTGTTTAAAATCCTTTTCTTCTTCCTTTTGAAAACCTCTCTTTTCTTTAGCAAGACCGATCTCCGGATTGGGTGGAATGGATGCTCCTTGACCTACCCATTCCATAACCTAAGCCCCGAACCCAAATCTCTTTCAAAATGGTTTTTCTATGTTCTCCAAACGAATAATATAGGTGGCGACTCAAAAAGATAAAATTCTTCTCACAACGCTACAGTGGCGACTCCGCTGGGGATATGTAATTAAGAGGCTTAAACTTGCGTCAAAATTAAAAGAGAGGTTTTCAAAAAAAAAATTTGTAAATTTGATTTTCTGCTCTCAGATGAGGCATATCTCGCACGAGATATCATATCTCGCGCGAGATATGGCCTCGGCAATCTGGTTGTTTTCTGGTTTCTCCCGTTTATCTCATAGTCCAAGACGAGAGCCGAACATGCAAAGGGGAATCCTAGAATTCATTATCTACAGAGTTCCCGCATATTAAGGCCTCCCTTAAGATGTAGAACTAGAATCTCTATGTCATTTAAATAATTGATTATTATTTATAAACTGCGTGCGATTGGGTTTTATTTAATTAAAGTCCGGTCCATTGGGGATTCGGGAGTTGTAAATTAATTTATTTATCTCTCTTTATCTCTCTTTATGTGGAACTACGACGGCCTGAGTCTTCCTAAATTGGGAGAAACGTAGGTAACCACTTGGTGCGGCCACTATCTGTTTTTCTTTTGTTTTTTTCAAAAAAAAATCTCTATTTTATCTATCACCTGGATTGACTATCACACACGCGCACTCATATTATAATTGTCATTGCACTGCATATCCTCTATAAACCCGGGACCCACACTAAGGACGGATGACGGTAACCACCTAGTCGCCGATCTCTCCGAAGTTGGACAATCCCACTCCGCGTATTCAATCCACTTAGATTGTCATATCACGGGGAGCCTAGCCTTCCAGCCCTGCATCGCCACATTTTCATGTAGATTGACTTTTTAGGATCACTCCGTGACCGGTCGGTTTTGACTTGGTGATCTTTACTTATTTTTGACCAAAACAAAGCCATGTAAAATTGACAATAAAGAAGGACTCGGAAAAGTCCCTTCGGAAAAAGTCCCTTCGGAATGACCCTTTCGGATGTCCCTTCAAAAAAAATACATATACATATAATCCTTCGAAAAACGATCTTACATGGCTTTGTTTTACAAAAATCGGATTGATTACTTAGTCGTTAGGTTATGATAAAGGCCTTAGAACCCCTCAAAATGGACTTTCCGTTCCGACCAAAATTTAGGTCTAAATAAAAATCGACTTTCCGTGTGATTATCTCGCGCGGGATTACATATCTCGCGCGGGATAATGCTTCTGTTTGCTGAAACTGAGCCTGAGCCATTTAAGCCTGCTTTCGACTCGTTGGGGCTAGATTTGATCCTGATATCGTCTCTGCATCTATTACGTCGCTTTCCGAAGCTACTCAACTTCAAGACTCCCAACACAATGTCTACGGAAAAGCACTTCGTCACTAAGAAAGATCTCGAAGAAGAAGATTTGCGAAAGATGACCAAGTCTCTTGTCGATGAAATGGAGCATGTTGAGGATTGGAGAGAAGCCTTTGATTTACCTTCCACGCATTGCTAGGGATTTCCGAAAGATGGAGAGTGACTCCGACAGCGGGCGATCATCTGTACAAGAAGAGCTAAGTGACATCAAAACTCAACTTGCCAAAGCCCTGCAGCAAATTAACGACAATGACTCGTGGCATCACATGGAAGAATCCATCCAAGCTGAAAAGACAAAGATACTGATTGAAGAGCTCGAGGAAGTCAAGAGCGAACTCGAAGATATGACCCAAAAGTGCAGCGCCCTTGAAGCCCATATCGAAGATGACATTGATGAAAGAGTCAAGTATTGCCTCAATGCTCTCTACCGTGACCTCAAAGAACAAATGGAAGAAGAATATCAGGCTCGCCACAATGTCTTTGTGCAACACTACGAGAATCATATTCGAGACCTCCACAATCAAATGGCCAAGCGGAGGAAGGGGAGGATTTTCTCCGACATCGGAAATATCACTCTCGATCATCTCTTCAGAAGTCTTCACAACAATGGAAAGTTGAAACCAATAGAAGGATAGGTACCTAAGAGGGAAGGTCTAGCTCCACATCTCTACTACTACTACCATCAATGCCATGGCCACCACACCAATAATTGTTTCAATCTGAAGAATGCAGTCCAAGACCTAATTGATAACGATGACATCAGAATTTGCCCAAGCGGTGGAATAGTTTGGATGAATTCAAGCAAATGAGGGATCTCTTTCTTTTTCAGTCATTTATTTTTAGTTGCAAAAGAAACAATTAGTAGTTAGTTTAGCTTAGTCGGGTACTACTTGCCTAAAGACTTCATTTGTGGGCAAGAGTATCAAGTTTGCTTTTCAATAATAGTTAGTCAGTATTTCCCTTTTCAATTCTGATTACTTCTTTGAGATCGAGAAAGAAAACACTGTGAATGTCATAGAAACTTGCAACGAAAATGACTACTCCAAGGCACTTCGGTTTTCTGGAAGCCTTCCTGTCTGGAGAATGATGCTAGCAAAAGGGTACTTTCCTGGATTAGGGCTCGGAAAGCACTTACAAGGGATAACGCAACCGTCACCGGTTCCCCCACTCCACACAAAGCATGGCCTAGGATACGTCACTTCCATCCACGATGGGGGATGACGAAGAAGAGTGGGGCTTCACTCAAATCAAGTGGGAAGGAACCACATACAAAGGCTACGATGACCCAAAGGCCAAGAATTGCAACCTCGAGCCATATCGAAAGACACTCAATGGCTACTTCGTCCGGGAAGGGGAAAGTATTCCCTACTATCTTTTCAGAACCATGGACTGATGATAAAGGAAAGCGCCAACCGGGCTTTGAAATCTTCAGCGACTGCGATGCTTCTCCAAATGAAACAGAACCCGTCCCACTAATCCCTAATGATTTGTGAGGCACAAAGGCAGAAATGATGAGTGAATGGGACTTTATGTTGGGAGAAGACATGCTGCGATAGTTCCAAGACCTGTCCCGGTTAGAAGACAGCCAGATCCATGCAATCTCCAAGGGGGACGCTCCAACTACTGATTACACCAGACTAATACAGAAATGTGATGAGCCAATTCTAAACTGGCACGTCACCGGAGGACCAGTTGTTGATGAAGACTTCATGATCAAAGAGCTTGGTTGCACTCCCCATCCCCGCAGGAAGATAGGCCCTGTAACTTTCACATTAGAAGCAGGCTCCACCTCCGATGAACTCACTCAAGAGGAAATCGAGGCGGTGGCCGAACATATATTCCCTTACTTCCTTAATGAAAACTCCGATCTTTCCGAGTACCCTGAGATTGCTAACATCATGAATGATGAATTAACTAATAATAATCAATATAACGAACACATTAATAATGAATCATACGATGAGATAGATCAAGAAAATGAACAATCTTAAAAGAATTAGCTAAGCAAGTAGGTCGTTGTGGAAAGAATGGCCCTGTTGACGACGAGGAAATGCAAACGGTTAATCTTGGGACAACGGAAGACCCCAGAGAAACAAAGATCGGCAGCTTCTTCAAGGGGGAAGACAGAGAAACCTTGACGCAGCTCCTCAAACATATGTCGACGTCTTCGCTTGGTCCTACAAGGATATGCCTGGGTTGAATCAGTCAGTTGTAGAACACAAGATACCGCTGCTACCCAATGCCAAGCCAGTCAAACAGAAACTACGCAGAATCAAGCCGGAATGGTCAATGCAAGTGAAAGAGGAAATCATGAAACTCTTGAAGGTAGGGTTTATCAAAGTGATTGAATATCCGGAATGGCTAGCAAACACGGTACAGGTAGCCAAGTCGAACGGAAAAATACGAGTCTGTGTCGATTTCAGAGACTTGAATAAGGCATCCCCTAAAGATGACTTCCCGCTACCAAACATAGACATGTTGGTCGACGCCACAGCCGCATACGAGGTCCGCTCATTCATCGACGGTTTCACAGGGTATAACCAAATCCTCATGGCAGAGGAGGATCAACACAAAACAGCATTCACCACACCTTGGGGAACATTCTGCTACACGGTCATGCCGTTTGGTCTCAAGAACGCAGGGGCTACTTATCAAAGGGCAGTTACGACACTATTCCACGACATGATCCACAAAGAAATAGAGGTATACGTGGACGACATGATTATTCACTCAAAGGGGACAGATGGTCAGCACTTCAGAGATCTCAGAAAATTCTTCAATCGGCGAGACAAAGACAGATGAGGCTCAACCCCGCCAAATGCTCATTCGGAGTGGTCAAAGGAAAAGTCTTAGGGTACATGGTCACAGAGCGTGGCATAGAAGCAGACCCCGCCAAGATAAGGGCTATCATTGACATGCCTCCACCTGAACACGTAAAGAAGTAAAGGGATTCATGGGCGGACTTCAATATATCGCCGATTCATCAATCAATTGACTACAATGTGCGATCCCATCTTCAAGCTACTTAAGAAAAATGCACCTCAAGAGTGGACCGAAGAATGTCAAGAAGCATTCGAGGAAGTTAAGCACTACTTAACTTCCCCACCCATCCTGGTTCCACCACACAAGGAGAAGCCCTTGAAATTGTACCTCACGGTTACAGACAATGCATTAGGGGCTATGCTCGCTCAAGAACAGCCTGCCTCGCACATAGAGAATGCCATCTATTTCGTCAGCCGTAGATTCCAAGGCAGCGAAATCAACTACTCTCCACTCGACAAATCCTGCGCTGCCCTTGTTTGGGTATCACAAAGGCTAAAGCACTATATGGAAGCCTTCCCTGATCGTCTCATTGCAAAAATGGATCCACTGAAATATATCCTAGACAAATCAAATTTGTCTTCGAGACTGGCCAAATGGTACTTCATGCTCGCGGGGTATGATATCACTTACGTCACTCAGAAATCCGTCAGGGGGAGTGTATTCGCAGATCAATTGGCCGAATTTCCTTGTGACGAAGTGAAGGGGAAAGACCCGCGATTCCCTGATGAGGACATCATGAGTATAGAAGAAGAAAATAAGTGGCAATTATTTTTCGATGGTGCAGCCAACAAGAGAGGGTTCGGCATCGAAATGTTGCTGGTAGACCCTAACGACATCTATACTCCACTGGCAGTACGTCTTGACTTTGACACCACCAACAACACTGCAGAATACGAAGCTTGCATAGCGGGGCTTAAGGCAGCCCTAGAGCGCAACGCTACTGAACTCGAGGTATTCGGGGATTCCCAATTAATTATCAATCAGACATTGAAGAAGTGGAGGGTCCAAGATCCAACCCTTCAAAGATACAGTGCCCACCTCCAAGAGTTGGCGCAACAATTTCAAGATGTCTCATTCCACTACCTCCCCAGAGACAAAAATCGGTTTGCGGACGCATTAGCCACACTTGCTTCTTTGGTCGAAATCCCTAAAGGAAAAGCAGTCAAACCCTTCAAAATAACACGGCGTGCAACCCCTGCATACTGCGCCGTTATAGATCTCCATGACTGCAAAGACAAATGGTTATCCGAATGTGCCATTGTTGGGAACTCCGAAGAGAAACCGTGGTACTATGACATTTGGCATTTCATCCTAGATGGAACCATCCCACCTGAGACATGCACTCCAAAGACTCAGATCGCCCTTAAGAGATTGGCCGCTAATTACGTCATCACTGCTGGCCGTCTATTCAAGAAACATTCCCAAGGAAACCTCCTTTGTGCCACCGAGGAAGAGGCCCAAGAAATAATGGACCATGTTCATCAAGGCATATGTGGAACCCACATGAGCGGAAACATGCTCGCCAAAAAGATCATCAGACAAGGGTACTTTTGGCTAACCATGGAAGCCGACTGTACCAAAATGGTCAAGAAGTGCCATAAGTGTCAGATACACGCCAATCTCCAGCATGCACCGCCTTCCTTGCTGTACCCTATGACTTCTCCTTGGCCGTTCTCTACGTGGGGGATAGACGTGATTGGAAAGGTCACACCCGTAGGAGCTAACGGACACTGCTTCATCCTAGTAGCCATCGACTATTTCATTAAATGGGTTGAGGCTGCCTCCTACAAAGTTCTGAATGCCAGAAAGGTTGCAGAATTCATCAAGCACAACATCATCTGCCGATATGGGGTTCCGCAAGAGATGATATCCGATAATGGGTCACACTTCGAGAAGGAAACCGATCACCTCCTAACCGAGTACAAAATCACAAGACATAAGTCGTCTCCTTACAGGCCCCAGACAAATGGAGCTGTTGAAGCCGCAAACAAAACAATCGAGACTATCATCAGAAAAATGGCAGTCACTGGAAAAGACTGGCCCGACAAGTTACCTTTCGCACTGTGGGGATACCGCACTTCAGTCCGAACAGCTACAGGAGAGACTCCCTACGCCCTCACATTCGGAATGGAGGCTGTCTTACCAATAGAATTGGAAATACCATCACTTAAGGTTCTCCTAGAAAACCAAGTGAACGAGGTCGACTGGCTAGGAAGCAGATACGAAGAGTTGGCCCTGTTGGACGAACGAAGATTGAAAGCAGCCGAACACACTCAAGCTTACCAAAGAAGAATGGCAAGAGCTTTCAACAAGAAGGTCAAGACAAGGAACATCAAAGTAGGTGACCTGGTTCTCCGTGAGCACCGTCCTGGACCTTTCAACCCGCTAGGCAAGTGGGGACCAAGATGGGTAGGACCCTACATTGTGAAGAAGATATTCTCTGGGGGAGCCCTTCAGCTGGTGGACTTAGACGGAGATCAACTACCGAAGTCGGTCAACATGGACAAGCTCAAGAAGTACTTCGCGTGACTTGCCCTCCTAAAAAGAAATCGCTCGCTAGGTTGAAAATCCCGAAAAGGACGGCCTAGGCAAAAATTAGAGCTCGCACAAGAAAAGAAGCCCGCTAGATTGAAAACCCGAAGGGGCGGTCTAGGCAGAAGAAAGGGTGTGCATAAAAAAAAAGGGGGGGGGCCTTATCTCGCGCGAGATTACCCCTCGGCATGGAGCCATATTTTGTCCTTTTTTCTCTCAAAAATGAACTACGTTAGACCTGAGCCTCTTATTTAATTGCTGTAAAAGAGGAACGTAGGCAGCCTTCGGGTTCGGTCTAATCAAATAAATAAATCTACTTTTGTCCTTTTATTAATCGAATGCATTTTAATTAATGACAAAAGGGAAATCCTAACCACAACACTAATTTGCTAAGCTAACAACCTTGAAAAAAAATACTAATAAAATAAAAACTATTGATCTATCAAAGCAATCTCTTGGTACTCCTTAAGATCTAGCCTTTCATTGACTTGGTAGGCCGGCGGACATGGTCACCACCGTCTTCGCGATCCTTCTTGCGCTTTGAGCCCCTCAAAGCAGAGCATCCCTCGAGACGATAAAAGACAGATTCCAATAGCCTCTTAAAGACACTGGGCCTATCTAGAGCTTGCGTCTTTCCAGGCATCCCTTTGCCTCGCCTCTCGTACCAATCCCCATCGAGAAAATCCTGAGTTGGATCAGTTTGTACATTAGCGGGGATCGGGCGAGCCTCGCTCCTTCGCAAAATACTACTAGCCACAAAAGAATCACCTAGCAGTGAAAGCCGCAGATCATCAATCTTCTCCGCACTAGGGTGACCAGTATGAAGGAACCAATCCAAATACTTATCAGATAAGAAGATGCTTGCATTAAGGGTCAGAAGGTTCGACCAGCGGTCCCAACTAGTTCCTTCACCCCATGCTTGAGCTAGCGCCTGCGCAAACTATACACCAATGTAAGACACTTCACGAGAAGCTCCTTCGAAAAGATAAGTGTCCTGCTGCTGACCAAGCTGACGGAGCACCCGCTTGGGAAAATAAAAAGAGGAATCTCGCAAACTCGGAAGAACCACCCTGTTAAAACCCTTGGTATTGGCAACATACTTGTTCAACCTCCAATAAGGCGGACACTAAAGAATGTCAGCAGTTTTGGTCTTCGCAATCAACTCAGCCCATTCATCCGCTGAAAGATCCTTGATCAATAACTTGCGCGTATGATATGTGAAAGGGGAATATTCCAATGGGGAACCTACCAACTTGAGATGCTCCCTAAGCCAAATGGTCAACAGAAGAGGACTCCCTTGAGTCATGGCACCGGTCCTATGCAGCTCATCAAGACCATGCAGGGTCTCACCCAAGATTAGCGGAATAATGTTCCTAGAACGTTTTTTAGCCTGCAGAACAATTTCCACCAGTTGGGAGTCTACCAAACTATCCCTGCATGTAAACAGAACATCTCCGAAAAGAGAAAGGGCCAGAAAGTTCCGTTTGTAGACATGAAAAGCGTCATCATCTGAATCACCGCTGAAGCGTCCCGGAAAAGAAGAGCAATCAACCCACTTGCGGTGAACCAACTCGTAGCAAGTATCAAGGGGGATCCCTAGCAATTCATTCAAAGCCTCCGAATGATTCCTATGGTACTTAGGAACAGCAATCTCACCAGTCAAAGGCATATCCAAGATAATTGCAAATTCCTCCACAGTAGGCACCATCTCATTCAAAGAGAAATTGAAAAGGTGAATAGAGGGATCCCAAAATCGAGCAGCACCCTGCAAGAGATTCCAATCCGGTTGGAGGTTCTTCAAGGTGAAGAGAATTCTGAATCCGAATTCTGCAATAAACCTATTGCGAGATCGGTTGCGAAACGACCTCACCAAATCTCTGGATGCTTGCTTGAAAGATTCAACCACTTCAGATGACAGAGAAAAATCATCGACAATCATGGACGTTGGGGCAATCTCCTTGGAAGCCATGGATCGCAGGGTTGGAAAAGAAGCCAAGAGTTTAACCCTAACAGAATGTCTCTAGAGTTTGAAACGCTAGGATGTGTTATCTGGCCGGACTATAGGGTGATTTTATAGGGAAAACTGACAAAATCCTGTTCGAAAAAGGAAGAGATCTCTACCTGGGTAGCGTGTCTCGTGCGAGACACCTTATCTCGCGCGAGATATTGCTACGGCAAAACAGCAATATTTCTGCTCAAACAGCAATCTAGCCCCGACTTGACGAAGCAAGTCTCGAAAAAACCTGCGTGTACAGTTCATAACATGCAGCAAAACACCAAGATTCGAGCTCAAAATTGTGGCCTAACGGCCATTCCATTCCATTTTCAAAAAAAAAAAACATGGAAAGTCGAGAAAGTTAATTAACTAACTAATTAAACCTAGGATTAGGGGTTAAGAAAAACCATTGTTTTGTGCTACCTACTTGTTCCTAACAGGTACCAAAGAAAAAGAAAAATTGTCTGGGCCCACACGGCCAATATATACAGATCATCAGAAATCAGATAAAGAGAAAGGGAGGGGATCACGCCATCAGATCGCCCGAGCTACCGGCACCTCCGCCATCACCACCATGGGGGCTACCATCCCTCCTCGACCTCTTGGCTCCACAAGTAGGGGTCACCGCCGAGGCCACTGTCGAGGCCGCCAAAGAAGCCTTATGGAACAGCCTCTCGGACAGGTCCGACACCAAGGCCATCAGTCCCGCCATCTTAGTCGCTCCACGATTATAATCGGCCGCGAACATGGTGACCTGACAACCAAAGAAAAGGAATGCTCAGATGAAGTCGGACATATACACTTATATGGACTAATACGAGAGATAATACAAACAGAAACATACTGAGGAAACATCCGGCGGAAGGCGGTAACCCTCAGGAATATGATCCAGAGTCGGGATGTGGCCCATCATCGGCATACTCCCCATCATGTACGTGTAGCTCAAAGGGCCGAAGTCTGGCACGAAGGGCAGAGAACCAGTAGCCTGGGAAGAAGTGCTAGGGGCTGAGGAACCTGAAGCAGAAGCAGAGGTGGAGCCACGAGCATGTGATCGCCTATCCCCCACCAGGAGGGGACCCATCAAGCGAGGCAGGAACTTCGCATAAGAGGCCCCGGGGATAACACAAGCCGTTGCCACATCACCCACCAAAAGACCTGCATAGTCATCATCTGGAATGGAGTAGGTGGGATACATCGCCCTCGGCGGATCCGCCGGCATACTATATGGCAGGCTACCCCGGCCATGCTGTGGGAAGACCCGCTCACCAAGATACATAGTGTCCCCCTCCAAAGATGCAATCATCCTCTGCATCCTAGTAGCATCCCAAGCACGATGCACCTCCGGCTCCAACAAGGTCCAGGGATATAGGCCCAGCCTCTCGTACTCAAAGGTGTCTAGCATGGTCCTCGCCTCTACCACCGTCAGGGTCCACTCCTAGTTCTCCTCCTCATGAACACTCCGATTAGGGTGGCTCCACCTCGTGATATCCGGGAACAAAGGGGTTCGGCTCTCCAACTCAAACCTGTACAATCCAAGGACAGTATAGCCCCATATCTGCACAAAGAAAACAGAGCGAATTCAGTATGAAACACAGACAGAGCATACAGACGGAGAGCAGAAACAGAATCAAAGAGCATACCTCCCAGGCATAAGAATACCCTGACAGGGAATCCTTGGTATTCCTACACGCCTCATCCATGGCGTGGTAGCAGAAGGCTAGCCCCGCTGAGCCCCAATCATATCCGCTCACCTCATCCAGATTCACCAACAAACGTAGCAGAGAAAGACGAGCCGTAGAAGAATGGTTCGCAAAGATGGTCTCAGAAAGGATATACCAGAGGGCACCCCTCACCAACCGATCAGTAACCGCATTTGGCTTCTCCGCGTAGTCCTCAATCTGACGCCGGAGGGGTGTCACCAAGAAGAAACCCTTAACCTTGTTAGGGGAGAAACCAATCAACTGTCTCCACACGGCTGGACCCGCAGGCTTATAACCCGAAGTCTTAGGCAGGGGATCACCAATGAACTCTAACCCCGTGATGGCAAGGAAATCAGTCAGAGTCATAGTCGCTTCCCTGAAGCACAAATGAACGGTGTGGGTAGTATCCCACCACCTCTCTCGAATCGCCTGAAGATCTTGGGGAGTCCGCCTTATTCCTTGAAGATTATCAACAAAGGTCAATAACCCCGTTTGGGCCACCCTATCCCGAACGCCATCAAGATCCTTGATCTTGTCCCACACCGCTTTAGCCATTTTCGGGCTTCCTCGGCAATTCTTCATTGGCCTATATGACTGCAAAACAGAGGAAAGACAAAAAGGGCAATGTTAGAAATCATTCCATGTCAAGAAATCAATGAAATAGAAGAAAATTTTCATTGGGGCATTTCATCAAACACTTGGCGTGCGTACAAGAAAAGCTTGCCCAAGGATGCCATTCATGATCCGAATCAACCTCTCCTACAATCCATGATGTGTAGGAGGCCCATACGCACACAATGAAACAACAATCATCCAAAGCAACACACAAAATCAACGCATGCAAGAAGGAACCTAGTTCTAAGCATGAACAAGAAAAGAAAAGCTATTGATGGAATTTGAATTCAAGAAAAAGTGAGTTCAAGCTCAATGCAATACAAGAATCAAGAATTGAGAAAGAAACTCTTACCAAGCCCTCTCGAACAGCAGTGGAGATATGCGCGTGCCTATCAAAGGTGAGATCATCGCGGGGATAATCCTTCCCTAGTAAATAACTCCCCAAGATAGGATTCCTTTGTTCTTGAGCCATTGATTATGGAGGGAGGAGGGATTGAGAATGGATTAGGAGGAGAATCACCAAGCAAATCCACGAAAAAAATTGCAAGGAAAACGACCTTGGCTCGAGCTAGGGAGGGAACTTTGAAAAGGATGTTTTCAAATTCAAAGAGGAGCTGCTGATTTATATGCCCCGACAGTAAAAGTCTCGCGCGGTATACCTTATCTCGCGCGAGATATACCTTCTGGAATGTTACGAAATTGTCCTCGACAATAAGCATCTACGCAACGTCAAAATTCAAAATTTTGACACATTTACCTTTGAAAATGACAAATTAGCAAGGAAACGTGGAAAAATCGACACCGCAAGTCACGGAACGAGCCAAACGTGACGCCCGCACGATCGCCCGCTACGGCACCAGTCGCCCAAAAACTGAGTGGTCCAAAGATCAACTCAATCCACATGGTTCAACGCCCAAACAGGTGAATCATCAATAAAAGCTCGGTCCAATGCCCAAACAGGTGGATCGTCATCACAAAAGCCCGGTTCAACGCCCAAACAGGTGGATCGTCATCAATAAAAGCTCGGTTCAACGCCCAAACAGGTGGATCATCATCATAAAAGCCCGGTCCAACGCCCAAACAGGTGGATCATCGAACCAAAAGCTCGGTCCAACGCCCAAACAGGTGGATCGTCATCATTAAAAAGCCCGGTCCAACGCCCAAACAGGTGGATCGTCAAAACAAAAAGCCCGATTCAACGCCCAAATAGGTGAATCGTCATCCTCAAACAACAAAAAGCCCGATTCGGAACCCAGAAAGGCAAATCGTCACAAAACCGACAGGACTCAGAGGACCGGACAGGTAAGCCTTTGTTTTCTAACATATTTCCCGCAGGTTTGGAGCCCAGATAGGCGAATCTTCAAACATACAGGTATATTCAGAATTGGGTCTTGATTTGATTCCTCAGTATGAATTTATCTTTCAAAACAAAATCTCCTCGATTTTCAAATGATTTTCAAAATACCTAAAGTAGCCCTTTCGTATTTTGGAGTCGAACTACGTCATGGTCTGATTCTCCGATAGAGATACGTAGGAAGTCGTGCGGCCCGACCATCCCGACGTTCAGAATGATGTCTTTTCTATCGACGACATGACTTCTTCCATATGTCTTGTCGCCGAGGGGCTCTGTAGACACCCCATTCTGAACACGTCGGATCATATTTATACCACTCTGAGTCTCGCTTTGATTCAAGAAGTAGAAATCCACCATTTCGTCATGTTTCGTTAAGTTTTGACTAACCACCGTTAGTTTGGGACTAAACTGCATACGAGATAACGAGGAAAGGACGGAATTGTCCACAGAAGCAATATCTCGCCGTGAGATGGCGTGTCTCGCGCGAGATATCCTCCCTCTGCAGCATGCAGAAGGCAGTTTCCTCGTCGATTTCAACCTCTTTTCGGGATAAAACTTCATCCATCCGGCCAACCAATAGAATTTGGAGTCTGGAACCATCTTGAAGTGTTTGATCTCATCTTCAACACTTCCCCAACCTCTATAAATAACTGGTGACTTCCAAGGTTGAAAAAAAGGAGGACAAAGTCCAGAATTTCACAACACACACATATTTTGTTGGTTTCTTTCCCTGAAAGAATCCTACGAAATCACCCTAAAAATCACCTCAAAGTTTGTTTGTCAACCTTGTTGATAAACAAACATCAAGATCCAAGTCAAAGACGGAGGCGAAGCTCTGTCCGTATCGAGACTCAATTCTAAACTTGAGTCAAAACTCTGCCCAAATCACCTCATGGAAGGTAACCCCTAAATCCCTTTCTAATTGATTGTTAGAGTGGTATAAATCTATTGAATCTAGGATCGGCCTAGAGCCTCTCCTAATCATGGAGACGGTCTCGAAGAAATCGATCCTACATTCTGTTTAACCCCGTTAAATGGATCTTTTATTATTTAAAATCCTTTTCTTCTTCCTTTTGAAAACCTCTCTTTTCTTTAGCAAGACCGATCTCCGGATTGGGTGGAATGGATGCTCCTTGACCTACCCATTCCATAACCTAAGCCCGAACCCAAATCTCTTTCAAAATGGTTTTTCTATGTTCTCCAAACGAATAATATAGGTGGCGACTCAAAAAGATAAAATTCTTCTCACAACGCTCACAGTAGGGGACTCATACGCACACAATGCAACAACAAACATCCAACAAATTCAACAAAAAATGAAGCATGCAAGGTGGAACCAAATTCTAAGCAAAACTGCCATTGATGAAATTGGGATTCAAAAAAGCATGGATTAAAAGGCAATACATTGCAAGAAACAAGGATTGAGAAAGAAGCTCTTACCAAACCTTCTCGAACAGCGGTAGAAATATGCACGTCCCTATCGAATGTAAGGTCATCGCGGGGATAATCTTTCCCGAGCAAATAACTCCCCAAAATCGGATTTTTTTCTCTCTTGAGCCATGGATTGTGGAAGGAGGAAGGATTGAAAGTTTATTGGGAGGAGGAATAACCAAGCAACTCGCGAAAATTTGCAGAGAAAATCGCCTTGGCTCGAGCTAGGGAGGGAATTTGAAAAGAGATAATTTCAAATTAAACAGGAGTTGCTGTTATATATTGCCCCGACATGAGATGTCCCGCACGAGACATCTTATCTCGCGCGAGATATACCTTCTGGAATTTTACAAAATTGTCCTCGACAATAAGCGTCTACGCAACGTTAAAATTCAAAATTTTGACACATTTACCCTTGTAAATGATACACTAGCAAGGAAACGTGGAAAAATCGGCACCGCAAGTCACGGAACGAGCCGAACGTGACACCTGCACGATCGCCCGATACGGCACCAGTCGCCCGAAAACCAATTGATCCAAAGATCAACTCATTCCACATGATTCAGATCCCCAGACAGGTGAATCATCAAAAGAAAAACCCGATCCAACGCCCAGACAGGTGGATCGTCAACAAAAAGCCCGGTTCAACGCCCAGACAGGTGGATCGTCAACAGAAAAGCCTGGTACAACGCCCAGACAGGTGGATCGTCAAGTCAAAAGCCCGGTCCAACGCCCAGACAGGTGGATCGTCAAGTCAAAAGCTCGATTCAATGCCCAAACAGGCGAATCGTCATCCTCAACAAACTAAAAGCCCGATTCGGAGCATAGACAGGCAAATTGTCACAAAACCGACAGGACTCAAAGGACCGGACAGGTGAGCCTTTGTTTTCTAACATGTTTCCCCGCAGGTTCGGAGCCCAGACAGGCGAATCTTCAGACAGACAGGTATATTCAGAATTGGGTCTTGATTTGATTCCTCAGTATGAATTTACCTTTTCAAAATAAAATCTCCTCGATTTTCAAAAATGGTTTTCAAAATACCTAAAGCAACCTTTTCGTGTTTTGGAGTCGAACTACGTTATGGTCTGATTCTCCGATAGAGATATGTAGGAAGCCGTGCGGCCCGACCATCCTGATCTTCAGAATGATGTCTTTTCTATCATCGACATGACTTCTTTCATAAGACTTGTCGATGAGAGGCTTTGTAGACACCCCATTCTGAACCCATCGGATCACATTTATACCACTCTAAGTCTCGCTTTGAGTCAAGAAGTGGAAATCCACCATTTCGTCATGTTTCGTTAAGTTTTGGCTAACCACCGTTAGTTTGGGACTAAACTGCATACGAGATAACGAGGGAAAGACAGAATTGTCCACAGACTGCAATATCTCACGCGGAATAGCGTGTCTCGCGCGAGATATTGGTGTTTTGCAGCATGCAAATGACAGTCTCCTCGTCGATTTCAACCTCTTTTCGGGATAAAACTTTATCCATCCGGCCAACCAATGATTTTGGAGTCTGGAACCTTCCTAGGAGTGTTTTACCTCTCCACCTACACCTCTCCAACACCTATAATTACTTGGTGACTTCCAGTATTTCAGAGGTCCACAATCCCAATATTCCCCCTACATTTACTGGTTTCTCTCCTTGAAAGATTCCTGTAAATCACCCCTAAATTCACCTCAAAGTTTGTTTGTCAACCTTGTTGATAAACAAACATCAAGATTCGAGTCAAGGACTGAGGCAAAGCTCTGTCCGTGTCAAGATTCGATTCTGAACTTGAGTCGAAACTCTGCCCGAATCACCTCACGCAAAGTAACCCCTATTTCCTTTCTAATTGATTGTTAGAGTGGTATAAATACAAAGAATCTAGGATCGGCCTAGAGCCTCCCCAAATCATGGGGATGGTCTCGAAGCAATCGATCCTACATTTCGTTTAACCCCGTTAAATGGATTTTTATTTATTTTATATTTAAAATCTTATTCTCTTTTGAAAACCTCTCTTTTATTTAGCAAGACTGATCTCCGGATTGGGTGGAATGGGTGCTCCTTGACCTTCCCATTCCATAACCTAAGCCCCGAACCCAAAATCTCTTTCAAAATGGTTTTTCTATGTTTTCCAAATGAATAATATAGGTGGTGACTCAAAAGATAAATAAAAAGGGGATAATCAAAATCCGCTCGACGCTACAGTTGTCACCTGACGTTGTTCCATTCTAACGGAAGTAACGAAAGCTAAAGCTTACGGCGCTATCTCTTTTTGACAGAGATAGAGGGAGCTAAAGCTGGAATTTTGACAATTTGGAGGTTGTCACCTGACGTTATTCCATTCTAACGGAAGTAACGGAAGATAAAGCTTATGGCGCTATCTCTTTTTTACAGAGATAGAGGGAGCTAAAGCTTAAATTTGACAATTCGGAGGCTGTCACCTTACGTTATTCCGTTCTAACGGAAGTAACGGGAGCTAGAGCTTACGGCGCTATCTCTTTTTGACAGAGATAGAGGAGCTAAAGCTGAAATTTGACAATTTGGAGGTTGTCACCAGACGTTATTCCATTCTAACGGAAGTAACGGAAGTTTTTGAGAGGAAACATTATTCCATTTGGAGATAACGGAGATTTTGGGGAGACAACGTTACTCCGTTAGGAGATAACGGGAGTTATTTGCTTAAGTGGAAAGTCCAGGGGCAAAAGTGTAAATTCAGCCTGAGGCGAATGAGGCCGCTCGGCTAGAGATGGAGAAAAAGAAGCCGCACAGTCTAAGACCTTGTTTCACCAGATTTATTTAAAACAGACAGAAGAACGGCGGTGGCCATTGTTGTTGTTGTTTTGTCGAGGAGAGAAGAGAGAAAGGAGAGAGAAAATGCCAAAGTCTTCAAAGATTCGGGTTTCTATTGCTCAAATGGACCAAGGAGGACACATTATGCCTCGCCAAGCGCGCCGTGAACTATCACATGCCGCGAGATTGAGGAGAAGGGAGTTTGAGAGGACCGATCGAAAGTATGACTTTGCGGTGCCTACTTCTCAGTTTTATCCCGATAAAAGGGATCACAAATCAATGAAACCTCAATCTATAGGGGTAAGCACTTTTGATTTGCTCGATTTCATCGATTTTGGTTGATTTTTGATTGATTAGAGCTAAATTCGAATTTTGGGATTTTTTTTGGATTTTCTTTGTGATTTTGTTGATGATTTTATGGATTTAACGATTTACCTACGAAGCTAGATACATAGGTAATCATGCATGTGCGATTTATTTGAAGAAATATGAGTATGACTCATTTTTTTTGAAAATAAAGTTAGAAAAATAATGCCAAAAATGGGACGGAGTTCTTGCATATGCTAGAACTAGGTTAACTCCTGATCATGGATGTGAGAATGGGATTTTGCACGATGAAAATGATTCATGCATGCCCGTTTGAAAGATTAAATTTATATGCAAAGAGTTTTGTGAAAACTGAGATGTTTTGTGCTTGTGAGAACATGTGCTCGGTGTGACGTGTTTCAAATGATGAAAGACACGTGTTCTAGGCAAATGATGCTAGAAAATCTCTTATGAATGCTTTTCTTTGGCATGTGTGCACTATTTTGTGAATATATGCATGTTTCTGAGATAAGTTGAAGGACTAATGTACCTTTGTTGTGCTTACCTGTAGGAGAGAAAATCACGGGGACCCGCTGAGATTGCGGTGAAGTTGTGGGCGAGGATGCCTGACTTCGAGAAGGATGGCCACAACCTGAGGCAGCTAGTTTAGGCTACGGGTCTTCATTCCTTTGTTGAGTCTATCAGCAGAGGCGTTCATGTGATGACCAAGAGAAAGGGATTGGTCCTAGATCTTTCTGAGTTCTGGTGGGATACCACCCATAGCTTTCACCTGGGCTGGGGAGAGGCTACGGTGACCCCTGCCGATTTTACGGATATCACAGGCTTGCGGTTCACCGATCGGCCTGTGACCTGGAGGGACCACATTTCTGATGCTGAGTTCAGGGACTATGTGGGGTTTAATATCTGTCTGAAGGGGCTACGGATGGAGACTCATTTGGTGGAGATTGAGGTTCTTAGGTGTATGGAGGGATTTGCAGCCAACAACGTGACTGCTCACCAGCTCGCGAGGGCTATTTGTGGTTGACTTTATCTGTCACCATCTTTGCTAATTGTGGGACATTGGCGATGATTTGTCTGTTGGATTCTTTGGATGATTTGGCTACTATTGGGGATATCTCTTGGGGTGAGGCCGGATTGGCGGAGCTTTATTTTGCTTTAGATCTGTACAGCCGGAACAAGGCTGCTTCTATGGATTGTTTCTCCTTTGCTTTGGAGGTATTCTCATTCTTCTTTCTGTTCTTTCCCTTTCTGTACCCTCAAAATTCATGAGAGAAAATAACCTTTATGTTCTGACATGCAGGCTTGGTTTTGCGAGGTGATCGGGTTCTTTCCGTGGAACCAGCAGAGTGATCCCGCTACCTTCCCGGCTATGGTACGCTGGAGAGGTGAGGCTCGGGACAAGTTCAATCCGAAGACCCGGATCACCTTTGATTACAAGATGGTGAGGCCCGTCATTAATGGGGACATCTGCGAGGGGGTTACTTTCTACCCTTGGGGGAGATATCTGGCAGCTCTGATGGGCGATGCCGTGGCTGTGACTCGGCAGAGGAGGTGGCTGACAGGCTTGACCTGTGATGTTATCTATTTGGGAGACCGGTTTTCCTGGTAGCATGGTCATGTCCCTCCTTTGGGCTCCATTACTACCCACAATCCTCCTCCTTTCATGCTGCAGCCCAAGGATTGGTCAGAGGATGAGAGGGATAGGTAGAGGGTTGGTTTGGCAGCGGAGGACTACTTTGATCATGCCACTCCGTATGCCACCTTTGTGGAGGAGCGTTTGAGGACGCCGCAGAGGCTGGTGAAGATAGCTGCTGCTCAGGGGTATGGAGAGGCAGATCGGACCGATCCACCTGTTCCTCCGGTTCACCTATCTTATGTGGTGAATGGGGTGCCAAGGAGGCTGATGGTGCCCATTCCCGACACGAGAGATGCCGAGTTTACTCTACCAGTTGACAGCACGGTAAGTGATCTCTGGACTCCTTTTTCTTCGGCCTTTTCTTTTCCTGTCCAGACTATTTCTGCAATTCTGAACCCCTTTTATGGATTTTCTGAGCTTCTCTTTCTTGCAGGTCCCTGCTCGCACTTATGACACCTTAGTACGACAGAACAGGGGCTGGAAGCAGCTAGCTCGATCTCTCTTGAGGAAGCTGACCATGAAAAGCGTCGCTATCACGCACAAATCAAATGCATCCCACGAGACGTCACTCTCATCATCGCTCATAAATAGCTCGGGCAGCGCAGAAATGTCAATATGACCAGAATCAAAAGGCATACCCTGTACTTCTTCCAACGAAGTCCGAAGAAAGCATGCAAGCTTCACGCTCACGGCCTCACCGCCAATCAAAGGAAGGGAGATGGCCTCCACCTCCGGTCCTCCAATCAAAGCTTGAAAATCCTCAAAGGTGGGCGTGATCTCATTGTAGGAGAAGCTATACATGTGCCTCCTAACATCCCAGAACTTCGCGGCAGCCCGCAACAATTCCCAATCAGGAACTAACTCCTTAAGTGACCAAACCGAGCGGAGTCAAAACCTCATCTTGAAAGCCCGCTTATTGTGCCTCATGTGGTGCCTCATCCACGTTTTGAGTCACTCAAGGAAGAACGCTTGCCTCTCCTTTGAAATCCTCGGCAAAACTCTCAAAACAAACGAAGAATCCATGGCAAATGTGGAGGTTTTTAGAGAAAATGGGAAAGAAAGCTCGAAGGGACTGCAAATGGGAAGTGGGAGAAGTCGGCTCTTATTTCCTTCCCAAAAGCAAGGCAAGTCCGCATGGACCACTTTGCATGGTGGTTGTGTCCGTGCGGACAACATTGCCACCTGGCCCCACATTTTCAGCAAACTGCAAAACAGCTACTACTCTCGGCAGGACCTTGCCCCAAACTGCTCAAAAGCCTGGCCAAAGCTTTTTACGGCCACCATACACTAACCACAAATGCATTCCCAGCTCATGTGACATGCACAAAAAATAATAAACTAGCAACAATTCATAGGTCAATCCCCGGGAATCACAAAATACGACATTACATCTCAAATAAAATACTTGTTGTGCATATACAAATGTTTTATTACAGGTACAAAATGTCTGTTGCTAAACAAATAAAAAACAACGGAAAGAGGAAAAGCAAATGAGCCCTACTCCGACTCATCATCATCAACCTCCACAAACAAGAAATCCGACATCTCGGCAAACTCGCCAGTCACACCCTCGTCATCGGAATACTGGACCCCCTCCTCGGGCGAGTACTCGAAGTACTCCGAAGGATCAAACCCAGTGAAAGGATCAAAGAAGGGATGCGCAGATGAACCCTCTCCCTGTACATCTGGCGGAGGAAAGAACTGATGAAGGGTCTGCGGCCTCTGGGTCCCCGAAGACGTCCCTGCATCAAGACTATGCCGCCCCCGAAGGCATTGGCTCGAACGCCGCAGCGTGCCGCGAAGACCTGCAAGACAGCTTCCCCACGAGCTTCTTTGCAAAAGTCCTCATCCCCACAAACTGACGGGTCAGTGTATCAAAGGATCTCCCCTAGACCTGCGCAAGCAAACAACCAAAGAAACGCTCAACTAAAAAGATACAATCATACTCGACAAAAGAGAAAAATGCAGAAAAGATGCCAAGATGGAGAAGAGTAAGCACACTCACCGGAGCATCTGGGTCAACCCGATAAGCAGCAGGAGCCTGCTCTGGATAGGCACCGACACCCTCCTCCTCGAAGAGTCCCCGCGGACATACGTGAAGTCCGGCCCAGGCACCGAAACATCTGGGGGACGTGGCGGGCCACCCTGCCTCTCCCTCGCCAACGCCTGTGGCGTCCTTAACTTCCGCCTAACAAAGGCCCCATACTCCTCTCCATACAGGATGAACTCCTCGGCGTTCACACCATCCCGGTACCTATCATACTCCAACACGTCCATATCAAAAGGACTCATCATACCGAAGGGCGGATCCCTCGGAGCCACAGGGGGCTCGCCTGCGCCATGCTGCCAGAAGACCCTCTCCCCCAGATACATGACATCGCAAGTAAGGCCCCGCAGCATCTTCCTCTGCCGTGTCACCGCGGGACCACCCTCAAACTCGTCATCGCCATACCGAGTCCAAGGGTACAGCTCAAACCCCGCCGGGCTATCCCTCTCCAGGAACTCCTGTACATCCCGATATGCAACGGTGATCTTCCCCCTGGTCATCCTCCTCTTCCTCAAAGGGCGGGCCCAGCACAGCATGGCAGGGTAGGCCGCCATGGCCTCATCCTCCCGGTCCCACGGCTGGCACCGGAAGATCTCATAGCACCACACCTGCAACAAAAAGCAGATAGTGCTCAGAACAAAAGAAAAAGAAGACGGAGAAATGATAAACTGCTAAACCACAAACAACAATAAACTCATACCTCCAGTGCAAAATCAAAGCATCCCAGGGAACTGGCCGCGCCCCGGCTAAACCTGTCCATAGCAAAGTAGAGCTCGGCCAAGCCCGCCTCGCCCCAAGCAATCTCACCAACCCTCTCCAAGTCTACCAAACTCTCCAGCAGAGGGAAAAGAGCGGAAGAGGCGTGGTTCGAGAATAGAGTCTCGAAAAGAGAAAACCACAGAAAAGAGTGCGCCAGCTGCTCAGCTGTCACTACTCCAGTGCCCCGGCGATAAGCCACAATGTTGGCCATGATCTGCACCTCCACATCACTGTACATCATGCCTAAGCCCTTACGAGGATAGGGCGCAAATCCCAGCAACTCAGCCAGCACCCCATCGAACATCCTGTCCCGCCATCTCATCGGCCCTCCCTTGAAGGAAAGCCCGGTGATTGCTGCAAAATCGATAGGAGTCGCCGTCACCTCTCCCCAGATAAAGTGGAAGGTATGCGTGGTGTCTCACCAGTACTCAGACAAAGTCAAGAAGACGCCCTTGTTCTTCTGCGTCTCCGCTATCCCGGCCAAGTTCTCCACGAACACACCCAAACCAGAATCAAAGACCAACCTCTTAGGACTTAGTCTACCCTTCCGGGAGTTCTCCGGCAGGTTCTGCCACATCTCAACCACGGCCTCAAGGGACCCCCGTGACTTCATCTTCTTCGCCTTCCCGGACGAAGGCACCTCATCCTGCAGGTAAACACAGCAAAGGTACGTTAATAACAGTACTTAAACAAATATACAAAAAATATAAAGCATAAAAGTCCGTCCCAACACGGCAAAACACAAGAGCCCGTCACAAAAACACGGCACACACGTCACATTTTCAAAACAAAAGTCCGTCACAAAAACACGGCACGCACTACACGACACATTTTTAAAAACCCGTCATAAAAAACACGACACACATTGCACATAAATTTCCCCTCGGAAACCGTCACAAAAACACGGCACACGTGACACCTTTCAAATAAAGACCGTCTCTACACGACAATTTTGCAAACAAGTGCCCGTCACGAAAACACGGCAACACTATACAATTCTCAAAAGAGAGATCCGTCCCTACATGACACATTTTCAACAAAAGCCCGTCACAAAAACACGGCACACATTGCACATAAATATCCCACACAAAGTCAGTCACAAAAACACGGCACACATCACACTTTTCATACAAAGTCCGTCCCTACACGGCAATTTTTTCACAATGTACATACGGAAATAGCATAAGGTACAAATCGCCGAAGCATGCATTTCAAAGAGAGGCACTGTATTTTTACAAATAAGAGTTAATCTCCACATTTTTGCACAAAAATCACATACCCACAATTCTTACATGCTCAATTTCAACAATTCACCATAAATTTCACAAAATGAGCATGGCAACAACAAAAGCCCCAAATATGCAAAAACTAAAACCTAGTTGTAGCATACAACATTTCAAACAAGAATCAAAGCAACAATTGACTTCTTACCTCCCTTACGGTCCTCCCCCGCAAGTTGTGCACCTCCGAATCCGGATACAACACATCCGGATTCCTTGTCGAAGGCACGAAGGAAGAGCAATTCCTTTGGAGATCCAATCTCCTCTCCATGGCCTCTTGGCTCCTTTGGCGACGGCCTCGTCTGATTCTCTCCGCCATTATAGCAATTCAAGCAATCCGGAAGAATCCCTTCAAGAAATTTTTGAACAAAATCAAAATTTTCTCTCCCTCTCTCTCTCTCTCTCTCGTTCGAACAGAATGGGAAAATGGAGTTGTTGTTCGTGGCTGAGACCTGAATCTGGATTTGGGAAATTAAATTCCCCCACCAATCTGAATGGACCACTTTGCAAGGCGAGTGGATCCGTGCGGACCACTTTGTATCTCAGGCGAGATTACCCTTTTGCCCTTATAATCTTTGCCCCTGGCCGTCCAAAGGCCTTTTTCAGCAGATTCAATGCAGTTTGGTCCTTCACCCAACCAAACTAACACCGGCCGTCATTGTAAGCCCGAGCCTCGCCCACTAAACGGCAAAATAAACACAAAGCGCACAAAATGCCTTCGGACACAAATCCCAAGGCACAAAATGCCTTCGAAAAGAACAACAAAAGTCAACCGGCCATCAAAGTAAGCCTGAAATCCCTTCCCCAGCGGACAAAAACTCAAACGGGAATTCTTGAAAACTCGTACAATACCACACATCCCCGGCGGATAAACACCGGCCGTTATCGTACGCCCCCACAAACAAGCTCCAAGGCACAAACGCCTTCCAACGCAAATCCCAAGGCACAAACGCCTCCACGCTCACAGTTTCACCATCACCAGCATGATCCGTAGCCCGGAAGGCTTTAAATTAACTGATTCAGAAGACCATAAAATTTCTACTTCAGGACACCGACACGTCCATCTCACCATAGGACACCGACACGTCCATCTCACCATAAGACACCGACACGTCCATTCACCATCTCACTTCACGGACACCAACACGTCCATTCACCATCTCACTTCACGGACACCAACACGTCCATTCACCATTTCACTTCACGGACACCAACGCGTCCATTCACCATTTCACTTCATGGACACCGACACGTCCGCTTACCATATCATCTCAGGGCACCACTACGCCCACATACATTCACGATTACACGACCTCTGAACTACGATCAGGCTTGATTCCCGCTAGGGATACGTAGGAATCCTATCAAAGGGTCCAGCCAGCCGACCCAAGCGGTCACCTTAGGACACCACCACGTCCTCACAGCCGACCCAAGCGGTCACCTTAGGACACCACCACGTCCTCATAGCCTACCTCAACGGTCACCTTAGGACACCACCACATCCTCACAATCGACCCAAGCGGTCACCATAGGACACCACCACGTCCTCACAGCCGATCCAAGCGGTCACCTTAGGACACCACCACGTCCTCACAGCCGACCTCAACAGTCACCTTAGGACACCACCACGTCCTCATAGCCGACCTCAACGGTCACCTTAGAACACCACCACGTCCTCACAAACGACCCAAGTGGTCACCTTAGGACACCACCATATCCTCACAACTGACCTGAACGGTCCCCTTAGGACACCACCACGTCCTCACAGCCAACCCAAGCAGTCACCTTAGGACACCACCACGTCCTCACAGCCGACCTCAACGGTCACCTTAGAACACCACTACGTCCTCATAAATGACCTGAACGGTCTCCTTAGGACACCACCACATCCTCACAGTCGATCTAAATGGTCACCTTAGGATACTACCACATCCTCACAGTCGCCCTTAGCGGTTACATCACCCACAAGACACTGACACCCAAACACTCACACGAACTACGATCAGGCTTGATTCCCGCTAGGGATACGTAGGAATCCTATCAAAGGGTCCAGCCAACCGACCTAAACGGTCACACAGTAGGACACCACCACGTCCTCACAGCCGACCTTAGCGGTCACGTCACAGCAGGACACTGCCACATCCTCACAAACCGACCTACACGGTCACCTCCTCTCCCAGCACGCTATCCAGATCAGGACCCTTATCTTATCGATGACCCCACTTTCTCCGTAAGTGACGTCGTCGAGGGGCTTCTGTAAGTACCCCAATTTGGATCACTCCTCATTCGACGCATGGGAAATATCGCAGACTCACACAAACGTGATCTCGAACACCCATAGCCTTCAAAAACCCCCCAAAAATCACCAACCAAACCAAAGGGGTGCCTTTCTGGGATTAAAAAGCACAAAAGGACTTTTTGGGAATTTTGAAAAATTTGGAAAAGCAAGGACTGTCCGTGCGGACCACTTTGCTTCCAGACATAATTATTACAAAATCCTCTTAAAGTCCACAATATTCCCTTAAATCTGGGAAAACCAAAAATTTGGTTTTGCAAGAATGGTCTCTGTGACCATTTTTCATATTTTTACCCCTATATATAGAGGGCTCCCCCCCCCTCATATTTTTCACACCTCCTTTCTTCTCTCTCTACCCCCTGCCTTCAGGCCTCCTTCTAAGACCCTTCGGGGCTATCCCGGTCCTTTTCAGTTCCCTTCGAGGCATTCCGAGGCCCCTCGTGGTACTCCGAAGCCCTGGGGAGCGCTCTCGAGATGCTCCCGAACTGCCCCGAGGCACTCTTGACGGTCCATCCAGAAGCCTTGCCGGTCCATCCCGAGGCATTTCGAGCCATCCGAGGCATCCCGGCCCATTCCAAGCACAATCGACGATCCTGACGCACGCCAGAACTCTACCCGAGCACAACCAACGATCCCGACGCATGCCGGACCTCTGCCTGAGTCCAGTCAATGATCCCTGCGATCCCAATGCACGCCGAAATACTGCCCGAGTACACACCTGACAATCCTGAGGCACGCCAAAGCTCTGTCCGCAGACACCGGCACGTCCCGACGCCATCTCGGTCCGTCCCGGAACACTATTCAATACTCAAACACTATTCCCAAGCGGAAGACAGACACAAACCAACATTGGTAAGGCTTCCTTCCATTACTAATTCAATACATAGCGTATGTGTAGACATCATACACAGCATGCATTTTTTAAAAAAAAGCACATACACACACACACAACTTTTAAGGAAAGAGGGGTACCGAAAGACTCGTTTTTACAAGACGACTCAGGTGCGCTTTACTATGCCCTTCCCGAGGAGTAATCTGACCTCCGAACTCAAAAATCTCATCACACAACAACAGTTTTTAAACTTATTCTTTTTCAATGTTTTGGGCTAAATCAAAACGGCGTGGCGACTCTACAAACAAAAACGCAGCGAGACACCTCCTCGACCAACAAGCGCGAGATGCCGGAGCCCGCACACGAGCCGAATCCGGGTAATTTCAGTGTTCCATAGAGGCCTTTTGGACATGGTCAGAGACTACAGGGCTGGGAGAGATATTGTCCCTCTGATTTTCGGAGAGACGCTGCACAGCATTGATAGGATGGCCAGGGGGACCTTTTCATACGGTCAGGGAGCCCAGCTGTACTTACTCTGTGGTTGCAGGAGAGGCTCGAGGCTTTACCTAGGGCTTTGCCTACTCAGTGTCCTTGGGTGATTTCTCGGAGGGGTGCACCGAGACAGCAGGATCAGGGTCGCTGGGAGCTGATGATGGCTCGGCTGCCTACCTCAGGTGTTTGTTGGTGGTGCCTCATTGGAGGTTGCAGACCCGTAGAACATTTCAGGAGTCCTACATAGTGAGGGTTCCAGGGTTATCCTTGTCGTCCTTCTACATTCCCCGCTTGGTGTCGAGACAGTTCGGGGCCTTACAGGAGCCATTGGATGATTGGGAGGACATTCGTACCATGGAGGTGGCACCTTTATACATGAGAGATCCAGACAGCTCATCCTTTTTTCTGAGAGCATGGACATATGTCGCTTTTCCAACTAGGGCCATTCTCAAGAACAGGAAGAGTACCATTTTGACCACAGCTTACCTGGATTGGTATGAGAGGGAGATGGGGGCGACTCAGATTCTCTTGGGAGAGAGGTGCCAGGCCTTATTGGGTGCTGATAGTGAATCTAGCAGGGCTTTGAGAGAGGCCGATTCAAAGGCTAGTCATCATAACCAGTCGGGTGATTTTATCAAGGACATGGAAGTCCGATATGAGAGACTATCAAGGGTTTCTCCCCTTATCAGGGCTCATCGGGAGGAGATAAAGACTCATGCCATGGTAGAGAAGGCACTTATTGACACCAGTTTGATCGAAGCTCCAGTGAGGGCGCCTGAGATAGGGATGAGGGAGACCGACATCATTGAGAAGAAGAGAAAGAATACTCGACAAGGTCGAGGTCAGGGAAAGAAGAACAAGGATGATCCTGCCGCTGACAATTGATAGACCTATTCTAAGCATCCACTTATTGTCTTTTGCAAACACATTAGTTGGTTAGGTCTTTTATCATATATTTTTGTCTTCATAGCAGGTTTGGAGAGTCAAGAGTAAACCGTGATTAAAATCATCAAGAAGTTTTTAATTAGTAAAAACAAGAGATATTATCTTAGAATTTTTCAAGACACATTTCATGGAAATCTAAATGTCTTATTTATTGTTTAGACCGAACCATTTCTAGCTGCCTACGTTCCCCTTTTACAAGAAAGGCTAAGGGGCTCAGGTCTCCGTAGTTCATTCTAATGAACTTTTGGATTTTGTTGTTGTTTTTTTTTGGTGCAACCCTGTTTTCTGCCTAGACCGCCCTTTTCAGGGTTTTTAGCCTAGCTGGGTATTACTCTTTTGCACTATTTTTTTTTGTGCGGCCCTGTTTTCTTCCTAGACCGCCCTTTTCAGGGTTTTCATCCTAGCTGGGTATTACTCTTTTTGCACTTTTTTAGTTTTTTTATTTAGTTATTTTTTTTATTTTAGACATAATAACGACGAAGTTTATCATCGTTGACAGGGTGAACAAAAGGATTGCCATTCAGGTCTACAAGCTTCATTGCTCCTCCCGATAGTATCTTCTGTACCACATATGGGCCGATCCAAATGGGTTCCCACTTTCCTAGAGGGTTGTCTCTTGTAGGGGGCTTCTCTTTCAGTACCAAATCTCCTTCTTTAATATCTCTGGCTTTGACCTTTTTGTTGAATGCTCTGGCCATTCGCCTCTGATAGGCTCGAGTATGTTCCATGGCTTTTAGCCTCCTTTCATCAAGCAGGGCGAGCTCATCATGCCGACTGGGCAACCATTCTACTTCGTTGATGCTATTTTCCAAGAGGACTCTCAGTGACGGAATCTCCAACTCTACAGGCAGGACTGCTTCCATTCCTAAGTCAAGGCGAAAGGGGTTTCTCCCGTGGCTGTTCTGACAGAATTTATGTAGCCCCAGAGTGCTAGGTGTAATTTTTTGGGCCAGTCACGACCCCGAGTGGCCATCTTTCGAATGATTCTCTCAAGTGTCTTATTTGCAGCTTCTACCGATCCATTGGTCTGAGGTTTGTACGGAGATGATTTGTGACGAGTAACCTTGAATTTTGACAGCAATCTATCGTAGTCTCCTTTAAAATGTGTCCTGTTATCCAAGATAATCTCGTTTGGCACCCCATATCTGCACATGATATTCTCTTTGACAAACTGGACAACCTTCTTGGAAGTGAGGACCTTATAAGACTTTTGTTCCACCCATTTCATGAAATAGTCCACTACTACTAACACAAACTCATGCACATTGCTTCCGGCTGGGGCTATATTCCCGATTACATCAATGCCCCATGTTGCAAATGGCCAAGGCGTCGTCATGCAGTACAGGTCATGAGGCGGGAGATGATTTAGGTTGGCAAACCGCTGGCACTTGTCACATTCTCGGACATGCTGAATACAATCTGTTTCCATGGAAATCCAGTAGTAGCCCATTCTGAGGATCACTTGCATTAATGCTCTGGCATTCATGTGAGGACCGCAGGGACCATTATGGACTTTTCTCATTAGCTCTCTTGCTCTTTCTTTGGTGACACACAGCAGGAGTGGTCCTTGGTATTTCTTTTTGTACAGATCGCCTCCTAGAATGACATAGTGAGAGGCCATTCGCTTCAAAGTTTGCAAGCTTTTGGCTTTGATGCCTTCCTTCAGCTTACCTTCTTCGTCTCTGAATGCTGATTCCCCATCTTTGAGAAATTGGTAAACTTGATTGTACCAAGGTTCCTTGACGAGTTCAGGTCCCACTTCTATCTCACCACAGAAGGCTGGTGCTTCCCTTCTACCTACTCTGAATTGTTTTACTGCCTTTCCCTCGAGGATCTCTACCAATGAGGCTAGAGTAGCTAAGGCATCTGCAAATCTATTCTTGTCTCTTGGCAGATAGTGGAAGGTCACTTTTCTAAACTGCTCTATCAATTCTTCCATATAGGCATGATACTTCTGTAGGTTAGGATCCACAGTCTTCCATTTATTTGAGACCTGGTTAATGATCAGGGCTGAGTCTCCGTAAACCTCAAGTTCCTTGACATTTCTTTCTAGGGCGGCCTCCAAACCGGCTATACAGGCTTCATACTCTGGCGCATTATTTGTGACGGAGAATTTCAGCCTGACGACTATTGGCGTATGCTCGTCTTTTGGGTCTACCAACAACATCCCTATGCCATTTCCCCTTTTGTTAGCAGCTCCATCGAAGAAGAGCTGCCATCGATCCTCGAGCTCAACAGCGAAAATTCCCTCATCCGGAAACTGGGGTTCAGGTCCTCGGTCCTCATTACTAGGGAAACTTGCCAGATGGTCTGATAGTGCTTGACCCTTTATTGCCTTTCTTGTTACATAGTTGATGTCAAACTCTGCTAGGAAGAATTACCACTTTGCCAGGCGCATCGAGAGGGAAGGTTTGTCGAAGTTATACTTGATGGGGTCCATTTTTTAGACCAAATTCACCGAGTGAGCCTGCATGTAGTGCTTTAGTTTCCTGACTACCTAGACTAGTCCTGCACAGGACTTTTCATACGCCGAGTAATTGAGCTCACTCCCTTGCAGCTTTCGGCTCACAAAGTAAATGGCATTCTCTACCCAAGAATCTTTCTTTTCTTGGGCCAGCATAGCCCCAACTGCCGTGTCGGTGACCGTGAGATAGAGCAGAAGAGGTTTCTGTTCATGCGGGGGGCATAGTACCGGGGGATTCACTAGGTATGCCTTAATTTTGTCAAAGGCATCCTGGCATTCTTCATTCTATTCTGTATCGGCATTCTTCTTTATACGCTTGAAGATGGACTCACACATGGTTGTCAGCTGATTGATGAAACGGCTGATGTACTGTAGTTTGCCCATAAAGATTTTGAATTCTGTCTGGGATCGAGGTGGCCTCATATTCATAATGGCTTCAATGCCTCGCTCTGTGACCATATACCCAAGTACTTTTCCCCTTGTCACTCCGAAGGTGCACTTTGCAGGGTTCAGCCTCATAGAATGCTTCCTTAACTGCTCAAAGAACTTTTGCAGATCAACAAAGTGTTGTCCATCTGCGCCTTTAGAATAGATAATCATATCGTCGACATAGACCTCAATTTCCTTGTGGATCATGTCATGAAAAACCGCAGTTGCTGCCCTCTAATACGTAGCCCTAGCGTTTTTAACCCAAAAGGCATCACCGTGTAACAGTATGTCCCCCATGGCGTGGTGAAAGTTGTCTTTTCCTGGTCCTCTTCTGCCATCTTGATCTGATTGTAGCCAGCAAAACCATCAACGAATGACTTGACTTCGTAGTTGGTCGTGGCATCCACCAAAATATCTATGTTTGGCAACTGGTAGTCGTCTTTGGGACTGGCTTTGTTTAGATCCCGAAAATCCACACAGCAGCATACCTTCCCATTTGCTTTAGTCACAGTCACGATATTCGACAACCAGGTCGGATATTCAATGACCCTGATGAATCCTACCCGCAGCATCTTTTCAATTTCCTCCTTGACCTGCAGAGACCATTTTGGCTTGATTTTCCTTAGCTTCTGCTTCACAGGATTGGCATCAGGTGTCAAAGGGATCCTGTGTTCCACAATCGAGTTGTCCAGCCCCGACATGTCCTTGTAAGACCAGGCAAACACATCCACATACTCTCTGAGCAGATCAACCAGTCTGTCCCATTCGGCCCCTTAAAAGAAGTTCCCGATCTATGTCTCTTTAGATTCTTCGATAGTACCCAGTTTAACACTAGTCAAAACCTCCTCAGCAGCTTGGGCACGGTTTTCCTCTTTATCAATAACCTGCTTAAAGATTTCTTTAATGTATTATTCATTTAGTGTGTTTGCATATTATTCAAATGAATTATTATTAACTGTTGTTAGATTATTAGTTAATTTATCAATTGTTAAGTTGGCAATAAGGGGATACTCGGAAAGATCTATCATTTCATTTAATGCAAAGGGAAAGATGACATTGGCAACACACTCATAATCTTCATGTGTAAGGCCATCAGATGACTCGGAGGACTCAAATTCAAAGACTCCTGACTCTAGAGACTCTTAATCCTACACTACTAATGACAAAGTGTTTGACTGGACTAGATAGGGGGTACTCTTTGAAATTGTCTATGGCTTAGAACAAGTGAGGCGAAACTCACAAAGTGAGACGAAACTCACAAAGTGAGACGAAACTCACAAGTGTTGTCCTTAGTGTTGGCAACACTAACAACAACACACACCAATTCTAGAAAAACACAAATAAATAGAAATAAATCTAATTTGCAGCGGAAGAATAAAAACAATACACAAGAATATAATTTTTATCAAGTTATATAAATATATAACATGATGGGTGCCAGGAGGGCAAGACCTTTCTATTAATAATATGAATTCAATACAAGGTCAAAGAAGTTCCTTTAATGATAAACAATTATTAACTCAAGGAACGATATATAAAGAACTCTGTCTGAAAATGAACACTCAAAACCTCACAAAAATATAAAAATCTGTATGAAATTCTCGAGTGTCGGATTGAGTGTTGCCAACACTGAATGGCAACACTTAAGAGCAGAATTCTATTTCTTGTGCAGATTTGCATTTTTTGAATTGGATGATCTTCAATGAAGATCCACTGAACTATTTATAGGCCACAAAGTCTTGGAGCCTACTCAAAATGATCAGCAACAGCCTTGAAGTTGTTTCCTCCATTTTAGCCTTCTCGCCTCAAATATAGGAGACTTAGTCTTCTCTTGCTTCTCTTGCTTGTACCTCTCAGCTATATATGCCTTGTACTCTGACTTGTTCTCCCCCTGAATAGATAGATAATATCTCTTTTTGCTTGGTCATTAATTAATCATATAAACACATGTTTATATATTAATTTCCTCCTCTTCTTCGAACATCACGCCTGGGCAGTTTCTGATGACCTATTTAAGCTCATTTTAAGCAGACTAACTACTGTTATTTAAACATTAATCTCCACATTATTATTTGTGAAAAATACAGTAACTATTTCAGTGTTGCCAAATCCAAATGGCAACACCAGTGGCAACACTGGTTTGCAACACCTGGGACAACATTCATGGCAACACATGATCTAACATTAACAATCTCCCCCTTAATTACTGATTTCTTCACAAAATACCATTGTGATGATCTTTACAAACAATTAGTCAAACTTAACAAAAAAATCAAAAAATGTCATGTGATAAATAGTGGCAACATCAATCTTCAGGCAATGTTGAAAATATTTTTCATCAAAGTATCACACTCATACAAGTGGAAACATCAACCTTCAGACAAATGAAGTCACATAATTTCGAATTTATCTCCCCCTTAATCACGAAATTAATAACTAACAAATAATTATTAAAATCTTAAAAACAACCAACCAACCATTTAGCAAAAACCATCCACCAAAGTTTGAAGAAAATTTCAGCCGAAACAAAGAAAAAAAAACATAAATTAAAATTGTTTAAACATCACAAACCAAATAAAAACAAATAAAATTGTTTTTGTTACCAAACCACCAAATCAAGCAACCATTCGAAACCACCTTCAACCTTCTGCATTTCCAGCTCCTTCACCTCCCTCAGCTGTGCCACTTGGTCCAGCTCCATCCGCTCCATCATCATGCCTTGGCCTTGATTGATCTCCCCCTATTTTGGAAGAAATCATATCCACCATTTTCATCATATTAGTACACATCTCCAGCCACCCCTGTATCACTGAGTCGATGTGCTTCACCTGATTTAAGAACCATAGCAACATCAATCATTACAGGAGCAGTGCTGCCTGAAGTGTTGCCAATTTCAGGGGCGACACTTGGGGCGACACTTGAAGCAGGAGCAGCCGTTCGAGGAGCATCTATGACCAAAACCCATGGCAAATATATGTGCCTATCACCTTCTGTAAAGTGTTTGCTAATTCTATAATTGACAGGCTTCTCAGAGATATTATCAGCATTCCAAGGTTTGAGGTTTTGGTACACAAGGACTTTGAAAATAAGGGAAGGAAAAATGAAGGAGGAGGTTTTTCTCTTCTTGGCCCATGCAGCTAGGTGGGAAAATACTAATCTCCCAAAGTTGACTCTCTGTTTCTTGCCTAGTTTGTACAACAAAGTGGCTTGCTCAAATGTCACCGTATTTTCATTGGCCGTAGGTAGCCAATTTATTATACAAATTTTGTGAAGCACACTAAACAGAGAAGTAAGGTGGGTAGATTTAAAGTGGTCACTCCAAACAGTGATTCTCCCTCCAGTCAAAAAGTTGGCTAAGATATTCGGTTCAACGTCCAAACTCTCATCTTCAATATTAGGGAGGCCAAATGATTTGTTGATGATCAATGAATTAAAATCATAAATGCCCCTAACAAAAATATTTCCATAATGAGGGGTATTCCTATCATCAATATCCTCCCTAAGATGAGCACAAAAGTTCCTAACCACACCTTCGACATAAACGGACACTTTCAAAATCGTAGGTAAAAAGTTTCTGTCCTCCAAAAATTGGTACACTCCTAACTCCTTGAATTGAGTCACAAACATGTTCCTTTCATTCAAAATCTTTTTCTCAGAATCTTGAACCCATTTATCTATGTTGGATTCACTATAAAATTCTTTGGAAAGGAATGGGCGTTCATAATATCCAAAAGACTCGTAATCAGATTTTGAATCTTGAGAGGGAGTAGGAGTGGTTACCTCTGGCCAGGAAATGGGAGAATACGAGGGTGAACTTGACTAGGCTTTGGTCTTGGCAGCAGGTGTTATCTCAGGTGTTGCCATTGGATTGGCAACACTTAGGGCAACACTGGACTAAATTTTCTGTTTCTTGGATATCCGGGACTGGGCTTGAGGTAGAGTTTCTTCATCCTCCATCCATGCTTCCTCATCCTCATCAGAAGTTGATGAGGGATCCTTGGTCTCTTTGAAGATTGGGTCCGAATTGTCCTCGGACGAAATGTTGAGCGATAAACTTGAGCTATCCTCCACATTGACAGGATCATCAGCAGTGTTGGAAGGAATTTTGGACCTGAACAACTTCTTGATCCTTTCTGACTGACGACGAACTCCACCTCGAAATGATGAAGAAGCATCAACTGCCTTTCGTTTCTTGGTTTTCTTTTGAGGAGTAAATGTGAGTTCAATGGTAGGGGTAGCTTCTGGAAGACTCATGGGAATGGGAATTTGAGGTGGATTGTAGACAATAATGTCTAAGGATGGTGAGGTTGTGGGTGTGGCTCAAAATGTTGCAGGGGATGTCTCCATAGGAACGGCGACATTGGAGGCGACACTCGAAGGGGCGAGTGGGTTTCCATGGGTGAGGAAATTTGAGGAGAATTTTTGGGGCTTGCCATGAAAAATCGAAGGAAGAAGACGACGAGGGAACAGGGGAAGGAGATTTTTGCCTAGAGAGAGAGAGATTCGAAGAGAGAGAGAGAGGGTTTAGAGAGGAGGGTTTTAATGAGTGAATAGTAAGGGTTTTAATTTGATTTGACAAGTTCAAATCAAATTAAATCCCTTTTATCCCTAATAAACCCAACAACTTAGCACTGTTAATCCGCCATTTTAAAAAAAATTAATTTTTTTTTTTTCATTTTTAAATATATAATAACTAAAAATAATTTTAGCAATATCCATAAAATTGTATTTTTCAAAATTCAAATAATGAATTTTTAAAAAAATAGATATTTCCAAATTACAATTAGTTAGACAAAAAATAAATATTTTTGCTAAAAACCTTTTAAATTTCACAAACTCTAAATATAAGAAAATAGACTTTTGGAAATTCAAAATTTAACTAACAAAAACAAAAATTAGAAATAAAAAAATAATGTAGCATCTACTAATGTGTTACTAGCAATGTTGCGTGACACACAAAGCAACATTTTGAATAAAATCCCCTTGATATTTTTTCAACATATATTACTTATCATTCCTTAGGCAATTTTTTAGCAAGCTTAACACTTTCTTTATTTACAAGGAAGCATCGTAGTAGCGAGCTCCGTGTCCCGAGTTTTTTATTAAAGTGTAAAGCTATATGTAGTAAGTTTTATACCTTTCAAGTAGGGTACACTGTAGTAGCGAGCTCCATGTCCCTAATACTTAGTATAAAACAACTACATTATACTCCCAAGAAAACATCGTCGTAGCGAACGTCGTGCCCCGAGTTACTTTGGGAGTATTTTAACAAGCTTTGCCTTTTTCAATATCAACACAATATAAGTGACTTTGTCACTTTAAGCACAAAAGGATATTTTAAAAAAATGTTAACCTTAAGAATGTACACATACTAGAACAAAAAGGTCAGTAAATGCCCCAATTTGGGATTAAACTAACTAAATTTTTTTTAAATAATAAAAATATACAACAAATACACAGTGTTGCTGTCAGTGTTGGCAACACTGACAACAATACTTGAAACAGCAGATTTATAGAAAGTATAAACCAAGAGATTTTTTCAAACTTGAAAATCTCTCATGGTCTAGGGCTTTGGTCAAAATATCAGCAAGTTGATGTTTAGTATCAATATGCTCTATTTGGATCAAGTCCTTTTCTACTAAATCTCTCAAAAAGTGATGGCGGATATCAATGTGTTTAGTGCGTGAGTGTTGTACAGGGTTTTTGGAAATATTTATAGCACTCAAATTGTCACAATACATGGTCAAGATATTACTATCAAGACCATACTCGTCAAGCATATGTTTCAACCATATCAATTGTGAACAACAACTCCCGACTGCTACATACTCAGATTCAGCAGTAGAGAGAGACACACAATTTTACTTGCGACTATACCATGACACAAGATTATTACCCAAGAAAAAATAACTCCCACTAGTGCTCTTTCTGTCATCTATATCCCCTGCCCAATCAGAGTCACTAAAACCAACCAAGTTGGTATTAGTGTCTTTGGTGAACCAGATTCCTAATTCACTTGTCCCAGACACATACTTAATGATTTTCTTGACAGCATTTAGGTGAGAAATTTTAGGAGCAGACTGATATCTAGCACATACACCTACGCTGAACATAATATCGGGACGACTGACAGTAAGATAAAGAAGACTACCTATCATGGATCTATACAGAGTTGGGTCAATATCCTCCCTGCCTGATCTTTGGTTACCTTAAGAGATGATCCCATAGGTATTTTTGAGCTCTTCACACACTCCAATCCAAACCTTTTCACCAGATTTTTAGCATACTTGATCTGAGAGATAAAGATTCCATCATCTGACTGTTTCACTTGCAATCCTAGGAAATAATTAAGTTCTCCTATCATGCTCATCTCGAACATTGATGTCATAGCTTTCACAAAATTTTGTAAACATGTTTTAGATGTGGAGCCATAAACTATGTCATCAACATAGATCTGAGCAATGTCAAGCTCTTTATTTTCCCTAAGGATAAATAATGTCCTATCGGCTTATCCTCTAACAAATCCATATTCAAGAAGGAAATTTGTTAGACGCCCATACCATGCTCGAGGAGCTTGTTTCAATCCATATAAGGCCTTATCAAGTCTGTATACATGGTCTGGGTGGAATGGGTCTTCAAACCCTTTAGGTTGCTCAACATAGATCTCTTTATCTAAGTACCCATTCAAGAAAGCCGCTTTGACATCCATTTGGTGCAATGTGATTTTGAGGTAGCAGGCTATAGCAAGAAGAAGTCTTATTGACTCAGTTCTAGTCGCAGGTGCAATGGTCTCGTCAAAGTCGATTCCTTCCACTTGTGTATAGCCTTGAGCCACAAGACGAGCTTTATTATGAACAATATTACCCAATTCATCAGATTTGTTTTTGTAAAAGCATTTAGTTCCAATAATATTTGTATGTAAAGGACGTGGAACTAAACACCAAACCTCGCTACGGGTAAATTGTTCAAGCTCTTCTTGCATAGCTTGTATCCAGAAATTATCATTTAAAGCTCAATCACATTTTTTGGTTCAATAGAGGAAATGAAATAGGAGTGTTTTACCTTGGAGTATGTGGAGGGCATACACACATACCTAACCATATCTCTGTAGTCAACTGGCTCCTTATTTCTTGTTCGAACCCCTTCATTAACATCACCAATTACCTGAGTAATGGGATGATAATTTCTAATATGAGTTGGGGGATCTCTCCTGCCTTGATGGTACACCAATCCATCTTCTTCTTCTGAGTCACTGCTCTCAGAATTTCCAGCCACTGTTCTGTTCTCCTGTGTTGCCTCAGGTGTTGCCGTTTCAGGGGCAACACTTGAATCTGTGGCTGTACTGGCCGAATCAGTTTCTGTTCCAGCCCTCTGTTCGACTTCTTCCAGCAAGGTCAGAGGTATATCATCAGCTGGTTCTCCTGTAGCACTCAAGTAATCGTTAAATTCAATATTTACCGATTCTTGAATCACTTTTAACCTCAAATTATAGACTCGATAAGCATGACTGTTTTGAGAGTAGCCAAGAAAGATGGCTTTGTCACTCTTGGAATCTAGTTTTCCTAAGTATTCCCGGTCGTTTAAAATGTAGCATAAACACCCGAACACATGAAAATAGTGAACCGTAGGTTTCTTTTCATTTAAAATTTCATAGGGTGTCATAGTAGTACCGGGTCTTAAGAAAACTCTATTCGTAGTGTGACAAGCTGTGTTTAATGCTTCGGCCCAAAAACCTTTGGAAATATTTCTAGCAATTAGCATAACACGAGCCATCTCCATTAAAATCCTATTTTCCCTTTCAGCAATACCATTTTGTTGTGGTGTTTTAGGTGCTGAAAATTCATGGTGTATCCCCTTTTTACTACAAAATGTAGAGAAGGAGAGATTTTCAAACTCTCTACCATGATCTGACCTTATTCGAAAAATAGGAGAACAAAACATGTTTTTGATTTTAGAGACTAAGTGAGTAAATTTATCAAAAGTTTCAGATTTTTCCCTTAAGAAATAGACCCAAGTAAACCTAGAAAAATCATCAACAATCACATAAACATACTTCTTACCTCCCAAGCTTTCTACCTCAATGGGACCCATCAAGTCCATATGTAGAAGCTGAAAACAATGTGTTGTTCCTGAGTGTTGCTCATTGTGTTGTCCAACACTGTGAGCAACACGAGTCTGCTTACCCTTTTGACAGTTACCACACATCACGGTGTCTTTGAGATTTAGCTTAGGAACACCTTTGACGGCATTGTGTTTGATAATCTTCTCAAGATTCCTATAATGAGAATGACCTAATTTTTGATGCCATAACCTTATATCATCAAGTTTAGTCAAATTTCACACAGGTTTATTACCAACGAGGTAGCGATTATCACTTGATCTTATTCCAGTCATGAAACAAAAGTTAGTATTATTAAACACTTCACAGGTATTTTTATTGAATTTTACCTCCAAATTGTCATCACATAATTGGCTAATGCTAATTAGATTAGCAAGAAGGCCATCTACATGCAAGACATTTTTTAAAGAAGGAAAACCAACAATATCCAGTGTTCCTTTTCCAACTATTTCACTCTTGCCTCCACCACCATAAGTCACTGAGCCTCCTTGAATAGGTTGGTAATCCGTTAGGAATGATTTTGTACCCGTCATATGACGTGAATAACCACTATCGAAGTACCAAGTTCCTGAAACGTTAGTCCTTAAAGCTGTGTAAATAACATAGCATTTCAGTTTTTCCTTGGGTAACCAAGCCTTTTTTGAAAATCTGGATTTCTGTTCACCAGTGTTGTCTTGAGTGTTTCCCTGAGAATTTGGTGACACTTGAGGCAACACTTGAAGACTTGACATTTTCTTTTGAAGAATAAAGCAATTTGATTTTATATGTCCAGGTCTGTGACAGTATTCACATTCATTGGATTGATCAGAAGTATCACTAGGAGTACTACCCTTTTCCTTGACACGCTCTTTTACAAAACAATTTTTAGTTTCAACATCAAACAAGGAAGAGGTAATACTTTCTAGTGATTCTTGGAACCCAAGATCAGCTTTCAGAGGCTTACTCAATTTGAGTATTTCATCCAATTTGGATGAACTCGTGTTGAGTTTTTTGAAGGTGGATTCGGCTAGGTTGAGTTTGGCCTTGATTTTATCAAGATCCAAATCTCTCCTACTGAGTTAAACCTCCAGCCGTGTCAAGGAGTTTTTAAGATCATGATTTTCCTTTTTCAAGAAAACCACCATCTTGTTCTCCTTTTTTCATTCCACGAGGAGAGACTTATAGAGGTTTTTTAATTCATGAATGAGCTCATCTTTACAAAGTTCATCCTCTATAGACTCCTCTGAATTTAAACCAACTGAATCAAGCAAGCAAATATCATTTAAAGAATCATACCTGCTGAGTGTTGTGTCAAGTGTTGCCATTTCCTGGACGACACATGGGGCAACACTTTCTGAAGAAGTCATGAGTGTTGTGTCAGGTGTTGTCAAATCTGGGACAACACTTGAGGTAACACTTTCTGTCGAAGGTAGCTCCTCTACCGTCGCCATCATGACCACTTGCTCCGTCTTTTCATCTTTCTCCGTTCCTTCCTCCTCTCCATCACTAAGAGATACCTACAAATTTTTGCCCTCCTTTCTCAAGGTATTAGCACATTCATTGGCATAGTGACCCCAATCGGAACAAGCATGACATTGAATGGATTCAATGTATTTAGGATCGGACCGGATCTTTTCCGAGGATGCACGCCTAGGTGGGGTATCCTTTTGATTTGGAGGAGGACGTCTCCTTGGCACAAAACTAGGTGTTTTGGTCGATTGGTCCTTAGCCTTTACCTGCACACTGTTAAATTTCGTAAGCATGGAATTATATTTCTTTGCAAGTAAAGTTACACTAGTATTTTCATCTAACTCCTCGAAGGCTTCATCTTCATCATCCACACATGTGTCCGAAGATTCGACTTTTAAGGCAATATTTTTGCCTTTAGAAGCCTCGGTTTGTTCATTGAGATTCATCTCAAAGTTTTTCAAAATGCTCATTAAGGAGTTAATGTCCATAGTGTGATTATGTGGTGCCCAAGATCGCGGCTCTCTTTTACTTTTTTATTTTTGGAACCGCTTTCTCGTATAAGGGGATCACCGCCTCACATCGGTTTGGAAACATCCGATTTAAATTGAAAAACGGAGTCGCCACGCCATTTTGATTTCCTAAAAACTTTGAAAAAAAGGATTTGGGTCCGGAGGTTAAGTTACCCATCGGGAAGAACAGATCGTCGTTCACCCAAGGAGCCTTGCCGAAGCAAGTCTTCCAAGATCCGATTTTCATGCTTGCCTTTGTGTTTTCGTGTGTGGGATGTGTTTTTGAAAAGGAGGGAATGTACCAAGTTATCTTCCGGACGTATAAACCAAGAGTTGGTTATCGCTCGGGATTCCTTAGATTTTGATATGTTCGGGACTTTGATCTCGTTCTCATCTTGGGCTTATGATCATCATTATGAGACTTTGGGTCACATGTGATCAATATAGGGACACCTTTTTTATAGTCCAAGGATGAGACTCTTTAGAAAAGAAGGACCTTTGCCCATCAATCCTACATCTTGAGATGATTTGAGCTTTGTCGGGACATTTATGCTCGTCTCAAGTGATGATCGTAGATGTAGGGGCTCAAGTTCATCCTTTTTTAAAGGAGAATCCGTCTATGACATCTTTATGTGGAGAAAATGATGTAAAGATAGGACCTTTACACTATTACACTCCATAGGATGCTCCAAGTACCAAAGGGGACTAAGGGAGGGGTATAAAGATTGGATATTTACACTCATCCTATGCCTTTTTGTGCCTTATGAAGGTCACTAGGCAATCCTTGGAGAGAGATCTAACCATGAGGGACATGGGGAATGCATTTTAAACTAAAGATGACATTTTTATGCTAACATATGTAATGAACATGATGCAAGCTAGGACTAGGAATGAAAAGGGAGGATCTTGATAGCTTTCCTATGTCCTTTAAGAACCATTGAGGTGGACAATCCTTGGAAGCAAGGTCTATAGGAAGGGGGACAACACTCATGCATAAAGATGGCATTTTTATGGAAAAAGATGACATTTTTATATGCAAAGATGATATTTTTATATGCAAAGGATGCTATTTTCACATCATCATGTGAGAGATCCACCCTAGAACAAGCCATTTGAGGTCTTATTGTTCATCCTTGGGTTGGATCCTCCATGAATCCCACGTGATAGGGGAATGGGGGTAATATGATCTACATGCCTAAAGATGTGATTTTTAATGGCAATATATCAAATACCAAGCAAGTAGATGGCAATATATAAAGCAAGGAACAATATATCAAGTAATGACAAGTATATTTTAGGGAAAAGGGGAGGAGAGGTTACCAATGGTGGTGTTCCTCTATCTCCTTGAAGTTTTCCTAGGGAAGGACCAACTTTTGAAGGATTTTGAAGAGGGGGGAGGTAATTTTGGTTGCTCTCAGCTCTCTGGAAATTCGTGTAGGTATTTTGGCAGAGTAACAGTGCCAAAAACTGTATATCAAAATGGGTAGAGGAGGCCTCTATTTATAGGCACTCTGGTGATGGCTAATGAAGTCGTGCGGCTGTAACCCCCAGCTAATGAAGCCGTGCGGTCTTATCCCTTAGTGACTCAGCTTATTTCTAGAACCATGCAAGGTGGCCTTCTAGAAGGTCTTTTCCAACGAAGGACTACGTGGAATTTTAATTCCTAGTAAGTCCTTCGCCCCTCCGAAGGTTTGGAAAAGTTCCCAAATTGCCCCTGAAGTTTTGGAAAGTCCGGAGAATTGCCGGAAAACTTAACCGGAAGGCATGAGCCAGATTTGGGTACTTACAGAAGCCCCTCGGAAACGTCACTTGCAGGGCGAGTGGGGTTGTCGATGAAAAAGGATCCAATCTGGTGAACTACCAAGACGGATTGGGTGACCAAGGTGGTCCAGTGGCTGAACCTTTGGAAGGCTACCTACGTATCCCGGGGGAATCAAGCCATAATCGTAGTTCGGGAAATATCCGCTGGGGAAAGGGGTGTCATATGTGATGAATTGGCTGAACCTAAAGTAGGCTACCTACGTATCCCGGAGGAATCAAGCCGGGTCGTAGTTCGAAAAGGATCCACTGGGGAAAGGCGAAGAGAAACTGGTCTCTTGTTAGGGAAATGGAGGGGAAGTGACCTATGAGGTTAAATGACTGATCCTACTGGGGATATGCCAGATGAAGGAAGTGATCGATGTAATCGGATATCTAGACCTCTATGAGGGGCTACTTCACCACTGAGGAGTGATGAATGAAAAGGGCGACCATTGTGGTCGGATGGCTGGACCTTTATGAAAGGCTCATGCACCACTGAGGAGTGATGAACGAAAGGGGTGACCATTGTGGTCAGATGGCTGGACCTTTTATGAAAGGCTACCTATGTATCCCGGAGAAATCAAGCCTTGGTCGTAGTTCAAGTCTCACTAGATAGTTAAGAACATGTCTAGGATCCTTGAGGTTTTGACGATTCATGGAGGAGTCACCTAATTTGACAATTAATAGAGGTTGTCACCTGATTGACAATTAATGGAAGTTGTCACCTGATTGACAATTAATGGAGGTTGTCACCTGATTTGACAATTAATGGAGGTTGTCGCCTGGTTGACAATTAATGGAGGTTGTCACCTGATTTGACAATTAATGGAGGTTGTCACCTGATTGACAATTAATGGAGGTTGTCACCTGAGGAAACTAAAGCTTACGTCGCTATCGAGGAGATAGAGGTAGCTAAAGTTGGAAAAACTTGAGCGTACTTCACTATTTATGAGATAGAGGTAGCTAAAGTTTAGAGAAACTGAAGCGTACTTCACTATCTAGGAGATAGAGGTAGCTAAAGTTTGGAGAACTCGAGCGTACTTCACTATCTAGGAGATAGAGGTAGCTAAAGTTTGAAAAACTTGAGCGTACTTCACTATCTATGGGATAGAGGTAGCTGAAGTTTGGAGAACTTGAGCGTACTTCACTATCTATGAGATAGAGGTAGCCAAAGTATGGAGAACTCGAGCGTACTTCACTATCTATGAGATAGAGGTAGCTAAAGTTTTGAGAAACTTGAGCGTACTTCACTATCTATGAGATAGAGGTAGCTAAAGTTTGGAGTTTTGACAATTCGGAGGATGTCACCTAACATTATTCCGTTATAACGGAAGTAACGGAGGCGACTCAGGAGGAAAGTTTATTTTCTTGGAGATAACGGATATCCTTTGGAAACAGCGTTACTCTAGTTAAGAAATAACGGGAGTTATATGCCTAAGTGGAAAGTCCAGGGGCAAAAGTTTAATTTCTGCTCAGAGCAAATGAGGCCGCCCGACATGAGATGGAATAAAAAGAGGTCGTCCAGCTAGAAAATTAATTTCACCAGATTATTTAAACTGAATTGAAATGGGCATTGGGTGCCATTGCCGCCTGCGTTCTGCCGAGGAGGAGAGAGAGAGGAGAGGGAGAATTTTCAAAAATCCTTCAATTCCTTTGCTTCTTTCTCCTAAGATGGATCCGAAAGGGAACCTAGTGCCTAGGCAAGCACGAAGAAACATATCCGAAGCCGCTAGGAGGAGGAGGAGGGAGCTTGTTTGAACGGATCGGAAGTATGACTTCAACACGCCTCCGTTTGAGCTTTATCCCGGTAGGGGAGAACACAAATCTACGAAACCTCAATCTATTGGGGTAAGCATTCTTGATTTGCTTGATTTTATCAATTTTGATTGAATTTTGATTGATTTAGGGCTTGACCCGATTTTTAGGAATTTTTCGAATTTTCCTATGGTTTTTGTTGATGATTTTGGAATCTTAATGATTAACCTATGAGGCTAAGGGGATAAATGAACATGCATGTGCAATTTATTTGAAAAATAATGAGAATGACCCATTTTTGAAAATAAAGTAAGAAAAATAATGTCTAAAATGTGACGGAGTCCTTGCACGTGCTAAAACTAGGTCAATTCTTGATCATGGATGGGAAAACGGGATTTTGGACGATGAAAAGGATTCATGCATGCCATTTTGAAAAATTAATGCTTGTGTGCAAAGAATTTTGTGAAAATTGGAATTTTTGTTCTTGAGAGAGCAATGTGCTCGACATGGCGTGTTTCAAATGATGAAAGACACGTTTTCTAGGCAAAAGATGCTAGAAATCTTATGAATGCTTTTCTTTTGAAAATAATGTGCACTTTTTTGAATATATGCATGCTTTTGAGATGAGATGAAGGACTGACACATTTTTTGTTGTGTTTTCCTACAAGAGAACAAGTCGAGGGGACCTTCTGAGGTGGCTGTGAAGCTATGGGACAGGATGCCCAACTTTGAGAAAGATGGGGTGAACCCCAAGCAGCTGGTAATGGCTACCGGCCTTGATCTGTTCATTGACGCTATCCGCAGAGGTATCCACGTGACCTCTAAGAGCAAGGGGCTAGTCCAGGCCCTCTCGAGGTTCTGGTGGGACACCACCCACAGCTTTTACCTCAGCTGGGGGGAGATCACTGTGATGCCAGCCGACTTCACTGCTATTACAGGCTTGCAGTTCACTGTGAGGCCTGTGACTTGGAGAGATCATATTACTGCGGAGGAGTTTAGAGCTTTGGTTGGGTTTGACCTCCGTCCTAAGGGGCTCGGGATGGAGACGAGGAATGTGGAGGCGCCGGTCCTGGAGTGCATGCAGGGGTTTGCCGCCAACGAGGTGACTGCCCACCAGCTCGCGAGAGCTTACTTGTGGTTGATGCTGCAGTCACCATATTTGCCAACTCTGGGACGCTGGCTATGTTGTGCCTGCTTGATTCTTTGGAGAATCTGGATGAGGTTAGGACGGTCTCTTAGGGTGAGGCCGGATTGGCTGAGCTATATTTCTCTCTGGATATGTACAGCCGGAACAAGGCTGCTTCTATGGATTGCTTTTCTTTTGCGCTTGAGGTAGTCTCACTTTCTTTTCTCTCTTTTATCTTTCTGTCTTGAGACTTTATGAGAGAAATGACCCTTTTGTCTTGAACATGCAGGTCTGGTTTTGCGAGGTGATTGAGTTCTTTCCTTGGAACCAGCAGAGTGATCCGGAGATCTTCCCGGCCATGATTCGCTGGAGGGGAGAGGCTAGAGACAAGTTTACCGGGAAGACCCGGATCACTTTTGACTACAAGATGGTGAGACCGGTCATCAACGGGGATGGTCATGAGGGATTTGACTTCTATCCTTGGGGGAGGTACCCGGAGGTTTTGCTAGGGGATGCCTTGGAGGCGACTAGGCAGAGGAGGTGGTTGACGGGGCTGACTTGCGACGTCATTTACTTGGGGGACCGCTTCTCTAGGCAGCATGGCCATGTCCCTCCCTTGGATGCCATCACTCCTTATGATCCTCCACCACGTATGCTGCAGCCTAGGGACTGGTCAGAGAACGAGATAGCTAGGTATCAGGCTGGCATGGCGGATGAGGAGCATTTTGACTTGGCTACCCCGTATGCCACCTTCGTGGAGCAGCGGTTGAGGACGCCACAGAAGCTAGTGAAGCTGGCTGTCACTCAGGGATACGGGGAAGCTGAGCCGACTGACCCGCCTATGCCTCCTGCTCATCTCTCATATGTGGTCAACGGGGTACCGAGGAGGTTTATGATACCTGTTCCTGACACGAGGGAGCCCCGGTATACTCTGCCGCCTGACAGCACTGTAAGTATCTCTAAGGTCTTTTCCCTTTTCTGATTTCTTTGCTTTCTGCAATTCTGAGATTTTCCTGAGATTTTCTGAGTTTTTCTTCTCTTTTCTCTCAGGTTCCTGCTCGTTCCTATGACGGCTTGGTACGGCAGAATAGGGGTTGGAAGGATGTGTGCCGGTCCCTTCTGAGGAAGTTGGCTTGTGCTTCCAGGGCTAGGATGAACGTGCAGGAGCTCGTGCGCAAAAGGAGGCACATGGGGAGCACAGCCTCTACCTCATCGGCCTCAGGATACCCGACCTCCTCTACCATCGCTATACCTCGGGGACAGGGGCCCAACACTAGCATCCTGAAGCAGCTAGCAGAGTACGAGCATGTGAATGTCAACCTATCGGACGTCAGTGATGCCGAGGACTTGATAAAGGATCCTAGCTTCTATGAGCTGAGCAGCGACGACGAGGAGTCGGAGGCTTAGGATTCTTTAGGATTGATCTAGGAGGAAGGAAACAAACAATGAACAACTTTTATGCACATTTTATTTGTTTTTCGTTTTATTTGGGCGCCAATGGGGCGAAAACAATGTATTGGTCTTTTATTTGCTTTTCTAATTTATGCTTTATGAATTTGCATATTACTTGAGCCTCGGGGCTGCTTTTTTGCTTGAAAATGGGGCTGAAACTGGGCCAAAATGGTTTGTGATGACATATAACTGCATGGATGGTGTTTGGATATGTTTTTATGCAGGTTTCATTGAGAAAGTGGGGTGAGAATTCCACTTGGGCAGCAGCAAGAGCTGCTGCAGATTTTTTTCTGCAGCAAGCAAAAGACACCATCCGGCCAGGTCTTGAGGCAAATGAAGCCGTGCGGCCAGAAGTCTTGTCTGAACTGGTTTTTTTCCAAATAAAACCAAGGCTTGGCCTTTTCATTTCATCTTCACCCTAGACTTGTCCCAACTGATCCCAGAGCATATTTTTGACCAAAAGACATCAACTTAGTTCACTTGCTATGGAGAAACCCGTCAGATTGCAAAAGGGGAAAAAAGACCATTTTCTTTCCGATCTTCAATCTTGGATGAGGCATAACTTCCAATCCAACAAGGGGCTATTCGATACCACCTTTAAAATCAAATCTTTGTGGCATTTGAAGGATCTCCCGCCCGATTGGGACCTTTTGAGAGCCGCGGCAAGGTTTTGGGACGTCCGGAGACAAGTTTACTGTTTTTCTTACAATGAACTCGTCCCAACCTACGAAGACTTCCGGGCATTGATTGGGGGTCCAAAAATTGAGACCGTGTCGATTCCTCTGACCGGAAATGTGCCGGTAACGGTAAAGCTGGCATCTTTTCTGGAAATATCTCTGGAAGAGGCCGAGGGGATGATGGTAGCCCCTGACAGGATTGACCTTTCTGATATCCCAAGCAGGTTTGGATTTCCGGATATGGCTACGACCCCGGTGGCTATGGATGCCTTTATCCTCTGCGTGTTCTCATCTCTGTTCACTGCTGAGTCCGTAGGGGTCTGTCATGGTGGCCTTTTGGACATGGTTAGAGACTGCAGGGCTGGGAAGGATATTATTCCGCTGGTTCTGGGTGAGACTCTGCATGGTATCGACAGAATGGCTAGGGGAGACCATTTCATGAGGTCTGGGAGCCCGGCTGTGTTGACTTTGTGGTTACAGGAGAGACTTGGGGTTTCGCCTACTCAGTGCCCTTGGGTGATTTCTCAGAGGGGGGCACCTAGGCAACAGGACCAGGGTGACTGGGAGTTGACGATGGCTAGGTTGTCCACCTCGGACATTCATTGGTGGGTACCTCATTGGAGGTTGCAAACCCGGAGGACATTTCAGGAATCCTATATAGTGAGGGTTCCAGGGCTTTCTTGGTCATCCTTCTACATACCCTGCTTAGTATCCAGGCAGTTCGGGACATTGCAGGAGCCATTAGACGATTGGGAGGACATCCGTACCATGGAGGTGGTGCCTTTGGACATGAGGGATCCAGCCAACTTCTCATTTTTCTCGAGGGCTTGGACCTATGCTGCTTTCCCACCCCGGGCCATTCTCAAGAGCAGGAAGAGTACCATCTTGACCACGGCCTACTTAGATTGGTATGAGAGGGAGATGGGGGCGACTCAGGCCATTTTGGGAGAGAGACGTCAGGCTTTATTGGGGGCTGACTGTGACTCGAGCAGGACTCTGAGGGAGACTGAGGCCAAGGCTAGTCGCCATAACCAGTCAGGTGACCTTATCAGGGATATGGAGGCTCGATATGAGAGGCTTTCGGAAGTCGCTCCCTTGACTGAGGCTCAGAGGGAGGAAGTACGGACTCGTGCCCGGGTAGAGAAGGCACTTATTGACACGGGTTTGATGGAGGCTCCAGTGAGGATATCAGAAATTGGGATGAGGGAGACCGACATCATAGAGAATAAAAGGAAGAACACTCGACGAGGTCGAGGTAAAGGGAAGAAGACCAAAGAAGACTCAGTGGATGACAATTGATAGGTCTTTTCTTAGGATTCCCTTATTGTCATTCGCAAACACAGTAGTTTATTAGGTCTTTTATTGTATTTTAGATCTTTGTAGCAGGTTAGCAGAGTCAAGAGTAGACCGTGCTTGAACTCATCAAGGAGTTTTTAACTTGTAATTAACAAGAGATATTATCTTAGAAATTATTCAAGACACGTTTCATGGAAACTTTATTGTCTTATTTATTGTTTAGACCGAACCATTGCTGGCTGCCTACGTTCCCCTTTTACAAGAAAGACTAAGGGGCTCAGGTCTTCATAGTTCATTCTGGTGAACTATCGGGATTTTTGTTTTTTTTTGGTCTTTTGTTTTTGTTTTTTTTTTATATGTGCAGCCCTGTTTTTTGCCTAGATCGCCCTTTTTGGATTTTCAGCCTAGCTGGGCATTACTCTTTTTGCACTAAAATTTTTTTCTTTTTTATTTCTTTTTTTATGTGCAACCATGTTTTTTGCCTAGACCGCCCTTTTTGGATTTTCAGCCTAGCTGGGCATTACTCTTTTTGCACTAAAAATTTTTCTTTTCTTTTTCTTCTTTTTTTTTATTTTATATATTTTTTTTCTTTCTTTTTTTTATATATATGTATTATTTTTTTTAAATTTTTTTTTCAGACATAGTACCTGCAGAGCTTATCACCGTTGACTGGGTGGACAAAAGGATTGCCGTCCAGGTGCAAGCTTCATTGCTCCTCCCGATAGTATCTTCTGCACCACATACGGGCCGATCCAAACGGGTTCCCACTTTCCCAAGGGGTTGTCTCTGGTGGGGGGCTTCACTTTCAGCACTAGATCACCCTCTTTGATGTCCCTGGCCTTGACTTTTTTGTCGAATGCCCTGGCCATTCGCCTCTGGTAGGCTCGGGTGTGCTCTATGGCTTTTAGTCTTCTTTCGTCGAGCAGGGCCAATTCATCGTGCCGGCTGCGCAGCCATTAACCTTAGTGATGGGATTTCCAACTCCACTGGCAACACTGCTTCCATCCCATAAGTTAGGGCAAAGGGAGTTTCTCCCGTGGCTGTTCTAACGGATGTTCTGTAGCCCCAGAGTGCCAGGTGCAGCTTCTCAGGCCAGTCACGACCACGGGTGGCCATTTTTCGGATAATCCGCTCGAGCGTCTTATTGGCAGCTTCTACGGCTCCATTGGTCTGAGGTCTGTATGGGGACGACTTGTGGCGCGTGATTCTGAATTCTGACAGCAATCTATCGCAGTCCCCTTCAAAGTGCGACCCGTTATCTGAAATGACCTCATTGGGCACCCCATATCTGCACATAATGTTTTCTTTGATGAACTGGGCCACTTTTCTGGAAGTGAGGACCTTGTAGGACTTGGCCTCTACCCACTTTGTGAAGTAGTCGACTGCCACTAACACAAATTCATGCCCATTGCTTCCTGCCGGGGCTATCTTCCCTATCACGTCAATACCCCAAGTTGCAAATGGCCAAGGAGTCGTCATGCAGTACAGGTCATGAGGCAGAAGATGATTGAGGTTGGCAAACCGTTGGCATTTATCGCACGCTCGGACATGTTGGACACAGTCTATTTCCATGGAAATCTAGTAGTAGCCCATTCTGAGGATCACTTGCATCAATGCTCTGGCATTCATATGAGGACCGCAGGGACCATTGTGGACTTCGGTCATTAACTCTCTGGCCCTTTCTTGGGTGACACATAGGAGGAGTGGTCCCTGGTACCGTTTCTTGTACAGGTCGCCCCCTAGAATGACATAATGGGAGGCCAACCTTTTCAGGGCTTGCAAGCTCTTGGCCTTGATGCCTTCCCTTGGTCTACCTTCTTCGTCTCTGAAAGCTGACTCTCCATCTTTGAGGAACTGGTAAATCTGACTGTACCAGGGTTCCTTGACAGGCTCGGGTTCCAAGTCTATTTCACAACAGAAAGCCGGGGCTTCTCTTCTACCCACTCTGAAGGGTTTTATGGCCTTTCCCTCGGGGATCTCTACCAGTGAGGCTAGAGTAGCTAAGGCATCTGCGAATCTGTTCTTATCCCTTGGCAGGTAATGGAAGGTCACCTCTCTGAACTACTCAGTCAACTCTTCCATGCAGGCATGATACCTCTGAAGATTAGGATCCACAGTCTTTCACTTTTTGGAGACCTGGTTGATGATCAGGGCTGAGCCTCCGTAGACCTCAAGCTCCTTGACATTCCTTTCTAAGGCAGCCTCTAAACCAGCAATGCAAGCTTCATACTCGGCGACATTGTTCATGGCAGGGAAGTTCAACTTGAGGGCTATTGGCGAGTGCTCATCTTTCGGATCGACCAGTAGCATTCCTATGCCGTTTTCTCTCTTGTTAGCAGCTCCGTCAAAGAAAAGTTGCTATTGGTTTTCAGGTTCAACTACAAAGATCCCTTCATCTGGGAATTGGGGTTCAAGCCCTCGGTCCTCATTGCTAGGGAAGTTTGCTAGATGATCTGACAGAGCTTGACCCTTGATTGCCTTTCTCGTCATATAGTTGATGTCATACTCAGCTAAGAAGAACTACCACTTTGCTAGGCGCATCGAGAGGGAAGGCTTGTGGAAGATGTACTTGATGGGGTCCATTTTCGAGACCAAGTTCACAGAGTGGGCTTGCATGTAATGCTTCAGCTTACCGACTACCAAGACCAGTCCTGCACAAGTCTTTTTGCATGCTGAGTAATTGAGCTCACTTCCCTGCAGCTTCCGGCTGACAAAGTAAATGGCATTTTCTACCCGAGAGTCTTTCTTCTCCTGAGCAAGCATAGCCCCAACTGTAGTATCAGTGACAGTGAGATAGAGCAGAAGAGGTTTCTGTCTATGTGGGGGGCATAGCACCGGAGGATGTACTAGGTACGCCTTGATTTGGTCAAAGGTATCTTGGCATTCCTCGGTCCATTCTGTGTCTGCATTCTTCTTCATGAGCTTGAAGATGGGCTCGCACATGGTAGTCAGCTGGTTGACAAAATGGCTGATGTACTGTAGTTTGCCCATAAAGCTTTTGACCTCTATCTGGGTTCGAGGTGGCCTCATGTCCATAATGGCCTTGATCTTTCCGGGGTCGACTTCAATACCTCGCTCCGTGACCATATACCCAAGCACCTTTCCCCTTGTCACTCTAAAGGTGCATTTGGCAGGGTTCAGTCTCATGGAATGCTGTCTCAACCTCTCAAAGAACTTTCGCAGGTCGACAAAGTGCTGTCCATCCTCGCCTTTGGGGTGGATTATCATGTCGTCGACGTAGACCTCAATCTCCTTGTGGATCATGTCGTGAAAGAGTGCGGTCGCTGCCCTCTGATAAGTAGCCCCGGCATTCTTAAGCCCAAATGGCATCACTGTATAGCAGTACGTTCCCCACGGTGTGGTGAAGGCTGTCTTTTCCTGGTCCTCTTCGGCCATCTTGATCTGGTTGTAGCCAGCAAAGCCATCAACGAAGGATTTGACTTCGTAGTTAGCAGTTGCGTCCACCAGAATGTCTATGTTTGGCAAGGGATAGTCATCTTTGGGGCTAGCCTTGTTCAGATCCCGGAAATCTACACAGCAGCGCACCTTCCCATTAGCCTTAGTCACAGTCACGATGTTAGATAGCCATGTCGGATATTCAATGACCCAGATGAATCCTACCCGCAGTAGCTTCTCAATTTCTTCTTTGACCTGTAGAGACCATTCTGGCTTGATCTTTCTCAGTTTCTGCTTTACTGGCTTGGCATCTGGTGCTAGAGGGATTTTGTGCTCCACAATTGAACTGTCTAGCCCCGGCATATCCTTATATGACCATGCAAACACGTCCATGTATTCTCTGAGCAGATTGACCAGTCTGTCCCGTTCAACCCCCTGGAAGAAATTTCCAATCTGTTTCTCTTTAGGTTCCTCGACAGTACCCAGGTTAACACTTGTCAAAATCTCCTCGGTAGCTTGGGCCCGGTTTTCCTCTTTGTCTGTAACCTGCTTAAAGATTTCTTTAATGTATTGTTCGTTTAGTGTGTTTGCATCTTGTTCAAATGATTCATTATTAACTGTTGTTAAGTTTTTAGTTAATTTATCATTTGTTAAGTTGGCAATAAGGGGATACTCAGAAAGATCTGTCATTTCATTCAAAGCGAAAGGAAAGATGACATTGGCTACATATTCATAATCCTCAGGCGTGAGGCCTCTGGATGACTCTGAGGACTGGAATTCGAAGATTTCCTGACTCACATGACTCTTAACCCTAACGACTCTGGACCCTACACTACTTATTGACTCGAAGTGTTTGACACGGGTTGGACTGGGGTTTACTCTTTCCTGCTGTTGCCCTGGGGAGTAGCAGTCTTGTCAGCATTCCCATCCTGCTGTGCATCCTGCGAACCTTCACTGCCTTGGCTGACATCATTCCCATGGGGGATGTTCGGCTAATCTGGCGCAATCTCCTTTCTGAATCTGATCAAATCCATCTGTATCTCTGGGGTAATGGGACCAATTGCACTTTCGGCATCCGAGAGACAGCTTTCCTCATCATCAAAGTCTTTTGGCTCGTCCACTCTTCTTTCCACATTCTTCCAAACAGGGGGGGTAGGACTGATCTTCATGAAGTGTAAGAGCCATCACGAACAAGTTATGCTCACCGTGAGTGATGAAGGGTTTCGGAGAGACTTCCATCATCATAGCTTAGCTTACTTCTGCCTCACAATCTTTGTAAGTGAGTCTTCCTTCTGTAATCTTGACTATGGTCACTGGTTCGAAGTCACAAAAGAGAGGTCTGGCCTTGACAACATTGATGAAGTCGGTTCCTATTATAGGTCCAAATTGCCCTTCCATGGCGGAGGCATTAATCAGATCTTTCCACTCTCCTTGCAATTCAGCATAAGGAACATTGAATTCCAAGATGTCTATGATCTTAGGGTTCCCGAAACCAGCTGCATTTGTCTCTCGAAACTCAATCACGTTGACTCGATTGTTGGCAGGAAGAGGATTCTTGACTACATTGGGACCCCGAGGTGGTTCAAGCTTGCCTTCTTCAATCAGGCAAGAGATCAGGAATTTCAGGTAAGTACAATCATTGGTGTTATGCCCATGATATTTGTGAAAGTAGCAATGCTTGGTTTCATCCATCCTAACACTAGGGTTATTTGGTTTCCAGTTTTCCAAAGGTCTAATGAGTCCTTCGGCCACCAAACCATCGAATACTTTCTCCAGTGGAATTCCGAAATCTTCAGCAGTATAGGAGCGAGGCCTCGGCTTTACAGCGGCTTGACCTGAACCTTGTCCAACTTTCTCATTCTGGATATAATTGACCGCGCCAACCATTTCTTTTCCCTTTACAGTGACGGTTGTGGCATTGGAGACTGATACTTTGTAGCGGTAAGAGTTGCCTCGTCTCGTGACCTGAGCCATGTTGAAGGCATTTTCAAACTTGGTGCCGGCGTTTACCATTGCCCGAAGGCCAGGATAATAGTAATTGCCAATCTGGACCCTTAACTAAGGTTTCAAGCAAGACTGGAAGATCTCCATCTGTTCCTCTTCATTCGACGGGGTCATCATTTCACTAAGTTTCCAATTTCATCTCTTGTAGAATTCACTTACTGGCTCGTCTGGGCGCTGCAGAGTGCCTTGTAGGTCATTCCTGCTGGTTTCCCAATTCAGATTAGCCTTATACTTTTCCATGAACGCTTCCTTGATCTGGTCCCATGTGGCTCAGGCTTCTGGCCTCACATGCAGGAACCACCTAAGAGTTGAACCCATTAATGACAGCTGAAAGTGGTCGGCCATCTGGTGATACGTACAATCTTTGGCTCTCATGGCAAGAAGAAAGCTTTTAATGTGAGTCTGGGGACAATCGGTGCCATTGAACTTTTCAATCTCAGGCATTCGAAATTTTAGAGGAAGAGGGACAATTTTGCTGGGATCAGTGATCTGGTATACTGCCTTCTTGGTGCTCAATTCCCCGAATTTCTCTTGCATGGACTTAACTTGTTCCATCAGCCAAGTCATGTTGGGGTCAGGCAACGATTTTGGATTGTATGGCTCTGAAACAGGCTTATCAGACTTGGGTGGCAAGATAGTGGGTGGCACATTGGTAGCTGGTACCATGGCTTGGGAATCTTTCGAAGGGAAGTAAGTGTAAACTTGGCCTGGTCCCGTGTTTCCGAAGGCATAGGAATTAGGTTCAGAGTTACCAGGTTAGGGAAAGGAATAAGGAACCTCGTGGGGTCCTGTTGGCAAAGTTGGAGGTGGAAGATCTGTTGTGGCAGGGCATAAGTTAAAGAGATCATTGGATTGATTCTGAGGCCTGGAAATTGTCTGGGATGGCCCATACTGAGGAGGGGGAGTGAAGAGGTTGGGTAACTGGGACAACCGTGGCATTTGCTCTCTGTTGGTAGGGAACAAAGCTGGGTCTTATCTGAGGAGGCGAGGGCGTTGGAACCCTGATGGCCTGGGATGTTGGAAAGTACTGGAAAGGGGCAGTCCTTGGTAAGGGATCATATGTGGATGGAGGAGGGCATTGGTTATAGGCTGGGGGAGCTGAGATGGCTGCTTCTGGAGTCTCATCTTCTACCATAACCAGGGAACCGTTGGACTCAACCACTATCTGAACCCCATGATGATGGAGCGCATCAATGAGCATGGCTTGCTGTTCCTCATGGACCTTACGACTGTTTTCCAAGGCTAATGCTAGCTCTTCTTCCCTAGTTATCTGGTAACCCAAACCACTGCTGTTTTCTGTCAAATCGGCCATTCTGACTCTCTGGACTGACAAAACTGAGGACTCTGGCGAGCTATCTGAGAATTCTGCGCTAACAAGTCGCTGACCCGGTATTCTCACCCACTTCTTTCTCGCTGCGAGATAGGGATAGGAGAGGTTTAGACTCTGGGTAAGTGTTTAGGCTGAAGGCTCAAGCAATATGCAAATTAAGAATCTTCCGGTTTACTTAAAACGGTGCCTTTTATTAATTTCTATTTGGTTGGAAAAGGGGTTGCCCTTCTTTTTCGCAACTACTCTAGATTCTGGATCAGTGGGTTCCGTCACTACGTCTATAAGCCCCTCGTATTCCACCTGTATTTCAACCTCCCAGAGTGGACAGCCCCGGGCGAGGGTCCTATAGGGCATGCGGATCCCACCGACCGAGAGAGAAGAATGCTCCTAATGGGTCTAGTGGGTCATAGGAACTTTTAACGCGCGAGCGATGCGGATTATAGTCAAGGCAATGTCGGGAAAGTCTCGTCTTTCAGCCTTAACGAAATTTTCGGCAGAGTTTCGCCTGCGCGATTGACGTTTTGACTTATCGGCATTGTTCGAGAAGATAATAGGTATGGGTCGGGCGGTAAAAGCTGGATGACACAGTGTCACATTGAACTTCATTGCATACGTTGCGTGAGTCAAAGTCACAGTCAATGCAGGGTCAAGATCTTGCCAATTTTTTCCTTGTCGAAATTTCGGCAGAGCTTCGCTTGCGCAAAAGATCTTTGGACTTTTGGCACGGACTCGGGCTCGACTCTTACGTATCCCATGCGGGTCAAAGTCAAAGTCAATGCCGGAGTCAAGATTCTGCCAATTTTCCTTGGCGGAATTTCGGCAGAGTTTCACTTGCGCGAAGGATCTCGACTCTCGACATGGGCTAAGGTTTGACCTTTACGGGGGTATGCAACTGGGCTATATGACACGGACTAGACCAAAATCCAACCAAAAGTCACGGTTTTAAAATGCGTGACACGGACTGTGCATTGGTCGACACTGGCTGCCATGGGGAGATTGGGGTAATTCCGTGCGCGCCCGGGAGCATCTTAATACTGTCCGTGACTGCAGCTGAACAACCACCCCGGGTTAAAGGGACGTGCGTGCAAAGTGTACAGGATATATAAGGTGCGCGTAGTGTGCGGCCTCCTAAAAACGTTCCTTTTTAAGTTAAAACAGAAATTTTCAGAAATGTGTTTTAAAGGAATGATTTTTCGGGACGGGGGGAAATGCAGCAAATAAGCACGTAAATTTTTCGGGAGCCCCGATCAGTCTTGGAACTGAATAGCCCCAAGCTGCCAAGGCTGCCAGATTAACCTCAATTTTTGTCCTGGTGGAATTGCCAATGAAGCCGCCCGGCTAGGATTCAAGGAGAATCAAGTCGTACGGCTGCATCAATCAATTTTCCAGGTTCCATTTCCTTTCATCTGCAGGTTGTTTCCCCAGCCTTTTGGCACCTTTTCAGCTTCAGCAAGCTTCCTATTCAGCATTCAGAATGTGCACAATTCCCAAGAACCAATGATGCATGCAATGCAAATGCTAGAAAAGAGGGCAAGCATGAGAATCGGATCCGCGGCGGAAGGCTAACCCACTCAAAAAAAAAAATTCTTTTTTTTCGAAAAGAGATACCGGTACGTGGGATTGTTAGACCATAGTTTATCCCAGACTCGTCTTAGGAGGCGATAACGGGAAGCTTAATGGTTTCCACCTATATACCAAGTATCATTTTTTTTTATTTTAAAAATGAAAGCTTTTTTTTTGTTTGGTTGATTCCCCAGCGGAGTCGCCAAACTGTGATTATGTCGTGCCCAAGATAGCGGCTCTATTTTATTTTTTTTATTTTTGGAACCGCTTTCTCGTGTAAGGGGATCACCGCCTCACATCGGTTTGGAAACATCCGGTTTAAATTGAAAAACGGAGTCGCCACGCCATTTTGATTTCCTCAAAACTTTGAAAAAAAAGATTTGGGTCCGGAGGTTAAGTTACCCCTTGGGAAGAACGGATAGTCGTTCACCCAAGGAGCCTTGCCGAAGCAAGTCTTCCAAGATCCGATTTTCATGCTTGCCTTTGTGTTTTCGTGTGTGGGATGTATTTTTGAAAAGGAGGGAATGTACCAAGTTATCTTCCGGATGTATAAACTATGAGTTGGTTATCGCTCGGGATTCCTTGGATTTTGATATGTTTGGGACTTTGATCCCGTTCTCATCTTGGACTTATGATCATCATTATGAGACTTTGGGTCACATGTGATCAATATAGGGACACCTTTTTTATAGTCCAAGAATGAGACTCTTTAGAAAGGAAGGATCTTTGCCCATCAATCATATATCTTGAGATGATTTGAGCTTTGTCGGGACATTTATGCTCGTCTCAAGTGATGATCGGAGATGTAGGGGCTCAAGTTCATCCTTTTCTAAAGGAGAATCCGTCTATGGCATCTTTATGTGGAGGAAATGATGTAAAGATAGGAGCTTTACACCATTACACTCCATAGGATGCTCCAAGTACCAAAGGGGACTAAGGGAGGGGTATAAAGATTGGATCTTTACACTCATCCTATGCCTTTTTGTGCCTTGTGAAGGTCACTAGGCAATTCTTGGAGAGAGATCTAACCATGAGGGACATGGGAAATGTATTTTAAACTAAAGATGACATTTTTATGCTAACATATGTAATGAACATGATGCAAGCTAGGACTAGGAATGAAAAGGGAGGACCTTGATGGCTTTCCTATGTCCTTTAAGAACCATTGAGGTGGACAATCCTTGGAAGCTAGGTCTATGGGAAGGGGGATAACACTCATGCATAAAGATGACATTTTTATGGAAAAAGATGACATTTTTATATGCAAAGATGACATTTTTATATGCAAAGAATGCTATTTTCACATCATCATGTGAGAGATTCACCCTAGAACAAGCCATTTGAGGTCTTATTGTTCATCCTATGGTTGGATCCTCCATGAATCCCATGTGATAGGGGAATGGGGGTAATATGATCTACATGCCTAAAGATGTGATTTTTAATGGCAATATATCAAATACCAAGCAAGTAGATGGCAATATATAAAGCAAGGAACAATATATCAAGTAATGACAAGTATATTTTAGGGAAAAGGGGAGGGGAGGGGAGGTTACCAATGGTGGTATTCCTCTATCTCCTTGAAGTTTGCCTAGGGAAGGACCAACTTTTGAAGGGTTTTGAAGAGGGGGGAGGTGATTTTGGTTGCTCTCAGCTCTCTGGAAATTCGTGTAGGTATTTTGGCAGAGTAACAGTGCCTAAAATTGTATATCAAAATGGGTAGAGGAGGCCTCTATTTATAGGCACTCTGGTGATGGCTAATGAAGCCGTGCGGCTGTAACCCCCAAGCTAATGAAGCCGTGCGGTCTTATCCCTTAGTGACTCAGCTTATTTCTAGAACCATGCAAGGTGGCCTTCTAGAAGGTCTTTTCCAACGATGGACTACGTGGAATTTTAATTCCTAGCAAGTCCTTCGCCCCTCGGAAGGTTTGGAAAAGTTCCCAAATTGTCCCTGAACTTTAGGAAAGTCCGGGGAATTGCCGGAAAACTTAACCGGAAGGCATGAGCCAGATTTAGGTACTTACACATAGTTGAAAGATTATGGGCCTCTTCAATAGCTGAAACTTTAATATTAAAACGTTTGGGAAGAGTACGAATAGCTTTTGAAACAAGTTGTTTATTTGTAAAAGGTTCCTCTAATACTTGACAAGCATTTGAAATATCAATCAACTTTTCAAAATAAGAAGTAATATCTTCGTTTTCACCCATTCTTAATCTTTCAAATTTACTAGTGAGACCTCTAAGCTTTATTTCTCGGACACTGCCATCTCCTTCACAAAATCTTTGTAAAGTATCCCAAGCATCTTTTGCAAAGGGACTATTTTGAATGAGTTTAAACATATGCATGTCAACCCATTCATAGATAGCATTTAGTGTCTTTTCATTGAAACTAGCAAGATTATTTTCTTCAAGTGTCCATTCGAATTCAGGTTTGACTTGAACGTCACCATCTTCATCCGAAAGGAGTAATGGAAGAGAATAACCATTTAAAATAGATTGCCAAGCTCGAAGATCAATTGATTTGATATGCGAGCGTAGGTGAATCTTCCAACAAGCATAATTTGATTCGTCTAAAACCGGTAATCTCTTTTGATTAGGGTTGGCAGGATCATAAGCCATGATAAAAGGATCTAAACACTTAGTATATCAAGTGCTCGGCTCTGATACCAATTGAAATTGTATATGGCTTAGAACAAGGGATGTGAAACTCACAAAGTTAGACGAAACTCACAAGTGTTGTCCTTAGTGTTGGCAACACTAACAACAACACACACCAATTCTAGAAAAACACAAATAAATAGAAATAAATCTAATTTGCAGCGGAAGAATAAAAATAATAAACAAGAATATAATTTTTATCAAGTTATATAAATATATAACTTGATGGGTGCCAGGAGGGCAAGACCTTTCTATTAATAATATGAATTCAATACAAGGTCAAAGAAGTTCCTTTAATAATAAAAAATCATTAACTTAAGGAACGATATATAAAGAACTCTCTCTGAAAATGAACACTCAAAACCTCACAAAAATATAAAAAACTGTATGAAATTCTCGAGTGTCGGACTGAGTGTTGCCAACACTGAATGGCAACACTTAAGAGCAGAATTCTATTTTTTGTGCAGATTTGCATTTTCTAAATTGGATGATCTTCAATGAAGATCCACTGCACTATTTATAGGCCACAAAGTCTTGGAGCCTACTCAAAATGATCAGCAACAGCCTTGAAGTTGTTTCCTCCATTTTAGCCTTCTCGCCTCAAATGTAGGAGACTTAGTCTTCTCTTGCTTCTCTTGCTTGTACCTCTCAGCTATAGATGCCTTGTACTCTGACTTGTTCTCCCCCTGAATAGCTAGATAATATCTCTTTTTGCTTGGTCATTAATTATTCATATAAACACATGTTTATATGTTAATTTCCTTCTCTTCTTCGAACATCACGCCTGGGCTGTTTCTTATGACCTATTCAAGCTCATTTTAAGCAGACTAACTACTGTTATTTAAACATTAATTTCCACATTATTATTTGTGAAAAATACAGTAACTATTTCAGTGTTGCCAAATCCAAATGGCAACACTTGTGGCAACACTGGTTTGCAACACTTGGGACAACATTCATGGAAACACATGATCTAACATTAACACTCTTCACTGTTGCTATCTGGGGGAGAAGCAAATTTGCCAGCCTTCACAAAGTTGGGGAGCTTGAACTGGTCCAAAGCTTTACCGGGGTCATTCGTGGGTCGATGCCTTGGAAAAGTGGTAAGGGGGTCAAGGGAGGCCTGGTACAGTCTCTCAGCAAGCTCATATGTAACAACCATACTCATGGATTGAAGGTTCTGATTCATTTTATCAAGGCGTTGCTGGTAAGTCATCTTCCCTTTGCTGATTTTCAACACCACCACCTTATCTGTGTAGCCGACAGGGGGGTTGGCTCGAATTATACTGATAAAATCTTCCTCAGGTGAGACCTTGATTCTGCCCTATCTGACCATGCGTTCTATAGGGATCCTGTGTTCTGCCTCCAAATCTTCCAACTTCTCATTGAACTTGACGATGGCTATGAACTCAGAACTCTCTACCTCTAAGGGATCGATCGGGAGGGGGTTGCTGAGATGGATCTTGTCCTGGTTGACTGATGCTTTGATGGGCTCTTTAGAGTAACTGACATAGTAATCAAACTTACCCGAGAGTTATCCTAGCGTTCCTAAGATGGTATCTCCTGCTTCATATCTCTCCTTCCGCTTTTGTTGGGAAGACTTCTTCTTCTTCCTCCTCTTTGAGGGAGCATCCTCTTTGATCCATTCCTGATAGGCATCCTCCAGACACTCATCACAGTCACAAACATCATACCAAATATGGGGCTTGGGTTGAGCTGGTGCGGCTTCCTCTCCAAGTATCGGGTTACCACCAATGTTTGCTATCAGATCTGCCATTCTAAACTTCTGACAATTCTGACGAACTGTCTGAGCCTGAAATTTATGCTCTGAAAAGCCGATGACCCGGTATTCTCACCCACTTCTTTCTCGCTGCGGGAAAGGGATAGTCAAGGTTTAGACTCGGGGGTAGGTGTTTAGGCTGAAGGCTCAAGTAATATGCAATTAAGAATCTTCAAGTTTACTTAAAACAGTGTCTTTTAATTATTTCTATTTGGTTGGAAAAGGTTGCCCTTCTTTTTCGCAACTACTCTAGATCCTGGATCAGTGGGCTCCATCACTACATCTATAAGCCCCTTATTTTGCACCTGTATTTTGACATCCCATGGTGGACAGCCCCGGGCGAGGGTCCTATAGGGCAAGTGGATCCCACCAACCGAGAGAGAAGAACGGTCAAGGTCTAGTGGATCATAGGAATTTTAACGCACGAGCAATGCGGATTATAGTCAATGTCAATGCCAATGCCGTGAAAGTCAAGTCTTTTAGCCTTAACGATATTTCGGCAGAGCTTCACTTGCGCGATAGACGTTGACTTCGGCATTGTTCAAGGAAAATAATAGGCATAGGTCGGACGTTAAATTCAAATGACATTGTGTCACATTGAGCGTTGTTGCATACTTTGTGCAAGTCAAAGTCAAAGTCAATACTGGGGGTCAAGATTTTGCCAATTTTGCCTAATGAAATTTTGGCATGGCTTTTCTAGCGCGAGGAATCTTGACTCTAGCATGGGCTCGGGTTTGACTTTTACATTCTCCGTGCAAGTCAAAGTCAAGGTCAATGCCGAGGTCAAGATTTTACCAATTTTGCCTAACGAAATTTCGGTATGGCTTCGCTTGTGAGAGGAATCTTGACTTTTAGCATGGGCTCGGGTTTGACTTTCACGGGGGTATACGATGAGGCTGTATGACACGGTCTAGACCAAAAAATAACCAAAAAGTCACGGTTTTAAAAGTGTGACCCGGACTAGTGTAGTGGTCGACATAGGCTGCCATGGGGAGTTTGGGATGATTCCGTGCGCGCCCGGGAGCGTCGTAACACTGTCCATGACTGCAACTGAACAACCATCCTAGGTTAAAGGACGTGCGTGCAAAAGTGTACAGGATATATATAGTGCGCGTAGTGTGCGGTCTCTTAAAAATTCTTTTTTGAGTTAAAATAGAGATTTTTCATCATGTGTTTTAAAAGAATGTTTTGGGGACGGGAAAAATGCATCACATAAGCACGTAAATTTTCTGAAACCAGGCCAGATTCAGGGCTGAATAGTCCCAAATTGCCACGGTTTCCAGATTAACCTCAGATAAAACTGTCCTGGTGGAACTGCTGATGAAGCCGCACGGTGTAGATCACGGCAGATCAAGCCGTCCGGCTAAAACCAGCAGCTTTCCAGGTTCCAATTTGCTGCCTTTCCAGACTGTTTTCCAGGGATTTTTGGCAACTTTTAGCTTCAGAGTTGTACCTGTTTATTGTTCAGAGTATGCACAAGCCAAAAATAATACAAAAGATGCAAAAAAAAAAAGAAGAAAAATTGCACAAGCACAAAGATCGGACCCGATATGGAAGGCTAACCCTCATAAATGTTTCCAACGTTTTTTATGAGAAAATAAGTTTGGAGAACATTTACTCCTTTCCCCAGCGAAGTTGCCAAACTGTGAATGCGTGCCCCTCGCAGAAAAGGGTTCGAGTTCACCTCAGTTTGAAGACACCGGTTTTATGAAAAACGAAGTCGCCACGCCATTTTGATTTATCTTCAAAACTTTGAAAAAAAGGGTTCGAAGGTTAAGGTACTCCTTGGGAAGAACGTTTGGCGTTCACCCAAGGAGCCTTGCAAAAGCAAGTCTTCCTAGGTCCAAAATTTTTGCTTGTTTGTGTGCTTGTTTGTGTGCTTATGTGTTTTTGAGAAAAGGATGTGTCAAGTTCATTATCGAACGTAACAACAATTTTTAGAAGGTTTTAGTTCGGGATATCTTGGACTTTGGTGTTTTCGAGATTTTGATCCTGTGCTCACTTTGGACTTATGATCATCATTACGGGACTTATCTACCCTCCCATTAGATTAATCAACCAACATAGACGTAGGAGCCTTGGTATGTCTTAACCTAACTTTTCTTGGGGATTTTAGTCAAATGTGATTAAAAAGGGTTGTCTTTAAGTCCAAGAATGAGACTCTTTAGAAAAGAATGAATCTTTGTCCATCGATCCTACATCTTGAGACAATGATGATTCATAGGGACATTTTATGTTCGTCTCAAGTGATTATCGAAGATTTTGAGACTAAGACTCATTGATTTCTAAAGGGACAAAGATTGTGGCATTTTTATAATAGAATTGATGTAAAGATGGAGTCTTTACACCAATCCTCACTATGGAATGCATCAAGAACCATGGGACTAGGGGAATGGGATGTAAAGATTGGATCTTTAAGCTCATCCTATGTCTTTTGTGCCTTAGAAGGCTTTTTAGACAATCCTTGGAGAAAGAATTCAACTTTAGGGACATGGGGAAAATAGCATTAATGTAAAGATTGCATTTTTAATATAAACAATACAAGGAGTATCATTAATCTAAATACATAATATAAAAAGGATGATCTTCATGGCTTTTCCTATGTCCTTAATACCTCATAAGGTGGACAATCCTTAAAAAGCTAGATCAATGGGAAGGGGATGACATATAATAGATAAAGATTGCATTTTTATGCATAAATATAAAGGGGAATCACATCATCATATGGTAGATCATCCCTAGAACAAGCCACTTGTGAAATCTTGTTCATCCTAGGGAGAGGATCTCCATTTGAATCATTTGTGTAGGGGAGTGGAAAATATGAGGACTACATTGCAAAGATCAAAGCTTTATGACATAAATAAAGATAAACAAGAGGTAACAATGGAAATAAAAGTATATAGAAATGTATCAAAGGTAAAGGAATGAGAGATTACCAATATTGATTTTTCTCTATCTTCCAAGGGAGTTTTCCTAGGCAATATCTATTTAGGAATAGATTAAGGTAGGATTAGTGTATGAGAGAGGATGGATTTGTGTATTTTTTGGGACTGTAAGTCGAGTTTCTATTTCTACAGAGTAACAGTGCTCAAAATTGTATATCAAAATGAATAGAGGAGGCCTCTATTTATAGGCTTCTGGTGTGCTTCTAATGAAGCCGTCCGGCGTGATCTTGCGGCTAATGAAGCTGTCCGGCGTCTTCTTCTGTCGCGTCAGCATGTTTCTGGAAACATGCAAGGTGGCAGTTTGGAAGCTTCTTTCCAGCGAGGTCCTATCCAGAATTCTAATTTCTAATAGGTCCTTCCTTGCTCGGAAAGTATTGAAAAGTTTCCGAATTTCCCCTAAACTTTATGAAAGTTTGGGGAACTGCTAGGAAACTTTAATTGGAAGGCATGAGCTAGATTTGGGTACTTACAACTGCGAAGGCTGCACTAGGGGTGTAAGTGGTTCGGTTCAAACCGTGGTTTGAAACTGAACCGAACCAAACCATGCGGTTTGATTTGGTTTTCAAGTATAAATGGTTCATTTTGGTCTCAAATTTTGGCAAACCACATAGTTCAGTTTGGTTTGTGGTCTGACCCTCCTAGACCAAACCAATCGGAACCGAACCGAATCAAACCAAACCGCGGTTTGAAATCGAACCACCAAACCAAACCACATTACATAAACTAATTCTAACCCCCGTTTTGTATCTTATTTATTATTTCGTATATTTATTAAAATTTACTGTTAGATCAATAAAAAACCTCCATTATTTAGAATAATCCTAACACCCATTGTGTATCTTATTTAATATTAATTTTATCATTTTTTATCGTCATTACGACACATAAATAATTAAATTCCCTTCCACGATCGAAGATTGTAAAGTGTTTTTCTTCATTCGGCCTCTTTCTTACTCTAGTCTCCCTCTTTCTCTAACTTTTCTCTTACCGCCCGCATTTTTCGCTTTTCTTCCGAGATTATAGAAAATTTAAACAATATAAAAATATGTTTTGGTCTGAATCGTGGTTTGAACCGTAGTCCAAATCATGATTTGATCAACGGTTTGGACCGCGGTTTGAACCGCATTATTGAACCGCGGTTTGGACCAAATCGAACCAAACCATAGCGGTTTGGTTTGGTTTGGTTTGGTTTGAATTTTTTCATGGTTCGGTTCGGTTCGGTTTGGAATTTTCCCAAACCGATGACTAGTGGTTCGATCCGTAAATTCCCCCAAACCGAACCATTTACACCCCTAGGATGCACACTTTATTTCTCTCGAAGGAATCATTCATATTGACCTCTAAAAAAAATCAAACTTTCGCCGAATAAGCGTGTTCAATGAAGTCGATGGAGAAATGATCGACTATGCCAGTTGTACCAAAGATTCTTTCAGGTTTAACTTTCTAACTTTCCTTTTTAACATGTCCCAGAATAAAGTTCTTGCTTTATTTTTAAAATGGACAATAAGACTCATCTGATATACTTATAACAACACTGCACTTATGAGTTAAGTACCTATTTCATACCCAATCTATAGTCACTTTTTCGTTTTCGTCCTAAATATATTATTTTTTTCGTTTTCCCCCTTAACCTCATTTTTTATATTGATGTCGTCCTTCCGTCAGTTGACCATCCATTTGACCGTTAAAAATTGTCATATGGCATGCCAAGTCATTAAAATGCTGAGTTGACCTTAAAATTTTATAAAATAGGCTGTGGTGTAAGTATTAAAGGGTTAAAGTGTATAATGTTAAACTACTGACCCCTTATAGTAACTTTTTAATATCTATATTTTTTTTATAAAATTGAATAAAAATGAATAAAAATGTTTATAAATATTAAAATTTATAATATTAATCTAATATTTGTTTAGTTTGAGTTAAGTACCAACTTCGTCACTGACCTATTGAAATTTTTACCTATTCGTCATTTAGAAATATCTTTGTACTATTTCGTCCCCAACCTAATTACTTAGTTTTCCATGTCACTCTTGCGTCTCATTTCCGTCCAGATCTTCGTTAAATCAGCTTATGTGGCATGTTGACATCATTAAAATGCTGATATGGCCTTTGACTTGTTGACCTGGTGGTACACCCTGGATTAATTCCTAACGAGTGAATCACGTGACCTTAAACCTCACAAATTCTGCACATGATATGCACGTGTTATGTAAATGAGTGAGTTAATGAAGATATTTTAGGGGAATTTAGGGGAACGAAATAGAGGAAAAATCCCAAACCGTGTTCTACGCTTAAGAGATGAAATTGAAGGAGGAACCGATCAAAGGCGAAATCAAAGGCATTTTGAAGCAAATTTCTTGGCATTTGACTGTAAGTATTTCATCTTAGGTTGATTATTTTAAAGATTTGCATTTTATGAAGCATATTTTGACTGTAAATTTTTGAAAACCCTAATGCTACTAAACTCAAAATTTTCAAGTTAAAATTAGGTTTTCTAGTTTGTTTTTAGTTGTTTGTTGTCATATTTGAATGTTGACGGTTGGTGGTTGTTATATTTGAACATTGATTCAAAAAATTTAGTTGTTTTGAACATGTATTCTTTGTCATTCAGTGTTATTGCATTATGGATGATGAACCCATGATTGGGTCAAGAAAGGCTAAATTTTTTCCAACACAACCAGAATATGTTGATTTGGTAATACATAATAGAGGTAAAATAATTGAGCATCCTGACATAAAATATTTAGGAATGGAAGTGAGTAGGATAGAGGGAGTGGATCCAGATTATGTGAGTTGTGGTGCATTGTGTAAGACAGTGAACAACTGGGGTATATAGGTGGAGAGGCATTATATTATTCGATTCCATGTCTAGATTTGAATGCAGGTCTAACTTTAATAAGTTGTGACAAAGATATTATTAATGCTTGTGACATTGCTAAATTGCATAGTGAAGTGCATATATATATTATTAATGCTTGTGACTTATCCAGATGCTTCTCAAAATGTTGATGGAGACAATGTGGAGGGGTGTGATGAGGATGGGGCTAATATGCAGGGTGCTAGTGTTGAGGGGGATAATGTGGAATGGTCAAATGAGGATGGAAACTTTGAAAATGATGATTGGTGGGAGTATAATGAAACTGCGCTTGAGGAATTGATCTCCCAAACTCAAAATATGAAATAAAATGATAATCTACAGGGAAGAAATGTAAACTTAGATGGTGTTGGGAATGAATATGATGGGAAAGCATGTGATGGTGAGAATTAAGAAGATGGAAGTGATAATGATGATAGTTTGAAGAGTGTAGAAGTAATGATAGACGATTTAGAGTATTTAGCTCATATGATGCATGCTAAGAAAACCAGAAACAAAGTGGCTAGAGAATGAAGATGATGGACCGAATGAAATTGGGGAGAATGAAGAAGATGGTGAAAATGCAAATTTTAGTCATGAAATGGGGTCTGGTTCTAATGCAATTGGTTCAAATGCAGATGGTGAAAATGAAGTACAAAATGGAATTGAAAATCATAATGTGGAGACTGGGAATGAAAATCAGAATGTAAACAATGAAACTAATAGTGTTAATTTGCAGAGAATGTGTTCTGGTTCTAATGCATATGGTAGTGTGTCAACCTACTTTGACTATGATGTTGGGGTGATTTCAAGCAGTGGTTGAGTGATGATGGAAAGGAATCTAATAGTGATGTGGATCCCTTAGATATAAGTGATGAGGAGGATTGAATAAAAGGGCCAAAACCTAAACCCAAAGTGGAGATAAAATTCAATCCCAAAGAGGATATAAAGAAATGGGATTTATGTGTTGATATGGTTTTTGTAGGAGCTTTACAGTTGAAAGACCAGATTAGGGCATATGCTTCAGCTAATGGTTTTGATGTTTGGTTGAAAAAAATTACAAAAAGAGAATTCAAGATAGATGTGTAGGATGCCTTGGCAGTTGTGGGCAAGTTGTGAAGCAAAGGATGGGACATTTAAGGTTAAGTCATATCAGCCAAAATATAATTGCACAAAAACTTTGAACCTCAGATCTGCTAACTCTAAATGGTTGGCAAAAATATTGAGTGATAAAATTAGAGCCAGTACTTTTATGAAATTGGTTTAGATTAAAGAAATGGTCAAAACAGATGTGGGAGTAGATGTGTTTGTTCACAAAAAGGAGGGCATTGGCTGCTTTTCAACAGAATATGATTGAGCATTACTCTTTGCTTTGGAACTATGTACTTGAACTTGAAAGGTCAAATCCTGGGAGTACTATAGTTTTGAAGGGAACAGATGATGAGTGGGCTGGACCAAAAGAGTTTAGAAGGTTTTATGTGTGTTCTGATGCAGTGAAAAAGGAGTTTATTGATGGGTGTAGAAAATTCATTGGGGTTGATGGTTATTTTCTGAAAACATGGATTAAGGGTGAGTTGTTGATTGTTATGGGAAGGGATGCTAATAACCAGATGTTTCCTTTAGCATGGGTTGTAGTTGAGAGAGAGGATAAACATACATGGAGATGGTTTTTCAACCTTGTTTCAAGGGATGTTAGCATAGGTGATGGAGAGGGTTTGACAATCATGTCTGAACAACAAAAGGTGATTGTTTCCCACTTATATGTACATATTTTTTGAAATCCAGTGAATGACCTGTTTCCTGAGATTTACCACAGAAACTGTGCTAGGCATATTTATGCCAATTTCAAGAAGAGAGGTTACACTGGTGTCAATTATAGAAAATATTTCTGGCAGCTGCTAAGTCAACAACAAGAGAGTATTTTCAAAATAATATGGAAAATATAAAAACACTATCTAAGGAGGGTTTTAAGCATTTGATGGATAGGGATCCCTCTAAATGGAGTAGGGCTTTCTTTCCATGTGACAGCACATGTAACTCTATAGACAATAACATTTGTGAATCATTCAATTTTTAGATTCTAGAGGCTAGGTACAAGCCTCTAATACATATGTTAGAGGATATCAGGAAGCAAGTGATGGTGAGGCTTAGAGACAAGAAGGCTTGCATGACAACGAGATTGGCTGAGGGAAGGAAATTTGGACAAAGGATTTATCAAAGGTTGGAGGATTCAATAACCAAGTCTAGGGAGTGTAATGCAATATGGAATGGTGATAAAATGTTTGAGATAGGTGGAAGTAGAGGTGGAACAACTATGAATATGAGTTTGAGGTCGTGTAGTTACAGAGCATGGTAACTATCTGGAATCCCATGTTGCCATGCTGTTTCTGCAATAACTTTCATGAGAGAGGATCCAGAAGACTACATATATGAGTGCTTGAAGGAGGAGACTTACATGAGGTCTTATGCAACAATGATGAACCCCTTAAATGGGAAATAAATGTGGCCAATAAGTGACAAACCCATCCTTCTTCCTCCACCTACAAGAATTCTCAAAGGCAGACCAAAGTGGCATAGAAGAAAAGATGTAAATGAGGATGCTAGAGGTGGTAATTCTAATGCAAATGAAAATGTGAATGGGAATACACATGTGGAAGAAGACCCATACAAGAAAGTTACCAGCTCCAGAAAAGGGATGAAGATGACTTGTAGGCTATGCAAGAAGGAGGGCCACAACATCAGAAAATGTCCTGAGAAACCTTTGACAGTTAATGAACATGTAAGTAACTTTAACCCTATTATAATGCTCAAATATTATAATTATAACATACATGACACTAACAATAACATACATGTGTGTTAAGGGAAATGCTTTAGGTTTTGTATCTGTAAAAAAGAAAAGAGGAAATGCTTCTGGATCTACATATAAGAAGAGAGGAAAAAGAAATGAATTTGTAAGTTATTTCTTTGCTTTCAATGTATGTTGAGCTTCTCATGCCTTTTTTTTCTTTAATCAATGTCCTTGGTCCCATGCCTTTTTTATATGAACATGGTTCAGCAAATGATGCTCCTAGTCAAAGCCAAAGACAAGAATCTGGGAATGCTCAAAGTGGGGTAAGGTTTTGAGTTGTTTTGAGATATTGCTTTTTTTAAGTGACCCTACCCATGTGTTATGTACTAACCATTGTCTCCATTCTCCTTTCTTTTTATTAGGTTCAAACTAGGTCCAAAGGAAATGGTCCCCCCAATGTGCAAGCTGACCTACAACCATCATTTTCAAGAAGGGGAAGGACTTTTATAACTGCTGAGGCATTGCAGAAACAGACCAAGAAGAAGAAGCCAAGACATTAATTATGTGTAGTTGTGTTCGTAAACATTAGAAATTTAGTTGCTTGTTATTTTGGTAGAAATTTATGGTGGTTGTATGATGTTTAGGTAAACAGTGATTGTGGTAGTTGATAATTTGGTGTTGGGTAACATTTATGATGGTGGCCATATGCTTTGGCTATCGCACACAGTATTTTAGGGTATTATGGTTGAACTCCTCTTCTATGGTTTAGGGGGGTTTAATGTGTTTTTCTAAGCACTTTTACTTGTCAGATGGCATAGAGCATGTAAGATAGATCATATGTTGCAATGTAAGATTATTTTCAAGGTGAATTGTTAGTTTATGATGATGATTGTCTCATATAAATTCTATTATTTATTCAAGTTCAGAGGGTATAGAATATCTAAACTTAAAATACTTCATTGAAACAGGGAAACCAAGCATGAAATTAACATTAAGATTCATTGTAAGTAGTACATTATCATGTCATTACAACCATTCCAAACCCTCCCATCCTAAACCCAGCAACACTAATCACTTCATTGTAATGAAAACAGACCAAACAAAGACAAAAGAGATTCAAGAAAATACAGCACAATCATCATCTTCATTCCACCAATAGCTGAGTTCAACCCTTGCAATCCAACCTGCAAACTTTGAATACCAGTATGCAGACCACCTCCCAAGGACCTAACTTCCATCGAAATTTCATGCTTTTCAGTTTCAGCTAGTGTATTTCCCCTAATTGCAGACCAAGCAACATCTGAATTTTTCGGCTCCCAAAATTTAAAGAAATTGCAATCTTCTTTTTCGCACTTGAAGTATAACCTATTTGGATTGCTCGTCGATTCTGAAATTCAAACAATTGCTCTTTTGTTACACTTGCAACACTCGTTCCTAAACTTGATGAAACCTCCATTGATATGACTGGTATTTGAAGTTTCTCTCGTGCGTGATGAATTTGAAGAAGCCATCGCACAACCTGATTCAACATATAAGAAGCCAATTCATAGGATTAAAGTCACAAATACATAAACCCTAGTTTTTAAATTGGGAATTTTTATCTTTCAAAATCTGAAACTTAATCTTTATAATTAATGAAATATGGATATCTTACTTGTTTCCCTACCAATTTCGAGTTCTTCTGTACAAATCTTGAGCGCTACAATAACCAATTCTTCTTACCACTAGGTCGGCCTCATCTATAATGGTGTCGTCCTCAAAATAGAGTGAATGGAGAAGGTCACGTGATTCACCCGTGCCAGGGTGTACCACCAGGTCAACAAGTCAAAGGCCATATCAGCATTTTAATGGCATCAACGTACCACATAAGCTGATTTAACGAAGATTTGGATGGAAATGAGACGGAAGGATGACATGGTAAACTAAGTACTTAAGTTGGGGACGAAATAGTACAAAGATATTCCTTAGTGACAAATAGGTAAAAATGCCAATAGGTCAGTGACGAAGTTGGTACTTAACTCTGTTTAGTTTTAATTAAAAAAACTGAATTTTAAATTATTGCAGTAAATATTTAAATTATTACCGTTACAAAGTTCTCCAATATTTTTTCTATCCCTTATTTCTCTCCATTTATTGTTGTAAAAATTTATCTAATAATTTTTCATTCATCATTATGTAATTTTAAGAATTTCTCCAATAATTACGCCACCAGCACCGCCAACCACCACAACGACCATCATATCAGATTCAAAAAAAACATTATACCAAAATCAATAACAAATCAACCCATTACAACAAATATTTTTTAAAATCACAAGAATGGATCTGGGTCAAAAATAAATTTTTGTACCAAATTCAGATTCAAAAATAAAAATTAAGAAAGAATGGATATGGGTCAGCTTAGGGCAGCGGTCGGCGATCAATAGGGGTCGATGGCGACGGTGGAGGGGGTGGTGGCTGGATCTCGAGAGAACAAAGGCTTGACTGGGGGCGGCTGGGTAGTTGAGCGGATGGGGAGGGGTAAGGCTGCTGTCAGCTTAGGGCAGCGGTCGGCAAGCAATAGGGGTCGATGGCAATGGCGTTGGAGGTGGTGGCTGGATCTCAAGAGAATAGAGGCTTACCTGGGGGAGGCTGGGTAGTTGAGCGGATGGGGAGGGGTAGGGAAGCTGTTTAGGGGGGAGAAGGCAGAGGAAGAAAGAGGGAGAGGTGCGACAGAGGAAGAAAGAGGGAGAAGAAAAAAGAGGTGATGGCCAACGTAGGATGGTGGTGATTGGGGGTGGTCTGTGGCATGGAGAGAGAGAGGGGGTTGGGGTGGCGGCGGCTGGAAAGTAGAGATGGAGGAGGGTTTTCAGATTTCATTTCTTAGTATATATGTATGTATATATGTATGCATATATTTATATTTGTATGGTTTTCGAATTTCATTTCTTACAATTTGACCCCTAAACTTCTATGTCAGCTTCAAGTGTATGCCAACTAATTAGTAATTATTTCATATAAGCAATTTGATGACGTGACCATGCCACATAGGCATATTTAACGGTGTAATGGACGGAAGACTGACGGAAGAACGACATCAACATAAAAAACGAGGTTGAGGGGGAAAACGAAAAAAAATACATTCAGAAACAAAACGAAAAAGTGACTATAGGTTGGGGACAAATAGGTACTTAACTCCTCCACTTATTATTCCGTCAACTTTTCCATTTCTACTTTATTTTTTATATTCATATTTTTTTTAATAATCGTTTAAAGTTAAATTGAGAAGTTTAATTCGAGACAAGATATTAACTTTTTTTAAAGCCTATTCAAAGAAAAGGAAGGAGGGGAAATAATGAAATCCATGTAAAAAATTGTGTGGTATGTCAGATATGGGTAGGGATAGCAACGGGTCGGGTTCGAATCGAATCGATTCTTATTCGAACTCGATTTGAATCTCAAATTCACTGATCCGAACCCGATTCGACCTGAAAACTCAAGAACCCGCGCCTGATCCGAATCGACCCGAATTATATTAAAAGTCTATTTTTTAGCCCATATTTGTTTGAATAAAATTTATTTTTAAGCATAATATTGAATGTTTTATAGAGAATAGTAAAAAATCATCAAAACACTTACAAACACAAACTAGTTAGTAAGCCGTCGAAATCTCGGATTGGACATGGTAAGGCTAATTATGTAATTAGAAAATATAATTGAAAATATGTATTTAAAAGGACAATAAGATTAATTAATAAATTGTAATTTTCTTCGTTTTTAAAAGAAAAGTGGTAGGTATATATAGTCACTATACATATGCATATATAGAGAGAGACAGAGAGATCTACACATATAATTAGTATATCAATATCTCTTATTGCCTAAGTATGAAAAAAAAATTAACGATAATGTGTTGCTTTTACAATAAAAAACAATAAAATGTTTTTTATGTAAGTATTAGTGTATCTATTACAGTTTAGTAATGGATCAAAGAAATAACCAAGAAATATTAAGAGATTCATAAAATAACATATCAATCCCAAATCAAATTTAACAAAAACGCAAATTATTGATCTAATATAAACATTCAAGGAACTTGGATCCTTGTAAATCAGTTTGATCTCCCAACAGTTTGAATGGAGTTCCATCTCGTTTTACACAAACTCAACTCCTTTGGTTAAAATTACTGAAAAAGTCAAATAGCAACCATCCAAATTTGGGTAAAACGCACAAAGTCCTAAAATCAAAAGAATGATTTGAGTGAAACATTATCATAGTTCAGGCAATTCGTGGTGAATGATGCAAAGGAGTGAATATTGCAAGGAAGTACACTCAAAGAACCATCATAGTGGAAAATACATGTTACTCCCAAATGCCTATTAATTATTCGCTAAAACATAGTTAAATTCAAGTCTTACCATCAGAACTACACAATCAAACTTTGAACCATGCCAAACTCGAGCTAAGGTGCTATTTAATCAGATTATCTGTTGATACATAAACAAACAATATCATCTTCAAACTTCAACAAAAGAAGATTTGTTAATTAACCTTGAACCTCTTTATATTCAAGATGACTCTCAGCTAAATAAGGACCCATTCTTCTTCGTGCTGGCGAGGGAATGACCTTTCTGACTTCCATCATCATTACATATTCCCCAATCAAAAGAAACAAAAACAAAACCAAAAAAAATTGAAAGGGTGAAAAAAAGAAATCCAGCTAGTTGATGTATTGGCCGACAAAAATTAGAAGAAAAAAAAGATATGGAAAATTGTTGAATAAATATCTATAATGGTTAAGTTAAATAATTTTGTGAGCGGCTACTGCCTTGGGATAGAAAGCTTACATGCCTTCCCCAGATAAACTGATGTGGGATTGTATAGAATCTCTCCTATTATATGTGCTCCTTTAATCATGTCAGTATTAGAAAGAGATCGACTAATTGCTCCACCAAGAAACTGGAAGAGCATAAGAACATGTCCGTCTTTAAAAGAAAGTAAGTAATCACGTCTATTTTCCACAAAATTAATGAAATAAAATAAAAATCGGACACAAATTATGCTACCACTGAATTTTTCTGCATGAACAATATTTGGTACTGACTGAAAACACAGACCAAATCAACAGGATTTTAATTAAGCAACTAAGAGAAGGGGAAGCTGATTTTACCTTAATTTAACTGCCTTCTCATACTTCTTACAGACAACTAATTAGAAGTATCAGATTGAATAGACAGCATACACCCCATTAAGGTCATAATTTATTTTGAAAAATTTAACGCATTACACATTTCTGCAATAGTTTAGTAAAAGTTTTAGCGAGAGGATCCATCATTTTTCGCTATGAATTGCAGGAGTAATTGGACAAATCTATTCAGACTGAATTACAACATCAAAAGAAAAGTACGACCAAAAAATGTACAGTAACTTTTCTTTCTAATTGAGGCGGCAAGGAAAAAAATTATTAAAATGTTACTTCAACTATGAAAATATTTTTGACATTTCATTAATTGAAGACTTAAACACTATAATTTGGGTAACATAAAATCTAAAGCCTTCTGCCCATCTCCACTGATAAAATTCTCATTTAAGAACAGAGAAAAACAGTTGATATCATCACATATTTAAGTTTCATTATAACTATGAGTCTATGACTAAAAGAAATACAATATTAAACAAACTTACAACATCACGTCCATCTCTCTTCTCTTGCTTGGAGAAGACATTTTGATTATTCAGAGATGTGGAAGAATCCCAAACTGTCAAGTAGTAAGTTTTGTTAAAGCACATTGTATAAGGATGGAGATTAATAACCGAGAGAAAAAACAAACTTATATAGGCTCAAAGGTTAAGATAATCAAAAATAACAATTTGCAAAACTAAATAGCCAAGAAATCAGAAACATTGACATACTTAATCCTAGGATCAAGGCACAAAATGTCTGCATAGACCAAACAAAAAAATAAGAGTAACAAAAGTAAGACAATAGTGATAATGCGATAATTCAGATGTTCCAAATGGTCATCACTTATATTATGCAAGGTGTACATTGATCACTTTAATAGTTGATCTTGTAGATCTAGGCGTAAACAGAATTAAGATATCCAACTGTATTGTGTAGAGGGAACAAAATCTCCGGTTAAAATGTCCATTGCTCCAAACCTAAATGAGTGTCCATTTCCCAAAAAAAATTGTCTGAAATGAGTGTGCATTTTAAAAAAATTACTAAAATCATCTTTAACATACTTCACATTATAAGGTAATATTAAGAGGACTTCTGTATATTTTTACTAAAATTGATTAAAAGTCAAAATATTCAAAATGTCCTTCAAAGTCAAAAATGAACCTTGTAACAAAATCAAGCAATATACATTTTCTATCGGTAACTATTGGTCAAATATGTTTACATGATAGTTACGTGAAAGCAAAACATTGGCTCTAGATAAATTATTATACTTGACACAGATTAATCCTCACGTACCTGACTGGTGTAAATGATAATATAGATATCGTAAGGAAGTACAAAATTAGCAACCCGTCTGAACTGTCAATGTAAGCAAAAAGATATGTCAAAAAACAAATGTGATTCTGAATTTGTGGAAATTACCTCACAATTTGTGAATGATAATATAAATATCGTAAGAAAGTGCAAATTACCTCACAATTTGTGGAAAACTTCTTTATAGACCACATTGGTCATTGTATCGTGTGTTTGACCATATTTTTCACAAATCAAAACTTTGAGCCCCTTCTTGCTAGTAACTCTGGAGATTGTCATATACAATTGAACATGACTAAATACATGCATAGGAAGGTAGAGTCCAGCGTGTGAAAGTGACTGCCCCTGGCTTTTATTTATGGTCATAACAAAGCAGACGACTAATGGAAACAGCCTACGTTGGAACTTGACATGGAATTTTGTCAAATCTGATGGGCCCATAATCATTTTAGTCACAAACACTTTCATGTCAACCTTCTTTCCAGAAAGCATTAATCCTGCTTCAACCACATGTTTTTCTAGATTTGTGACCATCATTCTCGTTCCATTGCATAGCTCTGATGCTTGATCGATGTTCCTTAGTAGCATGACCACACATCTAACCTTCAGACGAATATTATGGTTCGGCAATCCCGAGCATTTAATCGTATTAAGAAACTCAACAGAAAATATATCCTCGTGGCCAGCAATATCTTCGTCCTCCTTGCTGATGCTATCTGAACTCATGTACTCCACCTCTTCATCGGGCAACAATGACATCACATAATCATTGATATTATCTACTATTTCATGTGTTGGTGCCAAAACAACTCTATTATGAAAGAATCCATCAAGAAACATGTTATGTAATATGTTAGATACATATATTCAACGATAGTTGCAATAGGATCAACTACATATCTTATCAGAATGTCATATAGTAGCTTAATATCAACTTCTCCATCATTTTCTCCACCGACATCCCCATCTCCGACCCGTAATATCCATTCAGCAAAATCCCTGGTCTCCAAAGCATTTGAAGAAGATGAACCGACCTGCATATAGACAAAGATTGATATAAAATATTTAAGGACTGAAATAGGGAAACGTAAAATAATGAGAGTTTAATATCAGATGAGTTTACCTGTAATCTCATATTTTTTGTCAATTTAAGAACTTCATACGAATACAAAATTTTAGATGAACTAATGGTAGCATGAACAATATCATGTCTGCTTCCTTTGGGAACAACCTACAATATTTGCCTAGAATCTCCTCCAACCACAACAACTAATCCACCATAGGGCTTATCAGAGAATCGACCATCAGATGTATGCATAATGTCCCTCAAGCTCCTGTCAAGAGCCTCGAAGCAGTGCTTGTAGGTCATTGGAGCCTCATACCAAATTATGAGCTTTGTTTTCTTTAGCACAAACTTCAGAACCCGGTTTGATCTTGCTGCAAGTTGAGCTTTCATCGACCTGGATAGGTATACCGAACTTGGAGCGAGCAGTTTTTCCCCTCGAAAGAAGCAAAGAAGCAATACCGCTAGAAGCCACATGAAGAACTATATTCCTCCTACTTCATAAGGTCGAGGACAACGTCTTCTATATGAAAGTATTTCCCGTGCCTCCATACCCATAAAGAAATATCACTCCACCATTATCACTATCAACTGCAATCATAATCTTATCATAAACCATCTTTTGTTCTTCGGTAAAACATGTATATAATCTATAGTGCTGAGCCTTCATCTCATCTACGTCGTAAGATATTTTATCTAATATTAGCATATTCTCTGCATCACATATGACAAAAGTGTTATGTTTAGGCATATCTTTAAAATTTTGGAGACTGCGTTGCCAATAACTTATCAATTTCAGCCAATGCAAATTTTTTAACTTGCTCGTCACTGAGTGTTAGACCTATATATAAGATATTGATTCACGTTAAGAAGAAAATGCTAAAAAATGATTAATAAAATTGTTAAAAAATAATATATGCAATGTGATACGTTAAATAAGTTTTATGATATTTCATAAAAAAAATATAACATATTAAAACATTTAACATGATTGTTAAAATTCTTTCGATGCTTGTAGATGATATCATCTGACAAAAGTTGCCAAGTTTTATTCCAGACGTCTTGTGGCCTCGACATACTATTAGATAGTAGTAGTACCGTGAATAGTCTTCTTAAGTAATCCGGAGATCCCCATTCATTTGATTTTTTGATTCCATCAACATATTCTTTGTCATCATCTAACAATCCTAGAGCATAACATGTTGCTTTGTAATCATCTTACATAGTGCCATTTACAGTTTTCAAATCATTATGACATGTAGCACCAGCAATATGATTCAACATTATCCTCAAATAGTAGATATCCCCTGAATTCATGGGGACATGGTAAATTCGTTCTATTATTGTGCCTTTATTTCTAGGATGTCATTCTCGTTTTGGCTGATCCTAAACAAAATGCTGCGAAAATTCATAATACTTGCACTGTCGAGCCTCTAGATTCTCACGATTGGTCTTCATAATCACAAAAAATATAAATATCCTTATATTTATTTTTTATTTTTTTCTATTTTTCCAGTAAATATTTTAAACGTAATCTTTCATTTATGGACAAATTATTTTTAAAAAAAATAATTTGGTTTGAGTACTAAGATTCTTCAAAGTTTTCCCCATCCTCTCATCCCCTCTTTCTCTCACCCTACCAGCAACCCCTTTCAACCACCGACCCCTAACCATTCTACAATTCGATGAAGCTTATTAATAATTTCCGGTCACATTTCTCATATCCACTCCCCTTTATCGATTTCATTCTCGATTCCAAATTAATAGAAATCTCAGTTTATACTTCATTATGATCTCCTTTCATCATTTCGCAGCCACCAACACTCTTCCGAATTCCTCTCATGCTCCCTTCATTCAGTGCCATCTTCATTTCCATATAACACCTCCTACACCATCATTAAAGCTGAAATTGAATCAAAAACTTCTCAATTTCAAGTATCTCTTGCACTCTTCTGGGATTTTGGGTATACTCCCATTAGGGCTTTATAGAGTTATATATTTGTACATAATTATCTAATTTCTCTTGTTTGAAATTGAAATTCGAAATCAGAATATTCAAATTTGGGATTGAATCCGAAATCAAAATATTCAAACTTGAGAGTGAAATCCGACTGAAATTCAAGTTGTATAAATAATTAAGAAGGACGAATGAGAAACCTGTTGGGTTTTGAAGTTACAAATGCAGCGGAAGATTTAACAAAGAACATCAAAACCCTAGCCCTAAGATCCGTCTAGCATGAAGAGATTAGAAATTTATATGAAATATAATTTACTTACCTTGAATGCGAATTGTTTGTTCAAAATAGATCTCCAATAGCGAATCTCAAAAACGAATCTCAAAAAACCGTTGATGAAGGTTTTTTATCTTCTCCTTGTTCTTTACCTTGTGATGAATCGACGATCGAAGGCTTTAAGCTTTTGGTGATAAAGTAATCACCCTCTATCGGTAATCCACACTTGAACGGACCAAGAACGCTTCTTGTTTGATTGCTAGATGATCTTCGATTATTGAAACAATTTTCAATAATCAATGGCTAAAAGTGTTTTTGATCTTTGATTCTCAATCTAGATCTCAATTTTAGTGTTTCATAAACCCCAAAATTTCATATGTTATTGGCTGACTAAAGGGTTCTATCTATATCAAATAAAAATCCCTAACTATTAGGGAAAGAAACCTTGTCAAAAACCGAAACCAAACCAACAAAGGAAAAGCTGTACGGACAGTTTTTAGCCGTTGGCACGACTCTTCCCCAAGGGCACGAGTCGTGCCTTATGGCCAAGTATGTCCTGCGTCTTAACGAGCCAGTTCACCAGGTTGCCAAATCAATGGGGCACGAGTCATGCCTGAGGGCACGAGTCATGAGCACGACTCGTCCCACAGGGCACGAGTCATCCCCAATGGACAACTCTCTGATTCTGTCGTCCCTTCGCAAGGCACGACTTGGGCCAATAGGGCACGAGTATCCCTTCAAGCACGAGTCGTGCCATAGGGGACTAGTCATCCCTTGAGCTTAGAATTTACTATTTTAGCCATTTTTAATCCGTTCTTTTGTGTGTGACCCTTTAGGAATTATATTTTATGTTGTTAGTGAGTTGAAACATCAAACTCATAAGACATAAGTGACTTCTAACAAATCATTATGTCCACCCAATTAAATATAACATCAAAACTTGATTCCTTGATAATCAAATGTCATAATCCCTTTATCCACGATGTCTAATTGAACATGAATCATGGTCTATGTCAACTCATTCCATTCAATGCTTTCTCGATTCTGAATATGTTGATAATCCAAATGCATTTGATCTCTATCAAATCACTTGAGTGTGGCCACACATTTCATCAACACTATTCATCGAGGGGCCCAAGCAAACATCTCTCTCAACGAGAGGGATAAATCCCATCTTGACTTATCATTCTTCCCTACAAGAATTCAATCATGCTAACATAGCCCTTATTGCTATCCGATTGAAGATAGTGTTAGACTATATCAAACATAATGTTCATCATGTGGAAGATGATGATAATCTCAGGTTCGAAGGATTCAATGTATGACTATCATGAGATTTAATCATGACAACAGACCATGTCATAAATCTCATAAGTAGGTCATGTCCAATACTTGTTCTCTAGCAAGTATCCATAAGTGTAACGTGCATCTCCATGATTATCCATTACCAACTTATACTAGTTGTTTACAACAACTAGGGATGCAGTTCAATATAATAAACATGTAAACATATAATGAACAAAATAAACATGCTCTAATATAAATGATAAAGACGATTACATAACGACATTGATGATCAGTCATAATTATCAACGGCCTAGGGCATAACACCAACAATCTCCCACTTGCACTAGGCCTAATCTCCTAGGTATCATATACACATGGACCTAACATGACCATCATGCTTCTGCTTGTGCTAGGGTCTTTGTAAGTGGATCCTCAATGTTATCATTGGTTGATACTTTGCATATCTTAACGTCTCCCTTAACAATGAGCTCTCGAATGAGATGGAAATGTCTAAGTATGTGTTTGGATCGCTGATGTGACCTTGGTTCCCTTGTTTGCACAAATGGCACCAACATTGTCCCAATAAAGTTCCATCGGATTAGTGATACTTGGAACATTTCCAAAACACTAATAAACTTCTTGATCCAAACTGCCTCCTTAGCTGCATCGGATGTCGCTAAATATTCGGCCTTAGTTGTAGAATCGACTACGGATTTTTGCTTGGAACTCTTCCAACAAAACCGCACCTCCTATAAGCATAAACACAAATCCTAATTGTGATTTTAAATTAACTTTGTCAGTTTGGAGGCTAGCATCTGTGTAACCCTTACAACGAGATTAACTTCCAACCTTTCAAATACCAAGAACGTATCCTTAGTTCTTCTTAAGTACTTAAGGATCGTCTCAACTGTCATCCAATGGTTCTCAACAGGATCAGATTGGTATCGACTCGTCATGCTTAGAGCATACGTGACATCGAGTCTAGTACAAATCATGGCATACATGATAGATCCAAATGTCGGAGCATATGGAACTTCATTCATCCGCTTTTGCTCACCAGTTGTCATATACAATGAATATTGCCAAGAGTAACACCATGACCCATTGACAAGTTACTTTTCTTAGAATCTTCTAAGAACCTTGTCAATGTGAGTACTTTGACTCAAACCAATTTATCCTTTTAGATCTATCTCTAAAGATCTTGATGCCAAGTATGTAAGCGTCTTTACACATATCTTTCATTGAGAAATCTTTCCTTGACCAAGACTTGACAGTCTTAAGTGTCGATACTTCATTTTCCAATGAGTAAGATATCATTGTCATAAAACAATAGAAATAATACTACGCTCCCACTGAATTTCATGTATACACAAGGTTCATCTTCGTACTTGATGAAGTCAAACTCTTTGACCGATTCATCAAAATGAAGGTTCCAACTCCTTGAAGCATGCTTCAACCCAAAATTGGATCATTGCAACTTGCATACTTTATTAGAATTCCTTGGATTGACAAAACTTCGATTTGTTTACTATACATATCCTTAAGAATCTTTCCTTTTAGGAAAGCCGTTTGACATCCATTTGTCATATCACATAGTCACAATATGTGGTCATAGCAATTGAAATTCTAATAGACTTCGGCATTGTAACTAGTGAAAAGGTTTCAACATAGTCAATACTATGAATTTGCCTAAATCCCTTTGCTACAAACCTTAGCCTTGAAAGTATACACCTTCCATCCATGTCGGTCTTGAAGACCTACTTACACCCTTTAGTTTTTACACCTTTAGGTAGCTCAATCAAGTTCCAAACTTGATTATCAAACATGGATTGTAATTCGGACTCCATGGTTCCTAACCATTTATCTGAATTAGGAGTGGACATCGCCTCAAGATAGGAAGTAGAAAGTTCCAAACTTGATTGTCAAACATGGATTGTAATTCGGACTCCATGGTTCCTAACCATTTATCCGAATTAGGAGTGGACATCGCCTCAAGATAGGAAGTAGAATCGTCATTCTCAATAAGTTCCACTTTATTACTTTCCGATACCAGAAATCAATATTTCTCGAGTTCGGATCGTAACCTATCCGATCTACGATGGACTTGTGCATCTTGAACCGGTTCCACAACTCCTTAGGAACTTGGTTCCGTCTCTACTCTTGGTTTCATGTTATTTTTGGGTTCTTGAATTTCTTAAAGATTAATTTTACTCCCACTAGATTCTTTATTGAGAAACTATTTCTCAAGAAACGAACCATACAGAGCAACAAACATTTTGTTCTCTTTGCGGTTGTAAAATTAATATCCGAAAATAACCTTGTCAGATTTGGCGCTAACTTATCAGAGACAAGTCTCTTCACATAAGCTTCGCAACCCCAAATCCTCATGAAAGACAAACTAGGTTTTCTTCCATGCCACATCTCATGTGGGGCTTAGGAACCGATTTAGTAGGGACTCTGTTCAGTGTAACCGCATCATTTCTAATGCATATCCTCAAAAGAAAACAGGAAGGTCAACTTTGACTCATCATCGAATGAATCATGTCTAACAAGGTTCAATTCCTCCTTTCAGACACACCATACAATGTGGTGTTTCGGGTGGAGTAAACTCAGAAACGATTTCATAGTTTTGAAATGATAGTCAAACTCTTGGCTTAAATATTCTCCACTTCGATCGAATCAAAATATTCAATAGTTTTGCCAAGTTAATTTTGTAATTCATTTTGAAATATTCAAAATATCTCAAATAATTCACTTTTGGACTTCATCAGATAGACACAGTCATATCTAGATAAGTCATTAGTGAATGTAATACAACAACAACAACAACAAAGCCTTAGTCCCAAAATAATTTGAGGTTGGCTAACATGAATCCTCATATGTTTAAAAAAAAAAATCAACCCCCCACATGGATTTTTGACCTCCACTCTGGCCTCTTCAACACCATACTTTCATCTACTCCAAGTAAACTCATATCATTTTCAATCACTCTAATCCAAGTTTGTTTGGGTCTTCCCCTACCCCTCGCCAGTTTATCATTTCTCCACTGTTCTGGCCTCCTAACCGGTGCATCACTCGGTCTCCTTCTCACATGTCCAAACCACCTTAGATGATTTTTCCTCATTTTATCCTCAATGGGCGTAACTCCTACTTTACCTCTGATCACCTCATTCCCCAATCGATCCTTTCTTGTATGACCGCACATCCATCGAAGCATACGCATCTCCGCCACATTCATCTTATGCACGTGACACTATTTCATGGCCCAACATTCGGTGCCGTAAAGCAATACCGGCCTAATTGCCGTGCGGTAGAATTTTCCCTTTAATCTATTGGGCATGCCGCGATCACATAGAAACCCTGTGGCACTCTTCCACTTCAACCAACCTGCTTTAATCCTATGAGCCACATCTTCATCTAATTCTCCATCCTTTTGGATAATGGATCCAAGATAGCGAAAAAAACTCAAAAGTTTGGACAATATTTCCATCAAATGTGACCGCCCCTGCCTCCCTACTTCCAACTCTGCTAAACTTACACTCCAAATATTCAGTCTTGCTTCTGCTTAGTCGAAAACCTCGAGATTCCAAAGTGTGTCTCCACAACTCCAATTTACTTTCAACACCCTCTCTTGTCTCATCAATCAAAGACAATATCATCTGCGAACAACATACACCTTGGTATATCATCTTGGACTGACCTCGTCAATTCGTCTATTATCAAAGCAAAAAGAAAGGGGCTAAGTGTGGAACCTTGATGCACTCCAATCTTTATAGGGAACTTTTCAGTCTTCCCAACACTAGTCTGTACACAAGTACTAACTCCATTATACATGTCCTTGATAATATCAATATATTTCTTTGAAACACCCTTCTTTGCTAATGCCCACCAAAGTACCTCTCTTGGCACTTTATCATACGCCTTCTCCAAATCAATGAAAATCATATGCAAATCTTTCTTTTGATCCCGATATTTCTCCATGGTTTGTCTCATAAGATATATTGCCTCCATAGTCGATCTTCCCGGCATAAACCCAAATTGGTTATCCGAAATATCCACAATTTTTCTCAGCCTTTGTGCAATCACTCTTTCCCAAAGTTTCATAGTATGGCTCATTAGTTTGATCCCCCGATAGTTGGCACAATCTTGGACATCACCTTTGTTCTTATACAAAGGGATCAGAGTACTCTTCAACTACTCCAATGGCATTGTGTTAATTCTCCATATCTTGTTAAATAGCATTGTTAACCAATCTATTCCCCTCTCCTCGAAACATCTCCAAACCTCAATTGGTATACCATCCGGTCCTACAGCTTTCTTTAATCTCATCTTTTTCATTGCCATTTCCACTTCACTCTTTTGAATTCTCCGCATAAAATCTTGATTAACCATACTCGAAGAGATATTTAAATCTCCAATATCCTGCTCTTGACTGCCATTGAACAAGGTATCAAAGTACGAACTCCATCTATCTTTTATCTCTTTATCCCCGACTAGAACTCTTTGGTCTACATCCTTCACAAATTTAATCGTCCCAATATCTCGTGTCCTCTTATCCCTCATACGAGCGATTCTGTAGATGTCCTTTTCCCCTTCTTTTGTATCCAACTTATCATAAAGTTTCTGATTCACATTTGCTCTTGCGTCTCTTACTGCTTTCTTAGCATCTCTTCTAGCTTCCTTATACTTCTCATAGTTCTTGTCGCTCCTACATTTCCCCAATAATTTGTAGCATTCTCGTTTGCCCTTTATTGCTTGTTTTACTTCCTCGTTCCACCATGATGTGTCCTTACTTGGTGGCCCGTTTCCTCTAGATTCTCCAAGGACTTCTTTCGCCACCTCCTTTATGGTATGTTCCATCGTAGTCCAAGTCGAATCTATATCTATATCCTCCATATTATCCGACCAAATACCGATATCGACCATCTTAGCTACAAATTTTTGTTGAGTCTCCCCTTGAAGTCTCAACCACTTGATTCTAGGGTCTACCTGTGGTTTTCTCTTCCTCGAAATTCTCGTACTTCGAAAATCAAGTAGCACCAGTCTATGTTGAGTTGTTGTGCTCTCACACGGAATAACCTTGCAATTTGTATAACTCTTTCTACAAGCATTTCTTACTAAGAAGAAGTCAATCTGACTCGCATTACCTCCACTCCTATAGGACACCAAGTGAGATTCTCTCTTCTTGAACCAAGTGTTTATTATACTCAAGTCATATGCCAACGCAAAGTCCAGGATATTATTTCCTGCTTCATTCCTCTCCCCAAAACTAAAACTTCCATGTATGCTCTCAAAGCCTTATCGACTAGACCCCACATGCCCGTTCAGATCACCACCAATCACTAATTTCTCACTACTAGGTACTTGTTGCACTACCTCCTCCAAATCCTCCCAGAACATTTGTTTAATAGATGCATCCAACCCTACTTGTGGTGCATAGGCAGAAATAATAGTTATAATCTCATCATGTATCACCAGTTTAATGCCCATAATTCGATCACTCTTCCTGTACACTTCCACCACATCATTAATATACTCCTTATCAATAATGATACCCACTCCATTTCTACCCTTATCCTTTCCTGAGTACCAAAGCTTAAAACCCCAAGGCGATATTTCTTTTGCTTTCTCTCCAAAATCTTTCCTTAGTGAATGTAATGAAATACCAAAATCTTCCCCTAGCAATGCTACTCATTGGTCCGCATACATCAGTATGTATTAAGCCCAATAAGTCACTAGCCCTTTCACTACTCTTAGTGTAGGATGGTTTGGTGAAATTACCCGGATTTTCACGCGCGGGACGCGGAAAGGCGGTTGTCTTTCGCGGAGGGTTGGTGTCTGAGACCTCGCTTTTTGGGAAGGAAGAGGAGTCGCCACGCGGTTTTGTATTTTGAGCCCAAACGTTGAGAAACGGCTATAGTGAAAAAGGTGTCATTTTTATTGGTAGCAAAAACTTAGGAAAAGGCTATTTTGAAAATGGGGAGTCATTTTTATTGGTAGCAAAAACGAGTAAAAATCTTTTTAGTACCATAGATTGTTAGGTTCGGAGGTCACGTTACGTTTCGGGAAGAGTATTACGAGATCACCCGAAACGCCTCGTATGACGAGTCTTTCTACCTTTCTCGAAAACGTGTGCGTGTGTGTGTGTGTGTTTGCATTTTGAAATGGGGACTTGAATAACAAACTTAATCTTGGTTTGAATGTCAAACGTTGATTAGGGTCCAGTTTGAAAAGGCGAGCGTTTGAATGACAAACGTCGGTTTTGGAAGTTTTAGGAAAAAGTGCCACGAGAGCTGATTTTAACTGTTTATCTTAAGTGTCAAATGTTGACTTTTAAGAAAAGAGTGTTTGAATGTCAAACGTCGAATTTTTGAGTTTGAAGATGAGCGTTTGATGCCAAACGTCATTTCGCGCATTTTGAAAGAGAGTTCGAATGTCGAACTCCGGTTTTGAACCGGGCGTGTCATTGTTAACGATTTTTACGGGAAAAAACGTATTAAATGATTTGAGTGTCAAAATTTGGCTTTTTAGTTTGAAGATGAGCGTTCCGATGCTAAACGTCATTTCGCACATTTTACAAGAGAGTTCGAATGTCGAACTCCGGTTTTGAACTGGGCATTACATTGTTAACGATTTTTACGAGAAAAAACGTATTAAATGACTTGCAATCAACGAATCGGGTTGCGACTCGGACTTTGAAAGGTAAATACTATCACGATCCAAATGGGTCGGACTTTGTAAATGACAGTATTTAAATTGCAGTATCAACGGAATCAAACGATCCGAAATCGTAAATGACGATCGACGAGCCAAACGACTCGAAATTGTAAATGACGATCGACGAGCCAAACAACTCAGAATTGTAAAGTTGCAAGAAATGTAAATGACGTTCGACGGATCAAACGGTCCGGAATGGTAAATGACAGGAATTTAAATAACGTTCAACGGATCGATCGATCCGGAATTGTAAATGACAAAAATTTAAACGGAACGGGGTCGGAACGCCGTTTTAACCCGTGATTACTTCTCTTATGGGAAAAGAAGAGGATCGAGGGGCTAAAACGTATCGGACCCCGTTAGACGGAGGCGTCTACATTTCAACGATGTTCGTCCGAAACGGTTATAGCGACTGGCGCGTAAACCGAGGCAGAACGAGAGATTAGAGAGAGGGAATTATACCTATGGCTAGGGTCGATTCCTTTGGCTCGGGGGGTGTATACGGGATACGGAAAGTGGTTTGGAACGGTGTTTCGGAGTGGAGGGGGCATATTTGATTGAAATACAAAGTTTTCACGCGAATCGAGATGAAACGGGAGCTCGGGAAGGGGTGAAAAGGGTCTGGGCCGTGGCTATGGTGATTTTGGGGAGTAAATTTGTTGTTGTAAATGACTTTGACAGCCCTTCTATTTATAGGTGAAATTTCAGCATGAGTTCGGCCGGACTTAGCCTGAAATCCAAGGGGTTTTGTGAAACTTTGGAAATTTGAGGGACTTGCTGGCAATTTCTGAGAATCTGCAAAGGAGTCCGACCGGACTTGGACTGCATACCAGGGGTATTTTAGTCTTTTCTCCTTGATTTTTGATTGAAAGGTGACTAGAGGGAGGTGGCATGCAAGCCACGTGTCCCATGAGTCACCAGCCATGTAGGAGTTCGTTCCCGGGTCCCGGTTTTGTCCGTTTTTTAAATAACAGTCTGGAAAATGTCCGAAATGCCCCCGGAAAGTGCCGGGAAGTACGTTTTTCAGGGAAAGCCGTACTTTCACGTGCGATGACGTATGTTAAGTACGTTTCGACATTGGGATGCACGGGGCAGTCCTGGGACGTCTCGTTGGCATGGCAACGGGGAGCTTAACGAGTTCCGATTAACCTGGAGCGGGCCAGTTAACGGATTCTGGTTAACTTTCTAACGGATTTTGACAATCCGGATTTGGGTACTTACAGTTATCCCCTCAGCGACGTCTCTTCCGAAGGAAGTGGGGTCGTTGAAAAAAGATAAGGATCCAAATCGGGATGCCTTACTTTGAAAGACCTGGGCGGTCAGCTGGCTGGACCCTTAGCGAAAGGATTCCTACGTATCCCGAGCGGGAATCAAGCCGATCATAGTTCGTAGGTGCAAGGAGCCGCACGTGGGGACCTTAACCTGAGCGAGACTGTTGGGAGGCGTCTGAACTTGAGAGGAGTCCATTGCGAGGTACCGGAACCTGAATGGAGACTATTGTGAGGCATCTGAACCTGGGATTTCTGAAACCTTCGAGGGCGTTTGGCACCTCAAACTAGAGTTGCTGAACATACGAGGGCGTGTGGAGCCTCAAACCGGAGTTGCTGGAACATACGAGGGCGTGTGGCGCCTCAAACCGGAGTTGCTGAATCGTACGAGGGCGTGTGGCGCCTCAAACCGGAGTTGCGAGGATACGTTTATCCTGAGACGAAGGCGTTCGTGCCTTGGGTGCTGGGCTTACGATGACGGCCAGGTTTATCCTGCTGGGGATAGGGTGGCAACGATGGGAATGGTTGTGTTAAACTGGCGTTATTAACAACTCGAAAGGATTGACGTTTCTTCTTTAGAATCCTGCTGGGGATGAGCATTCGGGCTTACCTTGATGGCCGAAGAGGGATTGTTGCGCGGGCTTACCTTGATGGCCGGTGTAGTGGGACGATCGGGCTTACGACTGGCGGCCGGGGAAGTGAACCGTAGTGAAAACCGATAGAAATTTTAACGTCGGGAGACGGAATTGTAACTGGAATGTCCGGAGACATGATCGAGCGTTTGAATGTCAAACGTCAACTGAGGATTGAATTTAACGTCTGGAGACGGGCGTTAGTGAAAACTAACTGGGAATTTAACGTCTGGAGACGGAAATGTAACTGGAATGTCCGGAGACATGATTGAGCGTTTGAATGTCAAACGTCAACTGAGGATTGAATTTAACGTCTGGAGATGAAAATGTAACTGGAATGTCCGGAGACATGATTGAGCGTTTGAATGTCAAACGTCAACTGAGGATTAAATTTAACGTCTAGAGACGGAAATGTAACTCGAATGTCCGGAGACATGATTGAGCGTTTGAATGTCAAACGTCAACTGAGGATTAAATTTAACGTCTGGAGACGGAAATGTAACTGGAATGTCCGGAGACATGATTGAGCGTTTGAATGTCAAACGTCAACTGAGGATTAAATTTAACGTCTGGAGACGGAAATGTAACTGGAATGTCCGGAGACATGATTGAGCGTTTGAATGTCAAACGTCAACTGAGGATTAAATTTAACGTCTGGAGACGGAAATGTAACTGGAATGTCCGGAGACATGATTGAGCGTTTGAATGTCAAACGTCAACTGGAAATATAACTGGAATGTCCGGAGACATGATTGAGCGTTTGAATGTCAAACGTCAACTGAGGATTGAATTTAACGTCTGGAGACGAGCGTTAGTGAAAACTAACTTGGAATTTAACGTCTGGAGACGAGCGTTAGTGAAAACTAACTGGGAATTTAACGTCTGGAGACGGGCGTTAGTGAAAACTAACTGGGAATTTAACGTCTGGAGACGAGCGTTAGTGAAAACTAACTGGGAATTTAACGTCTGGAGACGAGCGTTAGTGAAAACTAACTGGGGATTTATCCTCGGGGGATGGGGTGTTAGAAATGTCTAACTGGGGATCTTGGGAGAACCATAATTCCAAAGGAGGGATCGAGAGATAGGTACACTTCCCTCAAATTCCATTAATTTTAAGAATGTGCATTCTTTAAATGTTAGAAATTTGACTAGGAAGTGTTAGGGATTTTGGTGCCCGGATTGGGGCTTTTGACTTTGCTATGAACCTTTGTCGAAATTGACTAGGATGTAGTTCAATTGACACTATGGGTAGATGACATAAAAATTTTGGTTGCAAAATTCCATGTCTAGATGCATTTTCCAAAATTAAAGTAGCTTTAATTCGGGACGGAGTAAATTTTCGAAATGTTCGAAAGGATTTGAAAGTTCCGAATTCGACGGATTTTTCGAAGGGTTTTGAAAGTTTCGGATTCGACGGAGTTTTCGAAATGCTTTGAAAATTTCGGATTCGAAGGAGTTTTCGAAGGGTTTTGAAAGTTCCGGATACGACGGAGTTTTCAAAATGCTTTGAAAGTTCCGGATTCGACGGAGTTTTCGAAATGCTTTGAAAGTTCCGGATTCGACGGAGTTTTCGAAAGGATGGAAATATTTTAGGAAATGAATGAGAACCGTATCTGCATTGCATCCTTTTGACATGCGTTCGTGCATTCTGTTGATGTCGCTTCTGTGCTAAACGTATTATTGCTTTGTTCACCTGCAGGGGCGAGGGACGGTTGATGTTCACAACCAGAAGAGTCGGGGAGCCTTTGAGGTAGTGCGAGCGCTGTGGGAGGTACTTCCGGACGAGGCTCGAGAGGGAGAGAGGAGTCCACGGCAGCTGGTGGTCGACTCCGGATTGGCTGGCTTCATCAGTGCGGTGGCTGTGATAGCCGCGACGCAGAGGGCGAGGTCTATGTATGTAGCTCTGAGCGAGTACTGGTGGGATACGACCCACACTTTTCATTTCAGATGGGGGGAGGCGACGGTGACTCCCACTGATTTTACTGCTATCACTGGGTTGCCGACCTACGGCAACGCGCTGGTGTGGGTGGATGGTTATACCCCGGGGCAGTTGTCGGAGCTGCTGGGTTTTGATATCACCGATGCCAGGGGCTTAGGTATTCGGTACAGGCCGATGGAGAGGCATCTGCAGACAGGTATTGCTGATTACTTGGGTGGATCTCTGAGGATGACCGCGGAGCGCCTGGCTCGAGGGTTCATTTGGTTCGCGTTGTCAGCGACTTTGTTCCCGACTTCCAACACATCCTGTCACTTCCCTTTGCTCGGGTCGCTGACAGACTTGGATGCCGTGAGGGGGTATGCATGGGGGGAGGCTGGACTGGCCGAGCTCTACCACTCCTTGGACAGATTCTCGCGGGGAGAGGAGAGTTCCTTGAGCTGTTTCTCGTTTGCTTTGGATGTAAGTTCACATCTTTTTCTCTTCCTTGTCTCTTTTATGTACTCGTATGTATCTGCTCTGTAGCTGATATAACTTTCCATTTGCTTGACAGGTCTGGTGCTATGAGGTGTTCAGCCCGCAGCTGTGGGATATTAGGGAGGCGTACCGACCCATGTTCCCCGCCATGCTGGTTTGGCAGAAGAGGGCGAAGAAGGCGGTGTCATCGAGGGTGGGCACTCGACTGTCGTACGAGGAGGTGTCCCAGGCCCTGAGCCGTGAGTTCTTCGAGCGAATCCGGCTAACATGGTGGAGTCGGTTCCACATGGGCGTGGTTCAGGTTGCTAGTGAGGTGATGCGGCGGCGGAATCTCCTGGTGGGACTTCACTGCGATGCTATGTATCTGGGGGAGAGGGTGACCCGTCAGTATGGCCCCGGGTCACTTCCGATGGTGCCGGTGGATCCGCCTCTGCACATGCAGCATCCTCTGTCGATACCGATAGAGGAATTGGAGTGGTATAGACAGGATGTGTTCTATACCGAGTATGTCATAGCGGGAGCCGACTATGACACTTTCTTGAGGATGAGGCTGAGGAGCCCACAGGTGCAGCACAGGGAGGGCGAGGGCCCTGGATATCCCCGAGATCTCCCGCTCCCACGCGCTAGGCTGGCGAACGAGGGGCTGGACGGTTCACGCAGGCGACTGGTGATCCCGCTCCCGGATGAACCGAGACCTCAGTATAGGGTGGACCCTAACACTTCGGTGAGCACTTTTGATTTTCTGCATTTGATAGTAGCATTCTGCAAATGTTGCATCTGTACTTTCTGCTTGTCTTTTGATGACTTTCCTGGTTCGCAGGTGTCTGGCCGTGCGTACAACGAGGCTATGAGACTGGTGGACGGGTGGGCTGCCTACGCTAGGAGGCTCGTGGCGTTCATGATGTGCAGTTCCCGGAGGAGCGTGGACGTTCGTGAGCCGAGGCCGTCTAGGCCGAGAGGTTCGCCTGCTCCCACGGCTGGTGGAGAGGACTTTGCGCAGGGATTTGGCCAGTTCGCGGGCGGAACGGCTGGGTTTGGAGCTCATCCTCCTTCGCACTCGGGGCACGAGAGGGGAGAGTCCTCGAGTTCGCAGACGCCGAGGAGGCCTTTTGCTCTTCACTGAGTGTTAGACCTATATATAAGAAATTGATTCACGTTAAGAAGAAAATGCTAAAAAATGATTAATAAAATTCTTAAAAAATAATATATGCAATGTGATACGTTAAATAAGTTTTATGATATTTCATAAAAAAAATATAACATATTAAAACATTTAACATGATTGTTAAAATTCTTTCGATGCTTGTAGATGATATCATCTGACAAAAGTTGTCAAGTTTTATTCCAGACGTCTTGTGGCCTCGACATACTATTATATAGTAGTAGTACCGTGAATAGTCTTCTTAAGTAATCCGGAGATCCCCATTCATTTGCTTTTTTGATTCCATCAACATATTCTTTGTCATCATCTAACAATCCTAGAGCATAACATGTTGCTTTGTAATCATCTTACATAGTGCCATTTACAGTTTTCAAATCATTATGACATGTAGCACCAGCAATATGATTCAACATTATCCTCAAATAGTAGATATCCCCTGAATTCATGGGGACATGGTAAATTCGTTCTATTATTGTGCCTTTATTTCTAGGATGTCATTCTCGTTTTGGCTGATCCTAAACAAAATGCTGCGAAAATTCATAATACTTGCACTGTCGAGCCTCTAGATTCTCACGATTGGTCTTCATAATCACAAAAAATATAAATATCCTTATATTTATTTTTTATTTTTTTCTATTTTTCCAGTAAATATTTTAAATGTAATCTTTCATTTATGGACAAATTATTTTTAAAAAAAATAATTTGGTTTGAGTACTAAGATTCTTCAAAGTTTTCCCCATCCTCTCATCCCCTCTTTCTCTCACCCTACCAGCAACCCCTTTCAACCACCGACCCCTAACCATTCTACAATTCGATGAAGCTTATTAATAATTTCCGGTCACATTTCTCATATCCACTCCCCTTTATCGATTTCATTCTCGATTCCAAATTAATAGAAATCTCAGTTTATACTTCATTATGATCTCCTTTCATCATTTCGCAGCCACCAACACTCTTCTGAATTCCTCTCATGCTCCCTTCATTCAGTGCCATCTTCATTTCCATATAACACCTCCTACACCGTCATTAAAGCTGAAATTGAATCGAAAACTTCTCAATTTCAAGTATCTCTTGCACTCTTTTGGGATTTTGGGTATACTCCCATTAGGGTTTTATAGAGTTATATATTTGTACATAACTGTAGCATGAAAATTCAAAAGCTTTTTTCAATTCAAAACTTTTAAAATATGAACTCCAGTAAAATTATTTTAATTAATTGCAATATCACATCCATTATGTCCATGTAATCACAATTGATGTCACAACTGTGCTATACTCACAAAGAAATTAGTGGATTAACTTAAACAAAACATTAAACATGTACATATGTGAAAACTAATAAAATTCACATTTTTTTCCAAAATAATCAGAAATAAAAAAATACCAAATGAAATCACAATCTACCAAATAAAATCTTGGTCAACCATCCCCCTCAATCTACCCACAATAATGTAAACCGGGTAAAAAATAGCAAATACTGTTAGGAGTATTAAACCAATACATCATGCTCAATTGAAAAAATAGAATTAAATGTTTGAAATAAAATGATAATCTCTCCTTCTTTCTTGCCTAATTATCTAATTTCTCTTGTTTGAAATTGAAATTCGAAATCAGAATATTCAAATTTGGGATTGAAATCCGAAATCAAAATATTCAAACTTGAGAGTGAAATCCGACTGAAATTCAAGTTGTATAAATAATTAAGAAGGACGAATGAGAAACCTGTTGGGTTTTGAAGTTACAAATGCAGCGGAAGATTTAACAAAGAACATCAAAACCCTAGCCCTAAGATCCGTCTAGCATGAAGAGATTAGAAATTTATATGAAATATAATTTACTTACCTTGAATGCGAATTGTTTGTTCAAAATAGATCTCCAATAGCGAATCTCAAAACGAATCTCAAAAAACCGTTGATGAAGGTTTTTTATCTTCTCCTTGTTCTTTACCTTGTGATGAATCGACGATCGAAGGCTTTAAGCTTTTGGTGATAAAGTAATCACCCTCTATCGGTAATCCACACTTGAACGGACCAAGAACACTTCTTGTTTGATTGCTAGATGATCTTCGATTATTGAAACAATTTTCAATAATCAATGGCTAAAAGTGTTTTTGATCTTTGATTCTCAATCTAGATCTCAATTTTAGTGTTTCATAAACCCCAAAATTTCATATGTTATTGGCTGACCAAAGGGTTCTATCTATATCAAATAAAAATCCCTAACTATTAGGGAAAGAAACCTTGTCAAAAACCAAAACCAAACCAGCAAAGGAAAAGCTGTACGGACAGTTTTTAGCCGTTGGCACGACTCTTCCCCAAGGGCACGAGTCGTGCCTTATGTCCAAGTATGTCATGCGTCTTAACGAGCCAGTTCACCAGGTTGCCAAATCAATGGGGCACGAGTCATGCCTGAGGGCACGAGTCATGAGCACGACTCGTCCCACAGGGCACGAGTCGTCCCCAATGGACAACTCTCTGATTCTTTCGTCCCTTCGCAAGGCACGACTTGGGCCAATAAGGCACGAGTATCCCTTCAAGCACGAGTCATGCCATAGGGGACTAGTCATCCCTTGAGCCCAGAATTTACTATTTTAGCCATTTTTAATATGTTCTTTTGTGTGTGACCCTTTAGGAATTATATTTTATGTTGGTAGTGAGTTGAAACATCAAACTCATAAGACATAAGTGACTTCTAGCAAATCATTATGTCCACCCAATTAAATATAACATCAAAACTTGATTCCTTGATAATCAAATGTCATAATCCCTTTATCCACGATGTCTAATTGAACATGAGTCATGGTCTATGTCAACTCATTCCGTTCAATGCTTTCTCGATTCTGATTATGTTGATAATCCAAATGCATTTGATCTCTATTAAATCACTTGAGTGTGGCCACACATTTCATCAACACTATTCATCGAGGGGCCCAAGCAAACATCTCTCTCAACGAGAGGGACAAATCCCATCTTGACTTATCATTCTTCCCTACAAGAATTCAATCATGCTAACATAGCCCTTATTGCTATCCGATTGAAGATAGTATTAGACTATATCAAACATAATGTTCATCATGTGGAAGATGATGATAATCTTAGGTTCGAAGGATTCAATGTATGACTATCATGAGATTTAATCATGACAACAGACCATGTCATAAATCTCATAAGTAGGTCATGTCCAATACTTGTTCTCTAGCAAGTATCCATAAGTGTAACGTGCATCTCCATGATTATCCATTACCAACTTATACTAGTTGTTCACATCAACTAGGGATGCAGTTCAATATAATAAACATGTAAACATATAATTAACAAAATAAACATGCTCTATAATAAATGATAAAGACGATTACATAACGACATTGATGATCAGTCATAATTATCAACGGCCTAGGGCATAACACCAACAATCTCCCACTTGCACTAGGCCCAATCTCCTAGGTATCATATACCCATGGACCTAACATGACCATCATGCTTCTGCTTGTGCTAGGGTCTTTGTAAGTGGATCCTCAATGTTATCATTGGTTGATACTTTGCATATCTTAACGTCTCCCTTAACAATGAGCTCTCGAATGAGATGGAAATGTCTAAGTATGTGTTTGGATCGCTGATGTGACCTTGGTTCCTTTGTTTGCACAAATGGCACCAACATTGTCCCAATAAAGTTCCATCGGATTAGTGATACTTGGAACATTTCCAAAACACTAATGAACTTCTTGATCCAAACTGCCTCCTTAGCTGCATCGGATGTCGCTAAATATTCGGCCTTAGTTGTAGAATCGGCTACGGATTTTTGCTTGGAACTCTTCCAACAAAACCGCACCTCCTATAAGCATAAACACAAATCCTAATTGTGATTTTAAATTAACTTTGTCAGTTTGGAGGCTAGCATCTGTGTAACCCTTACAACGAGATTAACTTCCAACCTTTCAAATACCAAGAACGTATCCTTAGTTCTTCTTAAGTACTTAAGGATCGTCTCAACTGTCATCCAATGGTTCTCAACAGGATCAGATTGGTATCGACTCGTCATGCTTAGAGCATACGTGACATCGAGTCTAGTACAAATCATGGCATACATGATAGATCCAAATGTCGGAGCATATGGAACTTCATTCATCCCCTTTTGCTCACCAGTTGTCATAGACAATGAATATTGCCAAGAGTAACACCATGACCCATTGACAAGTTACTTTTCTTAGAATCTTCTAAGAACCTTGTCAATGTGAGTACTTTGACTCAAACCAATTTATCCTTTTAGATCTATCTCTATAGATCTTGATGCCAAGTATGTAAGCGGCTTTACCCATATCTTTCATTGAGAAACCTTTCCTTGACCAAGACTTGACAGTCTTAAGTGTCGATACTTCATTTTCCAATGAGTAAGATATCATTGTCATAAAACAATAGAAATAATACTACGCTCCCACTGAATTTTATGTATACACAAGGTTCATCTTCGTACTTGATGAAGTCAAACTCTTTGACCGATTCATCAAAATGAAGGTTCCAACTCCTTGAAGCATGCTTCAACCCAAAATTGGATCATTGCAACTTGCATACTTTATTAGAATTCCTTGGATCGACAAAACTTCGATTTGTGTACTATACATATCCTTAAGAATCTTTCCTTTTAGGAAAGCCGTTTGACATCCATTTGTCATATCACATAGTCACAATATGTGGTCATAGCAATTGAAATTCTAATAGACTTCGGCATTGTAACTAGTGAAAAGGTTTCAACATAGTCAATACTATGAATTTGCCTAAATCCCTTTGCTACAAACCTTAGCCTTGAAAGTATACACCTTTCATCCATGTCGGTCTTGAAGACCTACTTACACCCTTTAGTTTTTACACCTTTAGGTAGCTCAATCAAGTTCCAAACTTGATTATCAAACATGGATTGTAATTCGGACTCCATGGTTCCTAACCATTTATCCGAATTAGGAGTGGACATCGCCTCAAGATAGGAAGTAGAAAGTTCCAAACTTGATTGTCAAACATGGATTGTAATTCGGACTCCATGGTTCCTAACCATTTATCCGAATTAGGAGTGGACATCGCCTCAAGATAGGAAGTAGAATCGTCATTCTCAATAATTTCCACTTTATTACTTTCTGATACCAGAAATCAATATTTCTCGAGTTCGGATCGTAACCTATCCGATCTACGATGGACTTGTGCATCTTGAACCGGTTCCACAACTCCTTAGGAACTTGGTTCCGTCTCTACTCTTGGTTTCATGTTATTTTTGGGTTCTTGAATTTCTTCAAGATTAATTTTACTCCCACTAGATTCTTTATTGAGAAACTATTTCTCAAGAAACGAACCATACAGAGCAACAAACATTTTGTTCTCTTTGCGGTTGTAAAATTAATATCCGAAAATAACCTTGTCATATTTGGCGCTAACTTATCAGAGACAAGTCTCTTCACATAAGCTTCGCAACCCCAAATCCTCATGAAAGACAAACTAGGTTTTCTTCCATGCCACATCTCATGTGGGGCTTAGGAACCGATTTAGTAGGGACTCTGTTCAGTGTAACCGCATCATTTCTAATGCATATCCTCAAAAGAAAACAGGAAGGTCAACTTTGACTCATCATCGAATGAATCATGTCTAACAAGGTTCAATTCCTCCTTTCAGACACACCATACAATGTGGTGTTCCGGGTGGAGTAAACTCAGAAACGATTTCATAGTTTTGAAATGATAGTCAAACTCTTGGCTTAAATATTCTCCACTTCGATCGAATCGAAATATTCAATAGTTTTGCCAAGTTAATTTTGTAATTCATTTTGAAATATTCAAAATATCTCAAATAATTCACTTTTGGACTTCATCAGATAGACACAGTCATATCTAGATAAGTCATTAGTGAATGTAATACAACAACAACAACAACAACAAAGCCTTAGTCCCAAAATAATTTGAGGTCGGCTAACATGAATCCTCATATGTTTAAAAAAAAATCAACCCCCCACATGGATTTTTGACCTCCACTTCGGCCTCTTTAACACCATACTTTCATCCACTCCAAGTAAACTCATATCATTTTCAATCACTCTAATCCAAGTTTGTTTGGGTCTTTCCCTACCCCTTGCCATTTTATCATTTCTCCACTGTTCTGGCCTCCTAACCGGTGCATCACTCGGTCTCCTTCTCACATGTCCAAACCACCTTAGATGATTTTTCCTCATTTTATCCTCAATGGGCGCAACTCCTACTTTACCTATGATCACCTCATTCCCCAATCGATCCTTTCTTGTATGACCGCACATCCATCGAAGCATACGCATCTCCGCCACATTCATCTTATGCACGTGACACTGTTTCATGGCCCAACATTCGGTGCCGTAAAGCAATACCGGCCTAATTGTCGTGCGGTAGAATTTTCCCTTTAATCTATTGGGCATGCCGCGATCACATAGAAACCCTGTGGCACTCTTCCACTTCAACCAACCTGCTTTAATCCTATGAGCCACATCTCCATCTAATTCTCCATCCTTTTGGATAATGGATCCAAGATAGCAAAAAAACTCAGAAGTTTGGACAATATTTCCATCAAATGTGACCGCCCCTGCCTCCCTACTTCCAACTCTGCTAAACTTACACTCCAAATATTCAGTCTTGCTTCTGCTTAGTCGAAAACCTCGAGATTCCAAAGTGTGTCTCCACAACTCCAATTTACTTTCAACACCCTCTCTTGTCTCATCAATCAGCACAATATCATCTGCGAACAACATACACCTTGGTATATCATCTTGGACTGACCTCGTCAATTCGTCTATTATCAAAGCAAAAAGAAAGGGGCTAAGTGCGGAACCTTGATGCACTCCAATCTTTATAGGGAACTCTTCAATCTTCCCAACACTAGTATGTACACAAGTACTAACTCCATTATACATGTCCTTGATAATATCAATATATTTCTTTGAAACACCCTTCTTTGCTAATGCCCACCAAAGTACCTCTCTTGGCACTTTATCATACGCCTTCTCCAAATCAATGAAAATCATATGCAAATCTTTCTTTTGATCCCGATATTTCTCCATGGTTTGTCTCATAAGATATATTGCCTCCATAGTCGATCTTCCCGGCATAAACCCAAATTGGTTATCCGAAATATCCATAATTTTTCTCAGCCTTTGTGCAATCACTCTTTCCCAAAGTTTCATAGTATGGCTCATTAGTTTGATCCCCCGATAGTTGGCACAATCTTGGACATCACCTTTGTTCTTATATAAAGGGATCAGAGTACTCTTCCACTACTTCAATGGCATTGTGTTAATTCTCCATATCTTGTTAAATAGCATTGTTAACCAATCTATTCCCCTCTCCCCGAAACATCTCCAAACCTCAATTGGTATACCATCCGGTCCTACAGCTTTCTTCAATCTCATCTTTTTCATTGCCATTTCCACTTCACTCTTTTGAATTCTCCGCATAAAATCTCGATTAACCATACTCGAAGAGATATTTAAATCTCCAATATCCTGCTCTTGACTACCATTGAACAAGGTATCAAAGTACGAACTCCATCTATCTTTTATCTCTTTATCCCCGACTAGAACTCTTTGGTCTACATCCTCACACATTTAACCGTCCCAATATCTCGTGTCGTCTTATCCCTCATACGAGTGATTCTGTAGATGTCCTTTTCCCCTTCTTTTGTATCCAACTTATCATAAAGTTTATGATTCACATTTGCTCTTGCGTCTCTTACTGCTTTCTTAGCATCTCTTCTAGCTTCCTTATACTTCTCATAGTTCTTGTCGCTCCTACATTTCCCCAATAATTTGTAGCATTCTCGTTTGCCCTTTATTGCTTGTTTTACTTCCTCGTTCTACCATGATGTGTCCTTACTTGGTGGCCCGTTTCCTCTAGATTCTCCAAGGACTTCTTTCGCCACCTCCTTTATGGTATGTTCCATCTTAGTCCAAGTCGAATCTATATCCATATCCTCCATATTATCTGACCAAATACCGATATCGACCATCTTAGCTACAAATTTTTGTTGAGTCTCCCCTTGAAGTCTCCACCACTTGATTCTAGGGTCTACCTGTGGTTTTCTCTTCCTCGAAATTCTCGTACTTCAAAAATCAAGTACCACCAGTCTATGTTGAGTTGTTGTGCTCTCACACGGAATAACCTTGCAATCTGTATAACTCTTTCTACAAGCATTTCTTACTAAGAAGAAGTCAATCTGACTCGCATTACCTCCACTCCTATAGGACACCAAGTGAGATTCTCTCTTCTTGAACCAAGTGTTTATTATACTCAAGTCATATGCCAACGTAAAGTCCAGGATACTATTTCCTGCTTCATTCCTCTCCCCAAAACCAAAACCTCCATGTATGCTCTCAAAGCCTTATCGACTAGATCCCACATGCCCGTTCAGATCACCACCAATCACTAATTTCTCACTACTAGGTACTCGTTGCACTACCTCCTCCAAATCCTCCCAGAACACTTGTTTAATAGATGCATCCAGCCCTACTTGTGGTGCATAGGCGAAAATAATAGTTATAATATCATCACGTATCACCAGTTTAATGCCCATAATTCGATCACTCTTCCTGTACACTTCCACCACATCATTAATATACTCCTTATCAATAATGATACCCACTCCATTTCTACCCTTATCCTTTCCTGAGTACCAAAGCTTAAAACCCCAAGACGATATTTCTTTTGCTTTCTCTCCAAAATCTTTCCTTAGTGAATGTAATGAAATACCAAAATCTTCCCCTAGCAATGCTACTCATTGGTCCGCATACATCAGTATGTATTAAGCCCAATAAGTCACTAGCCCTTTCACTACTCTTAGTGTAGGATGGTTTGGTGAAATTACCCGGATTTTCGCACGCGGGACGCGGAAAGGCGGTTGCCTTTCGCAGAGGGTTGATGTCTGAGACCTCGCTTTTCGGGAAGGAAGAGGAGTCGCCACGCGGTTTTGTATTTTGAGCCCAAACGTTGAGAAACGGCTATAGTGAAAAAGGTGTCATTTTTACTGGTAGCAAAAACTTAGGAAAAGGCTATTTTGAAAATGGGGAGTCATTTTTATTGGTAGCAAAAACGAGTAAAAATCTTTTTAGTACCATAGATTGTTAGGTTCGGAGGTCACGTTACGTTTTGGGAAGAGTATTACGAGATCACCCGAAATGCCTCGTATGACGAGTCTTTCTACCTTTCTCGAAAACGTGTGCGTGTGTGTGAATGTGTTTGCATTTTGAAACGGGGGCTTGAATGATAAGCTTAATCTTGGTTTGAATGTCAAACGTTGATTAGGGTCCAGTTTGAAAAGGCGAGCGTTTGAATGACAAACGTCAGTTTTGGAAGTTTTAGGAAAAAGTGACACGAGAGCTGATTTTAACTGTTTATCTTAAGTGTCAAATGTTGACTTTTAAGAAAAGAGCGTTTGAATGTCAAACGTCGGATTTTTGAGTTTGAAGATGAGCGTTTAAATGCCAAACGTCATTTTGCGCATTTTGAAAGAGAGTTCAAATGTCGAACTCCGGTTTTGAACCGGGCGTGTCATTGTTAACGATTTTTACGGGAAAAACGTATTAAATGATTTGAGTGTCAAAATTCGGCTTTTTAGTTTGAAGATGAGCGTTCCGATGCTAAACGTCATTTCGCGCATTTTGAAAGAGAGTTCGAATGTCGAACTCCGGTTTTGAACCGGGCATTACATTGTTAACGATTTTTACGGGAAAAAACGTATTAAATGACTTGCAATCAACGAATCGGGTTGCGACTCAGACTTTGAAAAGTAAATACTATCACGATCCAAACGGGTCGGACTTTGTAAATGACAGTATTTAAATTGCAGTATCAACGAAATCAAACGATCCGGAATCGTAAATGACGATCGACGAGCCAAACGACTCGAAATTGTAAATGACGATCGACGAGCCAAACAACTTGGAATTGTAAAGTTGCAAGAAATGTAAATGACGTTTGACGGATCAAACGGTCCGGAATGGTAAATGACAGGAATTTAAATAACGTTCAACGGATCGATCGATCCGGAATTGTAAATGACAAAAATTTAAACGGAATGGGGTCGGAACGCCGTTTTAACCCGTGATTACTTCTCTTACAGGAAGAGAAGAGGATCGAGGGGCTAAAATGTATTGGACCCCATTAGACGGAGTCGTCTACATTTCAACAATGTTCGTCTGAAACGGTTATAGCGACTGGCGCGTAAACCGAGGCGGAACGAGAGATTAGAGAGAGGGAGTTATACCTATGGCTAGAGTCGACTCCTTTGGCTCGGAGGGTGTATATGGGATACGGAAAGTGGTTTGGAACGGTGTTTCAGAGTGGAGGGGGCATATTTGATCGAAATACGAAGTTTTCACGCGAATCGAGACGAACCGGGAGCTCGGAAAGGGGTGAAAAGGGTTTGGGCCGTGGCTGTGGTGATTTTGGGGAGTAAATTTGTTGTTGTAAATGGCTTTGACAACCCTTCTATTTATAGGTGAAATTTCAGCACGAGTCTGGCCGGACTTAGCCTGAAATCCATGGGGGTTTTGTGAAACTTTGAAAATTTGAGGGACTTGCTGGCAATTTCTGAGAATCTTCAAAGGGTCGGACTTGGACTGCATACCAGGGGTATTTTTGTCTTTTATCCTTGATTTTTGATTGAAAGGTGACTAGAGGGAGGTGGCATGCAAGCCACGTGTCCCATGAGTCACCAGCCATGTGGGAGTTCGTTCTCGGGTCCCGGTTTTGTCTGTTTTTTTTAAATAACAGTCTGGAAAATGTCCGAAACGCCCCCGGAAAGTGCCGAGAAGTACGTTTTTCAGGGAAAGTCGTACTTTCACGTGCGATGACGTGTGTTAAGTACGTTTCGACATTGGGATGCGCGGGGCAGTCCCGGGACGTCTCGTTGGCATGGCAACGGGGAGCTTAACGAGTTCCGGTTAACCTGGAGCGGGCCAGTTAACGGATTCTGGTTAACTTTCTAACGGATTTCGACGATCCGGATTTGGGTACTTACAGTTAGCCCCTCAGCGACGTCTCTTCCGAAGGAAGTGGGGTCATTGAAAAAAGATAAGGATCCAAATCGGGATGCCTTACTTTGAAAGACCTGGGCGGTCAGCTGGCTGGACCCTTAGCGAAAGGATTCCTACGTATCCCGAGTGGGAATCAAGCCGATCGTAGTTCGTAGGTGCAAGGAGCCGCACGTGGGGACCTTGACCTGAGCGAGACTGTTGGGAGGCGTCTGAACTTAAGAGGAGACCATTGCGAGGTACCGGAACCTGAATGGAGACTATTGTGAGGCGTCTGAACCTGGGATTTCTGAAACCTTCGAGGGCGTGTGGCGCCTCAAACCAGAGTTGTTGAACATACGAGGGCGTGTGGCGCCTCAAACCGGAGTTGCTGGAACATACGAGGGCGTGTGGCGCCTCAAACCGGAGTTGATGAATCGTACGAGGGCGTGTGGCGCCCAAACTTGAGTTGCGAGGATACGTTTATCCTGAGACGAAGGCGTTCGTGCCTTGGGTGTTGGGCTTACGATGACGGCCAGGTTTATCCTGCTGGGGATAGGGTGGCAACGATGGGAATGGTTGTGTAAAACTGGCGTTATTAACAACTCAAAAGGATTGATGTTTCTTCTTTAGAATCCTGCTGGGGATGAGCATTCGGGCTTACCTTGATGGCCGAAGAGGGATCGTTGCGCGGGCTTACCTTGATGGTCGCTATAGTGGGACGATCGGGCTTACGACTGGCGGCCGGGGAAGTGAACCGTAGTGAAAACCGATAAAAATTTTAACGTCGGGAGACGGAATTGTAACTGGAATGTCCGGAGACATGATCGAGCGTTAATGTCAAACGTCAACTGAGGATTGAATTTAACGTCTGGAGACGGGCGTTAGTGAAAACTAACTGGGAATTTAACGTCTGGAGACGGAAATGTAACTGGAATGTCCGGAGACATGATTGAGCGTTTGAATGTCAAACGTCAACTGAGGATTGAATTTAACGTCTGGAGACGGAAATGTAACTGGAATGTCCGGAGACATGATTGAGCGTTTGAATGTCAAACGTCAACCGAGGATTAAATTTAACGCCTGGAGACGAAATGTAACTGAATGTCCTGAGACATGATTGAGCTGAATGTCAAACGCCAACCGAGGATTAAATTTAACGTCCTGGAGACGGAAATGTAACTGAATGTCCGGAGACATGATTGAGCGTTTGAATGTCAAACGTCAACTGAGGATTAAATTTAACGTCTGGAGACAAATGTAATCGGGAATGTCCGAGACATGATTGAGCGTTTGAATGTCAAACGCCAACCGAGGATTGAATTTAATGGAGACGATGCGAATGTCAGACATGATTGAGCGAATGTCAAACGCCAATCGGAAATGTAATCGGAATGTCCGGAGACATGATTGAGCGTTTGAATGTCAAACGCCAACCGAGGATTGAATTTAACGTGGAGACGAGCTAAAGTGAAAACTAACTGGAATTTAACGTCTGGAGACGAGCGTTAGTGAAAACTAATCGGGAATTTAACGCCTGAGACGGCTAGTGAAAACTAATCGGGAATTTAACGCTCGAGACGGGCGTTAGTGAAAACTAATCGGGAATTTAACGTCTGGAGACGAGCGTTAGTGAAAACTAACTGGGAATTTAACGTCTGGAGACGAGCGTTAGTGAAAACTAACTGGGGATTTATCCTCGGGGGATGGGGTGTTAGAAATGTCTAACTGGAGATCTAGGGAGAACCATAATTCCAAAGGAGGGATCGAGAGACAGGTACACTTTCCTCAAATTCCATTAATTTTAAGAATGTGCATTCTTTAAATGTTAGAAATTTGACTAGGAAGTGTTAGGGATTTTGGTGTCCGGATTGGGGCTTTTGACTTTGCTATGAACCTTTGTCGAAATTGACTAGGATGTAGTTCAATTGACACTATGGGTAGATGACATAAAAATTTTGGTTGCAAAATTCCATGTCTAGATGCATTTTCCAAAATTAAAGTAGCTTTAATTCGGGACGGAGTAAATTTTCGAAATGTTCGAAAGGATTTGAAAGTTCCGAATTCGACGGAGTTTTCGAAGGGTTTTGAAAGTTCCGAATTCAACGGAATTTTCGAAATGCTTTGAAAATTCCGGATTCGACGGAGTTTTCGAAGGGTTTTGAAAGTTCCGGATTCGACGGAGTTTTCGAAATGCTTTGAAAGTTCCGGATTCGACGGAGTTTTCGAAAGGATGGAAATATTTTAGGAAATGAATGAGAACCGTATCTGCATTGCATCCTTTTGACATGCGTTCGTGCATTCTGTTGATGTCACTTCTGTGCTTAACGTATTATTGCTTTGTTCACCTGCAGGGGCGAGGGACGATTGATGTTCACAACCAGAAGAGTCGGGGAGCCTTTGAGGCAGTGCGAGCGCTGTGGGAGGTACTTCCGAACGAGGCTCGAGAGGGAGAGAGGAGTCCACGGCAGCTGGTGGTCGACTCCGGATTGGCTGGCTTCATCAGTGCGGTGGCTGTGATAGCCGCGACGCAGAGGGCGAGGTCTATGTACGTAGCTCTGAGCGAGTACTGGTGGGATACGACCCACACTTTTCATTTCAGATGGGGGGAGGCGACGGTGACTCCCACTGATTTTGCTGCTATCACTGGGTTGCCGACCTACGGCAACGCGCTGGTGTGGGTGGATGGTTATACCCCGGGGCAGTTGTCGGAGCTGCTGGGTTTTGATATCACCGATGCCAGGGGCTTAGGTATTCGGTACAGGCCAATGGAGAGGCATCTCGTGCACGGGTATTACCGATTACTCGGGTCTCTCGAGGATGACCGCGGAGCGCCCGGCTCGAGGGTTCATTTGGTTCGCGTTGTCGCCGACTTTGTTCCCGACTTCGACACATCCCCGTCACTTCCCTTGCTCGGTCGCCGACACTTGGATGCCGTGAGGGGGTATGCATGGGGGAGGCCGGATCGGCCGAGCTCTACCACCTCGGACAAATTCTCGCGGGGAGAGGAGAGTTCCTTGAGCCGTTTCTCATTTGCTTTGGATGTAAGTTCACATCTTTTTCTCTTCCTTGTCTCTTTTATGTACTCGTATGTATCCGCTTGTAGCCGATATAACTTTCCATTTGCTTGACAGTGTCCGGTGCTATGAGGTGTTCACCCGCAGCTGGGATATTAGGGAGGCGTACCGACCCATATTCCCCGCCATGCCGGGTTCGCGTAAGAGGGCGAAGAAGGCGGTGTCATCGAGGGTGGGCACTCGACCGTCGTACGAGGAGGTGTCCTGTGCCCCGAGCCGTGAGTTCTCCGAGCGGATCCGCCGACATGGTGGAGCTCGATTCCACATGGGCGTGGTTCAGGTTGCTAGTGAGGTTACGCGGCGGCGGAAGCTCCCGGTGGGACTTCACCGCGATGCTATGTATCTCGGGGAGAGGGTGACCCGTCGCATGGCCCGGGTCACTTCCGATGGTGCCGTGGATCCGCCTCGCACATGCAAAGCATCCTCTCGTCGATGCCGATGGAGGAGTTGGAGAGGTATAGACAGGTGTGTTCTATACCGAGTATGTCATGGGAGCCGACTATGACACTTTCTTGAGGATGAGGCCGAGGAGCCCACAGTGCAAAGACAGTGAGGGCGAGGGCCCCGGATATCCTCGAGATCTCCCGCTCCCACGCGCTAGGCCGGCGTACGAGGGGCCGGATGGTTCACGCAGCGACCGGTGATCCCGCTCCCGGATGAGCCGAGACCTCGCATAGGGTGGACCCTAACACTTCGGTGAGCACTTTTGATTTTCTCGCATTCGATAGTAGCATTCCGCAAATGTTGCATCCGTACTTTCGCTTGTCTTTCGATGACTTTCCCGGTTCGCAGTGTGTCCGGCCGCACGTACAACGAGGCTACGAGACCGGTGGACGGGTGGGCCGCCTACGCTAGGAGGCTCGTGGCGTTCATGAGGTGCGCCTCCTGAGGAGCGTGGATGTTCGTGAGCCGAGGCCGTCTAGGCCGAGAGGTTCGCCCGCTCCCACGGCCGGTGGAGAGGACTTTGCGCAGGATTTGGCCGCCCGCGGCGGAACGGCCGGGTTTGGGAGCTCATCCTCCTTCGCACTCGAGGCACGAGAGGGGAGAGTCCTCGAGTTCGCACGCCGAGGAGGCCTTTGCATATTCCCGCCCGGGAGGAATTCTGAGATTATCTGCTTGACAGATCCGGCACTGCGGAGCAACAAGGCCGAGTGCTCGGATAACGAGCAGACTCTGGAGTAGTCCTTCCTTTATTGCTTTCTTTTTTTTTTTTAGACAAAATGTATGTATTGTTCTAGAACAATTTGACTTGAACCGTATTTGAAAAGGCGCCTGGGGCGGAACTCGTACTTCGCACATTTATTCTCGTGATCACCTTCTTTTATTTTCGGCAAATAAGGAAGTAGGTTAATCAAAAATAAATAATATGAAACATGCATGAAAAATTGAACGGTCAAAATTTATGCCTATATGCACCGATTATTAATTAATTGCACCGTTGCACGAGCCCGGGCGGAAGAGGTGTTGCTTTGGTTGAATGAAACCAGGGTAACACGCAGATTCATAAAGGATGAACAGTGGCCTTGTTTGGAATTGCTTCCAATTTAGGAGCAATGGCCGCAGAGTTGACCAAGTCAACCGCAGAGGGAGTCCTACTGACCGAGAATGAATTTCCGTAGTCTTTTAAATTGCACTTTCACTTTGCAATGTGAAGAAACCGCGCATTGCTTTGATCGCTGGCTGAATTTCTTTCAAATTCCTAAGGCTTCTTTCACTTTCTTTCATGGCTCCCTTTCCTAAGCTATCGTCTCGGATGCAAGAGCGATACTTGAAAACTTTCCCGTGGGTACGGAACCACACGAGGCAAAACAAGGGGTTTTTCGAAGGTCAGCATGGATGAAATCTGCTTGGGCTTTGAAGGAGCTCATGCCGATTGGGATCTTTGAGAGCAGCCGCTCGCTTCGGGATGTACGGAGGAATGTGTACAACTTTTCGTACAACGAAATCACTCCTACGTTTGAAGATTTCCGGCCATTCTCGGGAGGACCCGAGACGGAACAAAGCCTAGTTCTTCCTTATGCCGGTGGCATGGCCACCGTTGAGAAGCTAGTGTCTTTGCTTGGTATCTCTACCGGAGAAGCATACGGGATGCCGATATTGAACACCGATTATGTTGACATTTCGGGACTGCCCAATAGATTTGCCGAAGCTGAGGGGAGCGTTTTCGCGTGGGACGCGCTTGCTCAGGCGCGATCGCTACTGCTCACGTTCACGTCCCCGGGTGTGTGCCATCACAAAGGTACCGGACCCGGTGAGGCAAAGGCCTTGAGCGGGGGAGACATCGTGCCTTCGGTCTTGGGCGAGACGTTTGGGCATAGGTCGGATGGCGACCGGTAGCCGATACATGCGGGGAGGGAGTCCCGCCATGCTTACCATGTGGTTGAGAGAGAGACCGCAGATGATGCCCGAGGTGCCAATGTCTTGTGACGCTTGGTCCTTCTCTCGACGTCCTCTCGGTGATGTGGGGCAATCAGCCGAGCCGGAGCTCGATGGCCGACTCCGCACGCATCACTTGCGATGGTGGGTTCCCCACCGGAAGTTACAGACTTGTCGGACCGCTCAGAGGGTCTATTGTTTGTCGAGTGCCGGGCCGTCTCGCACGTCTTTCTACATTCCATCGTTGGTTCTGCGACAAGACGGGCCGGAGCAAAGCCATTGACGGCTTAGTCATGCCGCTACCTTCGAGGTGGGATCTCGCCGATGGAAGATCCTTCGACGCTATTGCTGCTCACACGGTGGTGGCAATACACGTCCTTTCCCGCCAGTGGTTCTCTTTCACCGAGAGGGGGCACTGTTCGTCGACGCAAAGATTCGAACTGGTACGAAGAGTGTATAGGGGAGACACAGATGGCTATCTTGTGGAGACGGAGTGAGCTATTGGGTCGTGACTACCTTGACAGCTCGACCTTGAGGAGGACTGAAGCGGGAGCTAACCCTGGGAATCGTACTGGGAACGACATGGCTGACTATGAGGCCAATGCTGATCGGGAGGCCAATCAAAGCACGGTCATGATGGCTCAAAGTGAGGCAGCTCGAGACGTAGCTAGGGAAAGGGCCGCGTTGAATGCTACAGGCTTGACGGAGGCGTCGGGAAGGGTCCCTGAGCCAGATAGAAGGACTACCGAATTATTCCCTGTGAAGGTGAAGAACACTCGCCGTGGGAAAGGGAAGGGGAAGAAGGATGAAGGATCAAGTTCGGGAAACAAGGTTGACCTTGCCGTCCGTAGTATCCACCCATTGTCATTGCACACATTAACTGATTAATATTTTATTATAGTTTTGCTAGCGTGTAGCGAGTCAAGAGTTGACCGTGCTTGAACTCATCAAAGATTGTTTTAACCATAATGAATTTGTAGGTTAATTGAAAAGAATTTTTCAAACACAAGCAATTGATGCTTAGTGTATTTTTTTTGTTTTTGAGACCGAACCAATGATGGCTGCCTACGTTCCCCTTTTACAATTGGACTAAGGGGCTCAGTCACCGTAGTTCGACACTTTTAGGTGAATTTGAGAAAAACAAAGACAAAAGAAGTGCGACTCGTTTTTTACCCGGATCATTAGCGGAATGTATCCACTGGGTATTACTCTTTAGCACTTTAATTTTACCGAGGGGTGGTGTATGGGGAAGGAGAGTTGACTCGTGCTCTTCCTCAAACGAAGTATTCGGAGCTTGCTTCCGTTCACGGGGTTAACGAAAGGGTTCCCATCCAAGTCTCGCTAACTTCATGGCTCCTCCTGAGAAGATTCTTTGTACCACGAACGGTCCTATCCTGTAGGCTCCCACTTTCCGAGGGGATTGGTCCGCGTAGGAGGCTTTTCCTTTAGCACCAAGTCGCCTTCTTCGATGTCTCGGATCTTGACTTTCTTGTCGAATGCTCGGGCCATTCCGCTCCGGTAGGCTCGAGTGTGTTCCATGGCTTTCAATCCGCGCTCGTCGAGTAGAGCAAGTTCGTCGTGACGGCTCGTAGCCATTCGACTTCATTGATCCCGTTTTCCAAGAGGACTCTGAGGGATGGAATTTCCAATTCCACGGGTAACATTGCTTCCATTCCGTAGGTAAGCGCGAACGGAGTCTCCCCGTGGCGGTTCTCGACCGATGTTCGTATCCCTGCAGGGCTAGATGTAGCTTTTCGGGCCGCCTCCCGACCTCCGGTGGTCATCTTTCCGATTATCATGGCGAGAGTCTTGTTTGCCGCCTCTACCGCACCATTGGTTTGTGGTCCGTAAGGAGAAGACTTGTGACGCGTGACTCGAATTCGGTCCGCCAGTTGGTCACAATTTCCTTCGAAGTGAGTCCCATTGTCGGATATGATCTCGTTGGGCACCCCGTATCTGCACATGATGTTCTCTTTGATGAACTCGGCCACTTTCTTAGAATTCAGTATCTTGTATGATTCGGCTTCTACCCATTTGGTGAAGTAGTCGTCTGCGACTAGTATGAACTTGTGACCATTGCTCCCTCGGTGGAGTGATCTTGCCGATGACGTCGATTCCCCATGTGGCGAAAGGCCATGGTGTAGTCATGCAATAGAGTTCATGAGGAGGGATGTGATTGAGGTTGGAGAACCGCTGACATTTGTCGCAGCTTCAGACGAACTGGATGCAGTCAGTTTCCATCGATATCAAATAGTATCCAATACGGAGAATGATCTGTGTCAATGCTCGGGCGTTCATGTGCGGACCGCAGTTCCGTTGTGAACTTCGCTCATTAGCTCGCCGGCTTTTTCTTTGTTTACACACCGAAGGAGTGGCCCTTCGTGGCGCTTCTTGTACAACATACCCCTGCAATGACGAAATGGGATGCCGTGCATTTTAATGCCATCATGTTTTTGGCTTTGATCCCTTCTTTGTATTTTCCATCTTCATTTGTGAAGGAAGCTTCTCCGCTTTGGAGGTACTGGTATATTTGATTGTACCAGGGTTCGTCGATCGTTTCTTTTTTTATTTCGATCTCACAGCAATAGGCGGGTGTTTCCTGTCTGCCTATTCTTGAGGGGTTTTACTAATTTCCCATCGGGAATTTCGACAAGAGAGGTGAGGGTTGCCAGGGCGTCTGCGAAGCGGTTCCTGTCTCTTGGCAAATAGTGAAAAGAGATGTCCTTGAACTGAGCAATGAGCTCCTCCAAGTATGCGTGGTAATTCTGGAGGCCAGAATCTACCGTCTTCCATTTGTTGGACAGTTGATTGATGATCAATGCTGAGTCTCCGTATACTTCCAGTTCTGAAATGTTGCGCTCGAGGGCGGCTTCCTGCACCGGCCGCACAAAGCTTCGTATTCTCGCCGCATTGTTGGTTGTTTCAAAATTCAACTTGATGGCTATGGGAGTATGCTCGTCCTGGGATCGACAAGGAGCATTCCAATACCATTTCCCTTCTTGTTGGCTGCCCCATCGAAGAAGAGTTGCCGCCGGTTTGCGCCGCCGAGTGAGAAGATTCCGTCGTCCGGAAATTGCGGATCGTGACCCTTTGGCTCACCGCTTGGGAAGTCGGCCACTGATCCGCCATTACTCGCCCTTTGTTGATTTTCTCGACCATGTACTTGATGTCGAACTCACCAGAAGAATGACCACTTGGCTAGTCGCATCGACAGTGATGGCTTGTCAAAGAGATATCTGACGGGGTCCATTTTGGAGACCAGGAGCACCGAATGTGACCGCATGTAGTGTTTCGCTTTCCCGACTACCCATACCAAGGCGGTACAAGTTTTCTCTAATGCCGAGTAGCCGAGTTCACTTCCTTGAAGCTTCCGGCTTACGAAGTAGATTGCATGCTCAACCTTGGAATCTTTCGTTCTTGTGCGCGCATTGCTCGATTGACGTGTCTCATCGTCGATATAGGAGTAGTGGCTTGTCTTCATGTGGCGGGCACATAATTGGGGGATTCACCAAGTAGGTCTTGATTTTCTCGAAAGCCGTTTGGCACTCTGAGTCCCATTTGATGTCGGCATTCTTCTTCATCGCTTTGAACATTGGCTCGCAGAGAGATGTCAACCGGTTGATGAAGCGACCGATGTACCAAGTCTTCCCATAAAACTTTTCACTTCGTCGTAGTCCGAGGCGGCTTCATGTCGATGATGGCCTTGATTTTCTTGGGATCGGCTTCGATACCTCTTTCTCGTAACCATGTACCCCAAGCACCTTGCCGCGCTTGACGCCGAAGGTGCACTTCGCAGGTTCAATCTCATGGAGTGCTTTCCGAGTCCGTTGAAGAACTTTCTCGATCCGTCATGTGCCGCATGTCTCGATCCTCTCGGAGTGGATGATCATGTCATCGACATATACTTCGATTTCTTTGTGAATCATGTCATGGAAGAGGGTCGCTGCAGCCCGCCGGTAAGTAGCCCCTAGCGTTCTTCGACCGAACGGCATGACCGTGTAGCGTATGTCCCCCACTGAGTGGTGAAAGCAGCCTTGGCTTGATCTTCCTCGGACATTTTGATCTCGGTTGTATCCAAATAACCCATCCACGAAGGATTTTACTTCGAAATTTGTCGTGGTGTCGACTAGCATGTCGATGTTAGGCAAAGGGGAAATCATCTTTAGGGCTGGCCTTGTTGAGATCCCGAAATCCACACAAAGATCTCGACCTTTCCATTGGCCTTGGTGACCGTCACGATGTTGGAAAGCCAAGTAGGGTACTCAATCACTCGATGAAACCAACTCGAGCATTTTCTCAATCTCTTCTTTAACTTGCAAGGACCACTGGGCTTGATCTTGCGCAGCCTTCCGCTTGATGTGCTTGGATTCGGGATCCAGGGAATTCTCGTGCTCCACGATCGAGGGATCGAGTCCTCGGCATGTCCCGGTATGACCAGTGCGAACACGTCAACATACTCCCGAGGAGGCTTATCGTGGCTTCTTTTTCGCATCGGCGAAGAAACCGCCCACTTGTGTCTCTTTAGGCTCTTGCACCGACCCCAGTTCACTTTGGTCATAACCTCTTCGGGCTTGGGCCCGGTTGTCCTCTTGGTCAACTACACGCTCGAGAACTTCTTTAATGTATTGTTCATTTAATGTGTCTCGCTTCTTTATCAATTGAGTTATTAACGTCTTTTAAGTTGTTTGTTAACTTATCGCTTGTTAAAGTGGCAATGAGAGGATACTCCGAAAGGTCGACTTTTCATTAAACGAGAAAGGAAATACATGGTTGGCTACATTATCATAGTCTTCCGGCGTAAGGCCGCTGGACGACTCGCAGGACCGGACTTTTACAAGGACTCGACTCGAGAGGGTTCGAGACCGGGTTTAGGGAGATGTGGGTGCAGCCCGCCTTGTCTTCCATTTCGTCCGGCTTGCCCTTGGTCCGTGAAAGTTACTAGCTTCTTCGGTGGCATTGCCGGATGCTTGATGAGGGTTCGGGATCGAGAGGCTTGGCTTCGCTGTCCCAATCATGGCGATCATGTTGTTTTCTGAGCCCAGTCAATTAGGTTCGGCACCTCCATGACTTCTTCAAAAAGACTCGTAGAGCCGGTCCACCGAGAGCGTCTTCTATGAATTCCCGGTTCCTTATGCTTTGGAGTTACTGTCTCGAATGTGGCCTCGGCGGCCGATCCGAACAACTGTTTCCCATGGAGAGTACCTTGAGTTGCTCCTCCAAGTCTGGGATTCCCTTGAATGTGTACTCGTGCCGGACCGTGGTGGCGCTGGTCCAGGTAGAGCCGTGATGTCGAGGAACGCTCCTTATCGGATTAGCCTTGAGTCCTCTCGAAACGCTTGAGGTCCCGTGCTAGCTTTTCCATCCTTTCGTAGTCTCGTGCCGACTATCCCCGCTTCTTTCTCATCTTCATCGGGCCCGCTTATTGGTCCCCTCGCTGCTTTGGTTCCGCCGTCGGTCCCTTCGATTGCTGTCGGTTCCCTTGTCGGTCCCCTCGCTTCGCTGTTGGTTCCCTTGTCGGTCCCCTCGGTTCTGCTTGGGTTCCCTTGGTGAAGTAATGAGCGAGGTCGAAACCGTAAGGTCGGAGGTTGGGTGTGCCGTCTGAGGTTCCTCTTGCGGGCCGCCTTGGTGCGGGCGAGCCTTTTGTTATCCCCGATGTCGCCCGGTGTTGGCACATAACCAAGCCCCCGGACCGTGGTGTGGTCTCGACTTCGATGACTTGGTGTTGGCCCTGTAACCTTTTGCCGAGCCCCAGTCCCGGGATGAAGTTCATGAGTTTCATCATCTTCATGGCGGGAGGAATCTTGTCGTGAGATAGTGGAAGGTCCACGTTGCATATTTGGATCTTGGAGGTCTCCAGAGTGAATCCAGTTAATGTCATGTCGTCATTATGCTTGATTTCTAACACCGGAATGTCGTTGGTGCCGGTCCCCTCGGTGGTGACGCCGTCGCCGTAGACTCGTGGTTAGCTCGTTGCCTTGCATGAACTTGAGGCACCGGTGAAGGGTGGATGCCACGCCATTGATTTGATGCAGCCTGTGGACGCCCAGATGGCCGTGAAAGTGATTGGAATGTCCAACACTTGGAATTCGATGGGGATCATCCGCTTGCCGAACCGTATATTAAGAGTAGCAACCCCGAGAACCGTACGGGAAGTAGAGTCATAGGCCTCGACAAAGGTGTGGACCGAAGGCTTCAGATCTCGTAGGCTTGATGTCAAGCAGTCCATCATCTTGGCGGGCAAGACATTCATTCCGGAACCTCCGTCTACCAACACGCGGGGAAGGCGACGCTCGTCCACTGGATCAGGATGTAGAGTGGCTCATTGTGATCGCCCCAAATTTTGGAAGGTCCAAATTCAGTGAAGGTGATAATGTTGCCGTAGTGGATGTTGTCGATCATCTCGAATGACTTCGCCTGGGGGTCAAGGCCCACGGGGACCATGGTACGGGCCGACTTTCCTCTAGCTTGAGCTTGTGAGGATATGAAGATGTGAGCAGGGACCAAAGGGAAATGTTCGCCCGGGTTTGCTTGAGCCGAGTGAGGATCGGGTCCTCTTTCAGGAACTTGCGTCTTCGGGCCGGCCGGGTTGCGCAGCTTCTGGCTCCGTCGGCTTTTGGTGGCCTTAGGTGGTAGTGCATGAATTTGACCCGATCGGGTTAGAACGCTGAAATCAGGCTTGGCTCCTTCTGAACAGGCCGCTCTGAGTTGAGCTATAGTTAGAGGAGGACTCCTCGTAGCGTAGGGCCACATGTCTTCCCTCAACTCATTGACTGTAGATGCATTCCTGGGAGCTTCGGCAGCTTTACGGATTCCGTCCCATGATACCGGCTTGGGTGCCTCCGTGGGGAGGTAGCCTACGATTTGACGCAGCTGCTCGAACGTCAATGTGCAACAGTGGTTGCCAGGACTGAACTGTGCGTTGCTGACCCTCCGGGGGAGGTTGAAGAGTTCTTGGTTCAGGCGAACAGTCTCCTTGATCTCTTCACGGTATACCGCGCTCATTTCCTTCTTGCTGAGCATACTCAGGGCATTCTGGAGTTGGGTCTGGCGATACTCGTGGTTTGCAAGTTTTCCTCCACTCTTGGCCCAGATTAACTTTCTTGCAGCAGAGCCTGCGTCGAGAGTTAGCGCCTGTGTTTCTTCCCATGTGAGAATAGCCAGTGCTTCTTTGAACTGCGCGCGGCAGTGTAGGTAAACCTCCATCGGAGAGAGCTTTCCTTTCCTCTTTATCTGAGTGGCGGGTATGTCAGAAGGTGAGTACACGGCTTCCCGAACATCTGCCCATGTGACTGGTTGCTGACCCAGTTGATCATTTCTGTAAACGAATGCCGAAGACTGTGGAATCTCCCTGAGCAGTTTCTCGAGATGAATTTCTATCTTTCTCATATTTCTTTTGAATAGACCTTCCTCTCTCAGTTGGCCTTTCAATTTGAGTGCGTAAATGATCCGTCCCATTCTCCTAGGACCCTTGGGAGTCCGGTATTGTTGACATCATGTCTGGCATGAAAGAGGATGGTTTCATCGACTTCGTCGTCGCTTTCACAGAGAACTTGCTTTCCTCGGGGAGATAAGCACTGGTATTCGTTCTGCTATGCCGTTCCATCTCCTAGGTCATCGGGACCGTTGACCACCCTCGTTTGGCAGAGGGGGTTGGATGAGAACAAACGGTAGTCGGGGAAGTTGCCGTGAGCAAAACCCCTGAGGTCGAACTGGTCTAGAGTGGCCTCTAGCTTTCTGTCTGAAGCTGCTTGTGACACTTTAAGGGCTTGGTCCCTGTCGGTCTTTCGAGCTTGGTTTTCGTCCCAGAGACGGTTCTCTTGAACGGCTAGTTCCATGAGGGCCTTCTTAGCGAGAGCTAAACAGTCTCCATAGGTGCGCGCCGTCTGACTAGTGTCCAGAACTGTGATCACATCCAAATCGCCGAATGGCGGGAACACTTGGATTATGTTGACGAAGGAAGTCGGGCTGGGACATTCCATGCGGCCTTCCTTGATCTCGGTTACCAAGAAGTTCGCCCATATCTGCTTGATTGAACACACGTTGGTGTTGAATTCTGCGATGTTGACAGTCTCGTGATCTCGTTGGATCGCCAAGTCTACCAGAGCTAGCAGCTTGCTGGCGGGATGTCTGAATCCGCGGCCGTGACGACTGGGAGAAGGATCGAACTTGAGCATGTTGATGCTGAGGTGGTCATCTCCCTCATCGGAAGCTGACTCTGTCTTGCAGGGAAGACCTTTACAGATGTTTTCGAGGTGGCTGCCAAAAGCGTTCTCGAGGTTGACATGACTTGTAGCGGGGTGAGGAGCTTTGTCTCCTTCGCTGTTGCCCTTGGCCTTGGCGGCGCTTGTGGCTTTAAGCTTGACTGACGGCACGGGCCGGTTGCCACTGGGGCTGGTAGTCGGAAGTGATGAGGAGCTCTGAGCTCGGTTGGCAAGGCCCTCGTTTAACATGAGCAGGTAGTCGTCAAGGGTAACTTTGGCGTTGCAGAATCTGACAATAAGGACCGGATCCTTGGTATCATCAGGATATCTGGAATAGATGATGTTGACGAAATCGTCGTCAGTCACTTGATCAGAGGGGTTCTTTGTCGTGTCAACCAGTAGCTTCCAATTGTCGGATAGCCGCCTGTACTGGACGTTGAGCTTGACAATCTCCATAGTGTTGGAGCTCTGGTTGTAGGTGACCTGATCGGAACGGGTGTCATCCTCGAAACTGAGCATATGTATGCAGAGATCTTCTTGCGGGTCTGCCGCGTCCTCGACTCCGGAGAGTCCTGATTCATCGCCGTCTGACGGCTCAACCCAAACGTAGGGACGTATTGCGTTCGGGTGCGGTGCTGGAGCTGCTAGGAAAACATCATGCCCTTCGCTGGAGAAGAGGGGCTCGACGGGCAATTCCTCGTGGAGGACATCCCATACGACGTCCATGCATTCAAGACGAGTATGGCGGTGCTTGTTGACCTTTATCACGAAAATCTCTTCGCCTTGTGGGGCCAGAGAATTGGCTTGAAGAATGCTGAAGAATCTCCGATTGGAGATAGGGGGTTTATGTGCCCGCATCATGGCGATGCTCAGTGTTTCTTTCCAATCTGCCTCCAAATGTTGGAAACGACAGTTGAACTTGATGTATCGATCGCTCAGTGGTCCGCCCGCTCGAGTACGTTGACATAGTTAGTATCTCCGGACTACGAGGGATTCGATGAGATTTGCCCCGTAGTCCCTTGGTTGATTTGAAGGAGGTAACCCCGTGCCCGGCCGCGGCACGCTCGGCCGCCTCGGCCTTCGTTTCATATGAGGAAACTGTCCCCTCGGATGACTTCAAGATCTTCCTGGCGATTGATGAACTTGACGCACTGATGGAGAGTGGAGGCTATGGCTTTCATGTGATATAGCCAAGGGCGTCCCAACAGAGCTGTGAATTCGGATGGAATGTCCATCACGTGGAATTTTGCTGGCACCATTTGGGTTTCGAACCAGAGCTCCAGAGTCACCGTTCCCAGGATGGGACGAGACGTGCTGTCGTAGGCCTTGATAGTCCGGGTTGACGGAATCAAGTGGCTTTCGTTGATGCGCAGGGCTCGCATCATGCTGAGAGGGAGAACGTTAACGGCTGACCCGTTGTCTACCAATACTCTGGGGAGTGTTATGGTGTTGAGCTTGAGAGTGATGTACAGAGCTTCGTTGTGCCCCGAGGCATCTCTCGGGAGGTCTTCATCACAGAACGTGATCATACTGCCATACAGTCGGGAATCGTAGATCTGGTCTCTATCCGGAGAAGGAGAGTCATCAAGCCATCCGTTTCCTGTTTTCCTCTTGCGAGGTAAAGCCTTTGCTGGAGCCTCGGGATTGCGTTGAGGCTGTTTGTGGCGGTTGCCACCCTTGGTTAGCACGTTGATCGAGTGCGAGTGCCAAGTTGACTTTGATCTTCCTTTGCCGGTCCGTGCTCGGAAGCTGGACAAATTAAACCTTGGCTGATCCCGCGGGGGGTTAGGCTTCGATCGGCGCAAGATTACCAAGATCCGAGGTACTCCGATGTCCCAAGGTCTCGAACTCGATGTCAACAGGACTTTTGGCTTTCCCACCCCGTTTGCTCTAAAGCCGCATGGCCTCGGAGGAAGGGAGGACTAGGCCGGAGTAGAGTACATAGTAGTCGAACCTCCCGGATGGCTCTCCGAGTGTACCCACACCGGTGTCTCCAGCCTTCGTATCTTTCTCTCGCTTGTTGAGAGGACTTCTTCTTCTGTTTTCTCGGAGGATTGCTCCGACCATGTCTGGGACTCGTACTCCAAGCATGCGGAGGGCCACAAACATCGTAGCTGATGCGGACATTTGATGAGGACCCGGCTGGAAGAGGCGGAGGAACTGGCCCTGCGGCAATCTTCTTGGGCACCCATTCAATGGAATTCACACCGTTGTTGTTGTTCGGGAAAGGATTTTCGACTGTATTGGGTCCACGGGGACGCTCCAATTATCCTTCCTCTATCAAGTTCTGAATTTCGTATCGTAACCCCACGCAGTTGTCGGTGGTATGGCCGTGATATCGATGGAAGGCGCAAGATTTGCTCTTGTCGACATTGACTACGGGATTCTTGGGTTTGTAATTTGCAACGGGTTTAAGGAGACCTTCCTTGATTAACCCTTCCAAAGATCTTGCTCAAGGTGGCATGTCAAACTTGTCGAAGTGCACGGCAGCCGCTTCGAGTAGAATTGTTGCTTGCGGGACTCGGGTTTCGTTGCCCGACCGATGTCCCCGATGGATGTAGTTGACGACGTATCTTTCCCTTTGCCGGGGCCGGTGCGGGATTGAATGCAACCGCGATCGGTATCTCGTATGGCCGTGCAAGAGCCAACTTCTCCTTGAGATCCTTCTCGAACCGTGAGCCTAAGTATTGACCATGGCCCGAGATCCGGGAAGAAATGATGACCGATGAGAGTTCCGATGGACGGTCTTAAGCAGACTCAAGATCCGCATCTGTTCATCCTTGAGAGTGGCTCCATGATCTCGGAGAGTTTCCAACTCCACCTCTTGTAGAATTCTCCGACGCTTTCATCCGCTTCGCTCGAAGGTAATTAAGTCCTCACGACTTGTTTCCCATTCTATGTTGGATCTGCGCCGTTCTCCGGGAAGATGTTGCGATCCGATCCCAGTGTGGCGATCCGCAGCTTGACTCTCGAAAACCATCGTAACGCTGAACTTTTAAGCGTATGCTGGAAGTGGTCGGCCATTTGCTGGAGGGTTGCTCCTTTCGCTCTCATGCCGAGAACGTAGGTGTCGACATGCGTTTGAGGACATTCGATTCCGTCGAATCAGTCCATCTCCGGCATTCTGAACTTGGCAGGGAGAGGCGTGACCATTCCCGGATCTGTGGATTTGAGCGTTTCCTGCTTTGAGCTGCTCATGGTGGCTTTCAGGTCTTTCATCTGTTCGACCATCCATGCACAAACATGGTATGATTTTGAAAAGACGACAACGTAATGCCTTTGAAAAAACCGTTCGAGGTTTAAAGTAACACACGCACACGAAAACGAGGAAGGGTAAACGAAAGTTTGACCCACGGAAGGCTTTTTTGAAAACAACGGCTGTTTTGAAAAAAGTATCCAATTCCCCAGCGGAGTCGCCAACTGAAATTACCCGGATTTCGCGCGGACGCGGAAAGGCGGTTGTCTTTCGCGGAGGGTTGGTGTCTGAGACCTCGCTTTTCGGGAAGGAATGAGGAGTCGCCACGCGGTTTTTGTATTTTGAGCCCAAACGTTGAGAAACGGCTATAGTGAAAAAGGTGTCGTTTTTATTGGTAGCAAAAACTTAGGAAAAGGCTTTGAAAATGGGGAGTCATTTTTATTGGTAGCAAAAACGAGTAAAAAGCTATTTTGAGTACCAGAGATTGTTAGGTTCGGAGGTCACGTTACGTTTCGGGAAGAGTATTACGAGATCACCCGAAATGCCTCGTATGACGAGTCTTTCTACCTTTCTCGAAAACGTGTGCGTGTGTGTGTTTGCATTTTTGAAATGGGGGCTTGAATGACAAGCTTAATCTTGGTTTGAATGTCAAACGTTGATTAGGTGACTTTGTTTGAAAAGACGAGCGTTTGAATGACAAACGTCGGATTTGAGTTTTGAAAGAGAGTTCGAAGGTCGAACTCCGGTTTTGAACCGGGCGAATCATTGTTAACGATTTTTACGGGAAAAACGTATTAAATGATTTTGAATGTCAAAAGTCGGCTTTTAGTTTGAAGATGAGCGTTTGGATGCAAAACGTCATTTCGCGCGTTTTGAAAGAGAGTTAGAAGGTCGAACTCCGGTTTTCAACCGAGCATTACATTGTTAACGATTTTTAAGGGAAAAAGCGTATTAAATGACATGCAATCAACGAATCGGGTTGCGAATCGGACTTTGAAAGGTAAATACTGTCACAATCCAAACGGGTCGAACTTTGTAAATGACAGTATTTAAAGTTGCGGTATCAACGGAATCAAACGATCCGAAATCGTAAATGACGATCAACGAGCCAAACGACTCGGAATTGTAAATGACGATCGACGAGCCAAAACGGCTCGGAGTTGTAAATGACGTTTAACGAGCCAAAACGGCCCGAAATGGTAAATGACAGGAATTTAAATGTCGATCGACGGATCAATCGATCCGGAATTGTAAATGGCAGAAATTTAAACGGAACGGGGTCGGAACGCCGTTTTAACCCGTGATTACTTCTCTTACGGGAAAAGAAGAGGATAGAGGGGCTAAAACGTATCAGACTCTGTTAGACGGAGGCGTCTACATTTCAACGATGTTCGTCCGAAACAGTTATAGCGATTGGCGCGTAAATCGAGGCGAAACGAAAGATTTAGAGAGAGGGAGTTATACCTATGGCTAGGGTCGACTCCTTCGGCTCGAGGGGTGTATATACGGGATACGGAAAGTGGTTGGGAATGGTGTTTCGAGGTGTTTTGATTCGTGTTTGGTTGAAATGCGGGATTTTCACGCAAATCGGGGCAAAACGGGAGCTCGGGAGAGGGAGGATTTGGTTTGGGCCGTGGCAATGGTGATTTTGGAGAGTAAAAATTGTTGTTATTAATGGCTTTGACAGCCCTTTCTATTTATAGGTGAAAATTCAGCATGAGTTCGGCCAGACTTAGCCTGAAATCCAGGGGGTTTTGTGAAACTTTGGAAATTTGAGGGACTTGCTGGCAATTTCTGAGTGTCTACAAAGGAGTCCGCCCGGACTTGGACTGCATACCAGGGGTATTTTAGTCTTTTCACTCTGAAATTGATTGAAAGGTGACTAGAGGGAGGTGGCATGCGTGCCAAGTGTCCCAATGAGTCACCAGCCATGTGGGAGTTCGTTCCCGGGTCCCGATTTTGTCCGTTTTTTAAATAACGGTCCGAAAAATGTCCGAAATGCCCCCGGAAAGTGTCGAAAAGTGCGTTTTTCAGGGAAAGCCGTACTTTCACGTGCGATGACGTGTGTTAAGTACGTTTCGACGTCGGGATGCACGGGACAGTCCCGGGACGTCTCGTTGGCATGGCAACGGGGAGCTTAACGGGTTCCGGTTAACCTGGAGCGGGCCAGTTAACGGATTCCGGTTGAGTTTCTAACGGATTTTGATGATCCAGATTTGGGTACTTACACCCACCAATACTCAGACAAGGCCAGAAAGACACCCTTGTTCTTCTGTGTCTCCGCCAGCCCGGTCAGGTTCTCTACGAACAGATTCAACCCAGAAGCAATAACTAGCCTCCGAGGGCTAGGTCTCCCATCCCGGGAGATATCAGGCATGTTCCTCCACACCTCAACCATGGCCTCAAGGGACCCCCGTAATTTCATCTTTTTTCCCCTTCCCAGACGAAGGCACCTCATCCTGCAGGTAAACACAGCAAAGGTACGTCAATAACGATACTTAACAAATATACAAAAAAAATGATAACACATATCATTCAAAAAAAAAAAAAAAAACTTCAGACTGTACTAACACGGCAATTCCCCACAGAAGTCCGTACCAACACGGCACAAAAAACACAAAAGTCCGTCCCTACATGGCACATACAACACCATTTTTCAAAAAAACAAAGGGATCCATCCCTACACAATTTTTCAACACAAAGGGGTCCGTCCCTACACAACACACTTTTTCAACAAAAGGGATCCGTCCCTACACACATTTTTTTTTCAACAAAAGGGATCCCTACACACATTTTTCCAACAAAAGGGATCCCTACACACATTTTTCCCAACAAAGGGATCCGTCCCTACACAATTTTTCAACACAAAGGGATTCGTCCCTACACACATTTTTCCCAACAAAGGGATCCGTCCCTACACAATTTTTCAACACAAAAGGGATCCGTCCCTACACAACACGCACTTTTCCAACAAAAAGGATCCCTTTCTACACAATACATTTTCAACACAAGGGATCCGTCCCTACACGACACATTTTCAACACAATGGATCCGTCCCTACACACATTTTTTTCAACAAAAGGGATTCGTCCCTACACTACACATTTTTTTTCAACACAAAAGGGATTCGTCCATACACACATTTTTTTCAACAAAACGGATCCGTCCCTACACATTTTTCAACACAAAAGGAATCCGTCCCTACACACATTTTTCCAACAAAACAATTTCCAACAAAAGGGTCCGTCCCCACATTCTCCAACAAAATGGTCCGTCCCCATATTCTCCAACAAAAGGGTCCGTCCCCACATTTTCCAACAAAAGGGTCCGTCCCCACATTCTCCAACAAAAGGGTCCGTCCCACATTCTCCAACAAAATGGTCCATCCCCACATTTTCCAACAAAAGGGTCCGTCCTCACATTTTCCAACAAAGGGATCCGTCCCTACACACATTTAAAAAAAAACACAGGAGATCCGTCCCTACACAAAATATTTTCCCAAAGGGTCCGTTCCCACATTTTCCAAACCACAAGGGATCCGTCCCTACACGACACATTTTCAAACAAAAGTCCGTCACAAAAACACGGTACACATAAACACAAATTCCCCACAAAAAGTCTGTTCCTACACGGCAATCTTCCAACCAAAAAATCATGTACATACAAAAATAGCATCAAGATACAAGTCACCAAAGCATGCATTTCAAGGAAAGACACTTTATTTTCACAAATAAGAGCTAAACTCCAAATTTTTGAACAAAAATCACATAACCACAATCCATATACACCCAATTTCAACAATTCAACATCAATTTAACAAATTGATCATGGCAACAACAAAAGCCCCAAATTACGAAAACTAAAACCCTAGTTCTAGCATACACCATTTCAAAGCAAGAATCAAAACAAAATTTGATTTCTTACCTCCATTACCGTTTTCCCCCGCAAGGTGTGCACCCTCGCATCCGGATACAACTCATCTGGGTTGATTGTTGAAGGAATGAAGGAGGAAAAATTCCTTTAGAGATCCAACCTCCTCTCTATGGCCTCTCGGCCCCTTTGACGACGACCTCGCCCCAATCTTTTCGCCATGATAGTAATCTAGCGACTTAGAAAGGTTTTCTCGAGAAAATTTGGCTCAAAAATCAAGTTTTCTTCTCATCTTTTCTCTTCTCCCTCGGCTGGAATTTGAAAATGAAATGAAAATGGCGTTTTGCAATCTGATTCTGGTTAAGAAAACCAGATTTGCAAGTGTGTCCGTGCAGACCACTTTGCAATGTAAGTGTATCCGCACATATCACTTTGTAGCCCAGGCGAAATCCCTCTTTTGCCCTTATAATCTTTGTCCTTTACCTCCAAAGGCCATTTCCAGCAAAATCAATGCAGTTTGGTTCCTAAACTAACAAAACAAACCCCCGCCGTCATCGTAAGCCCGGATTTCGCCAACTAAACGGCAAAACAAGCATCGACCATCAAGGTAAGCCCGAACCCCCTTTCCCCCAGTCGGCAAAATTCAAACGGCAATCCTTGTAAGCCCTTACGAAAATAAATATCCCTAGCAGATAAACCCCGACCGTCATCGTAAGTCCGGACCCCAAGGCGCAAACGCCTTCAAACAAATCTCAAGGCGCAAACACCTTCAAACACAAATCCCAAGGTACAAACGTCTTCAAACACAAAATCCCAAGGCGCAAACGCCTTCAAACACAAATCCCAAGGCACAAATGCCTTCAAAACAAACAAGTCATTTCCCCGGCAGCCATCGTAAGCCCGAATTTTTCCCCAGTGGACAAAAAATCAAAACACAAAGCAAGCATGCCTCCCAAAAATCAAACAAAAGGTAAGCACGCCTCCCAAAAATCAATCAAAACACAAGGCAAGCACGCCTCCCAAAATCAACCACAGGGCAAACACGCCTCCCAAAAATCTAAACACTGGGCAAACACGCCTCACAAAATCAATCACAGGGCAAACATGCCTCCCAAAAATCAAACACAAGGCAAGCAAGCCTCCCAAAAATCAACACAAGGCAAGCACGCCCCCAAAAATCAATTGCAAGGCAAGCACACATCTCAAAAATCAATCACAAGGCAAGCACGCCTCCCAAAAAGGCCTCAACTTAAGTTCATACTCCTGAACCAAGCCTCACACTCAGGTTGAGACACCTTCGAATTGCTCTCACTTAGGTCTAGACACCTTCAAATAGTCACACTCAGGTCGAGACACCTCCAAATTTCTCTCACTTAGGTCTAGATGCCTTCAAATAGTCACACTCAGGTTGAGACACCTTCGAATTGCTCTCACTTAGGTCCAGACGCCTCAGAATAGTCTCAACTCAGGACGAACGCCTACAAATAGTTCCCCACAGATCGAGGCCCCTACGAATTGTCCTCACACACGAACTACGATCAGGCTTGATTCCCATTTGGGATATGTAGGAATTCTATCAAAGGGTCCAGCCATCCGACCTTAGCGGTCACCCCAAGACACCGACACATCCACCTCGCACCAGGGCACCGACACGTCCACCTCACACCAAAACATCGACACGTCCACCTCACACCAGGACACCGACACTTCTACCTCACACTAGGACACCGACACATCCACCTCACACCAGGACACCGACACGTCCACCTCACACCACGACACTGACACGTCCACCTCACATCAAGACACCGACACGTCCACCTCACACCAGGACAGCGACACGTCCACGTCACCCCAGAACACCAAATGTCCACAAAAAATCTCAGTCAGAGGACACCACCACGTCCTCATACACGACAAACTCACATCCCACACGAACTACGATCAGGCTTGATTCCCATTCGGGATACGTAGGAATCCTATCAAAGGGTCCAGCCATCCGACCTAAACGGTCACCCTCGGACACCACCATGTCCTCACATCTGACCAATACGGTCATCTCCTCTCTCCCGACAAGTGATCCAGATCGGGACCCTTATCTTTATCGACGACCCCACTTCTTTCATAAGTGACGTCGCCGAGGGGCTTCTGTAAGTACCCCAATCCGGATCGCTCCCCATCCGAGCACACGGGAAACACCGCGAACTCACGCAAACGTGATCCCGAAGACCCGAAACCTCCGAAAATTCCAAAACCACCAATCAAACCAAGGTAGGACCCTTTCGGAATATAATAAAACAGAAGGACTTTTTGAGAATTAAAAAAAAATAGTCAGCCTGCAAAAGTGTCCGCACGGACCACTTTGCAGGGTGAAAATAATCATGACAAAATCCCCTTAAAATCCACAATATTCCCCCAAATCCCGGAAAACCAAAAAATTGGTTTTGCATAAGTGTCTGCGTGGATCACTTTGCAATTTTCTTGGGCCTATAAAAGAGGGCTCCCCCTCTCATTTTCTACACACCTCCCTTCTCTCCTCCCTCCCTCCCCCTAGCAATCTGGGACATCTCTAAGGCATCCCAAGCCCATCCGGGCCTTCCCGAGGCCTCCCGAGCCGCCCCGAGGCACTTTGAAGCCCTCCCGAAGCCATCCCGAGATGCTCCCAAGCCATCCCGAGGCATTCTTGAAGCATCCCGAAGCCCTGTCGATCCATCCTGAGCCATTCCGAGCCATTCTGAAGCATCTCGAAGCCCTGCCAGCACATCTCGAGCAATTACGAGGCACAACGAACCTCTGCCCGAATACACCTCGCAATCTCGAGGCACGACAAAGCTCTGTCCGCAGACACCATTCCATCTCGAATCATACCGAAGCTCTGTTCGCAGACACCGGTCCATCCCGAGGCAATCCCGATCCACCCCGGTCCGTCCTGGAGCACTATTCACACTTAATCAAACACATTCCCTAGCGGAAGATAGACACGAACCAACATTGGTAAGGCCTCCTTTCAAAACTATTTTAATTAATTTCAATATACATAGCATACAATGTAGACATCATTTTCAAAATGCATTCTTAAAAGCACATACACACACACACACACAACTTTTAAAGAAAGAGGGATATCAAAAGACTCGTGTATACTAGGCGTCTCGGGTGAGCTCTACTATTCTCTTCCCGAGGTGTAACTTGACCTTCGAACTCAAAATCTAATCACACAACAACACTAAAACAATGCCTTTTCTCAATGTTTTGGGCGTAATCAAAACGGCGTGGCGACTCTACAAAAAAAACACAGCAACGACCAGCCAGCGCGAGATGCACGATCCGCGCGCCGAATTCGGGTAATTTCAGTGGGGTGAGGAAAAACTGTCCTTAGAAGCCGCTGCTGCTCACCTATTTTCCAATGGGCATGCGGTCAGTGAGCTATTTATACCGCGGTCAACACCATCTTTAATTCAAGTCAAACCTCCAACTGATACTCTCCCTTCTCCTACTCCAAATCCTACCCCAAAAGCTTCAGCAACTCAGGAGCCTGCTCCAACTGTTTTAAGATAGGATTTATGTAATAGATATAGGTTTTTTTAATTTCCTTATCTTATTAAATGAAAAAATATCTTTGATTCATTCTACTCTTGTCTTTTGCTTTTGAGTTTTTGCAATATTTGAATACTTTCCTTATATAAACTTGGATAAATCTATACTCTTTGCTTTTCCTCTTTAGGCTTGTATGACTTGTCAATGATTATTTACTCAATGTTTGGTCGTGGGCATCTGTAATGCCTTTATTAGTTTGTAGGCCACGTTTATTAGTTAGTAACTCATTTGAAAAAAACCTTTATTTAATCACGTGATTAAATTTTTTTCATTATGATCACAGTTGTTTGTAGCCTATTGTATACCGAGGTTTTGACCTCGGTCTGTTTTGTGGGATCTAAATGTATATCACTCTCGTACATTCACCTTAGTGTTTTACGCGGTCTGAACTCTTAAGTCCATGGGGTATTTGGAAAGAGCCAAGGTAAGCTGCTTTCATATGGGCATGCAGAATATGGCCGTGAGGCTATTCCTCTCATCAGCAGACATGGCCGGTGATGGCTTTCGTATCCGGGTTTGGCGATTGCGCGTTTTTTGACTCTTTGAAGTCTTAGTGGCACTGATAAGGGCTCAATTTTGGCCTTTTTACATACGAGCGTGCGGTCAACGACCAATGCGGCCTCCGCGCATCAGCAGGTTTTGGGCCGTGCTGGCTTCCATATCCATATTTTGATGGTTCACGCGTTTGGACTCTATGAGTCTTGTGGCGATCGAGTACAGGCTTAATTTTGGCCTTTGTACATACGGGCGTGCGGTCTGCGACCAATGAGATCATCGCGCATCAGTAGGTTTGTGACCATTTGCTGGCATCCTTGCCGGCTTGCGGTCTGCGATCAATGAGATCACCGCGCATCAGCAGATCAGTGCTGGCATCCGCTTTTTTTTTCTTTGGGGGTATTCACTTTTGTTGTTTAAGTAGTGAGGATCTTGCTCTTTTGCTCATTTTGAGTTAAATCAGTATGCCTAAATGACTTGCTTTTTTAATACATTTTTACCTCTATCATCCTTTTTACAATAAAATTATCACCAATAATACTTTTTAAGGTGATCGATCGCTGTTACAAGCGTTTTTGAGATTTTTTCCTTCCTCTGTCCGTAGTTTGTAGGTTTCCTATTTGATTATTTCGGTAACTTGATACGAACCTTCCCATTTCGGGGAGAGCTTGTGAAAACCGGGCTGAGTCCCCTGTATTTCTACATTTCTTAATACCCAATCTCCAACTAAAAAGCTCATTTTGCTGACTCTTTTGTCATGGTACTTTTTGGCTTTCTGCTTTTAGTTAATCATTTTTTCTCTTGCCCGCATCCTTTTTTCTTCGAGGTCGTCTAGATCGCACCTTCTGGTGACCTCATTTTGGTATTCCTCGAAGTAGGTGACTTTGTAGGAGGGGAGGGCTACTTCTACTGAAGCTACAACCTCCGATCCATAGGTGAGCGAGAAAGGGGTTTCACCTGTTGAGCTTCTTATGGTGGTGCGAACTACCCATAATGCGGTCTGGAGCTCGTATAGCAAGCGTCCTCCTTGTCCTTCCAAATTTTTCTTTAGGGCAGAGAGAACGAACTTGTTCGTGGCCTCAGCTTGACCATTTCCTTGAGGATAGGGTACTGCGGACTGGCGATCTCGTCCCTCAGTTGCGAACTGAGTGCCATTGTCTGACACTATTACTTTTAGTATCCCAAATCGACACCAGATGTGATTGTGGACAAAACTGATGATATTTTCTTCGGAGATTGTGGCCAAGGCTTTGGCCTCTGTCCATTTTATGAAATAGTCAACATCTAATACAACACTATGTCTATGATCGTGTACTTTGCGGCCATTTTTTTGATGAGTCTAGCCTTTATTTGATCCTCGGGGAGAGTTTCTTTATCGATGTAATCTTGGATTTCATCTACCCAGTCCCTTTCTTGGCCTTCAATGTTGTTAATTTGAATCTGATCTATGGCAGGTGATTCTAAATATTCGATTTGACAATCCGTATTTAGATCCTCAATCTCTTGCTCGGTGATTCTCGAGAGAAGGTCTGCCTCTGCATTGCCCTCTCTCATTATTTGGTTTAGCTCATAGTATTCGAAGCTTTTGAGAAGTGTTTTTGCTAGACCGCAGTACTTGGCTAGGACTGGGTTATTTGTGTCATACTCCACCCTTATATGATTTACTATGAGCTGAGAGTCGCTATTTATTTCAATACTTGGGACCCCCATGTCTCTGGCCAATTCCATGCCCGCTATGATTGCTTCGTATTCGGCCTGATTGTTTGATGCTTCAAACTTAAACCTCAAGGCTCTTTCGAATTTCTCCCCGTAGGGTGCGATCAGGAGTATGCCCGTGCCACTTAATAGCTTGCTCGCAGATCCATCAACGAATAAGGTCCACATTTCTGGTGGTCGCTCTTTGGGTGGATCTACTTCTGACTCTGATCTCTTTTTGGTTTCTTGGGGTTCTACTCTCTTCCTTTTTCCTACATTGATGTCCGCAATTTTGAATGATGTTTCTGCTACAAAATCTGCTAAGGTCTGCACTTTGATGGTCATTATGGGGGAGTAGGTGATCTGGAACTCAGTGAGTTCTATAGACCATGCTAACATCCTTCCTGAAGACTCTGGTTTATGCAAAACCTTTTTTAACGGTGCTTCTGTGAGTACGATTATAGGGTGTGCCGAAAAATAAGCTCGTAATTTTCGAGCAGGTACGAGCAAGGCATAAGCTAACTTCTCTATATTAAGATAGCGACATTCTACAGCGGATAACACCTTTGATACATAATACACTAGTTTTGGGGAGTTATTTTCCTCCCTTACAAGAACAGCGGCTGCTGCCAGGTCAGTGACCGCTAAAAACAGAAAAAGCTCTTCCCCGGGCACCGGGCTGTTGAGGAGAGGGGGCTGCCCGAGGTATTTCTTAACTTGTTCGAAAGCAAGATCGCATTCCTCATTCCATGCGAACTCGTTGGCCTTCTTCCCCTCCCCCCTTTAAGAGTTTTGAAGAATGGGAGGCATTTCTCTACAGACCGCGATATAAAGCGTTCGAGTGCGGTGATGCGCCAATTTAGCTTTTGCACATCTTTTATGCACGTAGGAGGTTTCATGTCTAAGAGCGCTTGGATTTTTTCTGGGTTTGCCTCTATTCCGCGATGATTGACCATGAACCATAGAAACTTGTCCGCTTTTACCCCAAAGGCACATTTGAAGGGATTCAGCTTCATATTGTTGCGACGCAAGTTGGAGAAAGTTTCTGCAACGTCGAGCTCGTGGGCATTCTCCTTTGTTTTTATGACCATGTCATCTATGTATGCCTCAAGATTTTTGCCTATTTGGCCTTTAAAAATGATGTTGACAATTCTTTGGTAGGTGGCTCCTGCATTTTTCAGCCCAAAAGGCATCATTGTGTAACATTATATTTTGCCCGCGGCGATGAAAGTTACAGAGGCAAAATCTTCAGGAGCCATTTTGATCTGGTGGTAACCAGAGTATGCATCTATTAATCTCAAAACTCTGTGCCCGGCTATAGAGTCTACCAAGCGGTCAATTCGAGTAAGAGGGAAACAATCCTTGTGGCAAGCTTTGTTGAGATTTGTGAAGTTAACACACATCCTCAATTTCTCATTGGATTTATCACCATAACAACATTGGCCACCCACTTAGGATATGATATTCTTCAATTATCCATGTCTTAAGTAGCTTTTCAACCTCTTCCTTGATCGCAATCTCCTTCTCCGGCGAAAAGTATCTTGATTTTTGATGTATGTGTTTGAAGGCGAAGCTATCATTGAGTTTATGGACAATCACGTCCTAGCTGATACCTTGCATGTCCTCCACTTTCCATGCGAACACAACTATTTTTTCTGAGAAATTCGATCAAGATTTTTCTTTCCTCGGGATGAATTTCTATGCCGGCCTTAACTTTTTGCTTGGGATAGTGGATATTAATTACCACCTCCTCGAGCTCATTGTTAGGCCGCAGATCACTAATCTCGCAATTGTGGAGAGAGACAATGATGATCGGTGGTGGGGTGGAGCTTCCTCTAGGGAGAGTGGACATGGAATAAATGATTTTTCGTTCTGTCTCCCAAGATTCCCCTATCAACATAACCTCCAACAACCGGAGCTATTCTCTTCGCCTTTCTGCTCTTTTTGAGCTCTACTTTGGTGGAATGGAAGGAGAGCATACCCACGAACTCAGTCAGCGGGCATATGTCTTTGCCTTTGCAAACATTTGCTTTCTCATCCAATTGCGAGCAGGAGGCTTGATTTTTCTTCTTCCTTTTCTCCTCTAATGTCCGGAGAATCCTCTCGGGCTGGTTTTTGATGACCGCGATTCCACCTGGTGTATTGAATTTTATCCTTTGATGGGGGATCAGATGCTACGATTCCCAATGCGGCCTGGGCAGTGATGCCGAGTATGGCATTGTATTGGGATTGCAGATCTTTCACCATGAAGGTGACTTTGGCAGTTTTTTGTTGGAGTTTTTCCCCTGCGGTTACCTCAAAGTCTATCGTTCCCTTCAATCGGACAGTATGGTTAGTGAATCCCTCAAGCAGACCGGCGTAGGGAGTAAGGTGGGTTCAGACATTTTCATTTCCACCAATGTATGGTAAGAGAGAAAGTCTCTGGCCGCGCCGGTGTCAATGAGTACTCTGCAAATGTTTGCTCGCGAAATCCTCATTCTGACGGTTAGAGGTTGGGTGGAATGGAAGAGAGTCAAGGCCAGCTCGCTTCACTTAAATCCTATCTCTTGCTCTTCTTCTGGAGCCAAGGGAGGAGTCAAGAAGACCTTTTCTAATGTCTTGATCTGATAGGAGAGTTGCTTGTTGGAGGGAGCCTCTATTCCAATAAAATTAATGTCATAGGTTCCTTGCTCGTACTCATCATTATTCTCTCTCTCTCTCTCTCTCTCTCTCTCTCTCTCTCTCTTTTCTTTCTAGGCCACGTTGGGGTCGCGCCCTACTGGTGTTAGCATTTTTGTTGCTATTATCACCCTTTACCCATTTGGCCAGCTCGCCATTATTGATTCTTTACTGAATAATCCGTTTCAGTTGGAAGCAATCTTCATTGTTGTGACCGTGGTCGTTGTGGTAGTCACAAAACTTAGCCCTTCTCCTCTCACTTGGACTTCGACCCATTGGGGGAGGAGGATGAGCTTACATGGCTTTCAAAATTGCTCTCGCGGTGCGGTCAGGGGTGTGTAAACTGTTTCGTCCGCCAACCTTTTGGGTTTATCAGTGTTGCGGTTTCTATTTTTTCCCTGGTCGTGACCACGACCTGATCATTGGCCGGCATCTTGAACATGCTCTATTCTTTCTTTGGCCGGCCTGCGGGCAGCTAGCTCATTGGGCTCTTCTGCTGAGGCAATAGCAGAGGCTCTCTCATACATCTCTTCCAAATTTTTGGTCCTATACGAGGCGAAGTTCATTTTTAAGAAACTGGAGGATAGACCGCCCTCAAAGCAGAGCTGAATATCGCTCTCGAAAAGGTCTACGATTTGCTCGGACATCTTTCTGAATTGAGTGATATATGATTTGGTGGTTTCCGTAGCGCTCTGTTTGACTCTTATAAGATCAGTTTTTGGCCTCGCAGGCTCGCCTGCTCCACCAAAAGAGTTCAAGAAGTTATGCCTGAATTGATTATAGCTTTTGAGGGACTTGGGCTTAAGGGCCAACATCCAAGACAAAGCCTTGCCTGTGAAGGAAGCAGCTAGGGCTTTACACATCACGGCCTCATCCGAGAAGAATAGGGCCATTTGTCCATCAAATCTCCCCATATGGCATTTTGGATTGGTGGAGCCATCATAGGTCTCTAGTTGGGGAGGTTTCCCCTTTTGATTGGCGCGCTGGCAATCTCGTCTACAAAGGCATCCATGGTGCGACCACATTTTATGGAGCCTTGTTGGTGGGTATCCCACATTTGGTGCATGAACGCCATAAAATCTGGGTTCGTGCTGTCCATTTTTGGTTTCTTAGAGGGAGAAATTACGGCCTTCCCCTTGGATTTTTCCACGGGTCGTGCTTTGGATTTCTCGGGGAGAGGAGCAGATTCTGCTCCCTCTCCGATCTCTTCATCCAAGTCCTCCTCGTGACCGCGGTCAACGATGATTGTTTCTAACCTTTTTGTCTCCCTAACTTGACTTTCTAGAGATATGGTGGGAATTCTTTGGGAGAACCTGTGGGAACCTTCCTCTAAGGGGACACCACCGTTGGCTTCCAACTCAACCAACTCGAGTTGGACATCATTTATAGCCATGGCCGCAACCACGAGACAAGCCCTTTCAGATAGAGCTTGGTTTCTCTCGAGTATTAATTCAGGAGTGATAGGAGATGTGGGGTTTTTTGGACTTGAATTTTGGGGGGATTTTTTTTACGGACAGTCTCTAGCTTTTCCCTAAGGTCTCTTTGAGAAGGAGTAAGAGACCCTTGGCTGACAGAACGGCCACCCAACCTATTAAAGGCTGAGGTGCTTGGTCTGGCAGGATTGAGCTGGGAGGGAGAAGCTTGGTTATTACCAGGAGGAGTAAGAAAACCGACATTTTGAAGAGGAATGCCGGTCATTTTTCGAGGGAAGAAAATAAAATTGTTTGGAAAAGGTGTTTGTTATGACAAAGACACAAGATTACACAAAAAAACTAGACGTTCTCGGCAATGGAACCACTGATGATGCCATGACTTTCTGGGTCTCACTGTATAGGGATATCTGGATTATATATGACGTTTGTACCTATAACACAACAAAGATATGAATCACCGTTAGAGAACAAGCCGGAGTTTAATCCAGCTCAGGCCCTCGGGTGTGAGAGTAAGATCTTTGAGAATTAATAACTGAGAATAAGACTTGAAATGTTTTAGTGAGTTGTGTGCTAGGATTTAGATAATGTGGCTTACAATGGCTGTTTTTCACCTAGCTTATCCATGGGGACAAGGGTTGATATTTATAGTAAATGAGATATGTTGATGATGTCAGCCCTGGAGGATATCTTTGTCTTTTGACCCATAATACGTGTCCGAGCCTGGTGGACTCGTAAAATAAAGTAAGATTTACTGCAAAGGGATGTAGTTGATTGGATAAGGATAGAGATGGCAGGCGCTAGTTGGTGCGACGTCATACGCGTATTGAAGACACATGAGCCACCATTTGATGAGATGAGCATAAGTCGACTCTTGGCGTCAGTGTAGGTAGGTACAGGGCTTTGTCTCAATAGCTTTGAATTTAACCGGGAGTGTAGTTTGAATAATCGGGAGTCTGGTATGAGACCGCGGTCAACATAGTTGACGCGGTCTTTGTATATCACGATCATGGCTGACGCGATATTGTATATCACGATCATGGCTGACGCGGTCAACTCCTTGGCGGCTCTAACGATCACGGTCTCAACTCTTGCGGTTATGATGCCCGCGGTTTATACTCTAGCGGTTTAAGCGTTCGCGCTCTTGGATAGGCCACGTCGTAATTGGCCTAAGGACTAGATCGAGCTTTGTGCCCGGTATGAAAGCTACGGGCTCATAATAATGAATGTCTTTTTTGCAAAAGAACTTCGTAGCTAAAAGCTTTTTTAACAACTTTTTTATGTTTATTCTATTTTCGTAAAACTAAATGTTTAGAATGTAGATAGCATGAATATTTATATATTTTTGTTATTAAAATGAATCCAAGATACACATTTTCAGTGTGTTTCTTAAAATAAAATTTGAACAATTAGACATGATTCCACTCAAGCTTGGCAATTTTTAATCAAAGAGGGTTGCCAATCAAACCCTTTTTGACAGACAGATTGGCCTGCATTGTGCTCTTTGCTAATGGATTTGATTTTGCCATAATTCCTCTACTTTATATGCAAAAGGTGCCAACTTTTTATGTCAAAAAGGGGAATCAAATGATAGTTTCCATGAAAAGATTTGAGTGGCTTGGCATGTTAACTAACCATATGATTCATGAGCACAATGGGTTATTGTGTGCTCATCATTGGCTTGAGAGCCTTTATTATTATGGGCTTTCTACTAAATGTTGTAACATAGCAATATTATGCCGCCTCTATACATTTACTATCTTTGTTCGTTTCATAACAACTATCGCAGTTGAATCTGCAAAAAAGACTGACACATACAAGACACGAGAACAGATGGAGCTCTTTCGACCGAAGCTGGTGAATCAAGTTCCCATTTCAACACTTATTTTGGCTCAACTAAAAGAAAACAAACACACAATCAAATACGTCGTTCACACGCACAAACAAAACGAGAAAATTCTTAAGAAGCAAGACCATTAAAGAGTCTATCTACGCAAGGTCCTCAAATCTATAATCATTAGAGCATTAGCTAGAAGTCTGACCGAACATATAGTATTCATTACCAGTGTCGCAATAACACATGTACACATAAAATAAAGTGGCACTTAGCCATTTGAAAGAAGATATTAATGGCAACAAACATGCCAATCATCATAACTTATGCAAGTGTTTCGAGCACCAAATAACCATTCACTTCCATCATAAAACTTTCACAAAACGAATAAGTCAACATCCAAGAATACTGCAGATATTATGGACTTGAGACAATCCTCCAAGAATGGAGCCAAACAAGATACCTAAAAGGATTGTCTTCTAGTTAGAGGCCCAATCTGTGATATAGGGCATATATATATATATACATAGTGAAGAATCGGCTGAACAGGTGGGCGACCGCCCAAGCCCTAATCTCAACAACGCTGAAACGTCTGTACAAGTAGGCGACCACCCAAGCCTAGTGGGCGACCGCCCAGCCCCAAATCTCAACAATGCTGAAACGTCTATACAAGTGGGCGACCGCCCAGGCCTAGTGGGCGACCGCCCAACACTGTAAATCTGGCGTGTTTTGTTTCCTTTTCCCGTCTAAATTATGTTTGGTAATTGATCGGGAATAGGATCTCCTTGGTAGATTAGAACTCTTTTCTCTTTTCCATTGTAACACATATATATTCAAGAGTTGATGAATAAGAACACAAGTTTTGGAAAAACTCTAAATTGATTTCCTACATGTTATCAGAGCGGCATCATACACAAGTCTAAATCCATGGCGGGGAACGATGCTATCATCAATAATCCTCCTAAAATTGAATATAATTCTCCGTTTTACCTTGGTCCTCAGGATAGGCCAGGTGATTTTATTACTCCTACCCGTTTCATTTCAATGGTGAAAATTACGATGATTGGGCCAGCATATGCAAACAACTCTTGAAGCTCGCCGAAAATTTGGTTTTCTAGATGGTATGATTACTGAACCTGTTCTTCCTTGCACCATCTCTGTTTGGAATACTATTCATGCCATGTTGATTTCTTGGATCATGAATACTATTGAATATAATGTTAAAAGCACTCTCTCCAAATTTAGAGATGCTAAATGTTTATGGGATTCTCTCAAAAGTCGATATGATGTGGTTGATGGCCTACGTATTCAACAATTGAAAGCATAAATCACTCGTTGTGATCAAATTAAGGGCATGTCGGTAGCTCATACTTTGGCAAATTAACTGGCCTATGGGAAGAACTCCATAGTCATGAACCGTTGATCAATTGCATTTGCTGTAACAACTGCACGGCTGCTCAACAACATGCGGATCGTAGAGAGACAGGCAAGCTTCACCAATTTCTTATGGGTCTAAATTTCGAGTATCATGCTAATACTCGCATCAATATTTTATCTATGGATCCTCTTCATGGTCTTGACCGAGCATACAAATTGGTGTCTCAAGATGAGCAGGTTCGTATTGCTAAACCTGTTGTTGAAGATGTGGTTAGTTTTGCTCTTCGTGCCCCTGGAACTCGTAGCCGTGACAATCCTAATAAATCTCATCTCATATGCACTCATTGTAAGAAAACAGGTCATGACAATACCACATGTTTTGAATTGCATGGATATCCTGATTGGTGGCTTGAGCAACGCAACAAATCCAATGCACGTGGCGGTGGTCGTCCGCAAAATGGTCGAGGCAGGGGTTCTTCTCGCAGCAATACTGGAACTACAACAGCACCTGATCACGGCCCTGTTACTGTTGGTGCAGCCGCTGTCGGAGCTCCTTCTGCTGCTTCATCTTCAACATCCACAGCTGAGCAATGGCAGGCTTTGACAAGCCTCGTCGGTAATTCTCAAATCTCAAATGATCGCCTCCATGGTATAAGTTTGATGCAACTTCATGGATAATTGATACAGGTGCTTCAAATCATGTAACTGGAAACGCCTCGTGTCTCCTTAATTCTCGGACTATACCGGCTTGTCCAGTCGGTTTACCTAATGGGTCGTCCGTATTGGCTCATACAGAGGGATCCGTTCGTCTGACGGACACCATTATCCTCTCTCGTGTTCTCTTTATTCCAAACTTAAGCTGCAACTTAATTTCTGTTTCGCAACTTTCTGACGATATTCACTGCACTGTCCAATTTAACTCCTCTATGTGTGCTATACAGGACCTGTCGAGGAACCTGATTGGAATGGGTGTTAGGCGGGATGGACTCTACTACTTTCGCGGCACATCTTCAGCATGCAATGTCTCTGTTACCGGACCGCCTTCTGTGTTGGAGCTGTGGCATAATCGCTTGGGGCACCCTTTCGAGAATGTAGTAAAGCTTCTTCCCTGGGAAAGTCGTACTTCTGGCAGTTTACCTAAGCCTTGTGATACTTGTTTTCAGGCTAAACAGTCTAGAGATAGTTTTCATGTTAGTGATCATAAGTCCACTAGAATCATTGAGAAGGTACATTGTGATTTATGGGATGTATACACTCATTCTTCTTCTTGTGGTGCACAATATTTTTTTAACTTCGGTGGATGATTTTTCCCGAGCTGTCTGGGTTTATTTATTAGTTGATAAAACAGAAGTTTATCGTATGTTTATGGCTTTTATTGCAATGGTAGAACGTCAGTTTTCTCAGAAGATCAATGTTGTCCAATCGGATAATGGTACCGAATTTAATTGCATGCTTGATTATTTCTTCTCCTCTGGCATTCTTTTCCTGACATCTTGTGTTGTACCCCACAACAAAATGGTAGAGTCAAGCGGAAACATCGTCACATTTTCAATGTAGCTCGAGCGCTTAGATTTCAGGCTCATCTACCTATTTTCTTTTGGAGAGAAGCAGTTCTCACTGCTGCTCATTTGATTAACCGGACTTCTACACCCCTCTTAGTTAACAAGACTCCTTATGAGGTGTTGTTCGAAAAATTGCCTTTCTTTGACTCCCTCCGAGTCTTTAGTTCCTTGTGTTATGCACATAATCAGAAGACCAAGGGAGATAAATTTGCTAGTCGTAGCCGAAAATGTATCTTTGTGGGCTATCCTCTAGGCAAAAAGAGATGGAAATTGTTCGATCTAGAGAAAAAGAAATTTTTTGTCTCTCGAAATGTGAAGTTTTTTTAGACAATCTTTCCTTACAGTGATTCAAATTTTGTACCTCATGTCCCAGATTATGTTGAGCTCCTTAACCAAGAGGCTGAATTTGCCTTCTTTGATTATCCGGATGTGAAAGATATTGCCTCTGCATCTTTGCCAGTGGTACCTGAAGATATTTCTGAGCTTGTTCCTATAGTTTCTACGGATACTGCTTCATTTGCCGAACCACCTGCTTCTACAACAGACTCTTCTCAGGTTGAGCCAGAAACTTTAGGGAGGGGCATGCGTACGAAAGTTCCATCTGTTCTCCTTCGTGACTACATTTCTCAAACTATTGCTCCTACGAGTCCATCCCCCACGCACTCTACTCCAGTCGGCTCCTCAGGTACTTCTTATCCTATGGCTCACTATATAAATTGTGACAGTTTTTCTGTGAAATATCGTAACTTCCTTGCAGCTATTACCTTGGCTAAAGATCCTAGGACTTTTCGTGAGGCAATGTCACAGGATGGGTGGAAGGCATCTATACAGGATGAAATTCGCGCCTTGAAAGATAATGGCACATGGACTATGGTTCCTCTTCCTTCTGGTAAGCGTGCTCTGGGTAGCCAGTGGGTGTATTAAGTATAAGTCTGATGGTACTATTGAAAGGCTTAAATCTCGATTGGTGGTTCTTGGTAATCATCAGAAAGAAGGGATTGATTACACTGAAACGTTTGCTCTCGTGGCCAAAATGGTCACAGTTCGAGCCTTTCTTGTTATTGCTGCCTCAAAGAATTGGGAACTGCGTCAAATGGATGTGCATAATGCTTTCTTGCATGGTGACCTTCAGGAAGAGCTCTACATGAAACCTCCCCCGGGTTTTCATGCCTCTCAGCCTAATATGGTGTGTCGCCTTCGTAAATCTCTTTATGGTCTGAAACAGGCCCCGCGCTGTTGGTTTGCTAAACTGGTAGCTTCCTTGAAACACTATGTATATTCTTGCAATCTTATTCTGATTATTCTCTTTTCACATTCACGAAAGGTACAATTCATATGAATATACTTGTGTATGTTGACGATCTTATTATCGCTGGGAACGATTCCGCTGCCTTACAGTCTTTCAAAAAGTACCTGAGTGAATGTTTCAAGATGAAAGATCTTGGCTCCCTGAAGTATTTCTTGGGTATTGAAGTTGCTCGTAGCTCCTCTGGTCTATTTTTGTGCCAACGAAAGTATACCTTAGACATTATATCCGAGATTGGGCTATTGGGTGCAAAGCCATCCGAAGGAACCTAGCAAGGAACATTGGGATTCGGCATTACGGGTTGTGCGTTATCTCAAAAGCACACCTTGTCAGGGCATTCTTCTTCGTGTGCTGATAGTGAGCAATGGGCGACCGCCCCGGCCTAGTGGGCGACCGCCCAGCACCGTAAATCTGGCATGTTTTGTTTCCTTTTTTTGTCTAAATTATGTTTTTGGTAATTGATCGGGAATAGGATCTCCTTAGTAGATTAGAACTCTTTCCTCTTTTCCATTGTAACACATATATATTCAAGAGTTGATGAATAAGAACACAAGTTTAGGGAAAACCCTAAATTGATTTCCTACGTACACACATGAAATTGAAAAGAATTGTGAGCAGAAAGCTAGACAGCTCCAACTAAACGACACCAGAAACTGACAAGGCGTGCTAATAATTGAATCATCCAAAACAGGCAGCCAATCAATATAAATGGATTTCATTTCTATCCTTTCCCATGAAAGGTTTTTGCATTATCTTTAGCTTCATGTGTAAAAATACAGGTGGTTCGTAAAACATTTCACTCATTTTGTTGTTAGCACTAACTACCAATAGGGAGCACGATTACCAAATACCGTAGCTTAGATGCTGTTGCAAATGTGTCACCAAGTCATTACGGACAATGAACTCTAATCTGTACGAAGCATGTCTGATTGGGGTTGGAATGTCTCGAGCAGCAAGTAAGGCAATATGACCATGCAGGCCATGAACAATGTGAACTGTCATTATAATAAGGTAGTTAGGTACTCTGCAAAAGTATAATTACTAGTAAAACTAATAAAATTTGAATTTAATCGGAATGCATGGAAAGTACCACAAGAGGCAGGGCCAAGAAACTCCAAATTGGCCACAAAGCACAAGAAAATCTGCAAAAGAAAGAGAAAATTTAACAATGATCAGTAATACGATTATCTCCGATCCTCTCATAATCATCTGACTGAAATTTTGGTATGTAAATAAAGAGCTAATAGGTTTTACACATTTCAAGATTTACCCTTGTTACATTAAACTTCGAATCTGGAGAAATATTTAATTCTTTACAGAGCACTATTTGAATCTTTAATATGTTGGACTAAAAACATGGACTTTCTGACCTGACCAGAGGAAGTGACAGAAAAGATAAGGGTATCAGCAGTTATTCTTACAAGCAAAAAGATATGAGCCCAAGTATGGTTACAAATGGCAGGGCAGCTGCACTTGATAGCTCCAATTTCTCACCAGAATACCTGACACCCCATACTAACATACTTGTATACAAAAATATGCCAACATTCAAACCGACACCAATCATTCCTAGATACAACGGTATCCTGCATGTAAATATGAACAGTGTTAACTGAAAGAAACATAGTTGGTTGAAGCCATTTCCTTTCTTCCAAAACAGTAAGAATGAACTTCCAACAACAAAACAAACATTTGTGAATGTGCACATAAATTTATGTGCAAATATAGTCATATGCACTAAGAGCATCCACAATGATAAAGCTCTCTAGATAGCTTTTTTTATATTTTCTATGAGCCACATCATTATAATTCAAAATTTAAAAACCTCAAGCACTTTTTCACAATGGTAAAACTCCTCTTTCAACTTTTTTATGGGTCCCATATGTAAAAAAGAGTGAATGACTTGCATAGAAAATGTGTAGCATTAATGATAAAAAGCTAAAAAGCTAGCTCTTTGTAGAAAGAGCTACTCCTTACTAAGGAGCTCTTTCATCATTTTCACAAAGGTAAAAAGCTCTTTAGAGCTTTTTCATAAGAATAAGGAGTTCTCAAAAAGCTCCCATTGTGGATGCTCTAAGAATTAGCCAGCTATTATAAACAAGCTTTCACGTATTTAATGCAAAGAAGTTAAAAGACCTAAATTATAGTTACACTGGAAAGAGTAAGTTTTGGGGGAAACTAGTTTCTCCCTAACATTATAAAAAGTCTTGTTTTAAAAACCGAAACAAAGGCACGTACAATTTTTTTTTTTAAATAAAAAGCAAGACTTTTTATAATATTTGGGGAAACTAGTTTCCCCCAAAATTTTCTGCACTGGAAATCCAAATAATACTCGAGCAAAACCCCAGGCGAGTCAGAGAGATTCAAGCCTATAAGATTAAGATCTTTTATCAGAGCGACAAAAATGATTTATTGATACACGGATCTCAGCAAATTGTTTCATGTCTTCATAGTGTACAGTATGTCAAATTATTTAGGATTATAGCACCTCGGTTGTAGTTCAAGTGATTAGAACTTACAAAAGCAACTCTCATTAAATGGGGGTTGTTTCACAATGGTCGGATGCTTTTTAAATGTAAATTCTCTAATTGGCATCACAATTAATACCCGAATAATTTTGGAGTGCAGGAAGTTCTTAGCTAGAATAATGAGAAGCTTCACAATTTAAATGCCAATTCAACATTCGAATGATCGACACAGATGGGATGGCGAAACAATACGATTCAGTTGATACAACTTAAGAATTCAAAACTGTCTTCCAAGAAGCAACAGATACATCAGTAACTGTAACGACTGTAATGTTGCGATCAGACATTTCTGTACTGACCAGTGCTCCTCTAAGAAACAAACCATGATGCTTAAAAAAAGAAAAGAGAGAGAGAGAGAGAGAGAGAGAGAGAGAGAGAGCTTTTTACTCCTTGTTGTTATCAACTTGGAGATATGATGATGGACACACTATGAATCTCACAGCATCATCCAAGTCCAAAAACCTATAAGACCACTGAGGTCACCAAACAGTCATATAGACAATTGAAATACTCAAAAGTGCATTTCCCCAAAATGTCAATCCATAAAACTATAACATTAATTTGCTAGAGAAAGCACACACATAATTTCTGAAGGAGCAAACTGTAGAAAGATAATTGGAGGCGTGAAACTTAAAATTGAGAAGAAACATTTACCTTCTAATACGATCATCATGCAACAAGAGGTAAATGAGGTTGGAGTGCCAATCACCATAGTACACAATAAAAACTGCGGAAGCAATCCAAAGAAAATTCTCAATAACCTCAACCCATGTTCGTGTTCTAGGAAAGGAAGCAGCCTGAAAATTCATTCTCGAACATGCATCATCCTCAAGGTCATCACCACTTGAGGCATACCCCTGACTATGCCTCTGTCTCATTAACCCTCCACCAGCAGTTGGAGTCCCACCGGACATTTTCAAATTTTCACTAACTGATTATCGACACGAAGAAAAAACCAAACAAACAAACCCTATTTCCCAAATCTTTCAAAACCCTCCAAAATTCTAAATCTCCAAGCAATAAAAAATCAAGGGGAAACTCAAATTCCTCTATTAAGCTAATCTCAGATACAACTGATGAAACAATCTCAACAACAAGTAAGAATCCGAATAAAAGAACTGTATGCTGCCAAACACTCACTAATTTTTTTTCAAACTTGAGCAGTCACCTCAAATCTAAAACCCAAATATCCATGAAATTGTAAACCTCTTCACGACCAACCAAACAACTCAATATCCAAAACCCACATCAGATTCAAATTTCTACAAAAAAAACCCAATTCAATATCCGAAATTTCAAGTAAACCCATATCATGCAACACAAAATCACATCACAACGAATCTTAAATTGTAAAATGGGGGGTTTCCGCTCAACAAACCTTCTTGTTGCTCAACTTCAATGGCTTGGATTCTTGAAATTCCCGCACAGACTTGAATTTACTCAAGAACCCAACTAAGTAATCGTCTCTTTGGATTCTCAGATTACAGAGTACAAAATAATTCATCAATTAATATAAGTGAAATCAGTTGAAAAGGCAAGAGTGCGCAGTAAATGGAAAGGGTTTTTATGAGTTTTTGGTAGTTTGCATCTTCCTGTGAGTGACAAGGAGAGATCCGTTACTCACTGTGTGTTTGTGTGTGTTTGTGTCAGGCAAACACTAGAAGGATTTGCAGTTAGGCAACGCCAGATTCGTTTCTTTTCTTGTGCCTTCTTCAAGAATGTCTTTGATTTCAAACTTGTTTATTTTTTATTTTCAATTTTTGATGTTTATATATTTTTTAATTTTACTTTACTACTCCATATTTTAAGTTTATGTTTTATTTTGTTCCAAAACAATTCATTGTTTACCCTTTCCGTCCCATTGGTAATGTCTGTTATAATTTTTAGAATTAAATATATACTCCCTCCGTTTCATAAAAATACGCACAATTTGACTTTTTATGAAATTTGACCATATAACTATGAGAAATTGATATATTATAATTAAATTTTAAAACTTTTAATTGTTAGTGTTGTTAGTAATAAATCAATAACAACTTTTAAAATTTCATTAAAATGTTCTAATTTCTCGTTATTGTATTTCTCGTTATTGTGTGATCAAACTTCATAAAAAGTCAAAAATTGTGCGTATTTCTATGGAACGAAAGGGAAGGAGTATATATATTTTTACACCTAGTAGTGCATTTTAAAGAAAAGTTTGATTTTTATTTCAAGATTGATGGTTCATTGGTAAAATCAAGCCAAATTTTCGATCGATTAGCGCTAGAGTTCGAATCATCTACTTACCTTATTTAGTGGGAAATTGTAAAAAAAAAAAATCAAAATTATAGTATACCCTTTTGGTCCAAAAAAGAAGTCAATATTTGCTTTTTTCCTTGTTGTCTAGACGTTGAAAAATTAATTCTCCATAAATCTCTCCGGAAATTTATCACTTCTAATCTAAGGCAACTATATATCTACTCGTGGTTTTTTTTTTTTACCACTTGTGTATGTACTCTACTTTGAAGTGGAATTAAAATCCTAAAAATGTGCTCTTTCATTTCCCATTAAGACAATTTGGAGTATTTGCCTTGAAAAATGAGTACATACCATTAAATATTTTCTGCACTAGGTATTCTATCCATCTCGGTTTAAGATTTTTAGTTTGATTTGACACGTTGATTAAAAAAAATGTTATGAGTATGAAAAATAAAGTAAGAGAGAGAAAGTTAGTAAAAAATTTTTGTTGTGAGAATAACAAATGAATCTCATTAATCGTTTTAAATAATAAAGTAACTAAAAATTTTAAAATAATACAGACCAAAAATAATTTAATATAAATGGGACGTAAGTAAGTACTAGTATATTTTATTTATACATCTACTATGTTGTTTTGTTTATTGTCCTTGTATTTTATTTATGGTCAAAATAAATCAGCTCCCAATTAAATGATTTATGCTTGGTGTTGGGGTTAACGTGGCTGAAATATAAGTCTCTTTTTTTGTGAGAATTATAATTTAAAGAACAAAGTCGACCAATGTCGACAACCTATTTTAAAAGGCTTTAGGTAGTGGGACTATTATTCACCCAATCCTCATATTTAATCTGTCTCGTAATTCTCAAGTGTTATACTCCCTTTTCGTTCCATTCGTTCCAGCTTAATGGAGACTTATTTCTTTTTTAGTCCGTCTCAGTTCAATGGAGACTACCTAAAATGAAAGAAAATCTTTACTATTTTTTTCACTCATTCTCTCTCCTATTTTACTTTTAGACTCACAACACCAATCAAATCACTATTACTCCCACTCATTCTCTCTCCTATTTAATTTTTCATACTCACAACATTTCCTTCCACTTTTTATTTCTCTTACTTTTCCTTAATCTGTGTGTCCAAAAATTTGATTTCCATTGGGCTGGGAGGGAGGGAGTATTTTTTAATTCATTTCAATGATAATTAAAGTTTAAATTAGTTTTTATACAATTTTATTATAACATACTCCCTCCGTCCCACCCGAATTTGGACAAAGTTACTTTACACGGAGATTAAGGAAAAGGTAAATGTTGTGAGTGTAATTTAAAAATAGGAGAGAGAATGAGTGGAGGGAATAGTAAATTATAATGGTGTTGTGAGTATTAAAATAATGTAGGAGAGAGAATGAGTGGAGAGAATAGTGATTTAAGGTTTCCATTTTGGGATGTCCAAATTCGGATGGTATATATATATATATACATATACATATATATATACATATATATATATATACATATACATATATATATATATATATATATATATATATATACTCCCTCCGTCCCAATAAGTGCTTCACCCTTTTGGGTGGGCACGCAAATTATGAAAATGGGAGGGAGAAAAAAATATTGTGAGTGTAATTTGAAAATAGGAGAGAGAATTAGTGGAAGGAATAGTAAATTATAATGGTGTTGTGAGTATTAAAATAATGTAGGAGAGAGAATGAGTGGAGAAAATAGTAAAGATTTTTTGCCAAAAAAGGAAAGGTGAAGCTTCTAACGGGACGCCCTTTTGGGTAATTAGTGAAGCTTTTATTGGGACGGAGGGAGTATATATATATATAAATTATATTATATATTAAAAATAATTTAATAAATCAACTGCAATATATTATTACAAAAAAGTATACTGTCTTTTGTGGTAAAGAATAAAAGAGCAATAAAAAAGCAATGTTGAATCCAGCATGCTTTCTTGGTCACCACTCTAAGCCTAAGCCACACCCACCCACAAAGAAAGTCGCCTCCCCCAAAAGTTTACTTGGCTTGAGCTTCCTATCCAACAATGTTTACCAATAGGTATGGAACCCCATTGGTGGATCTCTAGTTATTATTGGATGTGACACAAATTTCATGTATATTATTACTTTCGTTTCATTTTAAAATTAAAGAATGTCAAAATATAATTTTGATCAAAAGTAAATTTAAATTGTTTTTGAATATTCATTTTGGGGCGAATGGTGTATGTTATATTTAGACAGTTATTTATTGAGAGTCTGAATTTTACGTAGCATTTTATATTTTGTGCACTATATTATACTTTTTTAAAAAAAAATAATTTTTACGTTTTAACCAATAATTTGATGTTGATTTACTTATCTTAATAAAAAAGTAAATTATTACTAGCACTACTTTTAATGTTGTAAGATTTAAATAATGAAATAAGAGTAGTTACAATTCTAAGACTATTTCTATAAATTGGCCATTCTCTGGTATTTTTTCCTAGACCCTAGGAATGATTTGGGTAGTAAATTTAACATAATTTCCATAATGGTATTTTATTTTGTTGGACCATTATGATAATTTCCATATTGAGATGGAAATTTCAGTTTGATTTGGTTTTCATAATTACAAAGTTTTTTTTGTAACCACTTCTGTAGGAAGCTTCAAACCTTTTATTATTATTATTATTTTGCCATTTGTGGCTTTGATACTGGCCAGAAGTCACCAGCATACTCAACTAATTTGCCCAATGATCTGTTGTGAAATTGGGGGATCACCGCATCCACTAGCCCATACTAGCAGTCATCAATATGGAGAAAATAAATCAACACATGATAATATGAAAGAACAAGAACAATAACACCGATAATTTGTTAACCCGGTTCATTCACCAACTCGTGAACTACATCCGGAGGCACCAAGCCAGGACATCACTATAATAATATATGAAGGATTACAACTTTACATATGCCCTCACACAGATCTAGCATAGTAACTCTCCATGAGCAATCTCACATATACATTATCTCACCTCCCCAAGAACACACAAAATAACACAGTCATGGCCGGGTTGTAGGATCGCCCCCATGGCTCTCCTAGGCCCCGGCCCTCCTAGATACTATTTTGTGGCTCTCCTTGATATCCTAACTTTTCCCCTCTTTTTGGTACAAATAATATGGTGGTAGTCACAATATATTTATAGGGATACAAAACCTATTCCTAATCAAAACCTGATTCACCCGGAGTCCTTGACATGGAAGGAGTATCACAATATTAGGAATACTAATTGTTATCAAAATTAATTCCTTTTCCAAAACTCCTTTCACGCCACAGCAGAAGAACCGAACCCGTCAAACTGCCTCGATGGGCGGTCGCCCACCTCCTCTATGGGCGGTCGCCCATCACCACAGTCCGCTCCGAAAATCTGCTCCTTCATGGTTTTGATCCTCTCCTTGGTTTTGGCTCCAATCCCAACAATCTCCCACCTGGAGACATAAACCATCATTGTGACATGCTCCCATCATACTCCCACCTGAGAATGATCCACCAAATATTTTCCCCACCATGTTGAGCCTCCACACTCTCCACCATGAGCCACCACGCTCCTCCACCATGAGCCACCACGCCCAAGTAATAAGGCGAGTTGAAACCAAGCGACGCTTCAACCTCTCCGTGTTAGATCCTTCTTGCCTCCCCAAGTCAACTTCTACCTTGATTTATTTGCAAGACTAACTTCGCCTTCTCCCTCCTAGATCCACTCCCCTTGCAATGCTCCCCATGAAACTCGGACACACCTTGCTTCTTGCATTGTCTCCTCGTGAACCTTTTCTCGCTCTCTTGTTAGGTACTTGTATTTGTCTCCTTCGCCGGCTACACATTGTCACCTCTCCACCCTAACACACCGTTTATTGATGTCTCTCCTTTTTACACCAACAGTAGGTCTCCAAGCCTCTTGCTCCCACCGGACGAAATTGATGTTGTCGGTAGAGTACAACATCCTCCTTACCCCTCATCCGTCGTTTTGCGAGAAGTCCTCCTCTTCCCACATGGTCCAACCGGCTTATACCACTCACCTTTGCAAGAAGAGATTGTACCACAATAGGAAACAAAAATCTGCTGCAAAAGATTCCTCCTGAAGACGTGGGCGGTCGCCCACCAACTCATGTGCGGTCGCCCAAGATGAAATTCCCACGAGCCAAACTTTCTGTCCTCCTGGGCGGTCGCCCAACACCCCCTGGGCGGTCGCCCATCACCCCAGAAAGTCTTCCCCGAATTTCCTCCTTTTCTTTCATATTTTTCTCCAATCACCCTGACTGCCCCAAAAACCCTTGAACATCTCTTGATCTCTGCATCTCCAAAATTCCACCTCGAATTTCTGCAGATCTCAACAAGAAACAAACGAACTCTTCAGACTTGCTGATCTTTCGCACGATCGTAGACCTATTTGGCACGTGTCATGCTTCAACCATAAACCCTAGAAGCTCTCAAATCCCTGCACGTCTTCCACACGAAGAATCTGCACGAAAGATCTGTTGTCTCTTTTCTTCACCTTGGATCTCTCCTAGATCTCGAACCAAAAGCTCTGATACCAGTTGTTGTGAAATTGGGGGGATCACCGCATCCACTAGCCCATACTAGCAGTCATCAATATGGAGAAAATAAATCAACACATGATAATATGAAAGAACAAGAACAATAACACCGATAATTTGTTAACCCGGTTCATTCACCAACTCGTGAACTACATCCGGAGGCACCAAGCCAGGACATCACTATAATAATATATGAAGGATTACAACTTTACATATGCCCTCACACAGATCTAGCATAGTAACTCTCCATGAGCAATCTCACATATACATTATCTCACCTCCCCAAGAACACACAAAATAACACAGTCATGGCCGGGTTGTAGGATCGCCCCCATGGCTCTCCTAGGCCCCCGGCCCCCTCCTAGATACTATTTTGTGGCTCTCCTTGATATCCTAACTTTTCCCCTCTTTTTGGTACAAATAATATGGTGGTAGTCACAATATATTTATAGGGATACAAAACCTATTCCTAATCAAAACCTGATTCACCCGGAGTCCTTGACATGGAAGGAGTATCACAATATTAGGAATACTAATTGTTACCAAAATTAATTCCTTTCCAAACTCCTTTCACGCCACAGCAGAAGAACCGAACCCGTCAAACTGCCTCTATGGGCGGTCGCCCACCTCCTCTATGGGCGGTCGCCCATCACCACAGTCCGCTCCGAAAATCTGCTCCTTCATGGTTTTGATCCTCTCCTTGGTTTTGGCTCCAATCCCAACATGATCATGATGGTTGTTTCAATGGAAAGAGACCTTTTTTGGTATTTTAATGGCAGGTTTCTTCCTTGGAAATTAATACTCTAACCGTCTTTTTTTTTTCTTTTATTAATCCCAAAATATCCATAACCTTTCTACTTAACTAAAATAACATCCTTCAGAATGTTTACTAAACAAAATTTAGACATTTATTTGTGGACGGGATTAAACATTCATTTATTAACGAATGAACGAAAGGAGTACAATACTTATGAGCCTGGGGATAAACATTCATTTATTTATGGACGAATGGACGGAGGGAGTACAATACTTACGAGCATATGGGGATTAATTATTCATTTATGGATGAATGGACTGAGGGAGTACAATACTTATGAGCCTGGGGATTAAATTACTTTAGTGAGTAGCTTTATTGAAGTTGATATACGTATCACCAAAGCCCTTTAGGCATGGACACGAGGCCTCTGCTGTATATCCCGTGTTTTGTTTAATGAACAACATCAAATGTTTGACTCAGATGAGATCCCATCTATTTATACCAATGATAAATTTTAAAAACAACATTTTTAATCATCAATCATTAATTGGAATCCAAATTATCTAACGGTCAGGATTACAAACTACTTAACCTTTAATAGTTTCCACCGCCTCCGCCACCACCACATAGGCTGACCAAGTCGAGTAATATAGAATACAACACATCCAAAGATAGATATCCCAAAAACCTCCTTGTTTCAGATCCAGAAATGTCAGTATGAAGCTTGTAATCCTCTGTCAGTCCATCGGTCATTACCAGCCACCAAGAGATGCCTCCTTGACAATCGAGTGGGTCAACATGTGCTACTAGACTTGGTGTTTCTCCCGTCTCCAGCTCAAAGGTCAAGCATAAAAAGTCCCTGTTTACTTTAATTCCTACCATAAGAGCTTCTTCATGTAGCCAACGAATTATTTGACTTGCAACCTAAGTCAAAGTTCCAAAAAAAGGAGAGATGCTGACAACTGGGATAGAACTAAATAACTGACATATTAGCTACAGGGTTCTTATTATGATTAACACTAAAATTCTACCTATAGGGTAAGCCTGGTGCTATCAAAGAAGCCATTTGGTCTGATGGAAGGAACCAGAGTAGATTGGACACTCCCTCCATTCCATGAAAATAGTCTTTACAAGTACCACTATCCATATTACAGTAACTCATCCCCGAAGATAGTTGTAATACCCAATCCCACATCAGTTAGATGTGGGAGTTTAGTGTGATTGATATGTATCCACAAGTTACCACGGGGCACCAATATCATCCACAGACTTTTTGGTGGGGCATGTAATAAGCTCAATTGACCCAAGGTGCTTGTGGACAGTGGGCCAGCATGTGGGGCTGAAGTAACGGATGGGTTTTGGGGCTCAGGTTGTTGCAAATGGTATCAAAGTGGAACCCGCCTGTAGAGCTTGCGAGCTTGTCCCGGGGTACAACCCTAGTCTGCCTTGCCGGGGGCAACAAGGATTTAAGTGGGGGCACATATAATATATCATCCCACATTGACCAGGTGTGGGACTTTAGTGAACTATTTAAATCTCTACATACTACTACTAGCACCAACATCATCCATAGACTTTAGCCATGCTGACCTAAGGTGCTTGTGCTTAGTGATTTAGTGCGTTATTGGACGAGATCTCGGGCTCGGATCATTACAGTAATCGAATAAACTAAATGTAAATACAATAATAGTCCTATCAGCAAATACTATGAGAGAGAAATTTATACCTGTTGTAAAAGTATCCCAGGAAGATCTCCCAAGTCACAGTCGAATTTGTTCATAGAACAGATGTTCTCATACTTACCTTTGAACAGTCCAACAACATTTGGAGCGCCTTCCCCTTCTACACCGATGCAATCATCATTTGCCACAACCTTGGTTCGAAATTGAGACTTTACATTCTTGTCTGATTCATGGACTTGGGGCCCATCATGAAGAATGGTCTGAGGAACTTCCACTGAGAGTATCCATGAAGATGTCCGTGAATGCCAGGTTGGATAAGAAATTAATTGTACATATGGTACCTTGCTAACCTGCAGGTGTCAAGAGAAGCCATGCTTAACTAAATTGCAAATTAATACTCCCTCCTTCCCATGAAAATGTTCACATTTCCTAATTTTGTTTGTCCCAAAAAGAAAATTTCATGACCAAATTTGAGTGGTTAAAATAAGTGAAATTCCTAAACTATACCACTAAAATGTTTAAAAATTCAATAGCTACAAGCATAATTCTTACTTTCGTTGAGGTAATTCTTATTTTGATCAAGGATAATGATGGAAAGAAAAATATACCACTGAAATGTTTGAATAGTCAAATAGGAACACTTTATGGGATAGAGGGTGTACAAAAACAGAAAACGTTCATTTCGCTACTACTCTCACTTTTCTTTTTTCTTTTTTGGTTCCCCTTAATAACTTGTATATGGCAATTGATATTCTAACAAGAAGCAAATAGAGTCGTACCACATTTTCCAGCTCTATAAGAACTTTGTTCGAAAAGATTCTGTGAGCCAGCGACAAGCAAAAATGCCCCAGCAGATTCCCATCTTTTCTTGACTGCACATATGGTTCAGTTCCGCCAGCAGCATTGGTTCTGTCCTTCGCTTTTACAAACACGTGCTCCTGAAAAATTTGTTGTAAGAGAATTTCACAGCTAATTTGAGTGGGAAATGTTGACTTTCTCCTCAATTGATGTTTATTTTCTTCCAAATTTGATCCATCAAGGGTCTCCGAAGATATAAGTGTCTGTTCATTATTAGTTCCTTCACTATCAGCTATTTGATCAGCTTGATTAGATGGTACAAGCGAAATAAAAACGGATGCTTCTTGATCAATATTCAGTAGTAAATGGTTTTCTCGTATTCCAGTCACATTCACTCCAGCAGATGGGATGAATGCTTCACGATTTACCAAATCGAACACCTGAAAAGATTAACCAGAAGAAATGAAATGAAGTCATGAAAGGATGAAGGGAAAAAGATAACAACGGATCCTACCTGCTCATCAAAAATTGCTCGGTGGACTTCCCTGAGTGTGGAGTGTGTTTCCTTAACACACTCATCATCATTGGTAGGTTCCTTCTTTGTTTCTTCAGACAGCTCAGGAACAGAAAAATAAATTTTCTTTTTAGTTGATTGTTTCACAGTGTTGACCAAACTGGCCCCAACAAATCCAAATTGAAGAGAGTGGCGAGCTTTCGAAGGTAATTTCAAAGCAAGCATTCCGCCAGTGTCATGCTCCACCCAAACAGTGGATATGGAGGATGGGCGAAATGCAGCAATTGGATCAAATAATGAATTGTCAAATAGATCTATATAAAAACCTTCATTCCCAGGGGCAGAAGCAGCCATGCGATGCCGCTTAACTTTCCAGTTCTGCTGCAGTCTATATCAGCATGTCAGGATGTAAGGCAGATAAAGGGACGAAGGTGTAACCACAGATAAATAGTTGACGTGGGAATAAAGAAAATTATATTTATGACTTCAACGGTGTCAACGTGAAGAACATGACAGAATCTGATTAAGAAAATCTAGCTAGTTGCATTGGACTTATAAACTGTCTAGATGAATTGGAAAAACGACAACAATTTAACACTTAGATTCAACTTGGATCTATTTTATGCGTATTCAATAGGACTTGGATGATAGTATTTTAGCAATAATGTACAAAATTAAGAATACATAAGTCGGCAAGAAAGACTCACCTTATTAGTGCGCCATAGAATCTTGCTTCTCGCCCTATCTGCTTTTCTAATGATTTAGCAGATTGTTTGAAATATTTGCCAAGATGCTGTAATCAGGATTCACCTAACAATTAGAAATCAACTTATGTTCATGAAAACTTTTGTAATATGTTAATGTTGAAAAGCAGCAGCTTAAAGATTAACCCCCCCCCCCCCCCACACGCGCACACATATACTTGCAAAAAGAGAAGAAAACACAGAAATTAAAGAAGTAAATAGCTAAAAGCCTAAAACAATGAAGGAATTTATACCATATACTTTTAAGATGGAAATAAAATGATAAAGATCACAGGGATGAGATTATATACCCGGATACATTGAAGTTTTGTTGCTGTAGATACAGAGAGATCGGCCAAATGTTCATTAGGCAATGGCTTTGGCCTGGTCATGCCAGCCACGGTCACTGCATCATTAGCTTCCACCTACAAGCAAAGAAAATATAATCATTAAGCTTAGCCTTCAATCACCTCGAAGTGTTGACTGTTATTTATCCTCCCATATATGAGATATTCCCCAAATATTATGCTTGGATCCTGGAAAGTGCATCGAGAATAGAAGAAAAACAGGACATGAAATGAAAACTAAAGGCCTCTTATTGCTCCCTCACTCAAAAAAAGATATATACTTAGGCTTATCACGCAAATAGCTAAAATGGTGACATTCTTAAATTGCTAGAATAGTACTCGTTCATACAGTAGACCATGCCACTGATAAAGTTGTATGCAGAGGACCATGTAATTTGTCCTTAAAATTGACTTGGATATTAACGTGCAAGGTGGGAAAACCGTGTGGAAGTGTGCCTCTTGTTTTGGGGCAAACTAACGACAAAATGACACCTCTCTTTTGCGGACAAAGAAGGTGCTATTATCTTTCACCCCTCCATTACACAAAAAAGGTTCCCTACGGGTCTTAAGAAAATATTTCACTTTGCGTGAGCTTCCTATTACACTGTAAGTTATACCAAATGATGTCAAATCACTAGGATTCATGCCATTTCATTAAGTCATGTTTAAAAGGATACCATAAACTGCTTAATCTTATAAAAAGGAGAGGGGACTCTTTTTGGGGTCGATGGAGAGCCCTTATGAAGAGAATTTTGATCGCATATAACTCCCATTTTGGCTGTTCCCCTAGTACCTCCTAGCATCAACACGTGGAAGATCTCTAAGACTAAGGGATAAGAGAGAAGATAACAGAAAAGGTACAACGCGGAGGGAAATAAATACACTCAAGTTTAACTACATGCAGGGGCGGTGCCACCTTAGGGCGAGGGTGGGCCACCGCCCACACTCAATTTTCAAAAAGTTTTTTTCTTTTAAGTCTCTTGTAAGTGAAACAAATTATTCTTCCGTTCCTAAATGAATATCTAATTCTTTTGAGTATCCAAATTTCATTTAGAAAATGTTTATTTTTTATACATTTAAAAGTTAAGTTGCATACATATTTTTTTATTCATTTTCTAACGTTAAGTTTTGCAAGTAAAAATAGACTAGTGAAAAAAACTGATAAAGATATATATAGAGATAAAGTTTTTTAAAAACATGATATTTGTTTTGAAAAAATAAAAAAACTTGAAAATCGACATTTAATTAGGGCGGGAAGTAGTAATGAATCCAAAGTAAAACAAATAAAACACAAGCACTCACAAATTTTGCTTTCTCACGCAGTTTACGATTTGTGAATACAATAATGGAGATTAAATTTGAGAAAGTCTCCTCTCGACATCCTTGGTCCCCCCCCCCTCCTCCTCACATTTTCACCCTCTCTTGACCCTTTTGTAAGTTCTTGAATGGTATAACAAAAATTCTTGTTATTGTGTTGATAGAGTCTTTACAAACGTCAAACTAACACAAATTATGATTTGAATTCCTCATTTTGATTGCGAATTACTTCGATTACATCATTTTCAAAGTAATTTGGGGCTGAAATTTTCATGGTTTCATTTTCAAATTATTACAATTAATTTTAACTTTTTTTATTATTATTTTCATATACTTTCTTAATACTTTGATGATGTTTAATTTTGTAATTCTAGGTTCGAGTAAAGTTGATTATAACATTAAAAAAATTTGGCCCACACTAACAAATAATTATGGATCCGCCACCGACTACATGTTCAACTTTTTTATAATAGAACTTGACTACATGTAAAAGGGCCCTAGATTCGATCGAGTGCAAGCATCGTGTCTACACAAAGTTAAGTTGAGAATAACTTGTGCATGATTTATGGCCAACAATCACATATTTTCTTTCATTTCCCATTTTCCTCTATTCCTTTCAATCAAAAGCAGTAGTTTGAACAAATCAGTTACAACAAGATAAACTGGAACTTTCAAGTTTGGTATAAATGATCACTAATACCCAAAGAACAGCAAGATTCAATTAAAATAAAGTTATGAAGAGAGTGTCATTTGCGCATAATGACTTTAGGAGGTTTTTTCACCTTAGGGCTTAGACACATTGCATAATACCAAAGATGAATCAAGTGATATACAATGTTGCTTAGAAATTTCAAGTTTGAATCAAAATGTCAGTAGACAATGAATTTTTTTCTGGATTTACCTAGAACTATCAAATTTTATTCCTGTCATTCCTCAAACGCTAACTGTATAAACATCAGTGAAATCACTATATAGACAGTATCACTAGCGAATTCAACTTTTATCAATGTTACACTGCATTAATAAACATCAACACTAGGCCTGAATACACCAAACAGAGAGATATGTCAAACGAAACATGTAAATTGAGTGAATTGAAAGATGGAAATGGAGTGAATTTACTGTATTGATGAGATCAATAATGACAGAGAGTTCTTGATGAGCCAACTGCAAATTCTCTACCAAGCTTTGCCATGGCCATGGCGTATCTTTAGATGCAGTTGTCGTAGTCGTACTACTAGTACTGCTCTTCTTCTGCTTCTTGTTCGGATCTTCCCTCTCCACCGCCCACGCAAAATCAATTCGCCTTATCAAATTCACTCGCTTATCGTCGTAACCTAAATCACTGCAATTTTCACACATTAGAATTTACAGTTGCACACACAAAGAGAGAGTGAGGGGGTAGGGAAATTTCTGACTTAGGAAATCGTTCAGCTCCATTTTCTTCGAGGATATCTACGCGCTTGAGCGGAGGCACGTCAAGAGATATGTTTAAATTTCCGTCCATATTTTCTCGACTGTGAATTTTCCCGGAATGTTTTCGAGTGAAAATAATGGAACCCTAGGAGGAGAGATGGGGGAAATCGTGAAGATCAGAGTCTGACCGTTAGCCGCGAAAATTGAGTTGACGTTATGGGTACCAGTGTCACATGTGTGATGCACGAGCTATTATTAATAATCACTACTAGGGTAACTCCCGTGTGTGTGATGAACGGCGTAATCAAATATTTTTATTAAATAGTTAGATTTATATTAAAATATTACTGTATAATAAAATAAATATTATTAAGTAAATAAATTTGAGAAATTTTTATTTAAATTTAATAGTGATAAAATAAAGTCAAAAACTTATAAAAAATACATTTTTTCTAACCTTATGAAAAAACGTGTTTTTTTCAACGGCCCATTCTCTCTCTCTCACTATACGCACTCTCTCTCTAGCCGTTAACGTAATAACAGAGCCCCTCCCAATCGTCTTCTTCACCTCTAAAATCGTTCCTCACCGGCGACCAAGGCCTCCCTCTACCTCAATTTGCGTTGTACCCCTACGCCAACAAGCCGTCGACCTCCTTCAATACCTCGCAACAACACTACATCGCTTTAAGTTTCTCCAATTTCGGCCAGATTTGTTTCAAATTCGGCGAGCTCCATTATTTTCGATCGTCAACTCCATAAATCCCGGTGGATTGAGTTCAGATTCCGGCCACCGTGACCTTCAACACCGGCGTCCCAATTTCCTCAATCACCACCACCGCCCTCCATCAATTGCCGTCCCAATTTCCTCAATCACCACCACCACCGCTTTCTCAATCGCCCGTGACCTTCAACACCGACCTCTTCCCTGTGCTAAGAATTAGAGAGAGAAGGTTCTCTCATTTGCGTTTAGAGAGAGAGAGAGAGAGATTGATTTGCGTTTAGTGAGAGAGAGTTTGATTTGTCGTGTTATTGTTATTTTCGTGCCAGTGTTAGGGATTTTATGTGCCAGTTTTAGTGTAAATTAATGCCAGTTTATAAGTATTTGAGTACCAGTTTGAGAATTTGATGCATTGGTGGACTGGGTAATTAGATGCCAGTGTATGTGTTTTGGAGTGCCAGTCCATGTATTTTGGAGTGCCAGTTAGTATATAATAGAGTGCCAGTAAGTGTGTAACTGAGTGTCAATGTATTTTTTGAATGCCAGTTCTTGTAATTTTGAATGCCAGTCCATGTTTTTTTTAATGCCAGTTCATGTTTTTTTGAATATCAGCAAAAATAATTATCAGTGTTTTTGAGTGCCAGTATATGCATTTTTGAGTGCCAGTAAATGTGTTTTCAAATGCAAGTCCATGTATTTTGAATGCCAGTGCTTGTATTTTTGAGAGCCAGCAAAAATATTAGTGTAACAAAGTGTCAGTGTTAGTGTAACAGAGTGCCAGTGTGAAGAGTGTCAGTTCATATATATAAAAGTGCCCGTGTAAAAAGTGTCAGTTTCAGTTTAACAAAGTGCCAATACCAGTTTACACTGGCACTTTGTTAAACTGGTACTGACACTTTTTTCGCTGGCACTTTGTTACATATGCACTGGCACTTTTTCACACTGGCAGTTTGTTAAACAGACAATGGCATAAATGGGGGAATCATTAATTACAAAAATGCCACCGTTTATTTTGAACATGGTTGCCAGTAATTACAAAATTGCCACCGTTTATTTTGAAAACACGTTTTTTCTTATCTTAAGAAAAAACTAGTTTTTTATAAGACCAACTCTAAAATAAATATGAGAAATTTTCATTTAAATATAATGATGATCAAACTCAATACTCCCTCCTCCCTGTCGAAAAGACATAAATTTTCTTTTTGGGTGTCCCATTTAAAAAGGCAGTCCCAAAAAGAAAAGTTTTTATTACTATTCCACCCACTCATTCTCTCTCTTACTTTACTTTTACACTCACAACATTCTCTCTCCTAACTATTCCTCCCACTCATTCTCTCTCCTATTTAATTTTTCATACTCGCAACATTTAAACTTTTTCTCTTTCCTACATCGCTTTCCTTAATTTTCGTGCCAAGTTGGTTTTGTGTCTTTTGGGCTGGGACGGAGGGAGTATGATAAATTTTATTTCACAACAAAATAAATAATTATTTAAGTAAATAAATAAGTTATTATTCAAGTAAGTAAATAAATATAAGAAAGTTAATATTAAAAAAATAAATGATCGAAATCGAAACAAATACAAAAGGAAATAGAGATGTTTGTATACATTGTAAAACAATTATTTGAAAACTATTTTGTGCGTGAATGACACGCGCCTATTTTGTGCGTGAATGACGCGCCAGGAAAATGACAAAATTGCCCTCCCACATCAGAGCGACACGTGTCCCAACCTTTAAAATAATCTTTAATATATAAAAGATTATTTTTCTCCACTTGTTTTCCTAACAACATTTTCTCATTCAAATTATTTTTAAAAAAAATTATATTAAGAAATCTGTAGTATAAATGGAACAATTGTTTTGAACAGTAGAGTGAATAGTTATATCCGTGGAAATGACCATTTTGCCATCACTATTCACTCCCTTTCCCATTTTGCCCTTAAGCCAGGGGCATTTTCGACATTTCATAGGGTGGCAAAAATGAAGATAACAAATCCGGAAATCCACGTGGCAGCTTACCATTGGATCGCATATGGAGAGTGTTATGCAATCTCCTAAAAGGCGCGTGTGTGCCTTTTGAAATTTTTTTTTTTTTGAATTTTGCCACGTGGCGGCTGTTCATTAGCTGGATGGATTTCAGATTATTTTTTTTAAATCCGATTTTTTTGACCTTAATTATTTTATAATAAATTAATTTTTTTAAAAAAATTTTTTACACCAAAATTCATAATTTTTTTTCTCTATAAATAGAGACTTCTTTCATTTGATTTGGACACAGAAAAAAAATCATCTTTTTTTTTTTGGTGATATATAAAAAAAAAATCTCACGTGGCCTTGAACACGGGCATGTGCTAGTAATAACAATAAACTAAACATGAAATATTCAATTTAAAGACCAATATTACAAAACGATATTAAATAAAATTCAAATTTCAATAATCATGTATTACATTTAAAATTAGAAAATTTAGCAATACTCCCTCCGTCCCGGCCGACTTAGGACTTTTTGCCATTTTGGGCGTCCCACCCGACTTAGGACGGCCCAAAATGGAAACCTTAAATCACTATTCTCTCCACTCATTCTCTCTCCTACATTATTTTAATACTCACAACACCATTATAATTTACTATTCCCTCCACTCATTCTCTCTCCTATTTTTAAATTACACTCACAACATTTACCTTTTCCTTAATCCTCGTGCCATTTCAAAAAATTCTAAGTCGGCCGGGACGGAGGGAGTATAAAATATACTATGCAATAAAGATATACATCATAAATTCTTTTAAAGCATTAATTGTTAACCATTTGGTCCATTTCCATTTAGATAGTAATCCTATAACCAAAAATGACAAAATAGGGTAACTTAATTGAATAGCTGAGAATAGACCACTAACCATCAGACTTAATTTCCTTTCTATATTATTGGCGCCTAACCTTCCTAATCGAAGCAGGTTCAACTGCATCGACGAACTATACGAAGTTGTGCAATCGGTTAGAGAACCAATAGGTCACAATCAATCCAAATCAAAATAAAGGTACAAATTAAATTATAAAATAATAATTATTAATAAGAAAAATTAAATAGAAATATTATTTTTTCTATCTCAAATAAATAATTTAAAAAATATACTTTTATAAAAAATTATATTATTCATTTAAAAAATAAATACTCCCTCCTTCCCACTCCAAGTGTCACTTTTTATCCAAAATGACATCCCGTTTGAAGCGTCACCTTTCCTAAAAAGGAAATGTTTTATTAATATTCTATTATCCCATCCACTATTCCCTCCACTAATTCTCTCTCCTCTACACTCACAACACTTTTTAAATTCACTATTTCCTCCACTAATTCTCTCTCCTATTTTCAAATTACACTCACAACTTTTTTCTTTTCCCTTTTTTTCTTAATTTGCGTGCCACCCCTAAAAGGGTGACACTCTTGGTGGGACGAAGGGAGTATTACTTTCGACTCAAAATGAATAATCAAAAAATAATACTACATTTTTAATCCAAAAAATAAGCATTACTTTCTTCGTCCCAATGATTTTTAAAATAGAATTATTTGAAAAAAAATCTATTTATTTTTTATTTTAACAAAAAGTATCTTTTTTATGAAAAGTTAGGGAATGAACCGATGAATGGATGATTGACCGGTTGATTGTATGTTGACCGATGCAAATTAGGGAGTGTGTGTTTAATTTTTTTTTTGTTTACCGATTGTATTGGGCCACATACGAAGCCGGTCAACTGCACCGGTAGAAACCAACTATAGCCATCGGTCATACTTCTTTCTCTAACCAATAGGTTGTGATCCAAACAACACAAAAAAGAAAAAAAAATTACAAACTTTGTCTCACTTAAATTATAAAATAATAATTATTAATAAAGAAAACTAAATAGAAATATTATATTTTCTATCTCAAATAAATACTTTAAAAAATATACTTCTATAAAAAAATTATATTATTCATTTAAAAAAAATATTACTTTCGACTCAAAATGAATAACCAAAAAATAATACTACATTTTTTATCCAAAAAAATGAGCATTACTTCCTTAGTCCAAATGATTTTTAAAATGGAATTATTTGAAGAAAAAAAATATTTTTATTTTTTTTTATTTTAAAAATATACTTCTATAAAAAAATTTATTATTCATTTAAAAAAATATATTACTTTTGACTCAAATTGAATAACCAAAAAATAATACTACATTTTTTATTCAAAAAAATGAGCATTACTTCCTTCATCCCAATGATTTTTAAAATGGAATTATTTGAAAAAAAAAATAAAAAATTATTGATTGCACCGCATCTGAAATTATACTCTGCATGTATAATTCTCTTGAATATTGATTGGGAAGAATAGTGTCATTATTGATTGCACCGCATCTGGAATTATTGACGTCAATGAGTTTAGAGAAATAATGTTGTAAGGCCCTTCATCGGTAAAGGGCCTTAAGGCACAGCTCTATATTAGTAGTATTATGATAATAAAATTGGTTTGTTTATTTGAGAGGATTCTTGAGGCAAGGATCGGTCAAGGCCCTTGATCGGTTAAGGCCCTTGATCGGTCAAGGCCCTTGACCGTTGGAAGTTATCGGTTTAGCTGGTTAATTATCGGTTTATTATTTTCTTCGTCTCATAATTAATATTATATTATTTTTAAAAGTTAAAAATAATTTTATTATTATACGTATTATATTTGAAAATAGAATTATTTGAGAAAAAAATCTCAAAAAACATACTCCCTCCGTCCCATTAATAACTTTACTTTTTGCCAAAACGAATGTCCCGTTTAAAGCTTCACATTTCCTAAAATGGCAAAGAATCTTGACTATTCCACCCTTACACTCACAACATTTTCTCCACTCACCAATTTTCTTAATTTGTATGTCGAGACCAAAATGGTGAACTTATTATTGAAACGGAGGGAGTAACAAATAAAAAATGATTTTTTTTTCTTTTGATAAACACTCCAATAGGTTGGTCATTTGCCAATCGGTCAACACACCGAGGATCAGTCAAGGCATGGATCGGTCAAGGGAGGCTAGGCAACGTCAAATTTCAAAGGAAGAAAATTTTAGACGTGGCCGGTTTGGCTAACCGGCGGTTCCAAACCTTCCAAAATACCAATCAGAAACGACCCGATTAACCACATTAACCGATTACGGTTTACCGGTTATGCCGGTTTTAACCGTTTATTTTTTTTTCTTTTTCAAATTAGGTTTTTAAAGTAAATTTTTAACAAAATTATTTTTTGAAAAAATTCAAGACTACGGCCAAGGCCGGCCAATTCTAGCAATGCCACGGCTGAATGATTATGCTAACCTTGGCCAAGGCCTCTCATTATATACCAATGCAAGGCCATTTCACTTTCTTTTTCTATCGATGTGGGAATTGAGATATCCCTCCTTCTCCGCCTGCGTACACGGACCTTTTCCTGCGTGTGAACAACACGCGCCAATTTATCTCCCAATCAGAGCATGCCACACAGAATTTCCATATTATTACTTCACACTTAATTAATTTTCACTAAAAAGATATTGAAAAATTAAAAAGAAAAATTAAGAAATTTATATTTAAAAAAGAGTGTTTTTTTTTTCTTGCATTATACTCTGCATGTATGTTAGTGCATTCGTCTCAAAATATGATATTAAGATGACATTAATTTTTTAGACGAATTGCGTTTTTTATTTTTCTTGGGGCTGACGATTGTGTTTTTTTTTTTTTTTGGCTGATTGTTATTTATTTATTTTTATTGTTTTTTTTGCAGACCGATTGTTTTTTTTGCTAACCGATTGTGTGTATTTTTTTTTGCTAACCAATATTTTATTATAATTTTTTTTATTTATTTCTAACTGATTGTATTTTTTTTTTTGATAACCAATTGTTTTTTTTCTTACCGATTGTGTTTTTTTTTTAAACCGATTGTTTTTTTTTTCTTTTTGCTTTTTCCTAATCGATTGTTTTTTTTTCTAACTGATTGTTTTTTATTTATTTTTTTTTGGCTTTTTACTAACCGATGTTTTTTTTCTTTTTGCTAACCGATAGTTTTTTTTTTTCTTATTGCTAACCGATTTTTTTTTCTAACCGATTGTTTGTTTTTTTATTACCAATTGTGGCCTTGGTTTGTGACCGATTGTTTGTTTTTTTTTTTTTGACTGATCGATTGCGGCCTTGGTTTGATTGGATCATGGGTTGGGGCCTGGTTTGGATCGGTCATCCACTTATTATTGACCGATCACCATGTCAATGATTTACCATCCCTTGATTTACCGATCGTTGTGACCTGCCAATTCTAGCAATGCCACGGCCGAATGATTATGCTAACCTTGGCCAAGGCCTCATTATATACCAAGGCAAGGCCATTTCACTTTCTTTTTCTATCGATGTGGGAATTGAGATATCCTCCAAGGCAAGGCCATTTCACTTTCTTTTCCACATTATATCTTCAATTTTGCCACGCTTGAAAATTACTAAATTGTCCTTGGCGAATGAGCACCAAAACAAAGACTGTCTTCTTATTATATATAGATAGATTAGGGTTGGCCGATTGGATTTTTGGTCAGTTGACCGATTGGCTATTATACTTATTTCCTTTCCTGTGCATTAATCGATTGGCTACTATACTCCTTTCATTTATACTTATTTCATGTGCATTAATCGATTGGCTGATGTACTCCTTTCCTTTCATACTACTTTTACTTGTCTCAAAATAATAATTATTAATAAAGAAAATTAAATATAAATATTATTTTTTCTATCTCAAATAAATACTTTAAAAAATATAATTCTCTAAAAAATTATATTATTCATTTCAAAAATAAATATTACTTTCGACTCAAAATGAATAACCAAAAAATAATACTACATTTTTTATCCAAACAATAAGCATTACTTCCTTCATCCCAATGAATATTTTAAAAATTAATACTACTTCATTCGCCTCTAAAATTAATGTTTGTAATGTTAGTGCATTCGTCTCAAAATATGACATTAAGATGACATTAATTTTTTAGACGAATAAAGTAGTATTATTTTTTAAAATATTCATAGGGATGAAGAAAGTAATGTTCATTTATTTTTGACAAAAAATGTAGTATTATTTTTTTTGTTATTCATTTTGAGTCGAAAATAATATTTATTTTTGAAAATGGAAATTATAATTTTTTATAAAAGTATATTTTTAAAGTATTTGTTTGAGATGGAAAAAATAATATTTCTATTTAATTTTATTTATTAATATTTATTATTTTGTAATTTAAAGTGAGATGGAGACGGAGTTTGTACTTGGTTTGGATGGCCTTGTTTGTTTGGATCTGTGGCCTTGTTTGTTTGGATCGGTCCAATCCATATTGACCGGTCATGGATGGCCTTGTTTGTTTGGATCTTGCTTGGATCGGTCAAATCCGTATTAACCGGTCACCATATTCTTGTTTGTTTGGATCGGTCAACCATAATATTGACCGGTCACACCATGTCCTGTTTGTTTGGATCGGTCATTCAATAATATTGACCGATCACCATGTCAATTATTGATCGGTCACCATGTCAAAAATCGGTATCGGTCATCCAATAATATTGACCGGTCACCATGTCAATTATTGACCGGTCATCATGTCAATGATTTACTGATTCTTGATTTACCGATCCTTGTCACAACCAATCCTTGTGACCGGTTAAACTCGCTAAATGATGTCCCATAAAAAAAAAGTAAATTCGTCTGCATACACGCGCCTCTGTCGACGCGTTTATTGCACGCGTCATTTTTCTCCCAATCACGACTTGCCACGTGTACTTTGCATAGCATATCTTCAATTATGCTATGAAAGTAAATGACTAAATTGCCCCTAAAATTTTGGCAAAATTTTTGGCGCTACTACTGTTCATTGGATGACCTGCTTTAATATATAGATAGATAAGACGAAAATAAAAAAAAAATAGAAAATAAATACTCCCTCCGTCCCGGGTTAAGCTTCACCAATTTAGTGAAGCACACAATTTAAGAAAGCAATATACATATTCAAAAATAATGAGAATGAAAGAAGGGTTGTGAGAGAAAAGAAGTGAGTGAATATGACAAGTGGGACTCATAATTTAAATATGTGAGAGAGAAAAGTTAGTGGGTATAATATAATATTAATAAACATTTTCCATTTTAGGAAATGTGAAACTTATAACGGGACACCCTTTTGAATAATTGGTGAAGTTTAAGCTTAAGCTAAGACGGAGAGGGTATGTTTTATACATTGATAAAATATAAATATTCATGTAATTATAATTTACTTAAATAAATGAATGAATATGTATAACTTTAATTATGTATAAATATGAGTAATATTTACTTTAATTATAACTAGTACTATATGTTTGTGCCAATGGCACGGTCACATAATGAAAAGGAAATAAGCGAGAAAAATGAAATCGCGCGGTAACTATGACACTTCAATCATTCTTTAACTTGAGTTCAAGGAGAAAAGTGTAATCGATGGTAATAATAAATGAACGGTATAAATTGAGATACAAACGTAGATAAGGGTCGAGCATATTCCAATGGATTGGGCCCAAAATATAATCCATACAAGTTTCAATTATGACAAAGGGAGTGGGTCTTCACTACATTTGCTCGTCATGCTTCCTCGTCATTCTCACTATGTCGACCTATACATAGCAAAGCGAATAATGACCAATGCACAGCAAATATACATGCCGACCAGGCATCTCTTCATATGCCGAGCAAGGCATTTAGTAAGGCCAACGAAGGCCTCATCCATAGACGAGTAGACCTTCCTCGGTCACCTTTCAAGACAAGGAAATGGGCTTCTCCATCCTTATTTCTCTCTTCCTCGGAGTCAATTTAGGTCGACCAAGCAACACATATCAAGGAACCCGCCTAGAAGGCACACGTGCAGATTACTATTATCTACTCCTACTCAAATAAGGATTGTGAACAGTTATAATCCCACTAGGATTATAACCACCTATCACACGCTTTCTTATTCAACAAGGATTCTACAATGCTATGCCTATAAATACAAGTCATAATTCTCAATATTTTGGTAACACATCTTTTGACTCTAAACTCTTTTCAATTGATTTCTCTCTCTAAACATAAATACTTACTCTCACGCCGGAGGGCATTTGCCGGTAAAGTCCCGGCTTAGTTTACGTGTTTATTCTTCTTTTTCAGGCTATTCAATCATCCATGATACAACCTGCAGCTGAATTTGGGCTGATCCGAACGTTTTTGTCATCATCAGTTTGGTTTCATTGCCGGGTAACGATTCGAATCCACCATTGAATAGCTTGAAAAATATTGTTCGACTTTCCTAATCCTAATGAAAGACGGAAATACTGCTAGTATTACTCCTGATCAGTATGATATTCATGTGGAAGAGACTCATGGCAATACTAGGACTGCTTTTCCTTTTCTCAATGGGTAACTGCCTCCTCCTCCGTCATTGATTGATGGGTTGCCGTCCCTAGGAATGAATCTGCGTTCTAGGGGACAACCAATAACCAAGATAGTGCTTCCAAATCCTCCTCGTCGTCGGGGCAGAGGAAGGCCTGCTGGCATCCAGACGACGAGGAACGCCGCCCAAGGAGTAACTGGAGCCTCCACTCAACAGGTTGATCGCAGAATTATTTTGCATCAACAAATGGAAACTTTGCAACGCATTTATGAAACACGAGATGCTTGGCTGCAATTGGATCCTGAACACTCCCTGGCTGAATTCATGAGGCCTACGAGGACTGGAAATTCCCTTGGAGGGGAAAGTCATGTTGACAGGCATGGTAGTCGGGGGAATAGAGAAAATCTTCCTTCTGGCCAAAATCCCCCTCATCATGGCACTGCTAGCAAAACCCCCCCAAGATGTCCCTTCTCGTCGTAAGGCACCTGGGCATGGTAACAGGAGAAACGAGGTAGACTTGAGAAGTCAATTGAACCATCAAAGAGAGCAGGAGGTTAATTCTACAAACTTGAGATCAAGGCTCAGTCATGCAAGGCAAAAACCTCCTTGACATAATCCCTCACCTCGGCATAGGAGTTCTCCTCGGCATAGGAGCCCTCCTCGTCATAGGTGCCCACCTCGGCCTAGGAGCCCTCCTCGTCACAAGACTCCTCCCCATTCAGAATTGGCATCTAGAAGGGACAAAGCACCATTTGGACACGAGGACAATCAACAGGAACATGTGAAACACAGTAGGGTGAATGGGCACAAAAACAAAGAAAGGACCCACCGTAGCTCTCATGTTAACACAGGGATTGATGCATGAGAAATTCCCCTCCTTAAAAAGAGACTAGACGAAATGAAAATGGGGAAGAAGGAAGTGAATGATGATGATACCAACGCCACTCATCCTTTCTCCAAGCGAATTAATGATCTACCTCCCAATCCTGCTATTAAAATCCCGATTTTTGAAAAATATGCGAGAATCACAGACGCACGGGACCATATGAAAAGTGTTGAATCCACTATGGCCCTCCTCATTAAGGGAGATGATATTCTTTGCAAGGCCTTCGTGAGTACCTTCTCCGGAATAGCTTTGTACTGGTTTCGTTAGCAAAAGAAGGGAAGCATCGATAGCTGGAAAATCACGAGGAGGAGATTCCTGGATCACTTTGCTACAGCTGGAAAGAGAAAGAAAAGAATGACATATCGTGCCAACATTGAGCAAGGGAAGAATAAAACAACTCTGAGTTACTACAATCAATTTAGAGCCATGGCAGACCAAGTAGAGGAGAGCTTGACAGACCGGGAGGTGATCGTTTGCTTTAATTCTGGACTAAGATTCGGACAGATGATCTATGAACTGTCTACCAGAGAGCCTAAGTCAAAGTCTGATTTGTACAATGTGGCTTACGGCATATCAAATGGCAGAAGAGAAAAGTAAGAAAAGGTCTGACAAACCAGAAACAGAAGCAGCTGGCACTAATCAGGCTTCAAATGGAAGTAGCTACAAGGGGAAGAATAGAACTCAGGCTAATGAAAAATTCGAGGTTTTTACCCCCTCATATATATACATGTTTATGTATTTATTTGATTTTGAAATGGGGTTTCTTTTGTTGAAACAAATGAATACCTTCCTTGATCATGGGCCTTTCGATAAATCTGTTTTGACTTCACATGAGAACCATAAAGCACGATATATTTAGGCTGGACATCAGGCTGTCAGTTCGCTTTCATTTCGGCGTGGTGCCTCCTTGCCGGATAGATTAGCTCCGAGGATACTCTCGAGGTTAGGCGAGAGAGGCTTTTTGGGTGTACATTATATTGGGAGAATTCAGTATGATTACGGGTTGCTGAAGGCATTGATTGATAGATGGCATCCGGAGACCCATTCATTCCACCTCCCGATTGGTGAGATAACCGTTACCCTAGAGGATATTGACATGATTTTTGGGTTTTCAATTGATGGGGATACTGTTACTGATGCTGACATCCCAGCAGTTCCAGACTGACGGGTATTATGTCACGATCTTTTAGGCGTTGTCCCACTCCCGAAGATATTGATGGGAGTAGTCTCAAGTTTAAGTGGATTACGACTAAGTTTCCAAGTTTCCATGACCTTCCTGATGATTCCCCCAAAGACGTTATTGATATGTATACACAGGCTTATATCATGCTAGCCCTGGGGTCTACTGTGATGCCTGATCGTGCAAACAACAAGGTCAAATTGTATAATCTGCCACTAGTTAGAGAGATTTCGAGGATCTAGATGTACAGTTGGGGTAGTGCTTCATTGGATTTTCTATATCAGGAGCTTTGTAGTGCGACTAACCCTCAGACGAGCCAATGCAGTGGATTTCTCAACATTTTGCAGATATGGTTATCTCATTTTAATGTGCATTATGTCGTTGGGTTTAATTTGATTTCAAATTATCGACATTATGTATAGTATTTGATATACTCCCTCCGTCCCATTAATAACTTCACCTTTTGCCATTTTGGGTGTTCCATTTAAAGCTTCACCTTTCCTTTTTTGGCAAAGAATTTTTACTATTTTCTCCACTCATTCTCTCTCCTATTTCACTATTACACTCACAACACTTTTCAAATTTACTATTTCCTCCACTCATTCTCTCTCCTATTTTATTAATTACACTCACAACATTTTCTCCATCCTTAATTTACGTGCCAAGGCCAAAATGATGAACTAAATAATGGGACGGAGGGAGTATATTTTATTGATATAGATTTGGGCATAGGAGCGTTTGATATGTACACAGCCGGGAATTCAAAGGCGAAATAATGATTTGGCACAAGGTGACATGCCACTGGGATGAAGGTATTGAATGTATGTTCGCCGAATTGACGGGGGTCAGGTTACGTGTTGGGAAGAACTGAGGGTTCACCCAACACGCCTCGTTCGTAAACGAGTCTTTTGAAAACAAACATCCAAAGTATTCATAGTGTGTGCAAACATTTAAGACAATAAATGTGATAAATGAATTTTATTGATAAATGAGATAGCTACAACTTGTGAGCCACTTGGTACAATGGGGGGCCACATCCCAGATTACAAATCTAAGAACAAATTACAACTGAAAAGGGAGCTTCTGCAGAATGGCATGATGTGTCGCGTGACACAGGATGTGAGGACCCCGACCCGGAACCTACACGTGTCCCGAGCTGGAGCGTCCTCAAACCAACCCAATTTTTCCTAAACTTTTAAAACTTTTATTTAACTTTCAAACATAAACATAACCATTTTAAAATAACTCTACTCCTTTCCACATTGGAGGAAGAGTTGACCAACCTTGAAAGTAATAAACGACTTTAGTTACAAAAAGATGTCGAATATAAAATAGAATTAGAGTTTATGAATCTGACCACTTTAAAAGAATTATACTGACATACACTTCTTATGCCAACCTAATCATACCCGACAATTCCCAAATTTTACTTCCAAACTCCTCACCGCCCTTACTTGGCCGGTCCGCCTGTCTCGGAATCTAAAAACATTAAAGGGAGAGGGGTGAGAATAAATCTCGGCAAGCTATTATGAATGCGGAATATGCCAAATAAAATACGACACATAACAAGTCGCATATAACACATTGGAAAACGTAAACACCTTACATTACCTTGGTTTACCTTTTTCCCGATACGAACAATAGTCGTACAACATTGGGTATAATAATACTCCAATCTTAGTGATTAGCTTAAAGCGTACTCACATCTTATAAGACCGTTTTTCGGGGGAACCAAATAAGATAGTAGCAACTGCAGTAAGGCTTTTGGCTCAGTCTGAGATGCTATACCCCATCATGTGGCCGGGAGGGGACGGCCACGCAGGTATAACATAATCCGATCACATTAGGTCACACTTCCATAATTGATCGTATTATGTTATACCCCAAATATCAGGTGATTAAACACATTATCAAGCACATAATAGTTACTTGAAATATAATCCACAAACGGGATAAGTAACATAGCCACATGGTAAAATATACTCATGTACAACAAATCTCATAGTGCAACATTTATATAATACACTAAGCATAGATAAGCAATATAGTCACATGGTAAAATATACTCATGTTCAACCTTGATAATCATAGTGCAACATTTATATAATACAGGCTAAGCATAATACAATCCATGAATATGTACTCAAGTATGATAACCAAGCATCAATAATTATCCCTACTTAGACAATATTCAATAATACATGATCTCTCTGAGGACCCAAGTTCACTTTACCAAATGGAAGTCACAATTAATAAGTGTCCAAACAAGGTTGTCGAACAATTTCGAGTCGTATTTAAAGTGCTTCCTTAGTTCCATTTAAACCCGAAATTAAGGTGCTCTTAAGTGTTCTAATATAACTTAAGTTTAAAGGTTTATTTCATATCCGATTTGGATTAGGTTCCACTAATTCATAAGGGTTAGGAATCACACCACTAGATTGTTGGTGAAAATCCGGCAAGAAAAGTATCTAAGGAGGATGCGGCACCGTGGGCGACCACCCCGTGCCACTTGGGCGACCGCCCAGTGGTTCCCAAGTACCCAAGTTCTTTGCCCTAGATGGGCGGCCTCTCACCTCCACTTGGGCGACCGCCCATGACCCCTGCCCAGAAATTTTAACTTCCAAACCCTTGGTCACTTAGGTTCTTTTCCTTTTTTAATTCTTCCTAACTTCCAAAATTTTCCAAAGGAATTTCCTCATTTCATAACCTTATCCCAAATCCTTTAAACCCAAAATAACATAATCCTAGATTATTTTCCACAAGATTTCCAACCCATTTATTTCAACTCATTTCAAGTTAATTCTCTAAAATTAACTCAACCCATTTCTTACATTCTAAATCATTTCTAAGAACAAAAGCATCATTTTATTTCATTTATCAATTCTCCAACTTCAAGAGAGTTCCCAAGCATTTAAACAACCATTCTTCATAACAAGAACAACCATAAAGAGTCCATGAACATTTAATGAAAGGAAGGGTCATAATAACTCACCTAGCAAATATGGAATGGAATGAAGATCTTCTTAGCTTGATGAGCTCCTCTCTTCACCCCGAACACAAAAGTACTCTCGGATTGAAAAATGATGAAGGATTGAACTTGCTAGGAGTCTTGGAAGGTGAAGCTTCAATGGAGATTTCCATGGATTGAGAGAGAAAGTGAAGGAGAAGAAGGAGGGAGATGGAGTATAAAATTGATAAAGGAGGTAAGGGGGGGGGGGGCGGATTTTGAGGGGAGGAGTGAGGGAAAAGGGGAAAAGTATGGTCCCCTCACCAATGATTTCAACCTTTTTCTTCTTTCCCTACACAAACTAAAGCCTAACTACTCACATTTTATTTATTGTCAATTATTATCCTTTCCCCATGGATTTTATTTAATTTTCTAAATTATCTCATCCTAATATAAGAAGTCAAAGATATAAAAATGAACACATAATATTAACAATAATATTGAAAGCACACAATATGATGTTAAATTAGTGCCTAGGGTTAGGGTCGTTACACAGGATCTGCCTGGCTAGTTGTGTCGCGTGACACAGGACTCAACCTGGCAGATTGTGTCGCGTGACACAGGTTGCCTGTCTGCAGAAACCTTACAAACTGAAATCAGAATTAAAAGAGATCCAACTAGATCGAATTACAACATCAATTCAACTCAGAAAACCACGAATCAACAACGAATTGACCAAGGGGGTGTGGATATGGGGAGATCCACACTCCCTTGGCAAACAAGCCACAATTACAATGAGATCAAACCATGAACAATGGAATTAAACCAAACAAATCAATTAAACAAAGAGATGGCGATTGTGATTCAACAATTAGGAACAGATAGAGTATAATTATTGAATCAAATGAAGAGAGATTGCATGAATTATGAAGGTGGCAAAGTATATGAGAGAGAAGGGAGGAATGAAGTGATTACCCTTGTAGATTCACAAATTATATACCCAAGTCAGGTATAGAATTCTTCTGAACAGCTTCTGGACTGGATTGAGCTTGAGAGTGATGGTGGATTGAAGATCTAGTGGTGGTGTGTGGGTTGGATTGGATTGAGGGAGAGAAGGAGGGAGTTGGGTATGAGAGAGAGAGAGGGTTGTGTGTGTGTTTTGGAGTGTGTGTTATGCAACCAATTGGGCAGAGTAACAGTATGTCAAAAAGGGCTAAAAAAGGATCCAGATATGAGAGGTGTAGGGTCTTATTTATAGGCTGCTGATGAGGGGTGAGTTGTGTCGCACGACCCAACGGTTGTGTTTTCCGTGGCTCGTGATGTCGCACGACTAAGCAAGCCTAACCGTTTCTGGCGCCCAAAGATCTGGTTCTGGAACATTCCAAGGTAATTACCAACAGGTCCAAACTGAATAATTCCTTATAGGTCCTTTTGCCTGAGAAAAATACTTAAAAGTACTTCCTTCGCAAGAAACTTATAAAAAGTTTCCGGAAGTCTCGGAATGGACCGGGAATTTACCAAAACGCCCTTAGTGCAATTTTATTATATTAAAAGGCACCTGTAAAGGGTCGCAAATTGGATTGGGGTACTTACAGAGCCCCTCAGCAACGTCACTTATGAAAGAAGTGAGGTTGTCGATAAGAAAGATCCCAACCCCAATGAGCGGCTGGACTTGCAGGGGATATGGCAGATGGTGGAAAATGATTGATGAGGTTGGATGGCTGGACCTTTTGAGAAAGGATTTCTACGTATCCCTAGGAGGGAATCAAGCCGGTCGTAGTTCAGACTATTAGGAGGCGTCTTTACCCAAAGAGACTATTTGGAGGCGTCTGAACCCAGAGAGATTGTTTGGAGGCGTCTGAACCCAGAGAGACTGTTTGGAGGCGTCTGAACCTAGAGAGACTGTTTGGAGGCGTCTGAACCTAGAGAGACTGTTTGGAGGCGTCTGAACCCAGATGCGCGAGATGAATTCAGAGGAAAAGAAATGATTTTTTTTTTGAGAATACAAGACATGATGATTTGTAATTGAATGAGATATTATTTCATACCTGTGCTGTGCTTACCTGTAGCTGCCGGAAGGACTGAGGCTACGGCTTATGATGATGAAGAGCTGTTGAATTGCCGTTCAAGGGACGGTCTTTATTGGTGATTGGGTGACTTTGGAAGCATTTGTCGGGTAAGACATGAACTTTGCTGCTAAATTACCATGCAAAAAAGGGCTTCGCTGGCGATTTGTTGACGAGGCTGATGATCTTGACGAGCATTGCTGGGAGCTGCTAGATTTGGATTCTTTGTCTCGATTTTGGTTGAGGGACAGTCCTCATAATCAGATTATGATCACTTGATTATTGGTACCCTGTGAGGGGAGGAAAGAGAAACACACACTCTATTATGCATGCATTATTTGATTTGAACTTTATTTGAATTTTAGCTTAATCGCACGAGTCCATCTCATTTGAAAGAGGCGATGATTTTGATTTGACGAATTGATTTGGATGATTGTATACATTGGGATGAATGGATATGTATGATGATGAATGGGTTGATTGTGTATAGGGATGTATGTGGTGAAGTGAACCCTCTCCCATGAGGTGAGGAAATGTAAGAGTGATAGATGATATGACCCAGCCTAGGCAAGTCGGGGATGCTCCCGGGTGAGTGCAGATTGCAGCAGTTCTGTCACTGGTAAGAACAAAGTCTATCGCGCGCCTGAGACAATAATTAGCAGAGAAAGTGCAGAGAATGTCCTGGCTCTGAAGAGATGACTAGGCGAAGCCCCAGTTGATAATGCAAAGCAAACCCGAAGGGAATCTGGTAAGGAGAGCCTGAGACAACAGCTTAACAAAGCCCCAGCTTGAAGAGCTGACACGGGAGAGCTTGAGAGAACAGCTTAACAAAGCCCCAGCTTGAAGAGCTGACACGAGAGAGCTTGAGAGAACAGCATAGCAAAGCCCCAGCTGGAAGAGATTTAATGCAGCCCTATTGCAGACAGAGTCATCTTGTGGCCAAGGAGGCAACCCATCATTTCAGACCTTAGTCAATCAGTCATTGGACAAGACTAAGAAATGTATACGTGCAGGGGCACCTCTTTCAAAAAGTGGGAATGAATCTCGATTTTGTGTAACACACTCGCTTTGGGTTTGATCTTTCGAGAGAGTATAAGCACAACAAGGTGTGGAAAAGTGTATGGAAGCCCCTGCTGACAGAAAGACAGTGTTTGGCTCTATTTTCCTATGATGTAGAAAAAGAAGACTTGTCGAGACATTTGAAAACTTGTCTTATTCATGATGATCACAGGACTGCTTAAAACCCTTTATTGATGTTCGGGTTATTCAACCACTAAGCTTGATATGAACAAATATTTTGATTAATCACGAGGAGAAAACCAACTGATATCAAGAATCAAATTTGGAAAGATGTGAAGAGGACTTGTGTGTAGGGATGGCCCTTGATGAGACCGGATTTTCCAAGATTTGAATGTGTTTGTGACCGGACCATTTCTGGCTGCCTACGTTCCCCTCAATATGAGGAGCTCAGGTCGCCGTAGTTCGGGCTAGTCCCGATTGAAAGAGAAGAAATGTGAAATTTGAGGATCTTTTGAGATTTGGAGAGTTAGAGCACATGTCTCCTTGGAGTGTCAATGAAAGACACGGATGCGAAGTCCCAGTGGGACATTCACGGGAATTGTTTTGTGGAGAAGGAATGAAATATGCTCACATGAAATGTCGAAATGAATTGGATTTTCATAATCTTTGATTGGTGGTCTTGAACCGAGATGGATTGGGTTCCAACTTAAGCAAGCAATGAAGCAATAATTTGATTTAGATCTCGAATATATTAGAATGAAACTGCTATCCGGTAGGAACTGTAGCTGAGTTTCAAGGATTCGATCGGCCATCGGGTGATTTGGAGCATCATGACCTCTTAAGATGAGAGGTCGGCTGGGCTTTTTGCTGACTGAACCTCTAAAGATGAGAGGTTGGCTTTCGAGGATGTATTTGGGATTTCTAAGATGAGGAAATTGATTGCCTCTAAGAGTGAGAGGTCAAATTTGTTTCGGCCAAGGGCAAGGGTAATGGGAATATCCTTTGAAAATGAGAGGATGGCTTGGGATTGGTTGAAGGTAATGGTGAGGGGACATCCATGCTGTCTCTTTATTTGTTTGAGACTCCCTTTGAATAAACAACTAGATCCTCTAATTTTTGCTTTTGAGAAAATTGCTAGGGACTAGGCTCTCCTTTTTTTCTTTTTTTACCTTTTTTTTTATCAAATTTATTTTTGAGAGAGAACTTCGGCTAGTCCCTAGAGTGGATCACTGCATTCCGCCATTCTTGAGCTTGGAGACGGTCAATCTTCCTTTGAATCATGGGAGCATAGTCCCTCTTTCTTCTGGAGATGGCTAAACGGGTTTCAAAACACGCCGATCTTGAAATGAAAGGGGTATTGTTTGGTGAGGGTGAGGTAATGGCTTCCCTAGGGTAAAAGGCTTCAGCTGCAGTCCATACTGGATGATCTAAACGAAAATAAGGTTTCATTGCTTGCTTAAGCTTAATTGAGGAAGATTAATGCAAATCCATTGAGCGACGGAACGATGAATATGATGAAAAAGATGTGAGCATATGAGATGCGAGACGGGGAGTTAGATGAGCCCCAATTTGAGAAGGATATCAATTGATTTTCTCATTCCGACTAAATTAAATATTAATCATTTCAAAGCATTAGTGATTGAGCAGCACAAGTGATCATGTAGAATAAAACCCTTTCAATTAAGTGTAGTGTGGGTGTGCAAGTGATGTCTCAGGTCTAGTAAGAAAAGAAATAAAGACTTTTATTACTGAAAGACTCATAACATGAACATGACAAACTCAAACTCCAACAGGGACCTTTACTACTAAAATGAAAGACAATCTAGACCCTATGATGACTGATTGGCTTCTTCAACATTGGGCGGAAAGGCCTCCTGGCTTCTGCTGATATCACGGAAGAGGATTGGTGACAACATTGGGATGAGCCTTCTCAACTTTTCCCTCATCAACAAGATTTTGGATGAGCACTTTCAGAGGAGTGCAATCATTGGTGACATGGCCAGGATACTGATGATATCGGCAATACTTGCTATGATCCAAATCCGGATTAGGTTTGGTGGGGTTGTAATTTTCAACTGGTTTGATCATTCCTCTTCGAACTAACCCATTGAAGGCCTCTTCAGTTGTTATTCCGAGATCATCAAATTTCCGCTGCTTGCGAGGTGGAAACTGACCATGGTTCGGAACACTACTTTTCTCATGAAAGCCCTTTTCAATCTTCCCTTCATCGATGAGCCCTTGGATGACCACTCTCAAAGATTTGCAGTCATGAGTGGTATGGCCAGGATATTGATGGTAGTAGCAGAACTTGTTTTTATCCAGGTTGGGCCTAGGATTAGGAGGGCTATAATTTACCAGTGGTTGAACCAATCCTCCGTTTACTAGGATCTTGAAGAATTCATTCATAGGCATCCCCACATCATCACGATACTGTTTTCCTCTCTTCATCTGAATCACCTTTGGAGGTGACTCGGGAACTGGCACCCCTTGTCGAATGGGATTCATGGCAGGAATGAAGGACATTTGATTAACAGTCAAGTGCAGGGTTGGTCCTGAATACTGATCCTGCGTAGAAGACTAGCTGAAACCATAAGATGAACCCATTAATGGTTGAGAAAAACTTCCTTGAGGCGGAAATTGGTTAGCAGGAAACTGTAGCAATCCCTTCTGCTTAAACTGGTTGTCCAAACAATGACATGGGCCTTGGGAACCTTGCTGAGATTGACACTGCGATCCAAACTGATTAGGAGATCTAAAAGCATTGGGGATCAGTTGTACACCCTGAATCCGAGCTTGGCCAATTTGAGGTGCTGGAGGAGGACTCCTACCTTGTGCATTCACATTCATCCCTTTCATCCCATGCATTTGATAATCGGGGGGAGATGTAATATTATCGGTGGGATGAAGAGGGAGGGAAACATTTCCAGTCCCATAATCAGTGTTGTTAGTACCAATGATCTCCTCATAAGACCCATCTTCGTCACGAATGATTGCAATCCCTCGGACGCGCATTGCTTCCACAAACCTAGCATGCGTTTCCTCTTCTCGAGCCCTAGCAGCTTGGGCAAGTAACTGAGCCTTGTACTCACGAACCAAGGCAGCCTCAAGAGAAGCTCGCAACTCAACCACAGACAAATCATTCAGATCCAGCTGACCTGAAGCAAAGGAACCTCCAGACTGGGCGAACGACACATTCTCTGTACCAGACATCTCGGGTACCAAAACAGATGAGAGCTCTGCAAGAAACTGCAACTACCTCAGAGACACGAACCAAACGAGCATTGGAAGTCGGAGCACGCACCCAACTTGCCACAACTGCCAGAGGTAGATATGGGTTGATAAGGTGGTATAGGAAAGAACCTTGAGAAGGTATGGGAGAGGGAAAAGAAAGGAAAGGACTCGTGCAAACATCTTATTTATGTTCAAGTAGAAATCGATGTCTTTAGTCCTAAGCAAGGTTGGAAAAGGATAAGCCTTTATTTTTGCATTCTAAGACCTCGGGGGAACCTAGAGACGCACCATTCAAATCATACCAAATGTTTTGTGTAGAAATTAACAATAGGTAATAACACCTAAACAAGACCTAAGCACAATATGAGACGGACGAGCGATCCAAATTTCTGGGGAAATTTGGGCAGCATAACGGGTATTCTTGAAGAATTTCAAAGAAAAATCCGGTATGACCTCTTGTCGGTGCATGGTGACAACACGACATGATCTCTCGTTAGAACACGTCACGGGAGTGACATGTCCATACATGAAACCATGTTGTGTTGGAAACATGCCCACACGTGCTAGGCTTTGGGATAGGTATGTATGACTTATTATAATCTACGCCACAATCCATTTTAGTATAATTAAAAATGTTGTGTCAAAAACCAACCATCAGGTAAGATTAAAAGTGTGGCTCCACCTATGATGCGCTAGGGGGATAGGATTGATTTCAGGCGCTCAAGCGTAGGCGAATTACATGGCCGTCCGCGATGCCGTCAATCGCACCAAATGGGTTCTAGATCTATGTGACGTAGTGTGAGGGTGACTAAATTCCTTTATTTATGAAAAATAATTTTGAATCCATTTTATTTTCTTTTAATTTGAAAAGGGATGACAAACGGAAAATAACACACACACACCCCACAGAAACTAACAAGGCACAATAATCAACTTCATACTTGATCAAGGGACTGCCCTTAGCCAAAACCTGCACAACTGCACAGTGGCCAGTTCTGTCGCATGACACAGGACAGAATGGGCCAAGACTGTCGCACGACTTGGCTGGCCACTGAACCAGAACCTCAAATAGGAATCCAGCCCCTGCTTCCTTAAGGCAAGGAACAAATTCACAGCCCCAAAACACAGCAACATGAAGCAAACCAAGCCATAAAATCTCAAGAATCCCATAAAATGCATTTACCACACAAAGTCATTAATGATGCACACAAAAATGAATACATTGGATGTTTTAAAAGAGAATGAAAGTTTGACCCTCTTATTTTGAAAAAAAGGTTTCAAATTTTTTTCCTTAGCGGAGTCGCCACTGAATGTACGCTCGTCGAAATTGAAAAAAAGTTTTTGGGAGTCGCCACGCCGTTTTAAAGGAAACATTGAAAACCTTTTGAAAATAGAGAAAAGGGTTCGGGGGTCAGGTTACGTGTTGGGAAGAACTGAGGGTTCACTCAACACGCCTCATTCGTAAACGAGTCTTTCGAAAACAAACATCCAAAGTATTCATAGCGTGTGCAAACATTTAAGACAATAAATGTGATAAATGAATTTTATTGATAAAATGAGATAGCTACAACTTGTGAGCCACTTGGTACAATGGGGGCCACATCCCAGATTATAAATCTAAGAACAAATTACAACTGAAAAGGGAGCTTCTGCAGAATGGCAAGATGTGTCGCGTGACACAGGATCTGCCTGACTAGTTGTGTCGCGTGACACAGGACTCAGCCTGGCAGATTGTGTCGCGTGACACAGGTTGCCTGTCTGCAGAAACCTTACAAACTGAAATCAGAATTAACAGAGATCCAACTAGATCGAATTACAACATCAATTCAACTCAGAAAACCACGAATCAACAAAGAATTGACCAAGGGGGTGTGGATATGGGGAGATCCACACTCCCTTGGCAAACAAGCCATAATTACAATGAGATCAAACCATGAACAATGGAATTAAACCAAACAAATCAATTAAACAGAGAGATGGCGATTATGATTCAACAATTAGGAACAAATAGAGTATAATTATTGAATCAAATGAAGAGAGATTGCATGAATTATGAAGATGGCAAAGTATATGAGAGAGAAGGGAGGAATGAAGTGATTACCCTTGTAGATCCACAAATTCTATACCCAAGTTAGGTATAGAATTCTTCTGAATAGCTTCTGGACTGGATTGAGCTTGAGAGTGATGGTGGATTGAAGATCTAGTGGTGGTGTGTGGGTTGGATTGGATTGAGGGAGAGAAGGAAGGAGTTGGGTATGAGAGAGAGAGGGTTGTGTATGTTTTGGAGTATGTGTTACGCAACCAATTGGGTAGAGTAACAGTATGTCAAAAGGGATGAAAAAAGGATCTAGATTGAGAGGGAAAGGATCTTATTTATAGGCTGCTGATGAGGGGTGAGTTGTGTCGCACGACCCAACGGTTTTGTTTTATGTGGCTCGTGATGTCGCACGACTAAACAAGCCAATAACCATTTCTGGCGCCCAAAGACTTGGTTCTGGAACATTTAAAGTTAATTCCCAACAGGTCTAAACTGAATAATTCCTTATAGGTCCTTTTGCCTGAGAAAAATACTTAAAAGTACTTCCTTCACAAGAAACTTATAAAAAGTTTCCGAAAGTCTCGGAATGGATCGGGAATTTACCAAAACGCCCTTAGTGAAATTTTTATTATATTAAAAGGCACCTGTAAAGGGTCGCGAATTGGATTGGGGTACTTACAGGTATACATATATCATACTTTATTTTTTCGTCGTTATAGTTTTTTCAACTGTTTCTTATAATTATTATTTTTATGAAATTTCAGGTGGACCGGATCATTGTATCTCAAGCAGGTTGCTACAAATAACTTGCGAGGCTATCGTGATCAGCTGGCCAAGCTCATCGATGATCAGGTGGTGTGGCATCTTTATAGATATCGACAAGCTCCGACCTACTGCTATTAGGGACAGGCCGTATGGATGTCGCGGGTGCCTCAGGTATATTTTGAGAGGATAAAGTGGCATTTGCCGGATCGTGTTTTGAGGCATTTTGGCATGCTACAGGGGGTCCTGAAACCTTGCGATATGGGGAAGGACTTGCACAGTATTGATCGGCATGGAAATAATATTGTGGTTTGGAGTGATCGCTAACAGCAATATATTGCACTTTACGGACACCGACGGAGCTTAGTGGTTGTGGGGGTCCCAGGCTTTCACGTTATGCATTACACTGATCCATATATGATATGGTTTCGGAGCATAATGTGTATGTTTATGCAGAACCCAATTCATAGAGAGGACGATGGATAACGGTCGGTTGCCCATTTCCTAGAGGGCATGTAAGTATTTACATTATGTCTTATTTTTTCTAGTTTTTTTTAAACTTCAGTTTATTAACTTATGTCTCATTCTTATTATTTTTGCTATAAAAATAGGTGTAAAACCTACAGCATATGCATATCACCAACAAAATTGGGATATCAAGGGATGAGGAGGAGGAGCATCAGTCGTGTCCGCAACGAACTGAGATGCAGAAGCTGATTAGACATACGCTTACATATATCAGGGAGTAGCAACGACTTGAGGCTGCAGCACCTCCAGCCCCAGTTGATCGCGTACATGGGGTGGAACCTCGACAACGTAGGGTGAGACATCGTGCACAACCTGTGAGGACCCCGACCCGGAACCTACACGTGTCCCGAGTTGGAGCGTCCTCAAACTAACCCAAATATACTTAACTTTTAAAACTTTGATATAACTTTCAAACATAACTAGATTAACATAACCATTTCAAAACAATTCCACTACTCTCCACACCGGAGGAAGAGTGGACTAACTTTGAAAATACTAAACTGTTTTAGTTACAAAAGATTGTGGTTCCAACGTAGAAATTAAAGTTTATAATTACAAGTTCCATAAAGGAATTACCAAAATACTCTTTCTACGCCAACCTATACGTACCCCGACAATACCCAAAAGATTACTTCCAAACTCCTTTCCGTCCTTACTTGGCCGATCCGCCTGTCTCGGGATCTAAAAACATTAAAGGGAGAGGGGTGAGAATAAATCTCAGCAAGCTATTATGAATGCAGCAATATGCCAAATAAGATGCAACACATAGCAAGTCGCATATAACACATTAGAAAAGCTGTAAACACCTTTCATTACCTTGGTTTACCTTTTCTCGCCTGAACAATAGTCGTACAACATTGGGTATAATACTCCAATCTTAGGTGAGCTGCTTAAGAAATACTCACATCTTATAAGACCCGTTTTTCAGGGAACCAAATAAGATAGTAGAAACTCTGTAAGGCTTTTGACTCACTACAGATGCTACAACCCCGACCTGTGGCCACAGGAGGGGACGGTCACAGATATAACATAATCCGATCACATTAGGTCACACTTCCATAATTGATCGTATTATGTTATACCCCCAACATCAGCTGATTAACAAATTATCAAGAACATAATAGTTACTTGAAACAAAATCCACAAAAAAGGATAACAATATAGCAACATGGTAGAATATACTCATGTCCAACCAATATCATCGTGCAACATTTATTCAACACACTATGCATAATATAAACAATGTATAGGAACTCAAGTAAGGCAAGGAAGTATCATCAATCCATCCTACAAGGTCATTATACAATAATACAAGGCCTCTATGAAGGTTCAAACTCAATTTACCAAGTGGGAGTCCCAATTTATAAGTAATCAATCAAGCTTACTAAACTAATTCTGGTTCAAATTCAAAGTTAGTTTATGGGGTCTTGGGCGACCGCCCATACCACTTGGGCGACCGCCCAAGTGGGTTTTCAAATGGGATCCAAGTTCCTGTCAAGGTGGGCGACCGCACACCCCAGCATGGGCGATCGCTCAAGGAGATTTCAAAGGGAAGGGCGACCGCTCATACCTCTTGGGCGACCGCCCAAGAGGATATTCAAGGCAATGGATGTTACTGGACTCATGGGCGGCCGCTCAAGCCCCCATGGGCGACCGCCCAAGCCTCCTTCCAGCAAATCCCAAATTTCAAACCCTTCTTTACCTATTTTCTTTTCCTTTTAACCTTCCTTATTTCCAAGAACACCAAAGGATACCCTAGCTTTACCAAGTTCAACATAAAACATGTAAACCCAACATATTGTAACTCTAGATTATTTATCACTACAAATTCCACCCATTTCATACCCTCTAGATTATCTTCCATGAACATTAACTTCAACCTATTCCATTTACCAATCATCCCACTCATATAAGGTTTCCAAAGCATGAAACAAACTTCATAAGAACAAGAATATCATTAAAGAGTTATGAACATTTAGGAGAAAGGAAATCATAACAACTCACTTTAGGTTTTTAGAATGAAAGGTTGATCTTCTTAGCTTGATTGATTCCTCTAGTTGTCCCAACCTCAAAAGTGCTCTTGGATTTGAAAATGGTTGAGAAATGAGCTTGCTATGCCTTGGAAGGGGAGGCTTCAATGGAGGCTTTCCATGGGGTTTTGCTAGGGGAAGGAAGTGAGAAGAATGAAGGAGTAAGGAGGAAGGAGGAAGAGTAAGGAGGGTAAGAGGGGAGGTTGACACATGGAGGGATTAGGGAGAGTAAGCCTTTTGGCCCCCCACCAAAATATCTAAGGCTTTCACCCTTTAAAATTTAACCCTTCCCCTTAATTATTTATTCTACCCATTTTAACCTCCTCTTACTATGTATCTATTTTCTATTTTTATTATTCCCCATGGTTCTTTATTTAATATCCAATGAATTCTTAAAAGATCCTAAATTTACTTCTCACCCAATTTATCTTAAAATACGAATTTAAAGACATAAATGAACACATAAAGTTAACATAAATATTAAAAGCACATAATATGATATTTAAAATTAGTGCCTAGGGTTGGGGTCGTCACACAACCACAACACAAATGAACTTTCATGACGAGCCAAGTGAGGAGCCTCACATTGAGCCAGAGGCCGAGGTCCATCCAGAGCCTGAGACCCAGCACGATGGACTATTTGATTATCCTTCACAGTGGGGAGCTACTCAAGTGGAGGAGGCAGAGGAGAGGATGAGACAAGAGGTTGAGGAGGGGAGCTACTCCGGTTTTTACCCTCACCACGGCCTGATGCCACCGAGTCAAGTTAGTGGGGTTAATAATGATGATCATGATGATGATTTTGTTGACCCTCCACCTAGGACTTTTCACACGCCGGTATATTCGGGAAGTGGCTTTAGGGTTCCTTTATCTTCCTCACGAGCTGATATTTCACCATTCTCCGATCCGTCTGCGACTTCATCTAGTGGGGCACGTCTTACACAAAGCTCAATAGGAGGAATTGATTGAAGAGGGTCTAGGGAGCGGCATCCGACAAATAAGTTCACCCCGACTACCTATGATAGAAAATACGAAAGGAGAAATAAGTGAAAAAAATTGTTTTTATTTAGTTGTAACATACATTTATATTTAGTTGCTTATTAGTACAATTTGTAATAAAATATTTACAGTACGGTTTTTTGGATGTTTGTTGTATGGATTTTATTTAGTTGCTTATAAGTGAAAAACTTTTGTATAATGTTTTGAGGCTTTAGAAACAGGTTTGGATGTTTGTTGAATGGTTTTTTTTTTGTGTGCAAGTGGGATTACAGCAGTTTGCTACTGTTATGTTGTTCACCGAAAGTGAACTCGCTACATGGTGTAGCGATTTCACCAAACTCTCTACACCGTGTAGCGAGTTCACCTCCAGTGAACAACACAGCACCAACAAACTGCTGTAATCCCACTTGTTATAAAGAAAGGAACTGAAACTGAATGAGAAACTGAACACAATCTGTAAAAAAAATAAAAATTTAAAATTAAAAAAACAACACAAACTGTAAGGAAAACAACAAAAACTGAATAAACAATCAAAAGTACATCCAAGTCAAATACAAACTAAATACAAATGAAAGACAAATTGAATCTAACAACTCAAATATAAAGTACATGAAAAAACATTCTACTCCCAATTGTTTGGGCATCTACGATGATTGTGACTTTCTTGTTTTCATGTTGAACACTGAGTCTTCCGTTTATCTGCTTGAAAGTCCATACAGTTACGAATGCGTCTTGATCTAGGCCATCCAGACTTCGCAGACTATCAAAGGTTGGGATTAGGGAAAAAATGTGGCAGAAAACCATCCACATCTTAATAGTCCTCATGTGGGATTGGTTCAAATGTTCTCTTCCATGTCCTATAGTATTCCCTAATAGTGTAAAATGGAGAAACGAAAGAATGACCGTCAAGATCTTGTGCTTGGCAACATGCAAGAAGATGGGAACAAGGCATGTGATAGGCAACTCATTTACCACATGTGCAGGTACACTCATTAAATAAGACAATTTGGATATTTCCACCTTTATCACCCTGACGTGCGGTTGTCTCTTGATACACCCCATCTGATGAGTGTTGAACCTCCAAACCTGATGTGTCATACCTTTCTCGCTATTCTTCAGGTAACTGTAATGAACTTTCTAGATGAATTGGTGTAGGGGATTGATGTTTGGGTTATCAGGATTACCTCCTAAGGCATTAAGTAAAAACCCATGCCTTATTTGAAAGTACTCCACACAACGGTAAAAGGCAGTTTCAACAATTGCTGTTATTGGCATCCCAAGGGCTCCTTTCATGACACCATTGAAACCTCAGACATGTTAGTAGTTATAATGCCATATCTGTAATCATCATCATGAGTCAATGTCCATTTTTTGGCATCTAAATTCAGAAACCATCTAATTTCCTCAGGGTTAATTAAACGGATACTCTATAAGGTAGATTTCAATTTTCTATCTTGACTTGCTTTACCCTCTCTCCAAAATAGATACTTCAAACCTTCCCCTCTATGCTTATCCAAGAAATTTGTACGCATATGTCTCAAGCAATATCGACGATACTCATTTATAATATGTATGCAAAAAAAAATTGTCGTGATGATGGTCAGGTATCAAGCATACTTCACGACTCTTTACAATATTTCTGCAAAAAAAAAAGAATCAACGCTAGTTCACCCAGTCCTTTTTTTCAACAACAGCAAATGCAAAAGGAAGTATATTATATTGGGCATCAACACCCATGTCAATCAGTATTACCCATTTATATCTACCATGAAGGAATGTTCCATCAATAGAAATGACATGCCGACAATAAGAGAAAGCTTCAATTCAATGCCCAAATGCCCAGAACACCCGTTGAAACATGTGTAATTCACCGGCATGAGGAGGAGGATGAGTATGCTTAACAATTGTTATGGGGTTGTATTTTTGGATGGAAGCTAGGATGCGGGGTAACCTTATATAAGATTCCTCCCAATCTCCAAAAACCTCTGTAATGCCCTTCTGTTTTCCACACCATGCCTTCTTATAGGTAATTTCCTTGCCAAACATTTGACTAATGTGTGCAATAATAACTCCAACCTAGACATCTGAATCGTTCTTAATAAGAGGAACTACTTGCCGACCAATAAACTTCGCATCTAGGTTGGGGTGATCTTGACTTTCTCCAGAATATAAGCAACAATGAGTAGCCTTATACTTGGTCAATTCCCAATAGCCAAACTTCTTCCTACTCACACGAACATAAAAATTGCATGTATGAGTTGTGCTCTTTCTTACCATGAACCGACGATTGGTTCTTGAACATACCAAAAGTATCGAGTTGGGCCAACAAGTAAAGCCCAATCATCAAGCCGTCATTGCCACCACTTTCCCAGTGGACTAGGCCCGCTTATCACATGGCCCAAGGCCCATCTTATTGATCCGTCGACTTAAGTTCATTGTCCGACCTACCAGGTCCCGAACTAACTTAGTCCGACCTCAAGATTCAAGTCATACTCCGGGTACGATCCAACTCTACCCGTCAGTCAGGTCAACCAAATCCCAAGCGTCGACTTCGACCTGCCAAGCAAGCGTCGACCTCGACCTGCCAAGCAAGCGTCGACCTAATAGTGGCAGGCGCACGTGCTTCTATTCTTGCCATAACTGCTTCCCTACAAATCAGGGACCATTCGGGGACACGTTCACATGATGCATAACTGCCCCATAAATCTCGGAGCTCATGTAGCCCTGCCAAATAAGCCACCTACATCAACTATAAATACATTACCACTACAACGGTTATGAGGTAACTGCAATTTTGTTATCTGAATATCACTTGTTCAATACATTATTTGCTCTCCAATTTTCATATACTTACTCTCACGCCCGAGGGTCTAAGCCGAAGACACATCCGGCTAGTCGTGGGTTCTGGATTTCAGGTCAAGGAGTCAGGTGATCAGTCCTGCCATGTGGAGGAAGATTGATAAGCACATTTCCTGCGGCATCAGTTTGGTTCCATTGCCGGGAAATCGTGCATAGCTTGACCTCGAAGTTCTTTTTCAATCCACAACCATGGTAACCCCGGACGGACATGTTACTGACGCTTCTGATGAATCCAATGAAGTGAATGTCAACACCAACACCAACGCCAATGCAAACACTGGGAATGCTAACTTGCCTCCTCCTCCTCCTCCGCGTCATCATGCAAGGGCAACTCGATCTAATAGTGTTGCTGATGGCAGGGGACTGCCAGACGGGAGGAGAGATAAGCGACCCATGGAGGGGCAAGGGGCTCCACCTCCTCCAAAGCGTCCAACTGGACAAATGAATGCTGGAAACAGGGCAGGTCCCTCATCCAACCCACTGAGCAGAAAAGAAATGCTGATGGAGCGAGCTCAGATTTTGGCCGAGTTATTGGCAATGGAGGAGGCTGAGCAGGCGGATAGAAGGTCAGAGAGGGTGGCTCCCTCTCAAGTTTCCAACAGGGAACGTGCCAGGAGTACCAGGCCAAATGAAACTGTGGGACAGAACGTCGAGAACAGGATAGTACAGCGGCCTCAGTCCCTTGTGCATGTCCCAAGTGACGACCTAAGGGCCAGCCTCAACAGAAACAAGGAGCAAGAGGCCCAGTCAGACCTGAGAACACAGTTAGAGGCTAATCGAAGCTTGCGTGGTTCGCCTGCCAGGACGCAAAGGTCACAGTCCCATAGGGAAAGGAATGGGCACAGGTCGCCTGTAAGAGAGGGTAGGCGCAGGTCGCCACCCAAAGATGATGGGCGCAGGTCACCACCCAGAGATGATAGGCGCAGGTCGCCACCTAGAGATGACAGGGGTAGGTCGCCAATTCGGTCAGTAAGGTCACCCTCTCACAGGGATAGGAGAAGCAAACAAGTAACTCCCCCTAGAAGTGAGGGTCAAAGGTCAAATGATGTTCCCCCTGCTAGAGACGATAGGCCTGATGCTAGAGAGTGGCTGCTATGGAAGAAGAAGTTCGAGCAGTGGGAGGCTGATAAGAAGGAAGGTGCTGGAAAGAGTGAGCACAAAGATTTTGCTCTTCGACCCTTGGCCAAAGAGTTGCTCGAATGTTGACCTCCACCAGGTTTCAGATTGCCAGTCCTGGAAAAATATTCAGGAGCGACCAATGCCAAAAGCCACATACAACACCTGGAGGCCACCATGTGCTTTGTCTCCCATGAGGACGACATGATGTGCAAGGCACTTACAAGCACACTTACTGGGGCAGCCCTCACATGGTTCAATGGTTTGGCACCAGGGTACATCTCGACCTGGTCTTATATGAGGACAAAATTTCTGGAACGCTTCTCAACTGCTGGAGCTAGAAAGATGACAGTCACCGATCTAAACAACTTGGTGCAAGGGAAAAATGAAAGCTCAATGAGCTATTATACCAAGTTCAAGGAGATGGTCAACAGGATTGAGGAGGACCTCACAAACAGAGAGGTAATCAACTGTTTCAGGAGTGGTATTTCCTCGGCAGATATGGACTACGAGCTAACAGTTCGAACAGTTACAACTCGACAAGAGTTGTTCGAGAAGGCTTAAAATGTGGCATTGGCCGAGGAGAGAAAAGAAAAGAAAAATGGGAAAGGCCCCATGACTGAGGTCGCTGATGACAAGAAGGACTCATCCAAGAACGGGGGAAACAATAAGAATGGTAAGAACAGGACCAGGGCGACAGAAAAAGTGCCTGAAGCTTTCACTCCCTTAACGGTGAGTCTAACTGAAATAATGAACGCAGTTGAGCTGGCTCCACCTGCTCCCATGAACCCAGACAACAAGTTCAGAAGGGACAATAGCAAGTATTGCGACTACCACAAGGATACAGGCCATACTACTGAAGATTGCATGAGTTTGAAACGTATAATTCAGAGAATGGTAGATCAGGGAAGGCTCGAAGTTCATGTGAAAAGACCCCAGGCAGACGGTGGTGAGCGACATGCAGGTGGACATCAGGAGCCAAGGCAGCCTAGATTGAATCTGGGTGTCATCACTGAGCAAGCCAGCAACACGGCCTTCAAACATAAGATTTTTCAGCTCAATAAAGCCTCACATGTGCCACCAAGGAGCCACGTCAGAGAGCAGGTTCTCGTCATCCCAGGACTCATTGATGGATGTACGACGAGCAGACTCTTAGTCGACACGGGGGCCTGCAAGGATATTCTGTTCTATAAAACATTCCAGGAAATGGGTCTCTCGAATGAACAGCTTGAAAGATATGATGGCAGATTGGAAGGCTTCACCAACCACCGGGTCGATGCCAAAGGACAGATCGAGCTAGATGTCAACCTAGGACAACATCCCTACAGGGTCGTTTCTAAGGTTAAATTTATTGTCATAGATGTTAATAGTGATTATGCTGCTATTCTTGGAATTCCTGGCCAAGTCGCACTCGGAATGGTGGCCTCAATCCCCCATCAACGAGTTAAATTCCCCACACCAGCTGGAGTCAGCTGTGTGCAAGGCACAACTCGAGCATATCTTGATCATGTCCTTCGAGAGAGAAAGAAGAGGGAACTGGAGATTGAAACTGCAGAAGGGTACTTAAAGTTATCTCAGTCGGTCACCAAAACTACTCGACTATCTACAATCACCATCGTGGAAGAGTCAACCTATCGCTCACATGACGAGATCATGACTGAGCCGACACATCACTCTGAAACCACCATAGTCGATCCGGATACAGTTATGGTCGACCAAGTCTCCATAGGCAAGCTATGCCTCCAGATTGACAATAACTCGGGGGCCACCACCAGTGAGACTGCAGATGAGCTGGATGAGATGATAGCTGAGGAAGCTCCACACCTGGGGGCCGAAGAAAGACAGAGGGTTAGAGAAATCATCATTGAAACCCTACAGTTCAGGGATGGTCCAGAGTTGGAGGCTGTAGACGAGCTGGAATCAGTAATTACAAACCCTTCCTACCCTGAACAGAAAATTCAAATTGGAAAGCAATTGTCAACTGAAGAAAGGCTGGAAATCGTTGAGCTACTCAAAGAAAGCAACGACATCTTTGCATGGCGAGTAGAAGATATGAAGGGGATCAAGGAGGAGGTCGCTGTTCATAGACTGGAGGTTAACCCGACCATAAAGCCTAGACCCCAGAAGTTGAGAAGCTTCGCTCGTGACAAAGAAGAGGCCATAAAAACTGAGGTACAAAAACTTTTAAGTTCATGTATAATTAAAGAGGCCACACATACAACCTGGCTAGCCAATGTGGTCATGGTGAAGAAGTCAAATGGCAAATGGAGAATGTGCGTCGACTTCACCACTCTCAACCTTGCCTGCCTAAAAGATAGCTATCCTCTCCCTAGAATCGACAAGCTTGTTGATTCCATTGCTGTCCACTCCACCCTCAGTTTTCTAGATGCCTATTCAGACTACCATCAAATCAAGATGCATGAGGATGACATCGTGAAGACGGCTTTCCAAGCAGCTGAAGGCATCTATTGGTACACTATGATGCCATTTGGGTTAAAAAATGCAGGAGCAACCTACCAGCGTATGGTCAACAAAGTCTTTGCTTCACAGATTGGCCGAAACATGGAGGCCTACGTCGACGAAATGGTCATCAAAACAAAGACCGGACGTCACGTGGTCGACCTAAAGAAAACGTTCGCTAACCTGCGAGCAAATGACATGAAGCTCAATCCCAACAAATGTGTCTTCGGTGTAGCAGCGGGTAAATTCCTTGGATTTATGGTGTCTCAACGAGGAATCAAAGCCAATCCAGAGAAGATCAAGGCTCTAGTCGACATGAAGGAGCCTACAAGCATAAAGGAGATGCAGCGACTCAATGGTAGGGTGGCAGCCCTAGGTCGTTTCATAGCCAAGTCGGCAGAAAGGTCCCTCCCCTTCTTCAAAGCCTTGAGGGGGACAAAAATTTTTGAATGGACGGCCGAATGTCATTCGTCGTTCCAGCAGCTTAAGGAATACCTCGCTACTCCTCCTCTATTGAGTAGCCCAACTACTAGAGAGACTTTGTTCGTGTATCTATCTGCGGGTGACAAAGCAGTGGCAGCAGTTCTGGTTCGAGAAGTGGAAGGGCTTCAAAAGCCCGTGTACTATGTTAGCAAGGCTCTGTCAAACGTTGAGGGCAGATATTACAATGCGGAGAAGGTCGCCTATGCCTTAGTCATGGCTTCAAGGAAGCTGCGAGCTTATTTCCTGGCTCATCCTATTGTGGTGCTCACGAATGCACCCTTGAGAAAAATTCTTCATAAGCCAGAAAGTTCAGGTCGCTTACTCAATTGGCCAATTGCCCTCACGGAATTCGACATCGAGTATCGACCTCGAAAGGCGTTGAAGGCTCAAGCCTTGGCAGACTTCTTGGTCGAGCTGATGTTCACCAAGAAAGATGGCGAGGTGCGAGCTCAGAAAGAGAAAGCCAAGGGAAAGGAACAAGAGTCCCAGCCTATCACTACTCTACCCGACGATTTCTGGAAGGTCTATTCAGATAGGTCAGCAACAAAGAATGTCAGTGGAGCCGGGATAGTACTGATCGAGCCAGAGTCTGGGACAGTATATAAGGAGTCATTAAGGTTCAATTTTGATGCCTCCAATAACCAAGCAGAGTACGAAGCCTTGATTGCTGCCATCGAGTATGCCAAGTGCTTTGGAGTGACTAAAATCATGGCATACTGTGATTCCCAACTAATGGTCAACTAGGTTAAAGGCGAGTATGAGGTACTAAAATCCACCTTAGTCAAATACCATGACCTGGTAAAGGAACTGACAAAAGACTTAGAGGTTTAGGAGATCCAAAGGATTGGTCGAGAAGATAATGAGTTGGCCGACTTGCTCTCGAAACTGGCCCTTACAGACGAACCACATGAAGAGCCCATCTCCTACCTCGAAAATCCAGCTTATGAAAGGGTCAAAATTCAATGTGTAGAAGACCCCTTGAGAAATTGGGTTTACAATAAGTGCTGGATCGAGGAAATGAAGGCATACCTGGAAACTGGCGAGCTCCCAGAGGACGAGAAGAAAGCTCGAGCTATCAAAAAGAAAGCTCCGAGATACGTTATCCAAGGAGGCATGCTATTCAGGAGATCATACACTAGATCATTGTTGAAGTGCATTCACCCTCAAGAGATCACTCAGTTAATGCATGAGGTGCACAGTGGAATCTGTGGTGGACACCCGAGGGCCAGGACTCTAGCCGACAAATTGATCACTTTGGGGTATTATTGGCCACACATGAGAGCTGACACTCATGACTTTGTTCAGCAATGCGACCAATGTCAAAGGTTTGCCAACCTACCTCATATGCCTACAACGGAGAAGACTCCAGTGATCGCTGCTTGGCCATTTGATATGTGGGGCATCGACTTGATTGGACCCCCTTCCCTCCCGCCCGGGGAAATTGCAAGTATGTGATTGTTGCAATCGATTATTTCACCAAGTGGGTCGAGGCAAAGCCACTAGCTCGCATCATAGAGGAAAATGCCAAAACTTTATACACGACTTCATCTGGTGTCGATTTGGGATCCCTCGAGCTATAGTATCAGATAATGGCTTACAGTTCTCCAGAGCCTTCGAAGAGGAAATGAATTGAGTAGGGGTCAAACATTGGCAGTCATCTGTTGCATACCCTCAAGGAAATGGGCAAGCTGAGGCAGCAAACAAGCTCGTACTATCCTCACTTAAGACAGGCTTGGTAGGTCGACGCAGTAACTGGTTGGACGAACTTCCCCTTGCTATTTGGGCAATTCGCACAACCACTCGGGGGCCTACAGGGGAAACCCCATTCGCTCTAACATATGGGTCAGAGGCCATGGCTCCAGCTGAATTGAGATTCCCTACAGCCAGAGTGGTTTTCTTTGATCAAGAGCAGAATGACACTAACAGATTGATCGACCTAGATTTAATTGACAAAAAACGAGATACAGCTCACCTTCGAATGGTTAACTACAAGCAGCGGACCAAAAGTTACCACGACAAGAAGGTGAGGACAAGATCATTCCAAGTAGGAGATCATGTGTTGAGAAAGATCGAGGCAACAGGAAGGAGAACCCAACAGAATAAGCTATCTCCTAACTGGGAAGGTCCTTATATTGTTACTCGAGTCATCAAAGAGGGAACTTACAGGATAGCTCATCCAGATGGTGAGGAGTTAAAGCATCCATGGCACGCTACTCACCTCATCAAATACTACTTCTAGTTCATTTCCCTATTTTAGTTCAAAGTTAAGGAAGTTTCCAAGTTTGAATTTGTCATAGATCTAGCTTTCCATTTGATGTAAGCATGTTCCTACTTCAATAAAAATCACAGTTCAATTCGACCAAACATTGTGCTGCACTAATTTTAACAAGCTCGACTTTTAGTCAGCTTCGTTTAACAAGCCCTGATACCGCAGGAAATGTGCTTATCAATCTTCTTCCATGTGACAGGACTGATCACTTGGCTCCTTGACCTGAAAACTAGAACCCACGACTAGCCGGATGTGTCTCCGGCTTAGACCCTCGGGCGTGAGAGTAAGTATTTGAATTGGAGAGCAGAAATGTATTGAATTAAAATGATTCAGATAACAAAATTGCCGTTACCTTATAACCGTGGTAGTGATGAAGTATTTATAGTTGATGAGTGCAGTTATTTTTGGTGGGGCTACATGGGCTCCGTGATTAAGGGGACAGTTACATGTCATGGGAACGTGTTCTGGATAGGCTCCTGAATTGTAGGGAACCGGTTATGGAATGATTTGAAGCACGTTCATTTGCATCAGTTAGGTCGATGCTTGCTTATTAGGTCGAGGTCGCCATTTGAGGTTAGGTCGACCTGACTGGCGGGTAGAGCTGGATCGTACCCGAATTAGAGCATGGATTGTAGAGTCGGACCAAGCTAGGTCGGGACCTTTGAGGTCGGACTATGAGCTTAAGTCGACTGACCCTGTTCCTGGGCCTTGGGCATTATGTGAATTGGGCCAGACTCATTAAGAATGTGGAGGCCATGGCCGCCTGTGATTGGACTTTACTCGCTTGGCCCAACTCGACACTTTTGGTATGTTCAGTGGCCCCCAACTTTCGAGTTGACTTTGTCGACTAGGAAGTTAAGGAAATTTTGATGAAGATTGTTGTGACTCACAGGTCGCTACTCGCTCTGATGTTTTAGTCGACCAAAGATGATGTGGCACAATCCTGGACGTCGACGACGCTGAAGGAGTGCCGTATTTTGCAATGATTATTATTTTGACGTTTGATAAACCACCTTGGGAACTGTTTTTCCCAATTAATTAGGAAATTAATTTTTGAATTTTCCCTTTTCCTTTCCCATTCCGGAAAATATAAATTCAAGAATCCTTCTCCATTTACAACTTTTACTGTCTCTGAGCTCTGATATACTCCGGCGAAGATCACGGAACAACAAACGATTTAAGCCAGGCTCTTGCTTTCTGCAACAGTTCTTCTTACGAGAACATATTGAGGTATTTTTCCTACACATTCTTGCCTTTAGGGTTTAATTTTTTTGCTTTGTACCTTGATTCTGCCATGGCTAGGACCTTCAGTAGTGAGCCTGGAGCCGGGTATGGATACTGCACTGTTAACCGTAGGGTGTACAAGCACGTAAGCGGTGAGTGGAGGGAGATGTCCCTGAACGAATGCGCCTCCATCTTGTCAAGGTGGGGGCTGAATTTTAGTGAAATAGGATTGCCCATTGGAGAGGATGTAGGTAATTTAGTAATTGACGACTCGAACATTGTCCCTTTTCATCTCTTCCATGAATTGCTCGACCACATAGCTTTGTTTTATGTTAAAGATGTCAATAAACCTCCTTCCTTAGAAACAAAATAGGTTTTCCAGGGGAGTCTAGGTCGCCATTAGGTAGGTCGACTGAATGTGATCATGGGACTGACTCCCCTGCTTCCTCTTTTTGTTGTACAGATATGGCAGCTCAAAGTGGAGCCACAGCATCAACTTCCTCTAGTCCTCAAATAGTGAATGCCTTTGAGTCCACTGTGGTGCCGGGGAAGAATGAGAGGGGATATGTGCCTCAAAGACCACTTCGAGGGAAGAAAAACATGGAGTCTCATTATGCCATGATCTACAACTTCTGTGGGGTAGATAGGACAGACTTTAGGGTGACCATCCTTAGTAAGAAGGATTTTACGGCCAAATATCGTAGCACGTTTACTAAGGATGCCACCAGGGTTGCATTCTTCTATGGGCAATTTGAGGCTGGATTGAGGTTGCCACTGGACCCATTCATTAATGAGTTTTTGGAATGTATGGATGCTCTACCTCTTCAGCTAGGGGCTAATACTTGTAGGGTCTTAGTGTGTTTTGCTATGGTATGTAGGTTTTTGGGCTATGAGCCTTGTATGAAGGTTTTTAGGGAATTTTTTGGAGTGAAACTGGATAATGCAGATTGGAGAATTAGCACTCCTTCAAAACCCAATTCTCCCAAGCTGTTTGTCAATCTCCCCAGTAAGGCGAGTAGCTGGAATTCACACGTAGTTGTAGTGGAGAGCAGGTTGGGATGGGAGTTCCCCTTGCCCAATGAGGAAACTGATGTCATTAGTGAGGAGAATTACTGGGAGCCTCCTTGGCACCAAACTCTATATAAGAAGCTGTGCTTGTTAGTTAAGAATGGACCTATCAATTGGGAATCATTAGGGATGACCAAATATAACTACATCCAAGCTGGGATGATGTCTGGTGATGGGGCAGTGCAGCCTCTGGTCCCCGTATTGAGAGGCCAGGTATACCCTGACTGGGTCACCCACGCTTTGGGTAGGTTGGAGGAAAATTGTCAATTCTGCCAGAAAACAGCTAACTACTGTAAAGACAATGGGGAACACATTGGTGGTAAGAATTTACTCGCTTTTGTTCGTTAACTTGTCTAACTATTAGCTCGCATGTATAGCTTATTGTTGGCACATAGAATTATCTTGAACTGCATATACAACTCTTAGCTCGTCAGTTGTTATCTCTTATATAGAACTTGTAGCTCGTACACAACTATTTTGAATTGCATATCTTAGCTTGTCAATTGTTTGCTCGTATGTGGAACTTGTTAGCTCGTACATAGAACTGTCTGGAATTGCTGAGCTAATCCTTAATCGCTTTGATGTTGTGCAGTTTTGACTCCTGAACAAGAGGCGAACATGGTGCGTATTGTTGGAGTTTCTGACAAGAAGAAAGCCAAGAGGGCTCACGGAGCTGCCAAAGCTAGGGCGAGCAGGGAGAGAGAAGCTGCTGCAAGGAACAATTTACTTCCCAAAGAAAATGCTGGGATGGTGCCAATGGAAGAGGTTGAGTTGGAAGACCCTCTGCAGAGTGGCACCCAATCCATGGATGTGACTGAAGGGGGTGATGAGTCTAACAGGTCAGCTAGACCAACTTGAGCTCCGATCCCATTTCTGAAGCCAATGCAGCGGCCTCCGGTGCTGGGGTAGCTGGGGCTAGCCCTCTGAATGTCGTGCACATTGATGATAAAGCTATGGAGGAGGAGGATGACCGTGCCCTGAATACGAGGAAAAGATCAAGGACTGAGAAGGGCAAGGCTGTATCCTCAAGCCAACTTCCTCCTCCTGTCCGCCCTCAAACCGACCAAGAATCTCTTGAGGATCAAATTCAGCGGTTGAGCGATGTTCCTCCACTCATTGGGGTCAATAGCATGACCCATCGCTACCCTGAAGTTAGCCTTGGCCAGGTTGTGGTGAGAAGGGCCATTGATGTCGACCTCTTAGCTCACTTTGCTGACAAGGGGATGACCCCTGAGGAATTCTCAGCTCGATCTGGGCTGGTGCATAGCGAGGTAAGCTTTTACTTTCATTGGTTTAGTTGCCTTTACCTTGAGGTCGTCACTTCAGATTTTGTGTCTTTGGTGAGCTAACACTTCAGTGATTTTCTTCAATGTAGTCTCTCACCATGACTGAGAAAGCTAAGAGCTCTTGGAGGGCTTCCATTGAGAGGGAGAGGCAGGCTCTGCGTGATTACTCCAAGAAGTCACAAGAGTTGTCTGAGCTGAAAGAAAAATATAACGACCTCGACAACTCTTTTGATGCTCAGGAGTTGGTGAAGAAGAAGGCGCTAGCTGATTGTGATAAAGCCCTGGAGGATCTGAAAGCTGCTGAGTCCAGGCTTGGGGAGGTGAAGGCGGCAAGAGATGCTGAGAAGCTGGAGCATGAGAAGACTAAAACTGAGCTGGCAACAGTTTCCAAACTTTTAAAGGATAAGGACACTTTCTTAATCGAACTGAATGAGGAACACCAAGCTGCACGGGTGAAATGGCAAGAGGACCTTCAGGCTGCTTTAAAGAAAGCTGTTGACGAGTTTAAGGGCGGAGACGACTACTACAATTCTGTTGTTGAGAAGGCAAGGGATTTTCTGGACCTGGGCAAATGCCATATGGCGCGCCGAGCTCTGGTTGATCCTACCTCCGGGGTCTCCTTAGAACAGTTGGCTCTCTGGGCGCGTGAGCCTCAATATGACATGGCAGCTCAAGGGGTTCACTCGATTGTGCCTTACACTGAAAATGATTTGGCCTTCATTGCCCAAGAAGACCAAGAGGAGGCTTGTGAACCTTGGGCCGCTCTTGAACTAGCTCTTAGGAACTTTGATGTGGTGCTCCAAGAAATGGAAGACGCTGAGGATATGGAAGAAGGTGATGAACCTGAACAACGCATATACTCCGAGTCGGGAAAACCCTTGAGCTCTCAGCAACAAGAAAACATTATTGAGGATCAAGCTGATAATGACGATCAGGCTGATGTTGGCCAGGACTCTTGAACTAATTTTGTAGGGTGATGTAACAAATAGGCTTCAAAACAATTTTCTTTTTGTCTAGGTAACTGTTAAATGCCTTGGCCCAGTTTTTGGGAGGCATAAAACTCCTTAACCTTTATTTTTCTCAAGTCTTGGCCCACTTTTGGGAGACTTACTTATTTATAATTGTAGCCGACTTTACATCCTTGTGCATTGTATGCTCTTTATTTCAGCATGTGTGCGTCGAGCTAGATGTAATAGGACAAACAAGCAGCTTTAAGACTTCGGTCGAGCTGTCTTTTAACGACTCAGTCGACCTCAACTTGTGAGGATTTTTGTAGTCTAGATTGACTGGGAGTCAAACCTGTTTAAGGAATCTAAGCTGACCAGGGGTCGAGTTTATTAGAACGAAGTCGACCTAGGGTCGGACTTGTTAATAGTGTATAGCTAATTAAGAATCGAGCTGATTAGAATGAAGCTGACTAAGAGTCGAGCTCGTTAGGAAGAAGTCGACTAAGAGTCGGACTTGTTAGAGAAACTAAGCTGATTAAGAATCGAGCTGGTTAGAATGAAGCTGACTAAGAGTCGAGCTCGTTAGGACGAAGTCGACTAAGAGTCGGACTCGTTAGGACGAAGTTGACTAAGAGTCAGACTTGTTAAAGAAACTAAGCTGATTAAGAATCGAGCTGGTTAGAATGAAGCTGACTAAGAGTCGAGCTCGTTAAAATTAATGTAGCACGTTGTTTGATCGAGTAAAACTGCGATTTTTCATTGAAGTTGGGAACAGGCTTACATCAACGGAGAAACTAGAACTATGATAAATTCAAACTTTGCGACTGTACATATTCTGAACTGAACTAGCAATCTGAACTAGAAGTAGTATTTGATAAGATGAGTGGCGTGCCAAGGATGTTTTAGCTCTTCACCTCCTGGGTGAGCAATCATGTAGGTTCCCTCTTTGATAATTCGAGTAACAATATAGGGACCCTCCCAATTGGGAGATAGCTTATTCTGTTGGGTTCTCCTTCCTGTTGCCTCGATTTTTCTTAACACGTGATCACCTACTTGGAACGACCTCGTCTTCACCTTCTTGTCGTGGTAACTCTTGGTCCGCTGTTTGTAGTTAACCATTCGAAGATAAGCTGTATCTCGCTTCTCGTCAATCAAATCCAGGTCGATCAATCTGTTGGTATCATTCTGTTCTTGATCAAAGAATGTCACTCTAGCTGTAGGAAACCTCAACTCAGCTGGAGCCATGGCCTCTGACCCGTATGCTAGAGTGAATGGGGTTTCCCCCGTAGGCCCCCGAGTGGTTGTGCGAACTGCCCAAAGGGCAAGGGGGAGTTTGTCCAACCAGTTGCTACGTCGACCTACCAGACCTGTCTTTAGTGAAGATAGGACTAGCTTATTCGCTGCCTCATCTTGCCCATTTCCTTGAGGATATGCAACATATGACTGCCAATGCTTGACCCCCACTCTATTCATTTCTTCTTCGAAAGCTCTGGAGAACTGTAATCCATTATCTGAAACTATAGCTCGAGGGATCCCAAATCGACACCAGATGAAGTCATGTATGAAGTTGATTGCGTTTTCCTCTGTGATGCGATCTAGGGGCTTTGCTTCAACCCATTTTATGAAGTAATCTATTGCAATGATTGCATACTTGCAATTTCCACGGGCGGGTGGGAAGGGTCCAATCAGGTCGACACCCCACATGTCGAATGGCTATGTAGCGATCACAGGAGTTTGTTCCGTTGTGGGCAGATGGGGTAGGTTAGCGAACCTTTGGCATTGGTCACATTGCTGGACGAAGTCATGAGTGTCAGCTCGCATGTGTGGCCAGTAGTACCCCAAAGTAATCAGTTTGTCAGCTAGAGTTCTGGCCCCCGGGTGTCCACCACAAATTCCACTATGCACTTCGTGCATCAACTGAGTAATTTCTTGGGGGTGAATGCACTTTAGCAATGTTCTAGTGTAAGATCTCCTAAACAGCATATCTCCTTGCACCACGTATCTTGGGGCTTTCTTCTTGATAGTCCGAGCTTTGTTCTCATCTTCAGGGAGCTCGCCTGTCTCCAAGAATGCTTTCATCTCCTCGATCCAACATTTGTTGTAAACCCAATTCCTTGAGGTGTCTTCTACACACTGAATTTTAACCCTTTCATAGGCTGGATTCTCGAGGTAGGAGATGGGCACTTCATGTGGCTCGTCTGAAGTGGCCAGTTTTGAGAGTAGGTCAGCTAGCTCGTTGTCTTCTCGACCAATCCTCTGAATTTCCCAAAACTCCAAATCCTTTGTCAATTCCTTCACTAGGTCGTGGTACTTGACTAGAGTAGAGTTCATCACCTCGTACTCTCCTCGAACCTGGTTGACTATCAACTGTGAGTCACAATATGCCATGATTTTGGTCGCTCCAAAGCACTTTGCGTACTCGATGGCTGCAACCAATGCTTCGTATTCTACTTGGTTGTTAGAGGCATCAAACTTGAACCTCAATGACTCCTCATATATTGTCCCAGACTCTGGTTTGATCAGAACAATCCCAGCTCCACTGACACTCTTGGTGGCTGATCCATCCGAGTAGACTTTCCAACAATCGACGGGTAGGCCAGTGACGACTTGGGACTCTGGGTCTTTCCCTTTAACTTTCTCCTTTTGAGCTCGCATCTCATTATCTTCCTTGGTGAACGTCAGCTCGACCAAGAAGTCTGCTAGAGCTTGAGCCTTCAACGCCTTTCGAGGTCGATACTCGATGTCGAATTCCGTGAGGGCAATTGACCAATTGAGTAAGCGACCTGAACTTTCTGGCTTATGTAGAATTTTTCTCAAGGGTGCATTCGTGAGCACCACAATAGGATGAGCCAGGAAATAAGCTCGCAGCTTTCTTGAAGCCACGACTAAGGCATAGGCGACTTTTCTGCATTGTAGTACCTGCCTTCAACATCTGATAGAGCCTTGCTTACATAATATACGGGCTTTTGAAGTCCCTCCTCTTCTTGAACCAACACTGTAGCAACTGATTTGTCTCCCATGGATAGATACACGAACAAGGTCTCACCAATAGTCGGGCTGCTCAATAGTGGAGGAGTAGCAAGGTACTCCTTGAGTTGTTGGAACGACGAATGACATTCGGCCGTCCACTCAAAATTTTTCATCCCCCTCAATGATTTGAAGAAGGGGAGAGACCATTCAGCCGACTTGGCTATAAAATGACCTAGGGCTGCCACCCTGCCGTTAAGTCACTGCGTCTCCTTTACTCTTGCAGGCTCCTTCATCTCGACTAGAGCCTTGATCTTCTCTGGGTTAGCTTCTATACCTCTTTGGGACACCATAAATCCAAGAAACTTGCCAGCTGCCACTCCAAATACGCATTTACTCGGGTTGAGCTTCATGTCGTTTGCTCGCAAATTGGCGAACGTTTCCTTTAGGTCGACCACGTGACGTCCGACCTTTGTTTTGATGACCATATCGTCGATGTAGGCCTCCATGTTTCGGCCAATTTGTGAGGCAAAGGCCTTGTTTACCATGCGTTGATAAGTTGCTCCTGCGTTCTTTAACCCGAACGACATCATGTTATAGCAATAAATGCCTCTAGCTGCTTGGAAAGCTGTCTTCACCACGTCATCCTCATGCATCTTGATCTGATGATAGCCTGAATAGGCATCTAGGAAACTGAGGGTGGAGTGGCCAGCAATAGAATCCACGAGCTTGTCAATTCTTGGGAGGGGATAGCTGTCCTTTGGGAAGGCAAGATTGAGGTTGGTGAAGTCGACACACATTCTCCACTTGCCATTTGACTTCTTCACCATAACCACGTTTGCTAACCAGGTCGTGTGCGTGGCTTCCTCGATTATACCTGCACTCAAAAGTTTTTGTACCTCGAGTTTGATGGCTTCCTCTTTGTCACGAGCGAAGTTCCTTAATTTCTGGGGCCTTGGCTTAATGGTCGGGTTGACTTCCAACCTGTGAACCGCGACCTCCTCCTTGATCCCTTTCATGTCCTCAACTCGCTATGCAAAGACATCACTGCTTTCCTTGAGCAATTCAACAATCTCTAACCTTTCTTCAGGTGACAGCTGCTTCCCTATCTAAATTTTCTGCTCGGGATAGGCTGGGTTGGTGATTACTGACTCCAATTCGTCCACAGCTTCTAGCTCTGGACCATCTCTGAACTGCAGGGTCTCGATGATGATCTCTCTGACCCTCTTCCTTTCCTCGGCTCCCAAGTGGGGAGCTTCCTCAGCAATCATCTCATCTATCTTGTCTGCAGTCTCACTGGTGGTGGCCCCCGAGTTATTGTCGATCTGGAGGCATAGCTTGCCTATGGAGACTTGGTCGACCATAACTGTATCTGGATCAACCATGGTGGTTTCCGAGTGACGTGTCGACTCGACCATGACCTCGTCACGTGAGCGATAGGTCGACTCTTCCACGATGGTGATTGTAGATAGTCGAGTAGTTTTGGTGACTGATTGAGACAACTTTAAGTATCCTTCTGCAGTTTCAATATCTAGCTCCCTTTTCTTTCTTTCTCGAAGTACGTGATCAAGATATGCTCGAGCTGTTCCTTGAACACAACTGACTCCAGCTGGTATGGGGAATCTAACTCGTTGATGGGGGATTGAGGCCACCATTCCAAGTGCGACCTGGCCAGGAATACCAAGAATAGCAGCATAATCACTATTCACATCTATGACAATAAATATTACCTTAGATACAATCCTGTAGGGGTGTTGGCCTAGGTTGACATCCAGCTCAATCTGTCCTTTGGCATCGACCCTGTGGTTGGTAAAGCCTTCTAATCTGCCATCATACCTTTCAAGCTGCTCATTCGAGAGTCCCATCTCTTGGAATGTCTTGTAGAACAGAATATCCTTGCAGGCCCCCGTGTCGACTAAGAGTCTAGTCGTCGTACATCCATCAATGAGTCCTGGGATGATGAGAACTTTCTTTCTAGCCGCCATATTAGTTGCTAGCTCGTGAGGATAAAAGCTGATCACCTCATCCCTAACGTGGCTCCTTGGTGGCACATGTGGGGCTTTGTTGAGCTGAAAGATCTTATGCTTGATGGCTGTGTTGCTGGCTTGTTCAGTGATAACTCCCAGGTTTAGTCTAGGCTGCCTTGGTTCCTGATGTCCCCCTGCAGGTCGCTCACCTCCACTGCCTTGAGGCCTTTTAACATATGCGTCAAGCCTACCTTGCTCGACCATCCTCTGAATTATACGCTTCAAGCTCATGCAATCCTCTATGGTATGGCCTATATCCTTGTGGTACTCGCAGTACTTGGAGTTGTCCCTTCTAAACTTATTTGCTGGGTTCATTGGGGCAGGTGGGGCCAGCTCGACCGCATTCATAATCTCAGTTTGACTCACCGTTAGGGGAGTGAAAGCCTCAGACACCTTTTTTGTTGCTCTGGTCCTGTTCTTACCATTCTTGTTATTTCCACCGTTCTTGGCTGAGTCCTTCTTATCATCAGTGACCTCAGTCTTGGGGTTCTTCCCATTCTTCTTTTCTTTTCTTTCCTCAGCCAAGGCTACGTTGTAGGCCTTCTCAAATAACTCTTGTCGAGTAGTGACTGTCCGGACTGTCAGCTCATAGTCCATATCCAAGGAAGTAATCCCACTCCTAAAACAGTTGATCACCTCTCTGTCCGTGAGGTCCTCCTCGATCTTGTCGACCATCTCCTTAAACTTGGTGTAGTAACTCATAGAGCTTTCATTTTTCCCTTGCACCAAGTTGTTCAGGTCGGTGACTGTTATCTTCCTAGCCCCTGCGGTCGAGAAGTGTTCCAAAAATTTAGTCCTCATATAAGACCAAGTTGTGATACTACCAGGTGCTAAACCGTTAAGCCAAGTAAGGGCTGCCCCTGTGAGTGTGCTGGTGAGTGCCTTGCACATCATGTCGTCCTCGTGGGAGACAAAGCACATGGTAGCCTCCAAATGTTGTATATGGCTCTTGGCGTTAGTCGCTCCCGAGTATTTTTCCAAGACTGGCAATCTGAAGCCTGGCGGAGGTCGACGATCAAGTAAATCTTTGGCCAAAGGACGGAGGGCAAAATCCTTGTGCTCAATCTTCCCAGTGCTTTCCTTCTTCTCCTCCTCCCACTGTTTGAATTTCTTCTTCCAAAGGAGCCACTCCCTAGCATCGGGCCTGTCGTCCCTAGCATGGGAGACATCATTCGACCTTGGCTTCTCTTCCTGGCGACTCTCTCTCCCAAAATTGGCTCTGTGTCTTTCGCTTCTAGGGGGAGTTATTCCTCTGTCCCTCATGTCCCTATGGGAAGGTGATCTAACAAACTGAGTTGGCGACCTGCACCTATCGTCTCTTAGCGGCGACCTGCGCCTTTCGTTCCTGGGTGGCGACCTGCGCCTTGCTTCTCTTATGGGCGACCTGCGCCCATTCCTTCCCCTGTGGGATTGAGACCTTTGTATCCTGGCTGGTGACCTATGCAAGCTTTGATTGGCCTCAAGCTGCGTTCTTAGGTCCGACTGAGCTTCTTGTTCCCTGTTTCTGTTGAGACTGGCCCTGAGATCGTCACTTGGGACATGGATAGGCGATTGAGGTCGCACCACCATCCTTTGATCAACATTCTGTCCTACAGTCTCCTTTGGGCAAGTATTCCTAGCATGCTCCCTATTTGAAACCTGAGAGGGAGCCACCCTCTCTGACCTTCTATCTGCCTGTTCTGCCTCCTCCATTGCCAATAATTCGGCCAGAATCTGAGCTCGCTCCATCAGCATTTCTTTTCGGCTCAGTGGGTTGGATGAGGGACCTGCCCTATTTCCAACATTCATTTGTCCAGTTGGACGCTTCGGAGGAGGTGGAAATCCTTGCCCCTCCATAGGGTGCTTATCTCTCCTTCCATCTGGCAATCCCCTGCCATCAGCCACACTGTTAGATCGCGTTGCCCTAGCATGTTGACGCAGTGGAGGGGGAGGAGGCAAGTTGTCGTTTCCAGTGTTTGCATTTACATTATTGTTTCCTTCTTCGTGCCCGAACGAGGCCTCAGATACATGTCCATCCGAAGTCACCATGATTGTAGGTTGAGAAAACTTTCGAGGTCAAGATATGCACGATTCTCGGCAATGGAACCAAACTGATGCCGCAGGAAATGTGCTTATCAATCTTTTTCCACGTGGCAGGACTGATCACTTGGCTCCTTGACCTGAAAACCAGAACCCACGACTAGCCGGATGTGTCTCCGGCTTAGACCCTCAGGCGTGAGAGTAAGTATTTGAATTGGAGAGCAGAAATGTATTGAATAAAGGTGATTCAGATAACAAAATTGCCGTTACCTTATAACTGCGGTTATTTTTGGTGGGGCTACATGGGCTCCGTGATTAAGGGGACAGTTACATGTCATGGGAACGTGTCCTGGATAGGCTCCTGAATTGTAGGGAACCGGTTATGGAAAGATTTGAAGCACGTGCATTTGCATCAGTTAGGTCGACACTTGCTTATTAGGTCAAGGTCGCCATTTGAGGTTAGGTCGACCTGACTGGCGGGTAGAGCTGGATTGTACCCGAATTAGAGCATGGATCGTAGAGTCGGACCAAGCTAGGTCGGGACCTTTGAGGTCGGACTATGAGCTTAAGTCGACTGACCCTGTTGCTGGGCCTTGGGCCTTATGGGAATTGGGCCAGACTCATTAAGAATGTGGAGGCCATGGCCGCCTGTGATTGGACTTTACTCGCTTGGCCCAACTTGACACTTTTGGTATGTTCAAGCCCGATTCTTAATCAGCGTGATTCCTTTAACAAGTCCGACTCTTAGTCGACTTCGTTCAACGAGCTCGACTCTTAGTCAGCTTTGTTTTAACAAACTCGATTCTTAATCAGTTTTGTTCCTTTAACAAGTCCGACTCTTAGTCGACTTCGTCCAAACGAGCTCGACTCTTAGTCAGCTTCGTTCTAATTAGCTCGATTCTTAATCAGCTTTGTTCTCTTAACCAGACCGACCCTTGGTCGATTTTGTTCTAATAAGCTCGACCCTTGGTCAGCTTTAATCTCTTAAACAGGTTCGACTCTGAGTCCATCTCGTTTGAAAGAAATCCTTATAAGTCTAAGGTCGACTTATTTGTCCTATTGCATCTAGCTCGACACACACATGCTGAAATCAAAAGCATACAACATACAATATTGGAAAGTCAGCTATGATTAAAAATAGCTAAGTCTCCCAAAACGGGCCAAGACTTAAGCAAGTTAAAGTTACGAAATGTTGTGCCTCCCAAAAATCGGGCCAAGGCATTTAAGCATTCAAAAAAAACCAAAAAACAATAAATGTTTGGGACTTGTCCGTTACACAACCATCAAACTTAAATTTCAATCTATGGGATCTCCCTCAACTTGGCCACTTGTAGAAGCTGGATCAATGTCAGTTTGGTCGCCTGCAGCAGCGGGCTCACCCAAAACGTTCCCATGTTGGTCTGGATACACGATCTTCCTTGAATCTGATACGGTGTATTGGGGAGTTTCACCTTCAAAGGCCGGCTCATCAGTTTCCTCTAGCTCTGCCAAAATGGTGTTGAAATTAACTTGCTCAGTAGGAGGAGGGATCCAAGTTTCTGCCTCTGCTGTCAGGTCGTCGTTAGCAATGTTGGCCAGATCATTGTCGTTATAAGGCACTAAGCGATGTCCTGGATGAGCTGCCGCATCGTAGGGATCCTCTGAAGCCCATTTGGCCAATTGTTCGATGGAGATGTCAAAGGAAGGATACACCACGATGCGTCGAGCCATATGACTCCGACCAACATCCCAAAATGAGCTTGCCTGCTTGGTAACATAAGTATGGAGCTCATCACTCTCCTTGTAGGATTTTATAGCCTCTTCCTTGGCAACTTTGATGGCCTCAGGCAGCTCCACCTCCCACTGACGTCGAGCAGCATCAAGTTCCTCTTGCTTCCTCGCCAAAGTGACTGGCACCTCCTCTAACTGTTGGGTCGCCAGTTCAAGATCAGCAGCCATCTTCTTCTTCTCGTCTTTGAGCTCACCCAGCTCCTTGTTGGCCTCACCCAACTGGCCCCAGGCCTCCTCCTTGGCCTTCACCTCATTATCTTTCAGGAGCTTCAGCGCATCATAGGAAGCATCCAAGTCAGAGTGCTCCTCCTTCAACTTCTCGAGCTCCTCCTTCAGCTTGGCTCGCTCTTCCTCCATCTTCGACATCTTCTCATTCTTCCGGGCCAGCATAGCCTTGGCCAGTCTCTCCTGCTCCTCCACAGCCTTCCAATAAGTGGTGGCCAGGTCTATCATGGCAAGAGACTGAAATGACGAGTACAGAAAGAGGTTAAGACATATAGAAATAAAGTGGGAAACTGAGATAAGCAAGAAGAATGAAAACGGCAGTGCAAAAAACTACAAGGGATACCTCAGAGTGAGCTAGCCCGACCCTGGCACGGCAGGCTTCTGGAGTCAAAGGCTTTTTGGTGAACTCCTTGATCAAATCCTGGTCAGCTCCCCTCCTAACAATTACCTGACCATATTCTAACTCAGGGTACTCCCTAGCCAAACAGTTGATCCTAGTCAGTGGAGCCACATCACTCAGCTCGTCAACACGAGCCTGAATCAACTCGGCATATGATACTTGGATGGGAGAGGACTGGGGACCCCTAATCTCAGCCTCCATGGACTCACTGGCGTCGACCTGATCAGCTGTCGAGCTGGCCTTGGATTTCCCAATCTTTATTTTCTTGCTCAAAGGAGCATCATCATCTTCTTCCTCCTCCTCATCCACATCAATAACCGGAGACTTGGCCTTGGAAGCGGCATGGGACTTGGCTTTAGCTTGAGCTCGGGTTCTGGTCCGGATGACCTCCCTCTCTGGCTCCACATTCAGCTCATCCCCCTCCACTCCATCGACTTCTTCAGAACCTTGGACACCACCTTCAACTCGACCCTCCTCCAATTCTTCAAGGTTGTCCTCCACAAGAATAGAATTAGCATTTATATCCACCAACTTCAAGAGCTCCTGGCGCTGAGTGCCTTCTTTCTCTCGATGTTCCCTAGCGTTGGCTTCCCCCCAGCTTCTCTTGCTCTTCCTCACGTCTATGGATTGACCCATATTCGCTTCCTGCTCAGGGGTTAGAACTGTATCAAAAACAAAACGACAAAGGGTTAGATTGACACATGAGATTTCTACATACGAGCAACAAGTTCTATGTACGAGAGAAACATATGCTAGCTAACAAATTCTACATACGAGCAATCAGTTCTATGTATGAGCAAAACATGTACGAGCTAATAGTCTACATGCCAAAAAGCAATGGATGGGTCAAGGGACAAAGAGTGGTAGAGCTCTTACCCCCAAAGTGTTCTCCATATATATATATATATATATATATATATATATATATATATATATATATATATATTGATGCGATTATGAAAAATGGATTGGGCCCAATCACTAGGGTTAGGCCCAATAGCTGGTCATGGGCCGGACCACATGGTCCAAGCCATGCAGGTGGGGTCGTGGCCCAGGCACGGCCTCGAAGGTCGAGGCGACTTAGGGCGATTAGGCGACAATGGTGAGATGTTGCGTGGGAGTTTGACTTGTCAAGAGAGAAGGATAAGCGAGAAACTTGGTATGAGGTCAACAAGACGTTATGATTAGACATAGGGGGAAGCTTGCCTCCTTCAAGGCAGTTGGCTTGGGGCGACGTGGGGAATGTCGCCTTTTCCATTTAGTTGTCGCCCGAGCGACATGTATAAGTTGGGCATTTTCCGGTCAGGTTTCGGTTGGCGCCTGAATGCCTAACCCTAGCCGCACCTGATGGATGATTGATGTGACAAGGTAAATAGTGAAATCCCACTAACTTGGAGTTGGTTGTGGACCCTTTTTGGATGATTGACACGTGTCCCCCCATGTTGAAATTACCCGGATCCGAGAGGCAACGCGATCGCGCCCCGGCATCTGGCATTTTCGCTTTGCGTTGGAGGGATGTCTCGCTGTGTGTTTGCTTTGTAGAGTCGCCACACCGTTTTTATTAAGCCCAAAACATTGAAAAAGGGCATCAGTTTAAAAATAAACTATTTTTGTGTGATGAAATTTTGAGTTCGGAGATCAGATGACTCCTCGGGACGAGAATATTAGAATATTAGAGCTCACTCGAGTCGCCTCGTTAAAAACGAGTCTTTCGGTACCCCTTATTCTTTAAATGTTGTGTGTGTGTGTGTACGTATGTGCTTTTAAAAATGCATGCTGTATCGGATGTCTACATTGTACACTGCTTATTGAAATGTATTGAAATAGTGTAAGAAGGAAGCCTTACCAATGTTGGTTCGTGTCTGTCTTCCGCTGGGGAATAGTGTTTGAGGATGGAATAGTATTCCGGGACGGACCGGGATTGCTTCGGGATGAGCCGGTTGTCTGCGGACAGAGTTTCGGCGTACGTTGGGATCGCAGGGATCACTCGAGCAGAGGTTCGGCGTGCGTTGGGATCACAGGGATCACTCGGGCAGAGGTTCGGCGTGAGTTGGGATGGCAGGGGTCACTCGGGCAGAGTTTCGGCGTGCGTTGGGATCGCAGGTTTGACTCGAAAAGAGCCGGGATGCCTCGGGAAAGACCAGGCAAGGCCTCGGAGTACCACGAGGGGCCTCAAAGTACCTCGAGAGTGCCTCGGGGCAGCGCGGGAGCATCTCGAGAGCGCTCAGAGAGGCTTCAGAGCACCACAAGGGAGCTCAAAAGGCCTCGAAAGGATCCGAAAGGGGTCGGGATTGCCCCGAAGGGTCTTAGAGGGGTGCTTGAAGGCTGGGGGGAGAGGAGAGAAGAGGGAGATGTGTAAAATGAGGGAGGGGGAGCCCTCTATTTATAGTCCACAGATTTGTGCAAGAAGGTCCGTACGGACCTTCCATGAAATCCAAGATTTTGGTTTTCCTCGATTTGAGGGAATAAGTGGACTTTAAGAGGATTCTGAAATGATGGTGTCTGGTAACAAGAAGGTCCGTACGGACATCCTTGTATGCAGAAAGGTCCGTACGGACCTTCAAGGCATTTCAGTAATTATTACTTCCTGAATTTGAGGGAATAAGTTGGACTTTAAGAGGATTCAGTAATTATGATAACAAAGAGGTCCGTACAGACCATTTCTGCTTTTTTACATAATTCCTCAAAAGTCCTTTTGTCCTTTTTTGTTCCAGAAAGGCCCCCTCCTTGGTTTGGTTGGTGGTTTTGTGGTTTTTGATGGTTATGGGTATTCGAGACTGAGTTTATGTGAGTCTGCGATATTTTCCGTGTGTTCGGAAGAGGGTGATTCAGACTGGGGTACTTACAGAAGCCCCTCGACGACGTCACTTACGGAGGAAGTGGGGTCATTGATAAGATAAGGGTCCTGATCTGGATCGCGTGCTGGGAGAGGAAGTGACCGTATAGGCCGGTTTGTGAGGACATGGCGGTGTCCTATTGTGTGACCGTTTAGGTCAGTTGGCTGGACCCTGTGATAGGATTCCTACGTATCCCTAACGGAAATGAAGCCTGATCGTAGTTCATGTGTGGGGTGAGTGTTGTTGTGTACGAGGACGTGAGATGTCCTCTGACTGAAACTCTGTGCATGGATGTGATGGTATCCTGTGGGTGACCGTGTGGGTCGGCTGTGAGGACGTGGTGGCGTCCTGGGTGACCGTATAGGTTGATGGTAAGGACGTGGTGGCGCCTTGGGTGATCGTATAGGTTGGCTGTGAGGACATGGTGGCGTCCTGGGTGACCGTATAGGTCGGTGGTAAGGATATAGTGGCGTCCTGGGTGACCGTATAGGTCGGCTGGCTGGACCCTGTGATAGGATTCCTACGTATCCCTAACGGGAATCAAGCCTGGTCGTAGTTCAGAGGTCGTGAAATTGTGAGTGTATGCGGGCGTGGTGGTGCCCTGAAGTGTCGTGTGACCGCCGAGGTCGACTGTGAGGACGTGGTGGCGCCCTGAGATGGAAATTTTACGATTTTCCGAATCGGGTGGTTTAAAACCTTCTGGCTGGTGATAGTGATTTGGGAGGTTTATACGGTCTTCCGGACCGAGTGGTTTAGGGCCTTCCGGGATGGAGGTAGTGATTTGGGAGATTTATACGGTCTTCCGGACCGGGTGGTTTAGAGCCTTCCGGGCTGGAGGTAGTGATTTGGCTGATTTATGCAGTCTCCCGGACTTAGTGATTTAAAGCCTTCCAGGCTGCGGATATAGTGATGAGGACGTGACTTGTCTTCTGGCTGCGGTTGTGTCGTGCATGAGGACTTGATTCGTCTTCTGACTACGGTTGTGTCGTGCGTGAGGACTTGATTCATCTTCTGACTGCGGTTGTGTCGTGCGTGAGGACTTGATTCATCTTCTGACTGTGATTGTGTAGTGCGTGAGGATTTGATTCGTCTTCTGACTGCGGTTGTGTCGTGCATGAGGACTTGATTCGTCTTCTGACTACGGTTGTGTCGTACGTGAGGACTTGATTCATCTTCTGACTGCGGTTGTGTCGTGCGTGAGGACTTGATTCGTCTTCTGACTGCGGTTATGTCGTGCGTGAGGACTTGATTCGTCTTCTGACTGCGGTTTGCGGAGGCGTGACTGCCTTGTGTTTTGATTGTGAGAGGCGTGAATGCCTCGTGTTTTGTCCATTGGGGGAAAGGTTGGACTTACGATGACTGCCGGTGTTCATCTGCTGGGGATATGTGGCCTCGTAGGGGCTTTGTCTGCTGAGAAGGTGACTTCGGGCTTACTTTGATGGCCGGTGGTTGATTCACCATTTGGCGTTTTGGAGGCGTTTTGTACCTTGGGATTTGTGCTTGGAGGCGCTGGCTCCTTTTGCGCTTGTTTTACCATTTAGTGGGCGAGGTCCGGGCTTACGATGACGGCCGGTGTCTGTGTTGCCGTTTAGTGGGCGAAATCCGGACTTACGATGACGGCCGGTGTTGGTTTTGTTGGGTTAAGAACCAAACTGCATTGAATCTGCTGAAATAGGCCTTTGGACAGCCAGGGGCAAAGATTATAAGGGCAAAGGAGTAATTTGACCAGATATTGCAAGAAGGTCCGTACGGATCTTCTCTCTCTGCAAAGAGGTCCGTACGGACCTTTGTGATTTTTTAAAATTTCCAGGTTTTGACCAGTTGCAGAACCGAGGCAACCCCCCATTTTCCTCTTCCAGTTTCATGAGCAGCCGAGAGAGAGAAGGAGAAAAACTCCATTTTTGCTCCAAATTTCTTAGAGAATCTTCCACATTTAGCTTGAATTGTGTGTCAATGGCGGAAGGAGCAACGAGAGGTCGTCGTCAACGGGGCCAAGAGGCGCTTGAGCAAAGGGCGGATCTTCAAAGGAATTGCACTTCCTTTGTGCCTTCGTCGAGGAACCCGAATGTGTTGTATCCGAATCCGGAGGTGCATAATAGGCGAGATAGAGCCGTCGGGGAGGTAAGAAATCAATTTAGTCTTGATTCCTTGCTTGAATTGTTGTATGCTAGAACTAGGTTTTAGTTTTTCGCATATTTGGGGCTTTTGTTGTTTGCCATGCTTTTTGTGAAATTCGTGATGAATTGTTGTAATTGAGCATGTAAAAATTGCGGATATGTGAATTTTGTGCAAAAATGTGGAGATTAGCTCTTATTTGTAAAAATAAAGTGCCTCTCTTTGAAATGCATGCTTTGGTGTTTTGTACCTTATGCAATTTTTGTGTGTACATTGTGAGAAAATTGCCATGTAGGAACAAATTTTGTGCAAAATGTGACATGTGCCATGTTTTGTGACGGGTTTTGTCTGAAAGTATGTGCCATGTAGGGACGGACTTTTTTGAAAATGTGTCATGCAGTGTGTGCCATGTTTTTGGTGACGGACTTTGTGGGGAGTTTATGTGCAATGTGTGCCGTGTTTTGTGACGGGATATTTTTGAAAATGTGTCGTGTAGGGCTTAATTCCTCTGTTGAGAAAATTTGTACAGTGTGTGCCGTGTTTTGTGACGGACTGCATGGGGAAAATTATGTGCAATGCGTGCCGTGTTTTGTGACGGGTTACATGTGAAAATTATGTGCGATGTGTGCCGTGTTTTGTGACGGGTTACATGTGAAAATTGTGTGCGATGTGTGCCGTGTTTTGTGACGGGTTACATGTGAAAATTGTGTGCCGTGTTGGGACGGACTATTTTTGTTTTGCCATGTTGGGACGGACTTTTTTATGCTTTGGTTCCCTTTTGGTATTTTGCATTAAGTACTGTGACTAGCGTACCTTTGCTGTGTTTACCTGCAGGATGAGGGGCTTTTGTCTGGGAAAGTCAAAAAGATGAAGTCTTGGGGGTCGCTCGAGGCAGTAGTGGAGTTGTGGCAGCAGTTGCCGGACATCTCTAGGGAGGGCAGGCCGAGTCCTAGGAGGCTGGTCTATGGTTCTGGCTTGGGCGCGTTCGTGGAGAACTTGGCCGGGATTTCGGATACGAGGAAGAACAAGAGTATCATCCTGGGCTTGTCCGAGTATTGGTGGGATACCACCCACACCTTCCATTTGAGCTGGGGCGAGGTGACGGTGACTCCCACCGACTTTAGAGCTATTACTGGGCTTTCCTTCAAAGGAGGGCCAATGCGGTGGAGGGACAGGATGTCCGATGGGGTGCTGACTGAGCTGTTGGGCTTTGCGCCTCTTCCTCGCAGGGGCCTGGGCATGCTGTACAGCGACGTAGAGACACAGATTTCGGCCAATATTGGGGCCTATCGCCGTGGTACCGGCTTAGTGACGGCGGAGCAGCTGGCACGCTCCTTCCTGTGGTTTGCCCTCTCCGAGACTCTGTTCTCGAATCACGCTACTGCGGCTCCTTTTCCTCTGCTGGAGAGTCTGGTTGATTTGGAGAGGGTTGGCGAGATAGCTTGGGGCGAGGCGGGCCTGGCCGAGCTTTATTTTTCTTTGGACCGGTTTAGCCGAGGCGTGGCCAGTTCTTTGGGCTGCTTTGATTTTGCTTTGGAGGTATGAGTTTATTGCTGTTTTTGATTTAGCATTTTGTCATTTTTCCGTTTTCTTTTGCACTGAGCCTTTTCTGCTTTTGTCGCAAGTGTGGTTTTATGAGATCTTCCGGTGCTTTCCGTGGGATCGAGATGCTGAGGCCATAGCGGCCTATCCTGCTATGTTGGGCTGGGCCCGTCTGTTGAGGAGGACGAGTAGGGGGAAGCTCACCATCGCCTATGGGGATGTGGAGGAGCACCTGGGGAGAGATAGCCCGGCGGAGTTTGATCTGTACCCCTGGGCTCGGTATGGGGATGACGAGTTTGAGGGTGGTCCCGTGGTGAAAGCGTAGAGGAAGATGCTGCGGGGCCTGACCTGCGATGTCATGTATTTGGGGGAGAGGGTCTTCTGGCAGCATGGCCCGGGTATGCTCCCCATGGCTCCGAGAGACCCGCCTTTTGGGATGATGGATTCCTGTGACATGGACGTGCTAGAGTACGAGAGATATCTTGGCGGCGTGAGTGCCGATGAGTTTGTTTTATGGAGAGGAGTATGGGGCCTTCGTTAGGAGGAAGCTGAGGATGCCACATGTGTTGGCGAGGGAGAGGCAGGATGGCCTGCCACGTCCCCCAGATGTTCCGGTGCCTGGGCCGGACTTCACATATGTTCGTGGGGATTCGTCGAGGCGGAGGGTGTCGGTATCCATCCCTGAGCAGGCTCCTGCTGCCTATCGGGTTGACCCGGATATGCCGGTGAGTGTGCTTACTCTTTTCCATCTTGGCATCTTTTCTGTATTTTTCTCTTTTTGTATGCCTGTATCTCTTTAGCTGAGCGTTTCTTTAGCTGTTTGCCTGTGCAGGTCTCGGGGAGAGCCTTTGACACGCTGACCCGCCGTTATGTGGCGATGAGGTCCTTTGCGAAGAAGTTGGCGGGGAAACTGTCTTGCAGGTCTTCGCGGCGTGTGCCGGCGTACGAGCCGATGCCTTTGAGTCATTCTGTGGACGTTCCTCCGCCGAGGGTTGAGCCAGGGCAGCAGTTAGAGGGACCCGTTCGGGGGCGGCATAGCATGGATGCCGGGACGTCTTCAAGAGTCCAGAGGCAGCCGATACTTCACCAGTTCTGGCCTTCGCAGGAGGCACCGGGAGAGAGTTCGTCGGATCCTTCCTTCTTTGATCCTTTTGCCAGGTTTGACCCTTCAGAGTATTTTGAGTACCCACCCCAGGAGGGGGTTCAGTATTCTGATGACGAGGGTGTAGCTGGAGTAGGGCTCATTTGCTTTCCCTCTTTCCATATCTCCTTTATTTTTTTTTGTTTTAGCAACAGACATTATGGGTACCTGTAATAAAACACTTGTATTTGCACAGCAAAGTATTTTATTTTAAGATGTAATGCCGTATTTTGTGATTCCCGGGAATTATCCTAGGAATTGTTGCTAGTTTATTATTTGTGCATGCCACGTGAGCTGGGAGTGCGTTTGTGGGTAGTGTATGGTTGCCGGAAATGGCTTTGGCCAGAATTTGGGCAGTTTGGAGCATGGTCCTGCTGGGAATAGTGGCTGTTGTACTGTTTGCTGGAAACGTGGGACCATGGTGCAATAAGGTCCGTACGGATCTCCTTTGCTTTTGGGAAGGGATAAGTGTTTTCTGGATGTCTGGACTTTCCCCACTTCCCATTTGCAGTCATTTCGAGCTTTCCTCCTCATTTTCTCTAGGAACCTCCATTTTTGCCATGGATTCTTTGTATGTTCCAAGAGTTTTGCCAAGGCTTTCGAAGGAGCGGCAAGCATACTTCCTTGAGCGGCTGAAAATGTGGATGCGACACCGTATGAGGCATCAGAGGCGAGCTTTCGAGGTAAGGTTTCGACTCTGCTCGGTTTGGTCCCTTAAGGAGTTGGTTCCTGATTGGAAATTGTTGCGGGCTGCCGCGAAGTTCTGGGATGTTAGGAGGCATGTGTATTGCTTCTCCTACAATGAAATGGTGCCCACCTTTGAGGATTTTCGGGCTTTGATTGGAGGACCGGAGGTGGAGGCCATCTCGCTTCCTTTGATTGGCGGTGCTGCCGTGAGCGTGAAGCTTGCATGCTTTCTTCGGACTTCGTTGGGAGAAGTGCAGGGCATGATCCTTGATTCGGGTCATATTGACATTTGCGCCGGAGCGGTTTATGATTGATGATGAGAGTGATGTCTCGTGGGATGCATTTGCCTTGTGCGTGATAGCAACGCTTTTCATGGTCAGCTCCCTTGGGGTATGTGATGGTGCTTTGCTGGATGTGGTAGGGCACTGCAAAGTTGGAGAGGATATTGTCCCGTTGGTGCTGGGGGAGACACTTCATGGTATTGACCGTCTGGCAACTGGGGATAGGTTTATGAGAGGGGGAAGCCCCGCTTTGGTCACCTTGTGGCTGCGAGAGAGACTTCAGGCTATGCGTGAGGCTCCGGCGTCGTTCAGCCCGTGGACATTTGCTCAGCGTCCTCTTGTGTTGGATATGGATCAATCTGCCTGGGAGAGATGGATGGCACAACTTGGTACGCATCAGATCCGTTGGTGGGTTCCGCACTGGGGGATTGAGACTAGGAGAGCCTTTCAGGAAGGGTCCTATGTTGTCAGAGTTTCAGGTTTGTCTTGGTCCTCCTTCTATATTCCGTCGCTTGTTTCTCGGCAGTTCGGGATGAAGCAGGAGCCTTTGTTGGGCTGGGATGATCTTGCCACTACGGAGGTAGCTCCTCTTTGTTTGACAGCTCCAGGTGCTCTTTTGTATTTTCTGTGGGTATGGAAGTATTCCGCTTTCCATCCCGTGTTGCTCCTTAGATGTCGGGAGAATGTCGTATTGACGACCTAGTACCTGGCTTGGTATGAGCAGCGCGTTGGGCAGTCCCAAGTGGTTTTGGGGAGCAGGCGTGAAGCGATTCTGGGGCCCGATTGCCATAGTAGCTATTGCCTTAGGAGTGCCAAAGCCTGGTCTGACCCTCAGGATGTTACGGGAGACACTTTGTTTGACTACGAGACCAGAGTTGACCGACTGACGGAGAGAGGTCCTCTTTTGCAGACTCACAGGGAGGAGATCCGAGCCGAAGCACGGGTGAATGAAGCCCTGCAAGCTACTGGATTGTTTGACTCTACGGGGAGGACCCCTGATCTCGGACTGAGAGAGACAGAGATGGCTCGCGTGGAGCTAAAGAAGACTCGTCGGGGACGAGGGAAGAAAGGGAAGAATGGTGAGGAGACAAGCGCAGATGGCGCGGAATGACCTCCTAGGTATCCATTCATTGCATTGCAAACACATTATTTGTTAAATGTATTAAGCTGTCTTTTAGCATGTTGTGAACTTGAGAGTAGACCGTGCTTGAACTCATCAAGAAATGTTGTAATCGTTAGTGATTTGTGATTTACTTTTAAAGCTTTGTCGAGACGCAAGATCTCTTGTTCACTTTTCTTTTCTTTTGTGAACCTTGGCGGCATCCAGATTTGGACCTTTCTGTTGTATTTACGGACTGAAGCAGCTTGGGCCTTGACGGAAATCCCTTTTGCTTGGGCTTTGTGTTTCGATGAGAGGTTGGATCATCCCTTGACAAGTCATTTTGATGGTCTTTTCCGTAGCTTCCTTGCCTCTTGCTTTTTGGCATCGGGCTTTTGACCTCTTTTGTAGCTTCTTCTTGAGCTTTTTTTTTTTTTTGTAAGCGCGTGAGGGCGAAGACAAGCCCCTGGCTTGGAAGTTAACATGGGTCAGTCGTTTGACGCTGAGTGACCTTTGGATGTCTTTTGATGTAGCCGCCGTCATTTGACTTGGTCAAGGTGATGGTGGGGGCATGCTCATGGAAAGTGCGTAGCTTGATGGAGGTCTTGGTTGACATTCAAACTTTTGACTTTTTTGTGTGTTTTTAGACCGGACCAATTAAGGTTGCCTACGTTCCCCTGGACTAGAGGGCTCAGGTCTGCGTAGTTCGACACTACATGGAGTGCCAAGAGATGCACAGTTTGTTCTTCTTTAGGCGAAGTATCTGCGAAGTTTGCTTCCATTGAATGGATTCACGAAGGGATTGCCGTCTAGGTCTGTCAGCTTCATGGCACCTCCGGAGAAGATCTTTTGAACCACGAAAGGGCCGATCCATGTTGGTTCTCATTTTCCCAGTGGGTTGGTTCGAGTGGGAGGCTTTTCTTTAAGTACCAGATCGCCTTCCCTGATGTCTCGGGACTTGACTTTCTTGTCAAAAGCTCTAGCCATTTTGCTTTGGTAGGCTCGAACGTGTTCCAAGGCCTTTAGTCGTCACTCGTCGAGCAGAGCCAGTTCGTCGTGTCGGCTTCGGAACCATTCGACTTCGTTGATTTCATTTTCCAGCAGCACTGGGAGTAAGGGAATTTCCAATTCAAAGGGGAGGACTGCTTCCATCCCGTATGTCAGGGCAAATGGGGTTTCTCCCGTGGCTATTCTGACTGATGTTCGGTAACCCCAAAGTGCAAGGTGCAGCTTCTCGGGCCAGTCGCGTCCTCGGGTGGTCATTTTTCGGATAATCCGTTCGAGGGTCTTGTTTGCTGCTTCCACAACGCCATTCGTTTGTGGCCGGTAGGGAGAAGACTTGTGGCGTGTGATCTTGAATTAGGCTAGCAGTCTGTCGCATTCACCTTCGAAGTGGGAGCTGTTGTCTGATATGAACTCGTTCAGGATGCCGTATCGGCAGATGATGTTTTCCTTGAGGAAATGTGCAACTTTCTTGGAGGTGAGCACCTTGTAGGACTTGGCTTCGACCCATTTGATGAAGTAGTCGATGGCTACTAAGACGAACTCGTGGCCGTTGCTGCCTGGCGGAGCAATTTTCTCGATGACGTCAATTCCCCATGTGGCGAAGGGCCAGGGCGTAGTCATGCAGTAGAGATCGTGAGGAGATAGGTGATTGAGGTTGGAGAATCGTTGACACTTGTCGCAGCTTCGGACATAGTGGATGCAGTCTGCCTCCATGGAGATCTAGTAGTAGCCCATCCGGAGAATGATTTGCATTAGGGCCCTGACGTTCATGTGGGGACCGCAAGCCCCATTGTGGACTTCGTTCATGAGCTCGTTTGCTTCTTCCTGGCTGATGCAGCATATGAGTGGTCCTTGGTAGCGTTTCTTGTATAGCATGTCCCCAAGGATGACAAAGTGAGAGGCGAGGCATTTTAGGGCCATGATGATCTTGGCTTTGGCTCCTTCCCTGCGTTGACCTTCTTCATTCATGAAGGCTGTTTCCCCGTTCTTGAGGTCCTCCATGCAGGTGTGGTACTTTTGCAGGCCGGGGTGTGGTACTTTTGCAGGCCGGGGTCTATTGTTTTCCACTTGTTGGAAACTTGGTTGATAATCAGGGCTGAGTTCCCATAGACCTCGAGTTTCTGGACGTTCCTTTCAAGTGCGGCCTCTAGTCCGACGGCGCAGGCCTCGTATTCGGCGGCATTGTTGGTTACCTCGAAATTTAGCTTTATGGCGATTGGGGTGTGCTCGTCCTTGGGGTCGACCAAGAGCATACCATGCCATTTCTTTTTTTGTTGGCTGCTCCATCGAAGAACATTTGCCATCGATTTTCGCCTTCGAGTGTGAAGATTCCTTCGTCTGGAAATTGTGGTTCAGGGCCTCGAGCCTCGTTAGTTGGGAAGTCAGCCAGCTGTTCGGCCATTGCCCGTTCCTTGATTGACTTTTGGTTCACGTACTTGATGTCAAATTTCGCTAGGAAGAAAGACCATTTGGCGAGCCTCATTGACAGAGATGGTTTGTCGAAGAGGTATTTGATGGGGTCCATTTTGGAAACCAAGTGCACCGTGTGCGACTGCATGTAGTGTCGTAATTTTCCGACGACCCATACTAGAGCTGCTGAAATTACCCGAGATTTCGCGCGGACGCGAAACGCGGTTGTCTTTCGCGGAGGGTTGGTGTCTGAGACCTCGCTTTATGGGAAGGAAATGAGGAGTCGCCACGCGGTTTTATATTTTGAGCCCAAACGTTGAGAAACGGCTTTAGTGAAAATGGTGTCGTTTTTATTGGTAGCAAAAATTTAGGAAAAGGCTTTGAAAACAGGGAATCATTTTTATTGGTAGCAAAAACGAGTAAAAAGCTTTTTTGAGTACCAGAGATTGTTAGGTTCGGAGGTCACATTACGTTTCGGGAAGAGTATTACGAGATCACCTGAAACGCCTCGTATGACGAGTCTTTCTACCTTTCTCGAAATCGTGTGTGTGTGTGTTTTGAAATGGGGGCTTGAATGACAAGCTTAATCTTGGTTTGAATATCAAACGTTTATTAGGTGACTTTGTTTGAAAATACGAGCGTTTGAATGACAAACGTCGATTTTGAGTTTGAAATGAGCGTTTGCGTGGCAAACGTCGATTTTGAGTTTGAAAAGGAGTTCGAAGGTCAAAATCCGGTTTTTGAACCTGTAAGTACCCAAATCTGGCTCATGCCTTCCGGTTAATTTTTCCCGACAATTTCGATAAGTTTTCCGGTAATTCCCCAGACCTTTTCTCAATGTTAGGAAACATTCGGAACCTGTTTTTTATTAAATAAGGGTCGAGTGGGGATCCTTCCTAATTAAGAAACACGTTTTTCTTAATTAGGAAGGAGGGTTCTAGAATTTGCCACCTTGCATGGTTCTAGAATGCCGAGTCATTCAGATAAGCCCGCACGGCCGCATTAGCTCGTGCTTCTTAGCCGCACGGCTTCATTCACCTTATCCAGATTACCTATAAATAGAGGCCTCCTCTACCCATTTCAACACACACAATAGAGGCACAAAATACACAATACACTTATAAACACTCCCAAGACGTGAAGAATATTGGTGCAAGCTCAAGAAGGTGAAGAAGGAAGGCCAAGAAGCTACCTCCCTCCTCCTTGAAGACCCAAGACCAACCTCTCCTCCTAGCTCCGTTCGAAGAAGCAAAGGAAGCAATTGGTAACCTCGCACGCCCTAACCTTGCTTTTAATTGATATACTTGCTCATTGCATTCATATATCTTGCTTGGGACTTGGCATTTATTTATAAAGATCACATCTTTATCACCTCCTTTCCCTTTTGCATGCAATAAGACCTCATTTGTCATAAAAATGTAGTCTTTTTCATAAAGGTGCATCCTTTGCACCTAAAACCCCCATTTTCAAATAAAAATGTCATTTTTATGCATCATTTGCACATAAAAATCCAATCTTTTCAATAAAAATGCATCCTTTGCATTCAAAAACCTTTTCCAATGCATCATTTGCATAAAAATCCTATCTTTACGCATCACTTGCATAAAGATCATTTCTTTCAAATCCAAAAGCATCATTTGCTAAAACCAAAAATGTCATCTTTTCATTAAAGAGTCATTTTTCATCATGCATTTCCCTTTCCCCAACCTTGGAACGGACCGGTGTAAAAGATCCTATCTTTACATCGTTCCTTCCATTAAAGGTTCACGATTTCTTTGGAAAGGGATAACCTTGAACCCTATATCTCCTATTATCGCTTAAGAAAGAGTATGAAGCCTCTATACGAGCTCGACCGTCTTAAAGCGTAGGATTGATGGGCTAAGGACCCTCCTTTTCTAAAGAACCTCATCTTTGACCAAAAGAGAGTCATTCTCTCGATCACGCAAGTCCCGAGGGTCCCGAGGTTAAAATGCGATGATCACAAGTCATAAGATGAGGACGGGATCATAATCCCAAATACATAAAATTCCAAGGAATCCCGAGCGACAACCAACAAATGGTTTGTACGTCCGGAAGACAACTTGGGACATTCCTCCCTTTTTTCTCAAACACATGCACACAAGAAGGCACGCAAGCAAGCACGACACGAAATCTTGGGAGACTTGCTCCGGCAAGGCACTTTGGGTGAACGCCAAACGTTCTTCCCAAGGGGTAACTTAACCTCCGAACCCAAGTAAAAACCTTTTTTTCAAAGTTTTGAGGTAATCAAAATGGCGTGGCGACTCTGTTTTTCAAATAACTCGGATGTCTTCAAACTCGCGTGAATCCACAAAATTTGGGCACACATTCACGCTTGGCGACTCCGCTGGGACGACCCAAAGGAGAAAAGCTTTTATTTTCAAAACAAAAAAATCGATACTCGGTATATAGGTGGAAACCACTTACTCTTCCTCGTACACTCCCGACGTGGGAGTTGGGATAACCGGTGGTTTAACAATCCCACGTACCAGTATCCCTTTTCGAGTTATTTTTTTTGAAAAATAAAGAAAGCTTTTCCCTTTGAGCGGGTTAGACTCCCGTCGTCGATTTCATTAATCGTGCTTGCTTCCTTTACCTTGCATTGCATCATTTGCATCTTGGATTTCGTGCATACTTTGAGCATAAAAAATAGCAAAAGGAGTGGAACCTGAAAAATTGATCCATGCAAATGTGCACGGCTCAATCCTCCTTGGATTCTCGACCCGGGCGACCTCGGCTGCAATTCCACCAGAAAAATTGAGGTTAATCTGGGCAATTCCCTAGCACTTGGGGCTACTCAGCTCCATGATCGATCGGGGCTCCTTAAAATTTACGTGCTTACGTGTTGCATTTTCCCCCGTCCCGAAAATCATTCCTTTAAAACACATTATGAAAATCTCTGTTTTAACTCAAAAAGGAACATTTTTTAGGAGACCGCACACTACGCGCACCTGATATATCCTGTACACTTTGCACGTACGTCCTTCAAACCCGAGGGTGGTTCCACTCTCGGCACACGGACTGAAATTTACGATGCTCCTGGGCGCGCACGGAATCATCCCAACCTCCCCATGGCAGCCAAAGGTGTCGACCAATGCACAAGCAGCCCGTGTCACACGTTTCAAAAACCGTGACTTTTGGTTGGTTTTTGGTCTAGTCCGTGTCATATAGCCCAGTTGCATACCCTCGTAAAGGTCAAGCCTTAGTTCATAACGGAAGAAGAACTCTGCCAAAATTCCAACAAGGAAAAATTGGCGAGATCTCAACTCCGACATTGACTATTGACCTTGACCTGTACGGAATGCGTAAGAGTCAAGACCGAGTCTTTGCCAAAAATCAAAAGATCTTTCGCTCAAGCGAAGCTCTGCCAAAATTCCGACAAGGAAAAATTGGCAAGATCTTGACCGGCATTGACTTCGATTCCGACCCACGCACCGTGTATGCAACGAAGTTCAATGTGACACCGTGTCATCCGACTTTTTACCGCCCGACCATGCCTATTATTCCTCTGACATTACCGAAAGTCGAAACCGTCATTCGCTCAAGCGAAACTCGCTAAAGATCGGTCAAGGCGAGAGACGAGACTTTCCCGTATTGCCTTGACTATAATCCGCATCGCTCGTGCGTTGAAAGGTCCTATGACCCGCTAGACCCGATAGGAGCGTTTCTTACTCTGGCCGGTGGGATCCGCGTGCCCTATAGGACCCTCGCCCGGGCCGGCTCCACCCCGGGAGGTCGAAATACTGTGGAATACGAGGGGCTTATAGACGTAGTGACGGAACCCACCGATCCAGATCTAGAGTAGTTGTGAAAAAGAAGGGCGTAACCCTTTTCCAACCAAATAGATATTAATAAAAGACACCGTTTTAAGTAAACTTGAAGATTTTAATTTGCATATTGCCCGAGCCTTCAAATTCCTAAACACCTACCCCGAGTCTAAACCTTTCCTATCCCTTTCCCGCGCGAGAAAGAAGTGGGTGAGAACACCGGGTCGCCGACTTGTTAGCGCGTAATCCTCGTACGCCCCGCCGTAATCCTCGCCGAGAATCGAATGGCCGATTTGACAGAGAACAGGCCGGTTTGGGTAACCAGATGACTAGGGAAGAAGAGCTAGCCTTAGCCCCGGGAAAACAGTCGTAAGGCCATGAGGAATGCAAGCCACGCTCATTGAAGCGCTTCGTCGTCATGGAGTTCAAATAGTGGTCGAGCCCAACGGTTCCTTGGTAATGGTAGAAGATGAGCCTCCGCGTGCCCATCTCACTCCATCACCCTATAACCAATGCCCTCCCCCATCTTCATATAACCCATTGCCAAAGACCTGCCCCTTCTCGCCTTTCTCCAATACCCTGCAGTTAGGGTCCCGACACCCTCGCTTCCTCCGCATCCCCCCACGGGACCTTTTTCCTCCTTTCACTGAGCCTACTTTGGAATCCCGGTGCAGTTTGACCTTTCCAATTTTGTCAACGCCTCGTGAATTTGCCTACCTCTCGGACAGCTACAGTGAAGAGTCAGTCGGAAACGAGAATAGGAATGGATGGATTTACAGCGATGATGACAGTTCAGTAAAAGGAACGGACTTAAAGCTTTCTAGTCAGACTATTAAGGCCTATGACTCCACTGCACGATCAGTTTTGGGGATCGCCACTCTCAAGATGTGGTTCGGAAAAAAGGTCATGGACGTTGACTTTCAAGTTATTGATATTCCGATTTCATTTATCGCCTTGTCTTGGACGGCCTTGGATCCACCGGATAAACGGGGTAGCCTCTACTTTGCATCGTCAAGCGTCAAATTTCGCCGAGTGATGGAACTATCACCACCATTTATGGAGACAGTGTCACGGTAGAAGGAACCAAAGACTGGGATATCCCGATATTGGAGATCAAGCACGATGATGAAGGGTTAGCATTGACCGGATTCTCCGTAGCTTCTTCCAAGGCACAAGTGTGTTGCACTGACCTCACCACTACTTCCGATAAAATCCCTCCTGCCATGAGAATGATGCGAAAAAATGGGTTATCTTCCGGGACTTGGATTGGGTAGAAGACTTCAAGGTCGTAACACCATCATTGATGTGAAGGAACAGTACTACCGTATATGGCTTGGGTACAAACCGAACTCTCGGGATGCCGTAAAAGCTAAAGGCACGAAAGGTGAAGGGATCCACTCCATCCTTACCTCTGTCTCGACCCATTACTTTACAAAAGGAGGGACACAATATGATGAAAGTGATCGCGATCTCCTCGTTAAAACCCTTACGGAGAACCTTGAGAAAGTTAGGGGAAAGCCACCAATCCCGTTCGAAGAATGTTCCTTGATTTGCCGATATCCCCTCGGGGCTACCACTACCGTTCGTAATGAGTACGTCTTCAAAGGAAATCCGGCCGTTGTCAAAGAGTCGGCATCCGGGACAATGGACTTCTCCGCCTTTGAGTTAGCTCTTCCAAAGATTAGCCGAGATAGAAGCCGCCCAGCAAAGAAATAAGACAATTGGGTTTTGCAAGAGTTGTTTGACGAAGAAGCACAAATCCCGGACTTGATTGACTTGATTCGCACGATGAGATAGTTGCCGTTATTGGAGACGATGGTGAAAGTCATTTTGATCCTCGCACTTTGGTGACTAAGACAGAAATGCCATTGAAGAATTGGGAGACATTCTCAGTGGCCGATAGCTTGATCGACAAAGCAAATGATCACGGAGCTTGGATTGGTACCCCGTCCCTTCTCAACCTGGGCCGTGTCAAACACCCTGTTGTCTATTCGCCGAGTCAGGAATCTTTGAATTCCAGTCCTCGTAGTCATCCGAAGGCCTCACGCCCGAGGATTATGAAAATGTAATCGATGTCATCTTTCCCCTTATTTTGAATGAAATGACAAATCTTTCGATTATCCTCTTATTGCCAACTTAACAAATGATAAATTAACTCAAAACTTAACAACAGCTTAATAATGAATCATTTGAACAAGATGCAAACACACTAAACGAACAATACATTAAAGAAATCTTTAAGCGAGGTTTCGGAAAAAAAAAAGGAAAACCGGGCCCAAGCCGCCGAGGAGGTTTTGATAAGTGTGAACTTGGGTACTATTGAGGAACCTAAAGAGACACAGATTGGAAGCTTCTTCCAGGGGGTTGAAAGGGACAGATTGATCGAGCCGCTCGTAGAATACGTCGACGTGTTTGCATGGTCATACAAGGATATGCCGGGGCTAGACAGCTTCGATAGTAGAGCACGTAATCCCTCTAGCACCGAAGCTAAGCCGCAGCGTAAACCGAGAAAGATCAAGCCAGAATGTTCTCTACAGTCCAAGGAAGAAATTGAGAAGCTACTGCGGGTAGGGTTCATCGTAGTCATTGAATACCCGACATGGTTGTCCAACATCGTGACCGTAACCAAGGCCAATGGGAAGGTGCGCCGCCGTGTGGATTTCCGAGATCCGAACAAGGCCGCCCCAAAGACGACTACCTCTCGCCAAACATAGACATCCCGGTGGACTCCATCGCCAACTACGAAGTCAAATCCTTCGTTGATGGTTTTGCAGGCTACAACCAGATCAAGATGGCCGAGGAAGACCAAGAAAAGACAGCCTTCATCACACCACGGGGAACCCATCGTTATACAAGAATGCCATTCGGGCTCAAGAATGTCGGGGCTACTTACCAAAAGGCAGCGACCGCGCTTTTTCATGACATGATCCACAAGGAGATTGAGGTCTACGTAGATGATATGATAATCCACTCCAAAGGAGAGGGTGGGCGGCACTTTGTTGACCTACGAAAATTCTTTGAGAGGTTGAGACAAAGCATTCCATGAGACTAAACCCCGCCAAATGCACCTTCGGAGTGACAAGGGGAAAAGTGCTTGGGTATATGGTCACGTGAGCGAGGTATAGAAGTTGACCCCGAAGATCAAAGCCATCATGGATATGAGGCCACCTCAAACCTGCATTAAGTCAAGAGCTTCATGGGTAAATTGCAAGACATCACCAAGCTTTCGTCAATCGCCTGACCACTATGTGCGAGCCCATCTTCAAGCTCATGAAGAAGAATGTGGACACGTAATGGACCGAAGAATGCCAAGATGCCTTTGACCGCATCAAGGCATACTTAGTACATCCCCCGGTACTATGCCCCCACATAGACGTAAGCCTCTTCGCTCTATCTCACCGTCACTGAACACGGCAGCTTGAGCTATGTCGGCCCAAGAGAAGAAAGACTCTCGGGTAGAAAACGCCATTTACTTTGTCACCGGAAGCTACTGTGGGAGTGAGCTCAATTACTCAAGATGTGAAAAGACCTCGTGCAGGACCGGTCCGGTAGTCGGCAAGTTAAAGCATTATATGCAAGCCCACCCCGTGAATTTGGTCTCGAAAATGGACCCCATCAAGTAAATCTTTGACAAGCCTTCCCTCTCGATGCGTTTAGCGAAGTGGTCCTTCTTCTTGGCGTATACGACATCAACTATGTGACCGTAAAGGCCATCAAGGGTCAAGCATTGTCGTAGATCACCCGGCGAACTTCCCCAAGAATGAAGACAGAGGGCCCGAACCCCAATTCCTGCATGAAGGGATCTTTGCGATTGAGCACGAGAATAGATGGCAATTGTTCTTTGACTGAGCCGCTAACAAAAGAGGAAATGGTGTAGGAATGCTATCGGGTCGATCCGAAAGATGAGCATACCCCATAGCCCTCAAGTTGAACTTTCCCGCCACGAACAATGTCGCCGAGTATGAAGCCTCGCATTGCTGGTTTTGGAGAGCCGCCTTAGAAAGAAATGTCAAGGAGCTCGATGTTTACGGAGACTCGGCCTTTGATCATCAACCAAGTCTCCAACAAGTGGAAGACTGTGGACCCTAATCCGCAACTTGATATCATGCCCATATGGAGGAGTTAACTGGACAGTTCAGAGAAGTGACTTTCCACTACTTGCCGAGGGAAAAGAACAGATTCGCAGATGCCCTAGATACTCTAGCCTCATTGGTAGAGATCCCCGAGGGAAAAGCCATAAAGACCTTCAGAGTGGGTAGAAGAGAAGCCCCACCTTCGTTGTGAAGTGGACCTGGGACCCGAGCCTATAAAGGAACCTTGGTACAATCGATTTTACCAATTCCTCAAAGACGGAGAGTCGGCTTTCGAGAGACGAAGAAGGTAGACCAAAAGAAGGAGTCGAGCCAAAAGCTTGCGAGCCCCGAAAAGGTTGGCCTCCCATTATGTCATCCTAGGAGGCAACTCCGTACAAGAAGCGGTATCAAGGACCGCTCCTCTTATGTGTCACTCAAGAAAGAGCCAGAGAGTTGATGACCGAAGTCCACAATGGTCCTTGCGGTCCTCACATGAATGCGAGCCCACGATGCAAGTGATCCTCGAATGGGTTACTACCGGATCTCCATGGAGACAGATCGTGTCCAAAGACGTCCGAACTGCGATAAGTGCCGGCGGTTTGCCAACCTCAACCATCTCCCACCTCATGACCTCGTACCGCATGACGACTCCTTGGCCGTTTGCAACTTGGGGCATTGACGTGATAGGGAAAATAGCCCCGACAGAAGCAATGGGCACGAGTTCGTGTTGGTAGCCATCGACTACTTCACCAAGTGGGTAGAGGCCAAGTCCTACAAGGTCCTCACTTCCGTAAAAGTGGCCCAGTTCATCAAAGAAAACATAATGTGCAGATATGGGGTGCCCAACGAGATCATTTCGATAATGGGTCACACTTCGAAGGAGATCGCGATAGACCGCTGTCGAATTCGAGTTACTCGCCACAAGTCGTCCCCGCATGCGAGACCTCGGACCAATGGAGCCGTGGAAGCCGCTAATAAGACACTCGAGCGGATCATCCGGAAGATGGCCACCCGTGGTCGTGATTGGCCCGAAAAGCCGCACCTAGCACTCGGGCTGCGTAACGTCTGTCGAACACCACAGGAGAAACTCCTTTTGCCCTAACTTACGGGATGGAAGCAGTGTTACCAGCTGGAGTTGGAAATCCCGTCATTAAGGGTCCCCCGGAAAACAAAGTGTCAACGAAGTAGAATGGCTACTGAAGCCGGCATGATGAATTGGCCTTGCTCGATGAGAGAAGGCTCAAAGCCATGGAGCACACCCGAGCCTACCAGAGGCGAATGGCCGAGCGTTTGATAAGAAAGTCAAAGCGAAACATCAAAGAGGGTGACTTAGTGCCGAAAGTAAAGCCCCTTACTAGAGACAACCCCAGGGAAAATGGGAACCCGTTTGGATCGGTCCTTATATAGTGCAAAAGATACCGTCAGGAGGAGCAATGAAGCTTGCGTACTTGGACGGCAATCCCTTTGTCCACCTGGGCCAACGGTGATAAACTCCGAAGATACTATGTCTAATAAAAAAACAAAAGAAAAAAAAAGAAAAATCTTAGTGCAAAAAGAGTAATACCCAAACTAGGCCGAAAACCCAAAAAGGGCGGTCTAGGCAAAAAACGGGGTTGCACGAAAAAAAAAAAAAAAAAAAAAAAATCTTAGTGCAAAAAGAGTAATACCCAAACTAGGCCGAAAACCTAAAAAGGGCGGTCTAGGCAAAAAAAACGGGGTTGCACGAAAAAAAAAAAAAAAAAAAAAAAAAAAGACTTAGTTTTGTTAGTTCACCGTAATGAACTACGAAGACTGAGCCCCTTAGCCTTTCTTGTAAAAGGGGAACGTAGGCAGCTATATATGGTTCGGTCTAAACAATAAAAAAGGGCAATAAAGCTTCCATAAAGTGCGTCCTTAGCAATAAATAAAAGTGGTATTTCGGTTTTCATAAAACGGGTCCCAAGTAATAAGACATTTGAATTTCCATGAAACATGTCTTGATTAATTTCTAAAATAATATTTCTTGTTCATTACAAGTCAAAAATTTCTTGATGAGTTCAAGCACACTGGGCCTACCTCTCGACTCACTTGCTAACCCGCTAAAAAGATCTAAAATACAATAAAATGCCTAAATAAACTAATGTGTTTGCAAATGGCAATAAGAGGATCTTGAGAAAAGACTTGTCGCCGTCATTCGCCGAGTCTTCTTCGCCTTCTTCCCTTTTCCTCGGCCTCGTCGAGTCTTCTTCCTTTTCTTCTCAATAATGTCGGTATCCCTCATCCCGACCTCGGTATCCTCACCGGAGCCTCTACCAACCCCGTGTCAATAAGCGCTCTCTATACGAGCACGAGTCCGTATCTCCTCCATCTCGAGACTCACTCCAAATGAGCAACCTCGACAACCTCTTGTACCGAGCCTCCATGTCCCCGACCAAGTCACCTCGATTGGTTATGGCAACTCGCCTTAGCCTCGGTCTCCCTCGAGTCCTACTCGAGTCGTGGTCGCCCCCAATAAAACTCGGCGTCTATCCTCCAAGATAACCCGAGTCGCTCCCATCTCCCTCTCGTACGCCCAAGTAGACAGTGGTCAAGATCGTGCTCTTCCCGCTCCTAAAGATAGCCCTGGGTGGGAAAGCGTGTATGTCCAAGCCCTCGAGAAAAAAGTGAAGCCGGGCCGGGTCCTCATGTCTAGAGACATCACCTCCATGGTCCGGATGTCCTCCCAGCCACTCAAAGGCTCTGTAAAGCCCCAAACCGCCCGGATACCAAGCGGGGGTATGTAGAAGGATGACCGGCAGAATCCCGGAACCCTCACAAAGATAAGACTCCCGAAATATCCTCCCGGTTTTGCAACCTCCAAAGTGTGGTATCCACCAACGGATGTCCGAAGTGGATAGCCTAGCCATCATCGCCTCCCAGCCTACCCCCGGTCCCGCCGCCTAGGTGCACCTCTCCGAGAAATCACCCAAGGGCATTGAGTCGGCAAAGCCCTGTGCAAAGCCCCGAGCCTCTCCCCGCAGCCCACAAAGTCAACACAAATGACTCCGGACCTCATGAAATGGTCTCCCGAGCCATCCTGTCGATCCCATGCAAAGTCTCCCCCAAAACCGGTGGGACGATATCCTTCCCAGCCCTCAGCCTCGACCATGTCCAGGAGACCACCGTGACAAATCCCCACGGACTCAAGACAGAATGTAAAAGACGCAAAGGATAAATGCGTCCATAGCCACCATGGTAGCAAGCAAACCTGCCGGGATCTCGGAAAGGTCAATCCCGTCCGAGGCTACCATCATCTCCTCGCCCTCTCCCGCAGGAATCTCGCAAAAGATGCAAGCTTTACCGCCACCGCACGTCTCCGATCAGCGGAATAGATATAGCCTCGCCTCGGGACCCCCAATCAAGGCTCTGAAGTCTTCGTACGTTGGGACGATTTCGTTGTAAGAAAAGCAAGAAACATGTCTCGGGACGTCCCGTAACTTTGATGCGGCTCTCAACAGGTCCCAATCGGGCGGGAGATCCCTCAAATGCCATAAAGACTTGATCTTGAAGGAAGAATCAAGCAGCCCCTTGTGATTTTGGAAGTTATGTCTCGCCCAAGATTGAAGACCGGACGGAAAATGGTCTCTCTTCCCCCTTTGTAGTCTAACGGGCCTCTCCATCGCAAAAGTGATCAAAGGTGGTGTCTTTAGGTCCAAAATATGCCACGGGAACAGCTTGAAACAAGTTTGGGTTGAAAATAAAATGAAATGGCCAAGCTTTGGTTTTATTCAAAAATGGCCAGTCCTGCATGTAACCGTGAGCCGCACGGCCTCTTTTTTGCCCTCAAGGCCATGCCGCACGGCTTCATTTGGCTCGATGTAAATTGCAAATCTGCAGCAACCAAAGTTGCTGCCCAAGGGAGTTTTCACCCCACTTTCTCAACCAAAACCCGTACAAAAACATGTCCAAGCCACCCAAGCGCTTTATATCATTATATATTATTTTGGCCCAGTGTCGCCCCCCAATTCCAAGCAAAAAAAGTCGCCCGAGGCTCGGGATAATGTGCAAATTGAAAAAGCATAAATTAGAAAAGTAAATAAAGCGTAAATACAATGTCTTCGCCCCACCGGCGTCAAAATAAAGCAAAAAATAAACAAGTTGTGCATAAAAAAGTGTTCATTGTTTGTTTTGTTCCAAATCTACTCTAGAGACCCCTAGGCCTCGATTCTTCTTCTTCCTCATCACCGCTCAGCTCATAGACGCTAGGCTCTCTCATCACGTCCTCCTGGTCGCTCGCATCGGAGAGAGGGATGTTGTCGTGCTCGTACTCCGCCACCGCTTCCAAGATATCAGCATTAGGACCTCGCCCACGAGGCCTCGGCACCGGATGAGTACTCCGGCCGAGGAAGAGGATGCCGCGCCCGACATGCCTCCTTTTGCGCATGTGCTCCCGCACGCTTGTTGACGCTTTAGTAGCGCAGCGCCTTCTTGACCAAGGATCGGCACACGTCTTTCCGGCCCTGTGCCCGACCAACCTTGTCATAGGTGCGAGCCGGAACTCCGAGAAAAGAAAAGAAAATCTCGTAAAATCTCAGAAAAATCTCAGAGAAATTGCAAAAACAGAAAATCGAAAGCTAAAAAGGGAATAAGACCCTAAGAGTATACTCACAAAGGTGCTATCGGTGGCGGGGTATACTTGGGCTCCCTCGTGTCGAGTGGACAGGAATTCTCATCCTCCTCGCACTCCCGTGTACGACGTATGAGAGGTGTGCAGGAGGGATAGGCGGGTCAGTAGGCTCATCCTCCCCATATCCCTGAGTGACCGCCAGCTTCGTCAGCTTCTGTGGCGTCCTGTAAGTACCCAAATCTGGCTCATGCCTTCCGGTTAATTTTCCCGACAATTTCGGTAAGTTTTCCGGTAATTCCCGTACCTTCCCGGCGTTCTAAACATTCCGAACTGTTTTTTATTAAATAAGGGCTGAAGGGGATCCTTCCTAATTAAGAAACACGTTTTTCTTAATTAGGAAGGAGGGTTCTAGAATTTGCCACCTTGCATGGTTCTAGAATGCTGAGTCATTCAGGATAAGCCCGCACGGCTGCATTAGCTCGCTGCTCTTAGCCGCACGGCTTCATTCACCTTATTCAGATTACCTATAAATAGAGGCCTCCTCTACCCATTTCAACACACAACATTACCACCCCAAAAACAATACACCCACAATCAGTCACTCCCAAGACGTGAAGAATATTGGTGAAGGCTCAAGAAGGTGAAGAAGAAGCTAAAAGAAGCCATCTCCCTCCTCCTTGAAGACCCAAGACCAACCTCTCCTCCTAGCTCCGTCCGAAGAAACAAAGGAAGCCATTGGTAACCTCGCACGCCCTAACCTTGCATTTTAATTAATATACTTGCTCATTGCATTCATATATCTTGCTTGGGACTTGGCATTCATAGTTAAAGATCATATCTTTATCATCCCCTTCCCCTTTTGCATGCATTAAGACATCATTTGTCATAAAAATGTAGTCTTTTTCATAAAGGTGCATCCTTTGCACCTTAACACCCCATTTTTAAATAAAAATGTCATCTTTATGCATCATTTGCATATAAAAATCCAATCTTTTCAATAAAAATGCATCCTTTGCATTCAAAACCCTTTTTCATGCATCACTTGCATAAAAATCCTATCTTTACGCATCACTTGCATAAAGATCATGTCTTTCAATCAAAAAAGCATCATTTGCAAACCCAAAAATGTCATCTTTTCATTAAAGTGTCATTTTTCATCATGCATTTCCCCCTTTCCCCCAACCTTGGAACGGACCGGTGTAAAAGATCCTATCTTTACATCGTTCCTTCCATTAAAGGTTCACGATTTCTTTGGAAAGGGATAACCTTGAACCCTATATCTCCGATTATCGCTTAAGAAAGAGTATGAAGCCTCTATACGAGCTCGACCGTCTTAAAGCGTAGGATTGATGGGCTAAGGACCCTCCTTTTCTAAAGAACCTCATCTTTGACCAAAAGAGAGTCATTCTCTCGATCACGCAAGTCCCGAGGGTCCCGAGGTTAAAATGCGATGATCACAAGTCATAAGATGATGACGGGATCATAATCCCAAATACATAAAATTCCAAGGAATCCCGAGCGACAACCAACAAATGGTTTGTACGTCCGGAAGACAACTTGGGACATTCCCCCCCCCTTTTTCTCAAACACATGCACACAAGAAAGCACGCAAGCAAGCACGATTACTGAAATCTTGGGAGACTTGCTCCGGCAAGGCACTTTGGGTGAACGCCAAACGTTCTTCCCAAGGGGTAACTTAACCTCCGAACCCAAGTAAAAACCTTTTTTTTCAAAGTTTTGAGGTAATCAAAATGGCGTGGCGACTCCGTTTTTTTCAAATAACTCGATGTCTTCAAACTCGCGTGAATCCAACAAAATTTGGGCACCACATTCACAGTTTGGCGACTCCGCTGGGGAATACCCAAAGGAGAAAAGCATTTATTTTCAAAACAAAAAAAAAAATCGATACTCGGTATATAGGTGGAAACCACTTACCCTTCCTGTACACTCCCTGACGTGGGAGTTGGGATAACCGGTGGTTTAACAATCCACGTACCAGTATCCCTTTTCGAAAAATAAATTTTGAAAAAAATAAATAAAAGAAAGCTTTTTCCTTTGAGCGGGTTAGACTCCCATCGCCGATTTCATTAATCGTGCTTGCTTTCTTTACCATGCATTGCATCATTTGCATCTTGGAATTTGTGCATACTTTGAAACGGGAAACAACCCGAAAAATAGCAAAAGGAGTGGAACCTGGAAAATTGATCCATGCAGTCGTACGGCTCAATCCTCCTTGGATTACGACCGGGCGACCTCGGTGGCAATTCCACCGGGAAAAATCATGGTTAATCTGGCAGTCCTAGCAGCTTGGGGCTACTCGGCTTCATGATCGATCGGGCTCCTTAAAATTTACGTGCTTACGTGTTACATTTTCCCCCGTCCCGAAAATCATTCCTTTAAAACACATTTATGAAAATCTCTGTTTTAACTCAAAAAGGAACATTTTTAGGAGACCGCACACTACGCGCACTGATATATCCCGTACACTTTGCACGCACGTCCTTCAAACCCGAGGGTGGTTCCACTGCAGCCACGGACAGCCTTACGATGCTCCCCGGCGCGCACGGAATCATCCCAACCTCCCCATGGCAGCCAGTGTCGACCAATGCACAGTCCGTGTCACACGTTTCAAAAAACCGTGACTTTTGGTTGGTTTTTGGTCTAGTCCGTGTCATATAGCCCAGTTGCATACCCACGTAAAAGTCAAGCCTTAGCTCATAACGGAAGCCAAGATTTTCGCTCAAGCGAAATTCTGCCGAAATTCCGACAAGGAAAAATCGGTGGGATCTTGACTCCGACATTGACTATTGACCTTGACCCGCACGGAATGCGTAAGAGTCAAGACCGAGTCTTTGCCAAAAATCAAAAGATCTTTCGCTCAAGCGAAGCTCTGCCAAAATTCCGACAAGGAAAAATTGGCAAGATCTTGACCGGCATTGACTTCGATTCTAACTCACGCCCGGCGTATGCAACGAAGTTCAATGTGACACCGTGTCATCCGGCTTTTTACCGCCCGACCCATGCCTATTATATTCTCGGACATTACCGAAAGTCAAAACGTCATTTGCTCAAGCGAAATTCTGCCAAAGATCCGTCAAGGCAGAGAGACGAGACTTTCCCGGTATTGCCTTGACTATAATCCGCATCGCTCGTGCGTTGAAAGTTCCTATGACCCGCTAGACCCGTTAGGAGCGTTCTTTACTCTCGGTCGGTGGGATCCGCGTGCCCTATAGGACCCTCGCCCGGGGCTGTCCACCCTGGGAGGTCGAAATACAGGTGGAATACGAGGGGCTTATAGACGTAGTGACGGAACCCACTGATCCAGGATCTAGAGTAGTTGCGAAAAAGAAGGGAAAACCACCTTTTCCAACCAAATAGAAATAAATAAAAGACATTAGTTTAAGTAAACTTGAACAATTAATGTAATCATAATTGCATTTTCCTATCTCGACCTTTCATGGTCAAACCCCTAATCTTTCCAATTTTCTATCCCGACCTTTCACGGTCAAACCCTAATCGGGACCTCCTCGGTCCGATTTCCGATTTTCTATTCCGACCTTTCACGGTCAAACCCTAATCGGGACCTCCTCGGTCCGATTTCCGATTTTCTATTCCGACCTTTCACGGTCAAACCCTAATCGAGACCTCCTCGGTCCGATTTCCGATTTTCCCATCTCGACCTTTCACGGTCAAACCCTAATCGAGACCTCCTCGGTCCGATTTCCGATTTTCTATTCCGACCTTTCACGATCAAACCCTAATCGAGACCTCTTCGGTCCGATTTCCGATTTTCTATTCCGACCTTTCACGGTCAAACCCTAATCGAGACCTCCTCGGTCCGATTTCCGATTTTCCCATCTCGACCTTTCGCGGTCAAATCCCTAATCGAGACCTCCTCGGTCCGATTTCCGATTTTCCCATCTCGACCTTTCGCGGTCAAATCCCTAATCGAGACCTCCTCGGTCCGATTTCCGATTTTCCCATCTCGACCTTTCGCGGTCAAATCCCTAATCGAGACCTCCTCGGTCCGATTTTCGATTTTCCCATCTCAACCTTTCGCGGTCAAGTCCTTAATCGCGACCTCCTCGGTCCGATCTCCACTTCCAATCTTGACCTTCCAAGGTCTCATCTTTTTCGATCAATTAGGATTAGGAGAAAATGTGTTTCGAGCAAAAGTTAAAGCGATAAGTGCATGTTACTTGAGCCTTCAGCCTAAACACTTACCTCCAAGTCTAAATCTTACCTACCTTATCTATCCCCGAGTCTAAACCCTGCCTATCCCTTTCCCGCAGCAAGAAGGAGGTGGACAAGAATTCTGGGTCAGCAGTTTTTCAGAAAACCTTAGGTTCAGACAGTTCATCAGCTCAGTCAGAATGGCAGATTTGACAGAAAACAGTGAGGGTGCAGGAAGTCAGATGGTTAGGAAGGAAGAGTTAGTCCTGGCCTTGGAAAGTGCCCATAAGGTTCATAAGGAACAGCAAGCCATGCTTATCGATGCGCTCCGTCGTCATGGAGTTCAGGTCACAGTTGAGTCGAACGGTTCTCTGGTGGTAGTCGAAGATGAGACTTTGGAAACAGTGATTTCAGTCCCTTCATCCTATGACCAAGACCCCCCTGCCTATAACCAATACCTTCCTCCATCCACATATGATCCCTTGCCAAGGATCACTTCTCCTCGGTCCTTTCTAACATCCCAGCTCATCAGGGCTCCATCGCCCTCAGCTCCTCAGAACGGATTGGGCTTTACCCCACCTATCCCTCAGTTTCAGCAGTACCTGCCAGTCTATACCCCAACTTCACAGAATCAGTTTGAGCTATGTAGCTATGTTCTGAAGCCACTATACCCACCTGAATGCAATCATGAGCTGCTAAAAGAGAGTTCAGATGCCTCAAGTTTTCAGCTGTCACCCACAAGACTTAGTGAATTCACCCGTCAGTTTCACCTCGCGGTTGTGATTCCTTCTACGAGATAAGAACTTTGTTGCGAGTTTCGAACTCGAGAGTCCCCGATTGACCCCAATGTGGCAATATTGATAGAGCAAGTGAAATTAATACAGGAGAAGCTTGATCTCATGATGAGTACCAATACTCCCTTGACCCAAGGTGTCGAACCAGGCAAAGAAGTGACTCAGCCATGCAAACTCTAAGTGCCCGAAGTAAGAGAAGTTGACAAAACAACTAGTTCTAAGCTTGAGAAAAGTCTGAAGACACAACCAGCCGGTACTACCCCTTTCACTCAAAACAACCAGCGCAGCGCTGGATCCTCCCAAACAGATCCCAATATCCCTCAAAGTCCTCCCAGGTTCACTTCCTTCCATCAATATGCTCAGTCAACAAAGTTCGTCCCCGTGACTTTTCCGACCCATTTCTTTGGACAACTTGTTTCGCTCTCCTCCTCCATGGCCTCAAATCCCTCCGCTTCCACCGTATCATGGGCACATAATGGAAGTCGAAGAAGTTAACAGAAACGGAAAGCTCAAGTGTCTTGGCAGTCCAACCAGCGAAGAGTAGCTAGGCTAGGGGTTATCTATCCTTGAGCAAGACTAAAAAAAAAATGAAAAAAATAAAAGAATAGTCTCTCAGTCAACCTTCGTAGGTTCTAGTTCTTTTCTCTTTCAATCAAGTCCTTCACGGACATTGTAATTAATCTTCAATTTTCTATAAAAAAGTCTTCTTCTTTTCTTGCTAGACTTAAGACATTATTTGCACACCTACATTACATTTAATGAAATAGTTTTATTTTATATGATCACTTGCATTGCTCAACAAGTAATCTCTCGAAATAATTCACGTTCTGATTAATCGGTGTGAGAAAGTCAACCAATGCTCTCCCTATACACCTTCCTTACCCCACAAAAGGCCTCCATCAAGCCATACACTTTCCTTACTTCACAAAAAGGCCTTCATTAAAACATACACTTTCCCAATCATGCCCCCACCTTCATCTTGACCAAGTCAATGACGGCGGCAACATCAAGGGACAACAAAAGGCCACTCAGCTTCGAAAGATTGACCCCGTGTCGACAACGACCTAGGAGCCTGCCTTAGACCTCAAGGATATCAAGAAAGTTCAAGCAGAGGCTTGCCTTGGCCCTCAGGTGCTTCATAAAATAAAAAAATGTAGTGCAAAAAGAGTAATGCCCAGCTAGACCGAAAATCCCTAAAAGGGCAGTCTAGGCAAAAACGGGGTTGCACATATATAAAAAAAAAAAAAAAAAAGAAAAAAAAAATCTCAGTGCAAAAAGAGTAATGCCCAGCTAGACTGAAAATCCCTAAAAAGGGCAATCTAGGCAAAAAACAGGGTTGCACATAGAAAATAAAAGAAAATGAGGCCAAGGACCCAGCACCGCCCATCAAAAGCTTGACGGACAGGCAAAATCAAAGCTCAAAGAATGAAAGTTGTCGATAACAATGGGGCGGTCGAAGCAAAGCCAGAAGCATTTCGTAAGCCTTTAGGCACGTGCAAATCCCTTCTCCCCCAATGAAAGATGAAAATCAGAAGCAACCGTCCGGAATGACTTGGTCAAGGAATCATCCCGAGGCCCATGCCTCATCATCCAATCTTCTCATCCGAGCCTTTTCACTAAAGGAATCACAAATCCCATTTCCTAAAGCAGTTCGGCCAAGGCCGAACTACGGCGACCTGAGCTCCTCACAATGAGGGGAACGTAGGCAACCAGCAATGGTCCGGTCATAAGCATATCCAAGTTTCAGAAAATCCGGTCTCATCAATGACCTCCCTCATAAGAATATCCAAGTTTCAGAAAATCCGGTCTCATCAATGACCTCCCTCATAAGCATATTCAAATCCCAGAGAATTCGGTCTCATCAAATGACCTCTCCCATAGACACAGTCAGATCCCAGAAAACCCGGTCTCATCAATGACCTCCCTATACACAAACCTTTCTTTCACACCAGCCAACCTTGATCCGTGACACTGGTTGACTTTCTCCTCATGATTAATCAGAATGTTTGTTCATATCGAGATTAGTGGTTGAATAACCCGAACATCAATAAAGGGTTTTAAGCAATCTTGTGATCATTGTAAATAAAACAAGTTTTCAGATGTCTTGACAAGTCTTCCTTTTCTACATCTTAGGAAAAATAGTGCTAAACACTGATTTTCTGTCAGCAGGGGCTTCCATACACTTTTACAAACCCTTCTACGCTTATACTCTCTCAAAAGAGTCAAACCCAGAGTGAGTTCCGTGCCTACGTCGAAATAAGGCCATCAAAATAACACAAAATCGGGATCTATTCTCATCTTTCGAAAAATATGCCCCTACATGTATAAATTTCTAAGAATCTTTTCTTTCACATCTTCTTAAGGTTGACTGATTGACTAAAAAAAAAAAAAGGATAGGTTTTCCCTCTTCTGCTACAATTCGCATTAGGGCTGCCTCAAAATTCCTCAAGGTTGGGACTTTGTCAAGCCATTTCTTTAAACTGGGGCTTCTTTAGCCATTTTTGGGGTTCGCATTGGGTTCCTCACTAGGTCCCTAGATGGATTCAGTTTTGTTCAGATCATCCTCAGGATCACTTCCGCAGTACCAATCATATTGGGATTTCTGTTAGGTCATCAGATTGGGGCTTCATTGAGTCACTTCTTCAAAACCTAAGACCTCGCCTGCTCAGTTCATCCAACCGGAGCTTTGCCAGTAAAAGGATCTTTCATGGGGCTTTGCAGAGAGTTCTTCCTCGCACCAGGGGCTCGATAAGTTGTATCCATCCCTAGAAGAGAGGTTTGGTCACTATGACATCTCGCTTTAGTCTTTGGTTATAAAAGCACATCGGCATCGCCTTCAAGCGCCGTAGTCTGAGAAAGGAACATTCATCGAGACCCGAGTTTTAAAACCCAGTCTCAGCCCAAGAGGGAATCTTAGTCCACGTTGACAACAACAGCAGTTCAGTCCGCACCCAAGGGATACAACCCCTCCTGCTTGAAACCCGTCTTAAACGATTCCCAAACACAATTCCATATGTACATCCAGACCCAGTCCCTACCATGTTTCCAAGAAAAAATCACCCCTAGGCTCAAGTAACGTGCCAATTGCTAATGATAACATTTTCTCCTAAAAAGCGCCTCCGTTACTTCCGTTATAACGAGATAACACCAGGCGACAGTTTCCTAATTGTCAAAAAAAAATCCAACTCTAGCTACCTCTATCACAGATTGAGAAGTATGCTCAAGTTTGTCCAGCTATAGCTACCTCTATCTACTCGATAGTGACGTAAGCTTTAGCTTCCTCAGGTGACAACCTCCATTAATTGTCAAAACCTCAAGGATCCTAGACATCGTTCCTAACTGTCTAGATGAAGCTTGAACTACGACCAAGGCTTGATTCCTCCGGGATACGTAGGTAGCCTTTCATAAAAGGTCCAGCCATCCGACCACATTGGTCACCTTTTTTCTTTCCCCATTCCTCAATGGTGCGTAAGCTTTTCATAAAAGTCCAACTATCTGACCACATTGGTCACCCCCCTTTTATTTGGCACATTCCTAATAGGATCGGCCGTTTAACCTCCTAGGTCACCCCGTTTCCATCCTTATAGTAAGGGACCAGCATCTCTTTGCAATTTTGCCCCTGAGGCTCAATTTTACAATTTTGTCCCCCGTAGGCCTGTTTTACCCTTTATGCCCCTGGCATTTCCAATCATATCAATCAAATTTTTCCCTCCAGTGCCCCCGAGGCTTATTTTACAAATTTATCCCCTGTGGATCATTTTATTTGCCTTTGGCATTTTTAATTCACTTCTTTTACAAAATTATCGGGTACATCCCACTTTCTTTACAAAAATCATTGAGTCCTTCTTACTTCTTTACAAAATGCATTCTCTCTCGCGATCTCCGTCATTCCAAGGTGGAAGAATGACATTTCGCTCTCTCTCTCTCCTTCGATCTCCGTTATTCCAAGGTGGAAGAATAACATTTCGATCTCTCTCGCGATCTCCGTCATTCCAAGGTGGAAGAATGACATTTCGCTCTCTCTTTCGATCTCCGTTATTCCAAGGTGGAAGAATAACATTTCGATCTCTCTCGCGATCTCCGTCATTCCAAGGTGGAAGAATGACATTTCGCTCTCTCTCTCTTTCGATCTCCGTCATTCCAAGGTGGAAGAATGACATTTCGATCTCTCTCGCGATCTCCGTCATTCCAAGGTGGAAGAATGACATTTCGCTCTCTCTTTCGATCTCCGTCATTCCAAGGTGGAAGAATGACATTTCGATCTCTCTCGCGATCTCCGTCATTCCAAGGTGGAAGAATGACATTTCGCTCTCTCTCCTTCGATCTCCGTTATTCCAAGGTGGAAGAATAACATTTCGATCTCTCTCGCGATCTCCGTCATTCCAAGGTGGAAGAATGACATTTCGCTCTCTCTCCTTCGATCTCCGTTATTCCAAGGTGGAAGAATAACATTTCGATCTCTCTCGCGATCTCCGTCATTCCAAGGTGGAAGAATGACATTTCGCTCTCTCTCCTTCGATCTCCGTTATTCCAAGGTGGAAGAATAACATTTCGATCTCTCTCGCGATCTCCGTCATTCCAAGGTGGAAGAATGACATTTCGCTCTCTCTCCTTCGATCTCCGTTATTCCAAGGTGGAAGAATAATATTTCGATCTCTCTCGCGATCTCCGTCATTCCAAGGTGGAAGAATGACATTTCGCTCTCTCTCTCTTTCTATCTCCGTCATTCCAAGGTGGAAGAATGACATTTCGATCTCTCTCGCGATCTCCGTCATTCCAAGGTGGAAGAATGACATTTCGCTCTCTCTTTCGATCTCCGTCATTCCAAGGTGGAAGAATGACATTTCGATCTCTCTCGCGATCTCCGTCATTCCAAGGTGGAAGAATGAAATTTCGCTCTCTCTCTCTCCTTCGATCTCCGTTATTCCAAGGTGGAAGAATAACATTTCGATCTCTCTCGCGATCTTCGTCATTCCAAGGTGGAAGAATGACATTTCGCTCTCTCTCCTTCGATCTCCGTTATTCCAAGGTGGAAGAATAACATTTCGATCTCTCTCGCGATCTCCGTCATTCCAAGGTGGAAGAATGACATTTCGCTCTCTCTTTCGATCTCCGTTATTCCAAGGTGGAAGAATAACATTTCGATCTCTCTCGCGATCTCCGTCATTCCAAGGTGGAAGAATGACATTTCGCTCTCTCTCTCTTTCGATCTCCGTCATTCCAAGGTGGAAGAATGACATTTCGATCTCTCTCGCGATCTCCGTCATTCCAAGGTGGAAGAATGACATTTCGCTCTCTCTTTCGATCTCCGTCATTCCAAGGTGGAAGAATGACATTTCGATCTCTCTCGCAATCTCCGTCATTCCAAGGTGGAAGAATGACATTTCGCTCTCTCTCCTTCGATCTCCGTTATTCCAAGGTGGAAGAATATCATTTCGATCTCTCTCGCGATCTCAGTCATTCCAAGGTGAATGACATTTCGCTCTCTCTTTCGATCTCCGTTATTCCAAGTTGGAAGAATAACATTTCGATTCAGTCAAAGCTTGAACTACGATCAAGGCTTGATTCCTCCGGGATACGTAGGTAGCCTTTTATAAAAGGTCCAGCCATCCGACCACTTCGGTCACCCTGTTCCTTCGTCGCTCCTCAGTGATGAAGTAATCCCTCATAGAGACCACCTTGGTCACTTCTAGCATATCCCCAGTAGGATCAATTGCTTGACCTCCTAGGTCATTTTCTATTTTCCCCAGCAAGAGACCAGTTTTCTCTTCTCCCTTCATCAGCGGATCTTATTCCGAACTACGGCCTGGCTTGATTCCTCCGGGATACGTAGGTAGCCTTCCAAAAGGTTCAGCCACTCGACCGTCTCGGTCATCTAATCCGTCTCGGCATTCGCCAGATCGGATCCTTTTCTATCGACAACCCCACTTGCCTTGCAAGTGACGTTGCCGAGGGGCTTCGTAAGTACCCAAATGCTCATGCCTTAGGTTAATTTTCCCGACAATTTCGGTAAGTTTTCCGGTAATTCCCCAGACCTTCCCAGCGTTCCGGAAACATTCCGGAACTGTTTTTTATTAAATAAGGGCTGAAGGGGATCCTTCCTAATTAAGAAACACGTTTTTCTTAATTAGGAAGGAGGGTTCTAGAATTTGCCACCTTGCATGGTTCTAGAATGCTGAGTCATTCAGGATAAGCCCGCACGGCTGCATTAGCTCACTGCTCTTAGCCGCACGACTTCATTCACCTTATCCAGATTACCTATAAATAGAGGCCTCCTCTACCCATTTCAACACACAACATTACCACCCCAAAAACAATACACCCACAATCAGTCACTCCCAAGACGTGAAGAATATTGGTGAAGGCTCAAGAAGGTGAAGAAGAAGCTAAAAGAAGCCATCTCCCTCCTCCTTGAAGACCCAAGACCAACCTCTCCTCCTAGCTCCGTCCGAAGAAACAAAGGAAGCCATTGGTAACCTCGCACGCCCTAACCTTGCATTTTAATTAATATACTTGCTCATTGCATTCATATATCTTGCTTGGGACTTGGCATTCATAGTTAAAGATCATATCTTTATCATCCCCTTCCCCTTTTGCATGCATTAAGACATCATTTGTCATAAAAATGTAGTCTTTTTCATAAAGGTGCATCCTTTGCACCTAAACCCCCCATTTTTAAATAAAAATGTCATCTTTATGCATCATTTGCATATAAAAATCCAATCTTTTCAATAAAAATGCATCCTTTGCATTCAAAACCCTTTTTCATGCATCACTTGCATAAAAATCCTATCTTTACGCATCACTTGCATAAAGATCATGTCTTTCAATCAAAAAAGCATCATTTGCAAACCCAAAAATGTCATCTTTTCATTAAAGTGTCATTTTTCATCATGCATTTCCCCCTTTCCCCCAACCTTGGAACGGACCGGTGTAAAAGATCCTATCTTTACATCGTTCCTTCCATTAAAGGTTCACGATTTCTTTGGAAAGGGATAACCTTGAACCCTATATCTCCGATTATCGCTTAAGAAAGAGTATGAAGCCTCTATACGAGCTCGACCGTCTTAAAGCGTAGGATTGATGGGCTAAGGACCCTCCTTTTCTAAAGAACCTCATCTTTGACCAAAAGAGAGTCATTCTCTCGATCACGTAAGTCCCGAGGGTCCCGAGGTTAAAATGCGATGATCACAAGTCATAAGATGATGACGGGATCATAATCCCAAATACATAAAATTCCAAGGAATCCCGAGCGACAACCAACAAATGGTTTGTACGTCCGGAAGACAACTTGGGACATTCCCCCCTTTTTCTCAAACACATGCACACAAGAAAGCACGCAAGCAAGCACGATTACTGAAATCTTGGGAGACTTGCTCCGGCAAGGCACTTTGGGTGAACGCCAAACGTTCTTCCCAATGGGTAACTTAACCTCCGAACCCAAGTAAAAACCTTTTTTTCAAAGTTTTGAGGTAATCAAAATGGCGTGGCGACTCCGTTTTTTTCAAATAACTCGGATGTCTTCAAACTCGCGTGAATCCAACAAAATTTGGGCACCACATTCACACGTCCTCAGGCGCTGCTCCACAAACACAGCGTAGGGGGGTACCCATGTCAAAATACTCCTCCGCAGCTATACCTCCCTGGTACCTCTCAATCTCATCCGCCTGCCAGTCCTCGGGCTGCAAAGATCCGTCTTGGAGGATCGTGTGGAGTAATGGCGTCCAATGGAGGGACATGACCATGCCTCCGAGAAACGGTCCCCGGATATATGATGTCGCAAGTCAGCCCGGTGAGCCACCTCCTCGCCTTGTCACCTCAATAGCATCTCCCAAAGAAAATCTCAGGATACACCCCCTGAGGGTAGAAGTCCACTCCATCCGGTCCATCCTTGTTTGAAAGCACTAGCTTCACCATCTTGTAGTCGAAAGTGATCCGGGTCTTCCCGTGAACCTATCCCTCACATCTCCTCCGGCGAACCATCGCGGGGAAAATGGTGATATCACTCTAGCTGGTTCCAAGGAAAGAACCCGATCACCTCGCAAAACCAGGCTGCATGTTCAAAAACATCAAAAAGGTCATTTTTCTCATAAGAAGTCTCAAGACAGAAAGAGAAAAGAGAAGAGAAAGAGAGGCTACCTCAAGGGCAAATGAGAAGCGATCCATAGAAGCGACTTTGTTTCGACTATACATGTCCAGAGAGAAGTATAACTCGGCCAATCCGGCCTCTCCCCAAGAGACCGTCCTTATCCCATCCACATCAACCAAACAGTCGAGGAGGCAAGTCATGGCTAGCGTCCCAGAATTAGCAAAAATAGTGATCGACAGCATCAACCACACGAAAGCTCTAAACTACAGCTGGTGGGCGGTCACGTCACTACCAAAGCAAAGTCCCGCATGCGGTTACGGTCGCCACCTCGACATTCCTCGTCTCCATACCCAATCCCTTGGGAATCGGCTCAAATCCAACCAAAGCTCGGAACTCCTCAATTTTGTAATGTGGTCTCTCCAAGTCACGGGCCTCCCAGGTGAGCTATGAGCAAGTAATATTTGTAAAATCGGCGGGAGTCACGGTAAGCTCTCCCGGCTCGGGTGGAAACTATGAGTAGAGTCCCACCAAAACTCGAAGAGCCCGAACCAGGCCCTTGCTCTTTGAGGTGATGTGAATTCCCGTGCCGATGGCCTCCACAAACGCGTCCGGACCGGTAGCCCTCACCAACTCTTTAGGGTTCACCCCATTCTTCTCAAAATCCGGCATCCTCTGCGAAGATTCACCGCTATCTCGGATGGTCCCCTAGACTTGTTCTCCTGTAGACAAGCACATCAAAAGAAGTGTCGAGTCCTTCATCTCATTTCAAAAGCATGCATATAGCCACAAAAGTGCACATATTTTTTCAAAAGAAAAGCATTCATACAAGTCTTTTTAGCATCTTTTGCATCAAAAACGTGACTTTCATCATTTGAAACACGTCATTTTAAGCACGTTGCTTTCCTAAGGCACAAAATCATAATTTTCACAATTCTTTGCACATAAGCATTATTTTTCAAATAAAATGGCATGCATGAATCATTTTCATCTTCCAAAATCATGTTTTCTCATTGAAAATCAGAATTTTGACCTAGTTCTAGCACAAGGCAAGAACTCCGTCTCATATTTAGACAATTCTCATTCTTACTTCATTTGCGAGAAAAAAGTGAGTCATTCTCATAATTTTCATCAAATAAATTGCACATGTATATTCTTAGCCTCATAGGTTGTTCATGCATCTCAAAATCATTCAAAAATCCTAAGAAAATCCTAGAAAATTCCTAAGTTCGGGTTAAGCCCTAAATTATTTAAAAATCAAGCAAAATCATCGGATTTGAGCCAAATAAGAACGCTTACCCCAACCGATCGCGGGTTCGTCGATTTGTGCTCCCTCCTTCCCGGATAGAGCTCCGATGGAGGAGTGAGAAAGTCATACCTCCTATCCGTTCGGACAAGCTCCTTCCTCTTCCTTTGAGCGGCCGCGGAGACATTCCTCCTTGCTTGTCTTGGTGCCGGATCCATCTCAAATCAAGGGAAGCAAGGGAATTCAAAGAATTTCGAAATTCTTTCTTCTCTCCTCTCTCTCTCTCTCGAGTGAATGGGCGGCAACAATGCCCAATAGCCCGTTCAAATCTATTTTAAATAATCTGTAAAAATCAGGTTTCAGTAGTACGGCTTCTTTTTCCTTCCTCTCATGCCGGGCGGCCTCTTTCGCTACGAGCAAAAATTACGATTTTGCCCTTGGACTTTCCACTTGGGCCTCCAATCCTCGTTATCCTCTAGCGAGATAACACCCTCTTGAAGATATCCCTTATCTCCTAAGCAATCAAGCTCTATTCCCGAGTCACCTCAGTTAATTTCGTTATAACGGGATAACGTTAGGTGACAACCTCCGAATTGTCGAGTTCTTCTTAACTTAAGCTACCTCTGTCATGAATAGTGACGTATGCTTAGAGTCATTCAAACTTTGGCAACCCATATCTACGATTCGAAAGAGATTGAGACGTATGCTCAAGTCATTGGCAACCCATATCTCGGATTCGAAAGAGATTGAGACGTATGCTCAAGTCATTGGCAACCCATATCTCTGATTCGAAAGAGATTGAGACGTATGCTTAAATCATTCTAGCTTTGGCAACCCATATCTCTGATTCGAAAGAGATTGAGACGTACGCTCAAGTTTTTCAAACTTTAGCAACCCATATCTCTGATTCGAAAGAGATTGAGACGTATGCTCAAGTTCACCAAACTCTAGCTACCTCTATCCACTCGATAGTGACGTAAGCTCTAGTTTCAATTAGGTGACATCCTCCAGTAATTGTCAATCGGAGTGACGGCCTCCATTAATTGTCAAAATCTCAAGAATCCTAGACATCGTTCCTAACTATCTAGTGATGCTTGAACTACGATCAAGGCTTGATTCCTCCGGGATACGTAGGTAGCCTTTTATAAAAGGTCCATCCATCCGACCACTTCGGTCACCCTGTTCCTTCGTCGCTCCTCAGTGATGAAGTAATCCCTCATAGAGACCACCTTGGTCACTTCTAGCATATTCCCAGTAGGATCAATTGCTTGACCTCCTAGGTCATTTTCTATTTTCCCCAAAGAAGAGACCAGTTTTCTCTTCTCCCTTCCTCGGCGGATCTTATTCCGAACTACGGCTGGCTTGATTCCTCAGGGATACGTAGGTAGCCTTCCAAAAGGTTCGGCCACTCGACCGTCTCGGTCATCTAATCCGTCTCGGCATTCGCGAGATCGGATCCTTTTCTATCGACAACCCCACTTGCCTTGCAAGTGACGTTGCCGAGGGGCTTCTGTAAGTACCCAAATCTGGGCTCATGCCTTAGGTTAATTTTTCCCGACAATTTCGGTAAGTTTTCGGTAATTCCCGGACCTTCCCGGCGTTAAAACATTCCGGAAGCTGTTTTTATTAAATAAGGGCTGAAGGGGATCCTTCCTAATTAAGAAACACGTTTTCTTAATTAGGAAGGAGGGTTCTAGAATTTGCCACCTTGCATGGTTCTAGAATGCTTTGAGTCATTCGGGATAAGCCCGCACGTTGCATTAGCTCATTGCTCTTAGCCGCACGGCTTCATTCACCTTATCCAGATTACCTATAAATAGAGGCCTCCTCTACCCATTTCAACACACACAATAGAGGCACAAAATACACAATACACTTATAAACACTCCCAAGACGTGAAGAATATTGGTGCAAGCTCAAGAAGGTGAAGAAGGAAGGCCAAGAAGCTACCTCCCTCCTCCTTGAAGACCCAAGACCAACCTCTCCTCCTAGCTCCGTTCGAAGAAGCAAAGGAAGCAATTGGTAACCTCGCACGCCCTAACCTTGCTTTTAATTGATATACTTGCTCATTGCATTCATATATCTTGCTTGGGACTTGGCATTTATTTATAAAGATCACATCTTTATCACCCCCTTTCCCTTTTGCATGCATTAAGACCTCATTTGTCATAAAAATGTAGTCTTTTTCATAAAGGTGCATCCTTTGCACCTAAAACCCCCATTTTCAAATAAAAATGTCATTTTTATGCATCATTTGCACATAAAAATCCAATCTTTTCAATAAAAATGCATCCTTTGCATTCAAAAAACCTTTTCCAATGCATCATTTGCATAAAAATCCTATCTTTACGCATCACTTGCATAAAGATCATTTCTTTCAAATCCAAAAGCATCATTTGCTAAAACCAAAAATGTCATCTTTTCATTAAAGAGTCATTTTTCATCATGCATTTCCCCTTTCCCCCAACCTTGGAACGGACCGGTGTAAAAGATCCTATCTTTACATCGTTCCTTCCATTAAAGGTTCACGATTTCTTTGGAAAGGGATAACCTTGAACCCTATATCTCCGATTATCGCTTAAGAAAGAGTATGAAGCCTCTATACGAGCTCGACCGTCTTAAAGCGTAGGATTGATGGGCTAAGGACCCTCCTTTTCTAAAGAACCTCATCTTTGACCAAAAGAGAGTCATTCTCTCGATCACGCAAGTCCCGAGGGTCCCGAGGTTAAAATGCGATGATCACAAGTCATAAGATGATGACGGGATCATAATCCCAAATACATAAAATTCCAAGGAATCGGCGACAACCAACAAATGGTTTGTACGTCCGGAAGACAACTTGGGACATTCCCCCCTTTTTCTCAAACACATGCACACAAGAAAGCACGCAAGCAAGCACGATTACTGAAATCTTGGGAGACTTGCTCCGGCAAGGCACTTTGGGTGAACGCCAAACGTTCTTCCCAAGGGGTAACTTAACCTCCGAACCCAAGTAAAAACCTTTTTTTCAAAGTTTTGAGGTAATCAAAATGGCGTGGCGACTCCGTTTTTCAAATAACTCGGATGTCTTCAAACTCGCGTGAATCCACAAAATTTGGGCACACATTCACAGAACCGGGCGAGTTATTGTTAACGATTTTTACGGGAAAAAGCGTATTAAATGATTTTGAATGTCAAAAGTCGGCTTTTAGTTTGAGGATGAGTGTTTGGATGCCAAACGTCATTTCGCGCATTTTGAAAGAGAGTTCGAAGGACGAACTCCGGTTTTGAACCAGGCATTACATTGTTAACGATTTTTACGGGAAAAAGCGTATTAAATGATTTTGAATGTCAAAAGTCGGCTTTTAGTTTGAGGATGAGCGTTTGGATGCCAAACGTCATTTCGCGCATTTTGAAAGAGAGTTCGAAGGACGAACTCCGGTTTTGAACCGGGCATTACATTGTTAACGATTTTTACGGGAAAAAGCGTATTAAATGATTTTGAATTTCAAAAGTCGGCTTTTAGTTTGAGGATGAGCGTTTGGATGCCAAACGTCATTTCGCGCATTTTGAAAGAGAGTTCGAAGGACGAACTCCGATTTTGAACCGGGCATTACATTATTAACGATTTTACGGGAAAAAGCGTATTAAATGACATGCAATCGACGAATCGGGTTGCGACTCAAACTTTGAAAAGTAAATACTATCATGATCCAAACGGGTCGGACTTGTAAATGACAGTATTTAAATGCGGTATCGACGGAATCGAACGATCCGGAATCATAAATGACGATCGACGAGCCAAAACGGCTCAGAGTGGTAAAGTTGCATGAAATGTAAAGGACGTTCAACGGATCAAACGGTCTGAAATTGTAAATGACAGAAAGTAAATGACGATCGACGGATCGATCGATCTGGAGTTGTAAATGACAAAAAAGTAAACGGAACGGGGTCGGAACACCGTTTTAACCCGTGATTACTTCTCTTACAGGAAGAGAAGAGGATCGAGGGGCTAAAACGTATCAGACCCCATTAGACGGAGGCGTCTACATTTCAATAACGTTGTTCGAAACGGTTGTAGCGACTGGCGCGTAAACCGAGATGAAACAAGAGATTTAGAGAGAGGGAGTTATACCTATGGCTAGGGTCGACTCCTTTGGCTCGAGGGGTGTATACGGGATACGGAAAGTTGTTTGGAATGGTGTTTCGGAGTGGAGAGGGGCGTATTTGATCAAAATACGGAGTTTTCATGCAAAACGAGGTAAAACCGAGGCTCGGGAGAGGTGAGGATCAGTTTAGGTCGTGAGGTTTTGGTGGAGGGGAGTTATTTTTTGTTGTTACAAATGGCTTTGTCAGCCTCTCTATTTATAGGTGAAATTTCAGTAGGAGTCCGGCCGGACTTAGACTGGAATCCAGGGGGTTTTGTGGTGCTTTGGAAATTTGAGGGACTTGCTGGCAATTTCTGAAGTCTGCACAGGGAGTCCGGCCGGACTGAGACTGTATACCAGGGGTATTTTAGTCTTTTGGCCTTGATTTTTGATTGAAAGGTGACTAGAGGGAGGTGGCATGCTTGCCACGCGTCCCATGAGTCACCAAATGTGTGGGAGTTCGTTCCCGGGTCCCGATTTTGTCCCTTTTTTAAATAACAGTCCGAAAAATGTCCGAAACGCCCCCAAAAAGTGCCGGAAAGTGCATTTTTCAGGGAAAGCCGTACTTTTATGTGCGATGACGTGTGTTAAGTACGTTTCGACGTCGGGATGCACGGGGCAGTCCCGGGACGTCTCGTTGGCATGGCAACGGGGAGTTTAACGAGTTCCAGTTAACCTGGAGCGGGCCAGTTAACGGATTTCGGTTAACTTTCTGACGGATTTTGACGATCCGGATTTGGGTACTTACAGTTAGCCCCTCAGCGACGTCTCCTCCGAAGGAGGTGGGGTCGTTGAAAAAGATAAGGATCCAAATCGGGATGCCTTACTTTGGAAGAGACCTGGGCGGTCAGCTGGCTGGACCCTTAGCGAAAGGATTCCTATGTATCCCGAGCGGGAATCAAGCCGATCGTAGTTCGAAGGTGTAAGGAGCCGCGTGTGGGGACCTTGACCTGAGCGAGACTGTTGGGAGGCGTCTGAACCTGGGATTTCTGGAACCTTCGAGGGCGTGTGGCGCCTCAGACCGGATTTGCTGGAACATACGAGGGCATGTGGCACCTCAAACCGTAGTTGCTGGATCATACGAGGGCGTGTGGCGCCTCAAACCGGAGTTGCTGGATCATATGAGGGCGTGTGGCGCCTCAAACCGGAGTTGCTGGATCATACGAGGGCGTGTGGCGCCTCAAACCGGAGTTACGAGGATACGTTTATCCTGAGACGAAGGCGCTCGTGCCTTGGATGCTGGGTTTACGTTGACTACCAGGTTTATCCTGCTGGGATAGGGTAGCAAATGATGGGAACGGTTGTGTTAAACTGGCGTTATTAACAACTCGAAAGGATCAACGTTTCTTCTTTAGAATCCGTCTGGGGATGAGCGTTCGGGCTTACCTTGATGGCCGAAGAGGGATTGTTGTGCGGGCTTACCATGATGGCCACTGAGGTGGAACGATCGGGCTTACGACTGGCGGCCGGGGAGAGTGAACATTGGTGAAAACCAATAAAATTTTTGACGTCGGGAGACAGAATTGTAACTTGAATGTCCGGAGACATGATTGAGCGTTTAAATGTCAAACGTAAACTGGGGATTTAACGTCTGGAGACGGAATTGTAACTGGAATGTCCGGAGACATGGTTGAGCGTTTGAATGTCAAACGTCAACTGGGGATTGAATTTAACGTCTGGAGATGAGAATGTAACTGGAATGTCCGGAGACATGATTGAGCGTTTGAATATCAAACGTCAACTGAGGATTGAATTTAACGTCGGGAGACGGGCGTTAGTGAGAACTAACTGGGAATTTAATGTCTGGAGACGAACGTTAGTGAAAACTAACTGGGAATTTAACGTCTGGAGATGAGCATTAGTGAAAACTAACTGAGAATTTAACGTCTGGAGACGAGCGTTAGTGAAAACTAACTGAGAATTTAACGTCTGGAGACGGGCGTTAGTGAAAACTAACTGAGAATTTAACGTCTGGAGACGGGCGTTAGTGAAAACTAGCCGAGAATTTATCCTCGGGGATGGGGTGTTAGAAATGTCTAGCGGGGAAATTTTACACTTTTGGAGGCCAAAAGGGGTAAAATTGGAACTGCCCAAAGTTGAGGGGCTGAATTGGAAGGAATCTTTTAATTTGCACTAAGAGTCCGGCCGGACTTGGACTGAGTTTGACCAGATTCAAATCAGCTCCAAGTCCGACGCAAACCAAACCATTTCCACCATCATTTTCGACGAGGAAGGAGAGAGAGGAGAGAAAATTTTCACCCCAAATTGTGAGATTTGCTCAGATTTGTGAAAGAAAATTGCTATGGAAGGTGATTGGGAACCAATGGCTCATCATGGAAGGACCGATGACGAAAGAACGCAGAAGTTCGGACCATTAGAACCAACATTCATCCATTGAATCCGGCAGAGTTCTACCCGGCTAGGGACAAACATAACTCCAAAGGAGGGATCGAGAGACAAGTAAGCTTCCCTCAAATTCCATTAATTTTAAGAATGTGCATTCTTTAAATGTTAGAAATTTGACTAGGAATGAGTTAGGGATTTTGGTGCCCGGATTGGGGCTTTTGACTTTGCTATGAACCTTTGTCGAAATTGACTAGGATGTAGTTCAATTGACACTATGGGTAGATGACATAAAAATTTTGGTTGCAAAATTCCATGTCTAGATGCATTTTCCAAAATTAAAGTAGCTTTAATTCGGGACGGAGTAAATTTTTGAAATGTTCGAAAGAATTTGAAAGTTCCGACTTCGACGGAGTTTTCGAAATGCTTTGAAAGTTCCGGATTCGACGGAGTTTTCGAAAGGTTTTGAAAGTTCCGGATTCGACGGAGTTTTCGAAATGCTTTGAAAGTTCCGGATTCGACGGAGTTTTTGAAGTGCTTTGAAAGTTCCGGATTCGACGGAGTTTTCGAAGGGATGGAAATATTTTAGGAAATGAATGAGAACCGTATCTGCATTGTATCCTTTTGACATGTGTTCGCGCATTCTGTTGACGTTGCTTACATTAGCAACGTATCCTTGCTTTGTTCACTGCGGGCGAGGATAGTTGACGTCCACAATCAGAAGAGTCGGGGAGCCTTTGAGGCAGTGAGAGCATTGTGGGAGGTATTCCCGAACGATGCTCGAGAGGGAGAGAGGAGTCCACGGCAGCTGGCGCTTGACTCCGGATTGGCTGGATTTATCGGTCGGCTGCGATAGGCTGCGGCGAAGGGCCGAGTCCATGTACGTAGCTTTGGCGAGTGCGGTGGGATACGACCCACACTTTTCATTTTAGATGGGGAGGCGACGGTGACTCCCACGATTTCTTGCTATCACCGGGTTGCCGACCTATGGCAACACGCTGGTGTGGGTGGATGGGTATACCCCGGGGCAGTTGTCGGAGCTGCTGGGTTTTGATATTACTGATGCCAGGGGCTTAGGCATTCGGTACAGGCCGATGGAGAGGCATCTGGAGGCGGGTATCGCAGATTATTTGGCTGGGTCTTTGAGGATGACCGCGGAGCGCCTGGCTCGAGGGTTCATTTGGTTCGCGTTGTCAGCGACTTTGTTCCCGACTTCTGACACGTCTTGTCACTTCCCTCTGCTCGGGTCGCTGACAGACTTGGATGCCGTGAGGGGGTATGCATGGGGGGAGGCTGGACTGGCCGAGCTCTACCATTCCCTGGACAGATTCTCGCGGGGAGAGGAGAACTCCCTGAGCTGTTTCTCGCTTGCTCTGGATGTAAGTTCACATCTTTTTCTCTTCCTTGTCTCTTTTATGTACTCGTATGTATCTGCTCTGTAGCTGACATAACTTTCCATTTGCTTGACAGTGCAGTGCTATGAGGTGTTCGATCGCGACGAGTGGGACATTAGGGAGGCGTATAGACCCCTGTTCCCTGCCATGCTGGTTTGGCAGAAGAGGGCGAAGAAGGCGGTCTCGTCGAGGGTGGGCACTCGACTGTCGTACGAGGAGGTGTCCCAGGCCCTGAACCGGGAGTTCTCTGAGAGGATCCAGCTGACCTGGTGGATTCGGTTCCACATGGGCGTGGTTTAGGTTGCTAGCGAGGTTACGCGGCAGCGGAAGCTCCTGGTGGGACTTCATTGCGATGTTATGTATCTGGGGGAGAGGGTGACCCGTCAGCATGGCCCGGGGTCACTTTCGATGGTGCCGGTGGATCCTCCTATGCACATGCAGCATCCTCTGTCGATGCCGATGGACGAGTTGGAGAGGTATAGACAGGGCGTGTTCTATACCGAGTACATCATAGCGGGGGCCGACTATGAGACTTTCTTGAGGATGAGGCTGAGGAGCCCGCAGGTGCAGCACAGGGAGGGCGATGGCCCTGGATATCACCGAGATCTCCCGCTCCCATGCCCTAGGCTGGCGTACGAGGGGCTGGACGGTTCGCGCAGGCGGCTGGTGATCCCACTCCCGGATGAGCCGAGATCACGGTACAGGGTTGACCCCAATGCTTCGGTGAGCACCTTTTTTGATTTTCAGCATTTGATAGTATCATTCTGCAAATGTTGCATCTGTACTTTCTGCTTGTCCTTTTGATGACTTTCCTGGTTCGCAGGTATCTGGCCGTACGTATAACGAGGCTATGAGACTGGTGGGCCGCCTACGCTAGGAGGCTTGTGGCGTGCATGCGGTGCAGTTCCCGGAGGAGCGTGGATGTCCGTGAGCCGAGGTCGTCTAGACCGAGAGGTTCGCCTGCTCCCATGGCTGGTGGGGAGGACTTTGTACAGGGATTTGGCCAGTTCACGGGCGGAATGGCTGGGTTTGGAGCTCATCCCTCTTTGCACTCGGGGCACGAGAGGGGAGAGTCCTCGAGTTCGCATACGCCGAGGAGGCCTTTTGCATATTCCCGCCTGGAGGAATTCGGGGATTATCTGTTTGCGACGGATCCGGCAGCTGCGGAGCAGTGCATCGAGTGCTCGGATGACGAGCAGGACTCGGAGTAGTCCTCCTTTACTGCTTTCTCTTTTTTTTTTTAGACAAAATGTATGTATCGTCGGGAACGATTTGACTTGAACTGTATTTGAAAAGGCGCCCGTGGGGCGGAACCTGTTCTTCGCACATTTATTCTGTGATCACCTTCTGTTATTTTCGGCAAATAAGGAAGTAGGTTAATCAAAAATAAATAATATGAAACATGCATAAAAAATTGAACGGGTCAAAATTTAAGCCTATATGCACTGATATTTAATTAATTGCACTGTTGCACGAGCCCGGGGCGGAAGGGATATTGGCTTTGGTTGAATGAAACTAGGGGCAGCACGCAGATTCATAAGGCATGAACAGGGTGTTGTTTGGAATTGTTTCCATTTTAGGAGAAGCTGGTTGCAGAGTTGACCAGGTCAACTGCAAGGGGAGTCCGGCCGGACTGAGAGTGAATTTCCAGAGTCTTTTAAATTGCAGTTTCAGCTTTGCAATTTGTTAAGAACTGCGCGTTCACCTCTGATCAGTTAGCTGAATACTCTCATGTTTCTAAGGTTTCCTTCATTTTCTGTCATGGCTCCCTTTCCTAAGCTATCGTCTCGGATGCAAGAGCGATACCTGGAAAATTTTCAGTCGTGGGTACGGAACCACACGAGGCAGAACAAGGGGTTTTTCGAAGGCTGTTACGAGATGAAATCTGTTTGGGCTTTGAAGGAGCTTATGCCAGATTGGGATCTTTTGAGAGCAGCGGCTCGTTTCTGGGATGTACGGAGGAATGTGTACAACTTTTCGTACAACGAAATCACTCCTACGTTTGAAGATTTCTCGGGCCGTGCAGGAGGACTGAGACGGCAGCTAGTTCTTCCGTATGCTTTGGTGGCATGGCTACCTTGTTGAGAAGCTAGTGTCTTTGCTTGGTATCTCGGTGGAGAAGCATACGGGATGCGATATTGAATGCCGATTATGTTGACATTTCGGGGCGCTCGAAAGATTTGCCGGAGAGGCGAGGAGCGTCTTTGCGTGGGACGCGTTTGCTGTGCGCGATCGCTACTCTGTTCACGTTCACGTCCACAGGTGTGTGCCATCATAGTGTCTTGGACTTGGTGGTGAGCGGTGCGGAGCGGGGGAGACATCGTGCCGTTGGTCTTGGGCGAGATGTTCCTGGGCATAGGTCGGATGGCAACCGGTAGCCGATACATGTGGGGAGGGAGTCCCGCTAAGCTTACCATGTGGTTAAGGGAGAGGCTGAAGATGATGCCTGAGGTGCCAATGTCCAGTGACGCTTGGTCCTTCTCTCGACGTCCTCTGGTGATAGGGGGCAATCAAGCCGAGCTGGAGCTATGGATGGCCAGACTCCGCATGCATCACTTGCGATAGTGGGTTCCCCACTGGAAGTTACAGACTTGTCGAACTGTTCAGGAGGGTCACTTGGTTGTCAGAGTACTAGGGCTGTCACAGACGTCTTTCTATATTCCATCGTTGGTGCTGCGACAGTACGGGCTGGAGCAGGTGCCATTGACGGGTTTAGTTCATGCTGCTACCTTCGAGGTGGGATTTCTGCTGATGAAAGATCCTTCGATGCTATTGCTGCTCACACGGTGGTGGCAATACACGTCCTTTCCTGCCAGGGTTCTCTTTCACTGGAGAGGGCAGCGTTACGTGCGGTATACGGGCGAGTACGAAGAGTGTATAGGGGAGACACAGATGTCTATTTTGTGGAGACGGGATGAGCTGTTGGGTGCAGGCCACCTTGACAGCTCGACCTTGAGGAGGACTGAAGCGGGAGCTAACCCTGGGAATCGTACTGGGAAGGACATGGCTGACTATGAGGTCAATGCTAATCGGGAGGCCAATCAAAGCACGGTCATGATGGCTCGAAGTGAGGCAGCTCGAGACAGAGCTAGGGAGAGGGCTGCGTTGACAGCTATAGGCTTGACGGAGGCGTCGGGAAGGGTCCCTGAGCCAGGTAGAAGGACTACCGGAATATTCCCTGTGAAGGTGAAGAACACTCGCCGTGGGAAAGGGAAGGGGAAGAAGGATGAAGGACCAAGTACGGGAAACTAGGTTGACCTTACTGTCTAGACTATCCACCCATTGTCATTGCAGACACATTAACGGATTAATGTTTTATTGTAGTTTTGCTAGCGTGTAGCGAGTCAAGAGTTGACCGTGCTTGAACTCATCAAAGATTGTTTTAACCGTAATGAATTTGTAGGTTAATTGAAAAGAGTTTTTCGAAACACAAGCAATTGATGCTTATTGTATTTTTTTGTTTTTTAGACCGAACCAATGATGGCTGCCTACGTTCCCCTTTTACAATTGGACTAAGGGGCTCAGGTCACCGTAGTTCGACACTTTTAGGTGAATTTGAGAAAACGAAGACAAAAGAAGTGCGACCCTGTTTTTTACCTGGATCATTAGCGGGAATGTATCCAGTTGGGTATTACTCTTTTAGCACTTTAATTTTACTGAGGGGTGGTGTATGGGGAAGGAGAGTTGACTCGTGCTCTTCCTCAAACGAAGTATCTGCGGAGCTTGCTTCCGTTTACGGGGTTAACGAAAGGGTTCCCGTCCAAGTCTGCTAACTTCATGGCTCCTCCGGAGAAGATTCTTTGTACCACGAATGGTCCTATCCAGGTAGGCTCCCACTTTCCGAGGGGATTGGTCTGCGTAGGAGGCTTTTCCTTTAGCATCAAGTCGCCTTCTCTGATGTCTCGGATCTTGACTTTCTTGTCGAATGCTCGGGCCATTCTGCTCTGGTAGGCTCGAGTATGCTCCATGGCTTTCAATCTGCGCTCGTCGAGTAGAGCAAGTTCGTCGTGACGGCTTTGTAGCCATTCGACTTCATTGATCCCGTTTTCCAAGAGGACTCGGAGGGATGGAATTTCTAATTCCACGAGCAACATTGCTTCCTTTCCGTAGGTAAGTGCGAACGGAGTCTCCCCTGTGGCGGTTCTGACTGATGTCCGGTATCCCCAGAGGGCTAGATGTAGCTTTTCGGGCCAGTCCCGACCTCTGGTGGTCATCTTCCTGATTATCATGGTGAGAGTCTCGTTGGCTGCCTCTACTGCACCATTGGTTTGTGGTCTGTAAGGAGAAGATTTGTGAAGCGTGACTACGGGTCGGTCGAAGTTGGTCACAATCTCCTTCGAAGTGGGTCCCATTGTCGGATATGATCTCGTTGGGCACTCCGTATCGGCACATGATGTTCTCTCGGATGAACTCGGTCACCTTCTTAGAATTTAGTACCTTGTACGATCTGGCTTCTACCCATTTGGTGAAGTAGTCAACTGCGACTAAAATGAACTCGTGACCATTGCTCCCTGGTGGAGTGATCTTGCCGATGACGTCGATTCCCCATGTGGCGAAAGGCCATGGTGTAGTCATGCAATAGAGTTCGTGAGGAGGGATGTGATTGAGGTTGGAGAACCGTTGACATTTGTCGCAGCTTCGGATGAACTGGATGCAGTTTGTTTCCATTGATATCCAGTAGTATCCCATACGGAGAATGATCTGTGTCAATGCTCGGGCGTTCATGTGCGGACCGCAGGTTCCGTTGTGAACTTCGTTCATTAGCTTCGGCTGGCTTTTCTTTGTTTACACACCGAAGGAGTGGTCCTTGGTGGCGCTTCTTGTACAACATACCCCCAGAATGACGAAATGGGATGCCAGGCATTTTAATGCCATCATGTTTTTGGCTTTGATCCCTTCTTTGTATTTTCCATCTTCATTTGTGAAGGAAGCTTCTCCGTTTTGGAGGTGCTTGGTAAATTTGATTGTACCGGGGTTCGTCGATCGTTTCTTTTTTGTTTCGATCTCACGGAATAGGCGGGTGTTTCCGTCTGCCTATTACGAGGGTTTCTTGCTTTTCCATCGGGAATTTCGACAAGAGAGGCGAGGGTTGCCGGGGCATCTGCGAGCGGTTCTGTCTCTTGGCAAATAATGAAAAGAGATGTCCTTGAACTGAGCAATGAGCTCCTCCATGTACGTGTGGTACTTCTGGAGGCCAGAATCTACCGTCTTCCATTTGTTGGACACTTGATTGATGATCAATGCTGAGTCTCCATTCACATCCAGTTCTGAAATGTTGCGCTCGAGGTCGGCTTCTAGACCTGCTGCACAGGCTTCGTATTCTGCTGCATTGTTGGTTGTTTCAAAATTCAACTTGATGGCTATGGGAGTGTGCTCGTCCTTGGGATCGACAAGGAGCATTCCAATACCATTCCCCTTCTTGTTGGCTGCCCCATCAAAGAAGAGTTGCCAGCGGTTTGCTTGTTGTCGAGTGAAAAGATTACGTCGTCAGAAATTGCGGATCGGGACCCTTAGGTTCCCTTTGCTCGGGAAGTCCGCGGGCGATGCGCCATGACTACGCCCTTTGTTGATTTTCTAACCATGTACTTGATGTCGAACTCGGCCGGGAAGAATGACCACTTGGCTAGTCGCATTGACAGGATGGCTTGTCAAAGAGATATCGGACGGGGTCCATTTTGGAGACCGGGGAGCACCGAATGTGTTTGCATGTAGTGTTTCGGTTTCCCGACTACCCATACCAAGGCGGTACAAGTTTTCTCTAACGCCGAGTAGCCGAGTTCACTTCCTTGAAGCTTCCGTCTTACGAAGTAGATTGCATGCTCAACCTTGGAATCTTTACGTTCTTGTGCCGGCATTGCTCCAATTGACGTGTTCACATTCTTGTCGAGATATAGGAGTAGTGGCTTGTCTTCATGTGGCGGGCACGAGGTGGGGGATTCACCAAGTAGGTCTTGATTTTCTCGAAAGGCATCGGCACTCGGCGTCCCATTTGATGTCGGCATTCTTCTTCATCGGTTTGAACATGGGCTCGCAGAGAGATGTCAACTGGTTGATGAAGTGACTGATGTACTGAAGTCTTCCCATAAAGCTCTTTATTTCTGTCAGGGTTTGAGGCGGCTTCATGTCGATGATGGCCTTGATTTTCTTGAGATCGGCTTCGATACCCTTTTCTGTAACCATGTACCCCAGTACCTTGCCACGCTTGACGCCGAAGGTGCACTTCGCAGGGTTCAATCTCATGGAGTGTTTTCTGAGTCAGTTGAAGAACTTTCTCAGATCTGTCATATGCTGCATGTCTGATCCTCTGGAGTGGATGATCATGTCGTCGACATATACTTCGATTTCCTTATGAATCATGTCATGGAAGAGGAGTGCATTGCGGCCGTGTAAGTAGCCCCGGCGTTCTTCGAGACCGAACGGCATGACCGTGTAGCGATATGTCCCCCACGGAGTGGTGAAGGCAGTCTTGGCTTGATCCTCCTCGGACATTTTGATCTGGTTGTATCCAGCGAACCCGTCCACGAAGGACTTTACTTCGAAATTTGCCGTGGTGTCGACCAGCATGTCGATGTTAGGAAGCGGGAAATCATCTTTAGGGCTGGCCTTGTTGAGATCCCGGAAATCCACACGTGTCGACCTTTCCATTGGCCTTGGCGACCGTCACGATGTTGGAGAGCCAAGTCGGGTACTCAATCACTACGATGAAACCAACTCGGAGCATTTTCTCAATCTCTTCTTTAACTTGCAAGGACCACTCTGGCTTGATCTTGCGCGGCTTACATTTGCGAGGCTTGGATTCGGGATCCAGGGAATTTGTGCTCCACGATCGAGGGATCGAGTCTTGGCATGTCTGGTATGACCGGGCGAACACGTCAACATACTCCGGAGGAGGTCTATCGGGGCTTCTTTTACGCATCGGCGAAGAAGCGCCCTTGTGTCTCTTTAGGCTCTTGCACTGACCCCAGGTTCACTTTGGTCATAACCTCTTCGATAGCTTGGGCCCGGTTGTCCTCTTGGTCAACTACACGCTCGAGAACTTCATTGAGCCCCGAGGCATCTCTCGGTAGGTCTTTGTCACAGAACGTGATCATACTGCAATACAGTCGGGAATCGTAGATCTGATCTCTATCAAGAGAAGGAGAGTCATCCAGCCATCCGTTTCCTGTTTTCCTCTTGCGAGGTAAAGCCTTTGCTGGAGCCTCGGGATTGCGTTGAGGCTGTTTGTGGCGGTTGCCGCCCTTGGTTAGCACGTTGATCGAGTGCGAGTGCCAAGTTGACCTTGATCTTCCTTTGCCGGTCCGTGCTCGGAAGCTGGACAAATTGAATCTTAGCTGATACCGCGGGGGGATAGGCTTTGGCCGGTATGATTACCAAGATGCGAGGTATTAGGTGTCCCAAGGTCTAAACTGCGGTGTCGGCGGGACTTTTCGGCTTTTCCACCCCTGTTTGCTCTAAAGCTGCATGGCCTGGAGGAAGGGAGGGCCCAGGCTGGAGTAGAGTACGTAGTATTCGAACTTCCCGGATGGCTCTCCGAGTGTACCCAGACTGGTGTCTCCAGCTTCATATCTTTCTCTCGATTCTTTGTTGAGAGGACTTCTTCTTCTGTTTTCTCGGAGGATTGCTCCGGACCACGTCTTGGGACTCGTACTCCAGGCAGGCGGAGCAGTCGCAAACATCGTAGCTGATGTGGACATTTGATGAGGACCCGGCTGGAAGAGGCGGAGGAACTAGCTCTGCGGCAATCTTCTTGGGCACCCACTCAATGGAATTCACACTATTGTTGTTGTTCGGAAAAGGGTTTCTGACTGTATTGGGCCCACGGGGGCGCTCCAACTTTCCTTCCTCTATCAAGTTCTGAATTTCATATCGTAACCCCATGTAGTTGTCGGTGGTATGGCCGTGATACTGATGGAAGGCGCAGTACTTTCTCTTGTCAGTGTTGATTACGGGATTCTTGGGTTTGTAATTTGCAACGGGTTTAAGGAGACCTTCCTTGATTAACCCTTCCAGCATCTTGCTCAGTGGCATGTCCAACTTGTCGAAATGTACGGCAGTCCGCTTACGAGTAGAGTTGTTGCTTTGTGGGGCCGGGTTTACATTACCCGACCGCTGTCCACGATGGATGTAGTTGACGAAGTATCTTTCCCTTTGCCGGGGGCCGGTGCGGGATTGAATGCAACTGCCGATCGGTATCTGTATGGCTGTGTAGTAGCCAACTTTTCCTTGAGATCCTTCTCGAACTGTGAGCCGGCATTGACCATGGCCCGGAGATCTGGGAAGAAATGATGACTGATGAGATTTCTGATGGACGGTCTTAAGCAGGACTTGAAGATCCGCATCTGTTCATCCTTGGAGAGTAGCTCCATGATCTCGAAGAGTTTCCAACTCCACCTCTTGTAGAATTCTCCGACGCTTTCGTCCGCTTTCTGCTCAGTGGTGATTAAGTCCTCGCGACTCACTTCCCACTCTAAGTTGGATCGGTACCGTTCCAGGAAGATGTTACTGATCTGATCCCAGGTGTGGCGATCCGCAGGCTTGACCCTCAAAAACCATCGTAACGCTGAACTTTTGAGCGTATGCTGGAAGTGGTCGGCCATTTGCTGGAAGGTTGCTCCTTTCGCTCTCATACCGAAAACGTAGGTGTCGACGTGCATTTGAGGACATTCGGTTCCGTCGAATCGGTCCATCTCCGGCATTCGGAACTTGGCAGGGAGAGGCGTGACCATTCCCGGATCTGTGGATTTGAGCGTTTCCTGCTTTGAGCTGCTCATGGTGGCTTTCAGGCCCTTCATCTGTTCGACCATCCAGGCTAAGGTTGGGTCCAGTGGTGGACTGTGAGGCTCGGCGCCGGGTGCTACCACGTGAGCGGTAGTGATTGGAGGTGGAAGGCTTGATATATGCGGATATATGGGGGCCTTTTCTGAACTGTATCGGGGTTTGTCCCCGGTGTTTTGGGATTCGTGTATAGGCAACGGGACGAACCCGGGGGGGTATTGAAGAATATTGGCATCTGTCTGAGATGGTCCAGCGGTGCGCTGGTGGTATTGAGTGATGGGAGTAGCTGTGAGCACCAACCCGAAACCTAACGCGTGTCCCGAGCTTGGGAAGCCCAAACTAAGAAAACCCATCTTACATTTTAAAAACTTTTATTTCTCTTTAAAGAAAAAAAATTCTCAAGCTTCCCATAAACAGAATCAACTGATTAATTACATCAAGAACCCACAAATACCTTTGTTTTACAAAAGAGTTTATATACAACTTCTCAAAAGTGTAATACATAATAAATACTCCCAGGCGACCAACTCATATACTTAACCTGACAAGTCCCAAAAGCAAAAGTCCAAACTCTTATCCCCGGCCTCACTGGTTCAGGTCACCTGTCTCAACACGATCTAAAACAGTAAAAGGGAAGGGGTGAGAATAAATCTCAATAAGCTATTATGAATGCAGCAAGATGCCAGACAAGATGCAACACATAGCATGGTTACACATAACACATTATGAAAGCGGTAAACACCTTATGTTACCTCATTTTACCTTTTCCGTCTGAACAATATGTCGTACAACGTGGGAGTAAAACTCCGCTCTTTGGTGAATTGCCTCCATGCACATTCACCGCTTATAGGACTCATACCCCAGAGATCCATATAAGAAAATCAGATACTTATATGACCCTTTAATGAGAGTACCATATAATATCGTCGCTATCTGTAAGGCTTTTGACTTAATACAGAAGCATTCCACCTAATCACCAAAATCGCAGCTGACTGTAAGGCTTTTGGCTTAATACAAAAGCTAGCACTCCCACTCTGTGGCCACAGAGGGGACGGTCACAGGTATGATGAACCTTCAATCACTTATAGAACAAATCCATAATTGATTGAATTCCATTATACCCCCGAATCACATATAACACGTTCAAGCACATAATAGATACTTGAAATAAATCCACTAACGGGATAAGAATATAACAGCATGGTAATGTATACTCATGTTAAATCAATATTATAGTGCAACATTCATTTAATACACTATGTATAATACCATCAATGAATATGAATTCAAGTAAGGTAACAATATAACCAAATAATCCACACTTGGGATACAACATAACAATATACCAAATAGTCCCCACTTGGGATATCAAGGCATCCATATAATCGATAATTCCACAATTGGAATAATGATGTAACAATGTGATAAATATACATTTCCATCTAGCACAATAGTGTAACTTATAGCTTCTACACTATTCAAACTAACCACCAAGGGTAGGGGAGCAAGTGAGGTCCCTACGTATCATAAACCATTCCTACGTAGTCATTACACATCCTTGAATAACCTTTATAAAAGTTCAAGATCTAATTCCCAAGTTTGAACCACTTTGGTGAAGTTACAATTCAAGCTTATCAACCATTTTCCGGACAATATTTAAACTACTTTCACAATTCCATTTTGACCAAATAAGACTTCATGGTGTAGCCAAAGTATTCTACTTTAATCTAAGTTAAAGAGGATTCATTTTGGTTCTAGTTTGAATAGGTTTAAATAGATCAAAAATTGGTTCAATGTCACCAGGCCAGGGCACGACTCGTGCCCCAGGGCACGACTCGTGCCCCCTTGGACCCCTTCCAGAAACAGTCGTCCCTACAAGGGCACGACTCGTTATCCCACAGGGCACGACTCGTGCCTTATGGCACGACTAGTGCCATTTCAGTCCCAAAACAATCAGAATGACTTAACCCCAAATTCACGAATCGTTTCCACGAGTTGGCCATGGGCACGACTCGTGCCAAGGGGCACGACTCGTGCCAAGGGGCACGACTCGTGCCACGGCCAAAATCAGGTATCAGTAGCAGATTTCCAACAACACTCAAGAAAATCAAAATCCAACCCAACACTAACTATCATCATTTTAATGCTCCAAAATCCATGCCAACCCTTCCAAGCAATTTAAGATAAACCTAACCCCTTTCACTTACTTAATTAATTTTCACATTTCACTAACACATTTCAAACATTTACCATACTCTTTTACCTTTGATCAACTCCCATGAACCACAATCCCCTATTTAAGTCATTAACAATTCCTCACTCCAAGAAAGTGTTCCAATATACCAAACAATCAATTTATCAAACAATACTAACATCAATTATTTCATGAGCAAGTATTTGAAGGATAGTCATAATAACTCTCATCATTAAAAGTATACCAATTTCTTTTCTACTTCTTTCTACCCAAATTGAAATATACTCATAACATTTCCCAAATCAAAGTAAGATGGACATAACTACAAACAATAACTCCATAACACAATACTAACCATTTTCTTCACTTACATTATTCTAGAAAATTGGCCAAAACCCAAATTCAATACTTACTCTTAAATCATTAACATTCACAATTATTCTATACCTTTCCTCCTTCAATCTTAGATCACCATTTTACAACTAAAAATCAATTCAACCTTGACTAACCCATTTCAACTCAATTAATCATTATTTAAAATATCAAAATCCTTTTCTTTCAACAAGATATTCAATACACATAAAGTGAGCAATTATTAGAAGAAAGTCATAATAACTTACCTTAGTAATTTGAGATGGAATAAGGATTTTCCTAGCTTGATGTGCTCCCCTCGTTGCCCCGAACACGGAAGTACACCCGTATTGAAAAATGAAGAAGGATTGAATTTACTAGGATTTTTGAAAGGAAATGTTTAGGAAAGAACTTCCATGGAGATTTTCCATGGGGAAATGGAAGAAGTAAGAAGAAGAGAAGGAGGGAATGGGGAGGTTAAGGAAGGGTGAGGGAAAAAGTATGGAGAGGTATGGGGAGGGGTTGACTAAGGAGGGGATGAGAGGAAAAAGAGGAATATGGCCCCCCATGTCAAATAAATGGAGACTTTCTATTTTCACCACTTAAGCAAGGTTTAAAGAATGGAATTAAATTCTCTACTTCCCTCCTCTACACAAGGACAACCTAACTACTCATATTATATTTATTTTCAATTACTATACTTTAACAAAATACTTTAACTTCTTCCCATTTTACCCTAAGGCTTTAGAATTATTTCACAACCAATTAAAGACATAAAATAAACTCATAAAGTCAACAATTAATATAAAATATATAATATGATACTAAAATAGTGTCTAGGGTTAGGGTCGTTACACTCACTCCCCCTTAAAGAAAATTCGCCCCGAATTTTAAACTTGCTTACCTTAAGGATCAAATAACAAAGGTTACCTCTCACGTATTTCAAATTACAACTTCCAAATAGTTTCCTCAATGGCATGATTCTTCTATACATTTTCACAACCCGAATACTCTAGGATTTGAATTCCCTAGACTGCAATTCTAATAACTCTCAACGGTTCTCCCGTATTAATCCAATCTGTCTAATCATCATTAGTGGAAGAACTCCATACAGTACCACTTCAATTCTAAACTAAAACTGCTATTATGCACAACTTCCTAAGGTTAATTAAACTCTTCAAGTTGAAAGAAAGTCTATCACACAACACACAACCTATTCTTTAAGAATCTGGATAGTCCTCTAATCTCTTCCTTTCGAGTAACTAAACTCTCCAAACTCTTAGGATCGGTAACAAATCTTAAATGGAGCTTCAAAAAGATAAGGTTCCCACTTCAATAACGCAAAATAATTGCAGCCACTTCCGAATAGAGGATAGAAAATTCCGCTTTATCTAAGTTAATTTCCTCGAAGCATACGCTCTCACCTTCCCATTTTCCATAATATCACCACCTAATATTCCTTTAATACGCACTTAAAATTCACAAAGTCCTCACATCCACTAGGTAAGGTAAGGATCGGATTTATAGCCACTCTATTCTCCATCTCAATCAATATGATTCATCCTCATTACATCCTACACCATTGATATATCCTTTAGAGTTAACTAAATCAACGATTTTACAATTCTCAAGAATTCCTAAAAATTCCTTCGGTAGTACTTGCCAACCCAAAGATCACGGACTCAACCCTCGTAAGATCCATGGTAACATCCAAGCTTAAGACTATAGAACCCAAAATTTGAAATCTTCTCGAGCCAACTCACATTTGCTAAACTTCTCAAACGATGAATTTCCACTAAAGGCAAATAACACAACTCACAAATGATCTTCATGATCCTCTCGTAACTTTAATTAAACCAAGAGGTCATCAATCCTAATTATCATACATCCATCAAAATAAGGATTAACATTCCGCTTATCATACCCAGAACCAACACATGGCTACTCCGATGGAAACATTTTTACCATCTACTCACAACTAGCACATAATTTTTTTTTATTATTTTTTTTAGAAGGACTCCTTACTCAAGTCCAACACATACCAAATACCCTTCATACTTTTAACCAAATTTTTTTGCCTTTAACGCATATATAACAAGAATACCATATAAAGGTTTATCTATATCAAATACCAATATAAGCAAATTAGGCATAGAAAAGGAGACTCACTTCTTATGATAGTCTACCAATGCACAACAACTACTTACCATCCAGGTCAAGTATATCTCATAATTATAAATCGGTAATCATACCAAGTCAACTGGCAATACATGCCCAGCTATAACCACATCACCATCGTGGTAAACCAAGGAAGATTCGAGGTATTCTCTCATAAGAGTAGAAACCTCTAACACATAAAACAAATCTCAAGCAATGTATGCCACATAGAAGCAAAATGCGATACCAAACATAAATGATATGAAACAGGATCTATAAAATATGACCCCTAACTTCTGAGACAGGTAATATACCTCTAGTGACCTTTGAGGGATCTATTTCTCCTAGACCCGAAGCACATACTCGACCTTGGACCTTCCCTTTTGGTTCCCCTTCGTTATTTCTTTTGGTACTACCTCTTTGTTGTCCACTCCGCTGACCGCTGCTTGAAGCTCGTCCCCGCTGCAACCTTGGGCAATTCCTCCTAAAGTGTCCCATTGCTCCACAATTAATACACCTGCCTTGCTTACTCCGACACTGATCTTCGGTATGTCCAATCCTCTTACAAAATTTACAAGTCATCCCATATTGTTTGGATATTGGCCTAGACGAAGAAGCTACAACAAGTTCCCCTCTCATACTCTCTGAAGTTGAAGCCCTTGGTTTTCCTCTGGTGATTTTGGATCCTTGTCCTAGATACCTTGGTTTATTTCTAACCCCACTTCCGGATCTTTCACTATTTTCCTCAATGTCATTTTCGATCTTATATGCTCTATCCACGGCTATCTCATAATTGGTGAAGTTATCAATCAATAATTTCTTCCTAAACTCAATCCTCAAACCTTTTACAAACCTATGAACTCTTCTCGCTTCATGCGATACCAAATGAGGGCAACACCGAGCCAATTCCTCAAACCTGACTGAATACTGATTCACCGTCATGTTCCCTTGTTCTAGTCCTAAGAATTCGATCTCCTTCTTGTCCCTTGTAACCATTGAAATGAAATAATCCTCAAACTACTGGGTGAAATTATCCCAAGTCGGAGGCGTATGATCCCGCTCCCAACTTCCCTTCAAAATCTGCCACCACTGATCAGCTGGACCTTCAAGTTTGAAAACGACATATCTAACTTTATCTTCGTTGGGCCTTTCCATAACCTCAAAAATCTTGTTCATTTCTGCTAACCATTTTTCTGCCTTTAACGGATCTGGATCTCCATTAAAACTCGGTGGATTCATCTTCACAAACCTTTCCAATTCATCACTTTGACATCCTTTAGGTTAATTCAGAGCTGACCCTCGAGTTTCCATATTCTGTACAAACATCCTGAATAAATTTATCATCTCCTCATTTTGAATTCCACCTGTCCCCATATTTCCTTCATTTGCTGGAACCTTTCGCTGGTCATCATTGCTTTCGGCCATTAGAACGAACTCCTGCATTAAACACTCGGCGTCAATTACCACACACTCCCCCTTAGTTTAGACATCTACCCTTGACCTCTAAACCAGGCTCTGATACCAACTGTGAGCACCCCAACCCGAAACCTAATGCGTGTCCCGAGCTTGGGAAGCCCAAACTAAGAAAACCCATCTTACATTTTAAAAATTTTTATTTCCCTTTAATGAAAACAAATTCTCAAACTTCCCATAAACAGAATCAACTGATTAATTACATCGAGAACCCACAAATACCTTTGTTTTACAAAAGAGTTTATATACAACTTCTCAAAAGCGTAATACATAATAAATACTCCCAGACGACCAACTCATATACTTAACCTGACAGGTCCCAAAAGCAAAAGTCCAAACTCTTATCCCCGGCCTCACTGGTTCAGGTCACCTGTCTCAACACGATCTAAAACAGTAAAAGGGAAGGGGTGAGAATAAATCTCAATAAGCTATTATGAATGCAGCAAGATGCCAGACAAGATGCAACACATAGCATGGTTACACATAACACATTATGAAAGCGGTAAACACCTTACGTTACCTCATTTTACCTTTCCCATCTGAATAATATGTCGTACAACGTGGGAGTAAAACTCCGCTCTTTGGTGAATTGCCTCCATGCACATTCACCGCTTATAGGACTCATACCCCAGAGATGCATATAAGAAAATCAGATACTTATATGACCCTTTAATAAGAGTACCATATAATATCGCCGCTATCTGTAAGGCTTTTGGCTTAATACAGAAGCATTCCACCTAATCACCAAAATCGCAGCTGACTGTAAGGCTTTTGGCTCAATACAGAAGCTAACACTCCCACTCTGTGGCCACAGAGGGGACGGTCACAGGTATGATGAACCTTCAATCACTTATAGAACAAATCCATAATTGATTGAATTCCATTATACCCCCGAATCACATATAACACGTTCAAGCACATAATAGATACTTGAAATAAATCCACTAACGGGATAAGAATATAACAACATGGTAATGTATACTCATCTTAAATCAATATTATAGTGCAACATTCATTTAATACACTATGCATAATATGATCAATGAATATGAATTCAAGTAAGGTAACAATATAACCAAATAATCCACACTTGGGATACAACATAACAATATACCAGATAGTCCCCACTTGGGATATCAAGGCATCCATATAATCGATAATTCCACAATTGGAATAATGATGTAACAATGTGATAAATATACATTTCCATCTAGCACAATAGTGTAACTTATAGCTTCTACACTATTCAGGGGAGCAAGTGAGGTCCCTACGTATCATAAACCATTCCTACGTAGTCATTACACATCCTTGAATAACCTTTATAAAAGTTCAAGATCTAATTCCCAAGTTTGAACCACTTTGGTGAAGTTACAATTCAAGCTTATCAACCATTTTCCGGACAATATTTAAACTACTTCCACAATTCCATTTTGACCAAATAAGACTTCATGGTGTAGCCAAAGTATTCTACTTTAATCTAAGTTAAAGAGGATTCATTTTGGTTCTAGTTTGAATAGGTTTAAACAGATCAAAAATTGGTTCAATGTCACCAGGCCAGGGCACGACTCGTGCCCCAGGGCACGACTCGTGCCCCCTTGGATCCCTTCCAGAAACTGTCATCCCTACAAGGGCACGACTCGCTATCCCACAGGGCACGACTCGTGCCTTATGGCATGACTCGTGCCATTTCAGTCCCAAAACAATCAGAACGACCTAACCCCAAATTCACGAATCGTTTCCACGAGTTGGCCATGGACACGACTCGTGCCAAGGGGCATGACTCGTGCCAAGGGGCACGACTCATGCCAAGGGGCACGACTCGTGCCACGGCCAAAATCAGGTATCAGTAGCAGATTTCCAACAACACTCAAGAAAATAAAAATCCAACCCAACACTAACTATCATCATTTTAATGCTCCAAAATCCATGCCAACCCTTCCAAGAAATTTAAGATAAACCTAACCCCTTTCACTTAATTAATTCTCACATTTCACTAACACATTTCAAACATTTACCATACTCTTTTACCTTTGATCAACTCCCATGAACCACAATCCCCTATTTAAGTCATTAACAATTCCTCACTCCAAGAAAGTGTTCCAATATACCAAACAATCAATTTATCAAACAATACTAACATCAATTATTTCATGAGCAAGTATTTGAAGGATAGTCATAATAACTCTCATCATTAAAAGTATACCAATTTCTTTTCTACTTCTTTCTACCCAAATTGAAATATACTCATAACATTTTCCAAATCAAAGTAAGATGGACATAACTACAAACAATAACTCCATAACACAATACTAACCATTTTCTTCACTTACATTATTCTAGAAAATTGGCCAAAACCCAAATTCAATACTTACTCTTAAATCATTAACATTCACAATTATTCTATACCTTTCCTCCTTCAATCTTAGATCACCATTTTACAACTAAAAATCAATTCAACCTTGACTAACCCATTTCAACTCAATTAATCATTATTTAAAATATCAAAATCCTTTTCTTTCAACAAGAGATTCAATACACATAAAGTGAGCAATTATTAGAAGAAAGTCATAATAACTTACCTTAGTAATATGAGATGGAATAAGGATTTTCCTAGCTTGATGTGCTCCCCTCGTTGCCCCGAACACGGAAGTACACCCGGATTGAAAAATGAAGAAGGATTGAATTTACTAGGATTTTTGAAAGGAAATGTTTAGGAAAGAACTTCCATGGAGATTTTCCATGGAGAAATGGAAGAAGTAAGAAGAAGAGAAGGAGGGAATGGGGAGGTTAAGGAAGGGTGAGGGAAAAAGTATGGAGAGGTATGGGGAGGGTTTGACTAAGGAGGGGATGAGAGGAAAAAGAGGAATATGGCCCCCCATGTCAAATAAATGGAAACTTTCTATTTTCACCACTTAAGCCCCTAAAGGTTTAAAGAATGGAATTTAATCCACTACTTCCCTCCTCTACACAAGGCCAACCTAACTACTCATATTTTATTTATTTTCAATTACTATACTTTAACAAAATACTTTAACTTCTTCCCATTTTACCCTAAGGCTTTAGAATTATTTCACAACCAATTAAAGACATAAAATAAACACATAAAGTCAACAATTAATATAAAATGCATATAATATGATACTAAAATAGTGTCTAGGGTTAGGGTCGTTACAGTAGCATTGGCCTGGCCAAATATGACAGGGTTGCCTCGGGAGGTGGCAACGTGAAGCCTAGGTCAGCTGTTTCCTTGGTTCGAAGGAATCCCGTAAGTTGGTGGGAGAGGAACCTGGTTGAAGGTTTGTGGAACTGGTTTCGGGGAATCGTCATCCTCGACCAGGACAAAAGTACCGTCTCGGCCGGGGATAGGCTGCTATACCTCGCTCATTCGGAAGCTGTACCACGAAATTCTGGCGATCTTCTTTACGCCTCTTGTGAACCTCACAAGCCCGGATGGCTTCTTCCAATGTCATATACATACCGGTGGCGGGGGTCCTTCCCCGTCACGATTTCTCGGTGAGCTAGACATGTCGGAAATTCTGGCTGAGGGAACTGAGGGAACCGAAGAACTGTCTGACGCTGCCGTAACGGTGATTCTGGCAAGGCACTGACTCGGAAATCTGAACCACTTTCTTCTCGCTGCAGGGAACGAAAGGCAGGGTTTAGGCTTCGGAAAAGGGGGATTTGGATCAAGGTTTCAGGCTTGTGCAATGTGCAGTTACCGATTAATGTTTACTTAAAGCGTGTTTTCTTAGAGTCCTAATTGGTTGGAAAAGAGTAAGTCTTCTTTTTCGCAACTAATCCTAGAGCTCTAATCAGTGGATCTCGTCACTACGCTTATAAGCCCCTCGTTTCCATTTTGATAGGTCTAAAGTCGCACGCCTACAAATTAAATACCAAGACTATACTTGGCCACAAAAACTGTAGCTAGGACAAGTCCAAGGTCGATCCACTGAAGAACGGTTATTCGATTGCACAATTGTCACTTGACAAGATTGGGGGTTTGTTTGATTTTACTTAAATTCCTAAAACAGAAATTAAGAAAACTAAGTTGTAAAAACAATTAAAGGCAAGCACTTCAAATTTGTTTCCGTCCCCGTTTATCAATTCAAAATCATTGGCACAATTTCTTTTCCTTCCTCCCTATTTACTTAATCCGGAATATATTTCAATTCCTATTTCTTTCTTATTAATGGTTATAAGCAGTGACACACTCACCTATTCCCCTAATCAATATCTAAACCTAACTGACACAGTCTAGATTCATAATATTGATTGATGAAGCTTTAAGAAATTAAGATCAAGAATTTCACTATTCTTTTTCAAATAGATCAAAACCTAGTTTTACCCCCTTTTCAATTCACCACGACATGTGCATAAATCTCAAAGATGCTACTTGTGAAAAACCCTAATCTGACACAGACTTAAGATTAAACTAGCATTAAATCAATTACAAGGGAAAAGAGGGTGATCAAATCTCAAAACCCTAGAAAAGATTTATCAATTAAAAACAAGTAAAACTATGAATAGGGATTCAGAAATAAAGAAATTAATACCTCAATTGAATTAACAAACGGTTCAGGATCCAAATCTGAAGCAAAAGGTTTAAGCTTCCATGAAATTTGCTGAATACTCTAAGAAATAATAGTCAATAAAAAAAACGTCCCAAATTGTTCTCTAAAACAAGTATTTATACTTTGTCATAAAACCTAAGTTAATAAGGAAAGGGAAACTAAAAATAAGGAAAATACAAAGAAAATAATATAGAAACAATTCCCAAAAGCGCGTATACTGTGCTGAGGATGACGTCAGAGTACGCTCCATGCACGACTCATGCAAATCCTCCATGACTCGTGCACCCCTGCACGACTCGTGCACCCCTTGGTCCATTCGTGCCACGCCTCGTGCTTCCTTGGGCATCCTTTGCAGATCAATTGAACGACTCGTGCATATAGCCACGAGTCGTGCTCCAACTTGAGAACCCGTATATCCAGTAACTTGCCTCTTAGCCCTTGAACCCTTGAAGTCTCCTTCCTGTTACACTTTTACCTCCTGGCCTGTAGTTGACTTTGACTTGAACAAATGCTGACCTTCTAATTTAGCCTCTCCAAAATAACATCACTTTGCAAATATCAACTTCTTAGATTACATAAAAATACTAACAATAATCCCCCCATTACATTGTTCCTCATTGGTACATAATATAGCAATATTACTAAAATAAATACAAAATATACTCAAATTGCTATAAAATGTCATGAAAATCGAGGAATTACCATAGATAAAAACCAACCTATCAAATTCCCCCACGCTTAGACCTTTTACTCGTCCCTGAGTAAATATCTAAATCCTCGCTAACTCCAGGTCTAAATTAGATGCGCGAGGGGAAAATGATTTCCCTAACTCCTCTAAACTCCCAATCAGTGATGCCAACCAAACAAGCTCGGAAAATGAATCCGCTCCTTATCACTCCAACAATAATACTGATATCCATGGCCATAGTTTGATCCCCACTCCATTTATGCAAAACCGGGTCATCCAAACTAAGGCCCACACAATCAAAAAGCTTAGGGGGAAAATAATGTCCTACCCTTCCCCCACGCTTTCCTCACACTACTACTACCTCAACCCAAGTCAATGCCCCAGCAAAAGACTTACCTCGTAAACTACACCGACCCCCCTTATATCACCACAAGAGAAATACGAGGATTTTCTAACCTAACTCCTCTAGCCGAACCTCCTACGCCAAAAGAATTAATCCTACCCTTCGCTCCAAACCTCCCTTTTGTCTCCTCACCGGTGATATACAAGATGTCACAAATTTCAACTCCTCACCTTTTGCCTAAGCGCCCTTTCGGGTTTTCGCTCAGCCTCTCATTTTTTTTTCATTTTTTTTTTAACACACCCTCTCCTTTTGCCTAAGTGCCCTCTCGGGTTTTCACTTAGCCCCTCTTTTTTTTTTTTTACACTGTACAACATAGATCAATCCCCTCCCCCACGCTTCATTTTCACAATGCCCTCAGTGTGACAAAAACATCATAATAAAGAAAACAAAACGTGAGGGAGTAAGGAGAATACCATCAACGCCAGCAACTCCAAAAGGACCGAGAGGACTCGCCAAATCGAACTCCTCTCTCAGTGCGTCTCTGTCCTCTCCGTGCTGCTCGGCCGTCCATCATCTCGGTGTAATCAGCGGGGACCGGCTCATAAACCCTCGGCTCGGGCTGCTGCACGTACGCCTCCAACTGCTGCTGCCTCCTACTCATCCTCGAGATCTCATCCTCAACCGACTCCAGTCTGTCGGCTAAATCCTCTCTCTGCAAGTCTGCCCCTCTCATATGTTCCTCTATCCGCTCGTATCGGGCCGTATGTGCCCGGTTCTGCTCATCTAAATATGCTCTCATCTCATGCCACTGACCAAATGATCCCTGCTGGCTCGAACTACTAGTCTCCTGTCTCCTGGGCTCCTGCCTCTCCACATGCGGCTCCTCCTCCTCATCATCCTCGCTCTCGGGTATCTCACCCCTATCAATAGCAAGCTGTCTCTTGGAGATATCAACCACCCCGGGCATACGCCAATCCCTAGGCTGATTTCCACTTGGATAAACGACATCACTATCACATCTCATTCTCAAACCATTACCATATGTCAACCACAACGCATCAACTGACCCATCCACCCTGGAAAAAGCACTGTCATACCTCAACAAATACTCGTGGTCATAAAATTTCGGACCACCAATCAATCCCGCTGAATCCGACGGCTTCTTCAAAAAATGTAGGACCAACAAAGTAATCATCCCTCCCACAGGGATATTCCCGCTCGCCTGCCCCGAATAACTCTCACATCTCCTGAAGAAGTAATCAACCCAATCCGGGATTTTGTCAACAGACACAGCACACTGCATGAAGGCAATAGAAGTGGCATTTGTTTGGGCCGGCTCCCCATTGCCAAAGAAAGTCATAGATAGGGCCTTGTACAAGAATCTCCATGCCGGATGATAGAACTCCTTTGCCCTCACATAGGGTCTCTGCATATACTTTCCAGTCAACTCAAAGTAGAAAAACTCCACCGACTTATCCTTCTTTGGTTCATCCTCAGGACTCATCTCCACCCCAAACAACTCCCTTACGACGTCATATTTAATCACCCTGCGAACATCATTCAAATTAAAACTCACACATTGCTCACTCTCATCATCCACGTATCTCTCCATAGTAGATAGAAACTCTAGAGTATACCGCTTATAGGTTGCGGCACTTTTTCCTAAAAATCCTCCTAAGCCCGCATTCAACAATAATTCTATCACCAATTCATTAACCCCAAGCTTCTGCAATGTCGGGACGCTCAAAAATTTTGTAATTTGAATCTCCCGTCCCCTTTTACACAAGTTCCTCCATTTGTTTTTCTGTGTTTCATTCAAAGTTCTTAAGCCCATAAAATCATCGGGTTGCACTTCCGGCAAGAAAACAGACCGCTTTTGTTTCTTGGACGGAGGATGAGGGTCAACACCTTTTCCTTTTGTTTTCACCATGTTTAATCAAACCAAGACAATACCCACACACTGCAAACACAACCAGTCAACCAACACCAACACAATGCACTAACAGAATTCCCACAACACAACCACAGAAACCAAAAGTAATCAAACAACACCAATTCAGACCAAAAATCTCCTGTCACTACCAATCGACCTCCACAGCTCCCCAAGTAATGTAATGCTCAACAAGGAAATAATTTCGAAGGTTACCTTACAATGCTTTCCACACACCTCCTTGCTCCAAACAAAGCTTTCACAGTTTAAATCAAGAACCCCAATTTTGAAATTCTAGGGTTTCGGCTTGCTGCACCAGGGGCAAAATTTATGGAAGGAATGGGTGAGTATTGGGTCGGAATTGAGAGGGAAGGGGGTAGGCTTGGTCAATTTGAGGTTTAATGGAGGTAAGTTGGTGGGTTAAAGGGTAGATAGAGGGAGAGAGAGGGTTTAATGGAGGCCGAATTAGGGGTGAAGATGGTGGCGGTTTAATGGAGGAGAGAGAGCGAGGGAAGGGGAAAAGAAGAAAAGAACGGGAAGAAGAAGAAGAATGGGTAGGGGCGGTGAGGGGGGCAGCGGTTTTGGTGGTGGGTTGGGTGGCGTGAATTGAGGTAGAGAGATAATTAGAGAAGGAAGGAGGAAGAAAAGTAATGGGGGAAGAAGGGTTAATGGAAAAAAGAAAAGAGCCCAGTAAGCGTTCCCCTATTTTTCTATTTTTTTTTTTTTTTAAAGTATAAAAGCACGACTCGTGCTTTTAAGCCCGAATCGTTTCCCACCTTCCAGTCGTGCTACGAGGCGTGAAATAAGTTGTACTCGTGCAGGTTCTTGCAACGAGTCGTGCATGTATCCACGAGTCGTGCCCAGGCCAATTTTTTCAACCTCTTTTTTTTTTTTTTTTCGCCTGGACACAGTCTCTTTGCTTCTATCCACTGCTTTTCTGCACACCACCACAACACAAAACCCTTAGTAGCACCAATTATACAAAATAAAAATAAACAAAAAATAACAAAGAGATAAACACTAAAATCCCCGGGTTGCCTCCCGATGAGCCGCCCTTCTTTACCGTCTTTAGCTAGACCAAATGCCGGATAAGCCCCCGGCAAAGCATATGGGTCAATCGTAACTAGGATCGTAGAGATCCATCATCTCCACATCCTCCACAGTAACATCTCCACCATCAAAATAGGGCTTCAATCTTTGCCCATTTACCTTAAACTCTTGGTCTCCGGAAAGACTAGAGATCACAACCGCACCATGCGGAAATACCTCCCTTACCAAATAGGGGCCGGTCCACCGGGACCTTAATTTACCGAGAAACAAGCGCAAGCGGGAGTCAAATAGGAGGACTTTTTGACCAACTTTAAATTCCCTCCTTAATATCATTTTATCATGCCACGCTTTTGCTCGTTCCTTGTAGGACAGATTATGTTCATAGGCCTCTCTCCGGATTTCATCTAGTTCATTCAATTGTAATTTCCTCTCCTCACCGGACCCATCTAGATTCATGTTGAACTTTTTAATTGCCCAAAAGGCTTTGTGCTCTAATTCCACAGGCATGTGACATGGCTTCCCAAACACTAATCGATATGGGGACATACCAATTGGTGTTTTATAGGCCGTACGATAGGCCCATAGAGCATCCTCTAGCCTAAGACTCCAGTCTTTTCTATTCGGGTTCACGGTCTTTTCGAGGATTGATTTGATTTCCCTATTGGACACCTCGGCCTGGCCATTCGTTTGGGGGTGATAGGCGGTAGAGACCTTATGAGTGATATTATACTTTTTAACCAAGGCCTCCACCATCCTATTGCAAAAATGAGTCCCCCTATCACTAATCAAGGCCCTAGGCATCCCAAATCTAGACACAACATTACTCTTGAGGAAACTCACCACCACTTTAGAATCATCGGTGCGTGTAGGTATCGCTTCGACCCATTTGGACACGTAATCCACTGCAAGCAAGATGTACACAAAACCAAAAGAAATAGGGAACGGACCCATAAAGTCAATTCCCCACACATCAAAAACTTCGCAATTAATTACGATGTTTTGTGGCATCTCACTGTGGCGTCCTATATTTCCAACACGTTGACACCGGTCACAAGACTTACAAAAGGCAGTGGCATCCATAAACAACTTTGGCCAAAAGAAGCCACTGTCTAACACTTTCCTAGCGGTGTTTTTGGCACCAAAGTGACCACCGCATGCATACTCATGACAGAACTTTAGGATAGAGGCCACCTCGTTTTCCGGGACACATCTACGAATAACTTGGTCAGCGCAATGCTTCCACAAATTTGGTTCATCCCACACATAATACTTAGCCTCACTACGGATTTTGTCTCTCTTGGAATTAGAAAATCCTTGGGGAAATTTATTAGAGACCAAAAAGTTTACTAGATCCGCATACCAAGGAACTACCTCTTTAACCGCCCACAAAGCCTCATCAGGAAACTCGCCCCTAATAGGGGCTTGCTTATAAGGCTTGTCATCCTCTCTCACCAAACGACTCAAGTGATCGGCCACAACGTTTTCGGCTCCTTTCTTATCCTTGATTTCTATGTCAAACTCACTCAACAGAAGGATCCACCGAATGAGTCTCGGTTTCGCCTCTTTCTTAGACATCAAATACCTAAGAGCAGCATGATCGGTGTACACAATGATTTTGGTCCCAAGCAAATAGGACCTAAACTTCTCTAATGCAAAGACCACCGCTAACATCTCTTTTTCTGTAGTGGAGTAATTTCTTTGTGCCTCATTCAAAGTCATAGACGCATAATAAATCACATGAGAGGCACGATCCACTTTTTGACCCAAAACTGCCCCCACGGCATAATCACTCGCATCACACATGATCTCAAACGGGAGAGACCAATTGGGGGCTTGAATAATAGGAGTAGATGTCAACCTACCCTTCAACTCATCAAAAGCGTTCTTGCATTTATCATCAAATTTAAAATCCACCTCTTTTTGCAACAAGGTGCATAGAGGTGATGCAATTTTTGAAAAATCTTTTATGAAGCGACGGTAGAACCCCGCATGACCAAGGAACGACCGCACTTCACGCACATTTGTAGGGTAAGGAAGTGTGGAAATAACGTCAATTTTTGCTTTATCCACTTCAATACCCTTTTTCAAAACCACATGTCCTAACACAATGCCTTGCTCCACCATAAAGTGACATTTCTCAAAATTTAAAACCAAGTTTGTTTCAACACATTGGTCAAGAACTAAAGCAAGGTGAGCAAGACATTGGTCGAACGAGTCTCCATGGACGGTGAAGTCATCCATGAAAACCTCCATAAAATTCTCTACAAAATCGGAAAAGATGCTCATCATACACCTTTGAAAAGTCGCAGGTGCATTGCATAAACCAAAGGGCATCCTCCGATAGGCAAAGGTGCCGAAGGGGCAAGTGAAAGTGGTTTTCTCTTGGTCTTCCGGTGCAATTGGTATTTGAAAATACCCGGAATAACCATCAAGAAAACAATAGTATTCCCTTCCGGCAAGCCTTTCCAACATCTGATCAATAAATGGGAGGGGGAAGTGATCTTTCCTAGTTACCTCATTCAGCCGACGAAGATCAATACAGACACTCCATCGCGTTTGCTCCCGGGTTGGCACCAACTCGCCCTTGTGGTTGATGACGACAGTGTTTCCACCCCGCTTGGCTACACATTGAGTAGGACTCACCCACTCACTATCTGATATGGCATATATGATCCCCATCTGCAGCAACTTCAACACTTCTTTCTTCACCACCTCCATCATAGGTGGGTTCAACCTCCTCTGCGGTTGCCTTACCGGCTTAGCACCCTCTTCTAGTAAAATCCGGTGAGTACATAAAGAAGGACTTATGCCCTTGATGTCGGCAATAGTCCACCCAATCGCTTCTTTCCGCTCCCGGATCACATTAACTAATTTCTTCTCTTGCTCCTCCGTCAAAACACTAGAGATCACCACAGGAAGTGTCTTCCCTTCACCCAAGAAAGAATATTTCAAATTCTCGGGAAGGGGCTTTAATTCAAGAACAGGTGCCTTCTCAACAGATGGCAATGGCTTCTGCGGTGGCACCTCCAACTGTAGATGACCATAACCCGACGGTGAGACATACATAGCATCCTCAGAAAGGCTTATAACCGCCTCCTTCATCTCATTGGAAATGTCAAACTCTAACCCGGCATACTCCAAGGCATTCTCTAACACAGACTTCATGTCATCATCTCCTCCACACACATCAAATACCTCTTGAGCTATGGGCTCAATTACATCAATGAAGTTCACCGAGTGCACATCCTTAGGGTACTTCATGGCATCAAAGATATTGAACTCCATTTGTTGCCCATCAAACTCCATAGTCAATGACCCATTCGTGACATCCAACTTGGTACGAGCAGTCGACATGAAAGGCCTCCCTAACAGAATGGGAGCCTTAGGGTCCGTATCCATCTCCAAGACATAAAAATCTGCAGGAAAAATGAGTTTCCCAACCCGAACTAGAACGTCCTCAATCAACCCCTTAGGGTACACATTCGATCTGCCGGCGAGTTGTATAATCACCCGAGTATCCTGTAAAGGTCCCAACTTTAGGTTCTCAAACAACGCATAGGGCATGACGTTGATTGAAGCCCCCAAGTCAAGCATAGCCATATGCTCCGAATTATCCCCAAGAGACACCGGAATCACGAACATACCCGGATCACTACACTTTTTTGGCATCCTCTTCTGATAGACTGCAGATACATGCTCACTAATCTTTACCTTTTTCTGACTCCGCTCCTTCTGGTTCCTCTTCATCGTGCATAACTCTTTCAAGAACTTCGCATACCATGGAACCGACTGCAGGAGATCAAGAAATGGAATGTTTACCTCAAGCCTTTTGAATGTGTCAAAGATAGCCTTATCAGGCTCCAGCTTTCTGTCCTCCCTTAGAGCATACGGAAACGGAGGAACTGGCTCAAATATAGGAATTACTGGTGCAGTACTCTTCTCCTTTTCAGGAGTCTTCGTCTCCGGTGTAACTCTCTCAACCACTAACTCGGGCTCCTCTTCGACAACCACTTCCTCTAGCTTCTTCCCACTGCGCAAAGTCATTGCACTGACATTAGACTTCGGATTCGGTTCAGTTCTAGATGGTAACTTCCCCGAATCTTTAGCCTCCATTCTCCCAACTGCATCTGCCAGCTGACTCATATGCTTCTCTAAATTACTGATGCTCGATTTAGTCTCCTGCTAGAACTGCTGAATGTTTCCATTCATGGTAGACATGCTCTGCGCTAGTGATCGGACCATGTCCTCTGTAGACGGTCCCTGCTGCTGCTTTGTTGTCCAACGGGTGCTGCATGCGATTGTATTGATTTCCTGGAGCTAGCGACCTTGCTGAAACCCCTGCTGATTATTGAACGGCTGCCTGAAACCTTGTTGACCCTGTGGTGGACCATACCTAAGATTCGGATGAACATTATTCGCAGCATTGTAGTTGAACTGTGGCGGCCTCTGACCCTGTTGATTGAACCCTATTGCATTGACATCTACCACCTCATCCGTCTGAAGAGTAGGACAAGAATCAGTCGGGTGTGTCACATCATTACATATACCGCAGGGATGAGGTTGTTGACCCAAAACCAATGTCTTCAATAGGCTCTTCACATCCGCCAACTCGGTCTTCAAATCACTCGTTGTATCACTCGATCCCGCAGCACTGACTTGTCTAACGCTAGACCTCCTTCCATGTGTCCTTGTGCTCTTGGCCAATTCCACAATCAACTGCTCTGCATCCCTGGTAGTTTTGTTCAAAATACTACCTCCACAAGCAGAATCTATCCACCGTTTGTCCTGCACAGTCAATCCTCCATAGAAGTATACAATAAGCTGCTCATCATCAAAACCATGATACGGACAACTTCTGCAGAGCTTGTAAAACCTGTTGTGATAGTCATATAGTGATTCATCTGACCGCTGCTCCATATTACTGATATCCCTCTTCATGACATTGATCTGATCTGGAGGGAAGAACTCATCAAGGAACACCTCCTTCAACTCCTGCCAAGATGTAATGCTGTTGGGTGGCAGGTGATAATACCATGTATTCGCGTTATCCTTAAGAGTAAAGGAAAACGCCCTCAGTAATAACTGCTCAAGAGGCAATGCAGCCGGTCTCATGCTCTTGCAAATCTGCACAAACTGGGCAATGTGTTGATTCGGATTCTCCCCTGGTATCCCATTAAAATGGGGCAACTGGTTCAACAACCCCGGCTTCAACTCAAATGTAACCCCAGCCGGTAACTCAGGAAACAATACTGCTTGCGGTTTCTCATTCCAGTTCGGAGCTATCTTTTGTCTCAATGTCCGAGGTGGGGGATTGTTATTGCCTCTTTCGTTACCCCCATTGTTCACAACCTCCGGACCATCATCGTTCCCACCGTTATTATTATTCATCTCGTCGCGCTGTAAATTTCTCCTGCACCTGAAATATTTTTCAATTTCTGGAACAAAAGGACTAACAGATTGATTAGCAGAACGGGTATGGACCATAAAAGGTTCCACACCACAAGACAACAATAATAATAATGTGCAATTAACAGGAAACAAGAAAAAGAAAAAGAAAAAGAAATAGATTAAGAAAAGAATAAGAGTGCAAACAAATAAAACCGGTCCCCGGCAACGGCGCCAAAATTTGATAGGTCTAAAGTCGCACGCCTACAAATTAAATACCAAGACTATACTTGGCCACAAAAACTGTAGCTAGGACAAGTCCAAGGTCGATCCACTGAAGAACGGTTATTCGATTGGACAATTGTCACTTGACAAGATTGGGGGTTTGTTTGATTTTACTTAAATTCCTAAAACAGAAATTAAGAAAACTAAGTTGTAAAAACAATTAAAGGCAAGCACTTCAAATTTGTTTCCGTCCCCGTTTATCAATTCAAAATCATTGGCACAATTTCTTTTCCTTCCTCCCTATTCACTTAATCCGGAATATATTTCAATTCCTATTTCTTTCTTATTAATGGTTATAAGCAGTGACACACTCACCTATTCCCCTAATCAATATCTAAACCTAACTGACACAGTCTAGATTCACAATATTGATTGATGAAGCTTTAAGAAATTAAGATCAAGAATTTCACTATTCTTTTTCAAATAGATCAAAACCTAGTTTTACCCCCTTTTCAATTCACCACGACACGTGCATAAATCTCAAAGATGCTACTTGTGAAAAACCCTAATCTGACACAGACTTAAGATTAAACTAGCATTAAATCAATTACAAGGGAAAAGAGGGTGATCAAATCTCAAAACCCTAGAAAAGATTTATCAATTAAAAACAAGTAAAACTATGAATAGGGATTCAGAAATAAAGAAATTAATACCTCAATTGAATTAAAAAACGGTTCAGGATCCAAATCTGAAGCAAAAGGTTTAAGCTTCCATGAAATTTGCTGAATACTCTAAGAAATAATAGTCAATAAAAAAACATCCCAAATTGTTCTCTAAAACAAGTATTTATACTTTGTCATAAAACCTAAGTTAATAAGGAAAGGGAAACTAAAAATAAGGAAAATACAAAGAAAATAATATAGAAACAATTCCCAAAAACGCGTATACTGTGCTGAGGATGACGTCAGAGTACGCTCCATGCACGACTCGTGCAAATCCTCCATGACTCGTGCACCCCTACACGACTCGTGCACCCCTGCACGACTCGTGCACCCTTTGGTCCATTCGTGCCATGCCTCGTGCTTCCTTGGGCATCCTTTGCAGATCAATTGAACGACTCGTGCATATAGCCACGAGTCGTGCTCCAACTTGAGAACCCGTATATCCAGTAACTTGCCTCTTAGCCCTTGAACCCTTGAAGTCTCCTTCCTGTTACACTTTTACCTCCTGGCCTGTAGTTGACTTTGACTTGAACAAATGCTGACCTTCTAATTTAGCCTCTCCAAAATAACATCACTTTGCAAATATCAACTTCTTAGATTACATCAAAATACTAACAATAATTCCCCCATTACATTGTTCCTCATTGGTACATAATATAGCAATATTACTAAAATAAATACAAAATATACTCAAATTGCTATAAAATGTCATGAAAATCGAGGAATTACCATAGATAAAAACCAACCTATCACATTTGTAGATCATCATTCTCGGGACGGACTATCCCGAGCGAGGTCCTATAAGGCAAGCGAGTTCCACCGACAAAGGAAAAAGTGAACTTAAGGCTAGCTGATCACGCAAACTTCCAACGTATGTGACGCACGGGCCACAGTCGAAGTCAACGTCCTTAAGTTAAGGCGGGGATCGTGCCAAAATTTCGGCATGACCTCTCCTGACTCGCTTGCGTGAGGGACCTTAGCTTTTGGCGTTGGCCAAGTTGTGGCTGGCACGGTACATACGGTGAGGTTTGGTGACACGGCGTCACATTGAACCTTCGGGTATATTTTTCGGCAGAGCTCCGCATCAAAGTCAAGGCTGAAAAGCTCAAGACTTCATGGCGGGAACGACCTTCGGTCTCAACCTCTCGAGTTTGACTCGTGGCGAAACCCGGCGTAAAAAACATACACTTAGGCTTTATGACACGAACTAAGCCAAAAACAAATCGGGGTCTTGGACAATAGTGTGACACAAAGAGTGCATGGCTTACACGGGCTAGGATGGGCTGTTTGGGACGACCCCGTGCGCCCTCGAAAGGTGTCTGGCAGACCAACCGAGGTGCAACTGATAAGGCCATCCCGGGTTACGGGTCGTAGTGTGCAGTGTACCGAGGCAGCAAGTGCACGTGGAGTGCGGTGTACCTAGGCAGCAAGTGCGAGTAGTGTGCGGTCACTAAAATTCTTTTTTTTTTTTTATAAAACAAAGATTTTTCAGAATGTGTCTTAAAGCATTATGATGCGCAGTTCAAAAGACAGCAATGAAAATCAAACATGAATGGGGATGCACAACACATGGTATGATTTTGAAAAGATGACAAAGTAATGCCCTTGAAAAAACCGTTCGAGGTTTTAAAGTAACACACGCACATGAAAAACGAGGAAGGGTAAACGAAAGTTTGACCCACAGAAGGCTTTTTAGAAAGCAACGACAGTTTTGAAAAAAGTATCCAAGTTCCCCAGCGGAGTCGCCAACTGAAATTACCCGGGATTTCGCGCGGACGAGAAACGCGGTTGTCTTTCGCGGAGGGTTGGAGTCTGAGACCTCGCTTCATGGGAAGGAAATGAGGAGTCGCCACGCAGTTTTGTATTTTGAGCCCAAACGTTGAGAAACAGCTTTAGTGAAAATGGTGTCATTTTTATTGGTAGCAAAAACTTAGGAAAAGGATTTGAAAATAGGGGATCATTTTTATTGGTAGCAAAAACGAGTAAAAAGCTTTTTTGAGTACCAGAGATTGTTAGGTTCGGAGGTCACGTTACGTTTCGGGAAGAGTATTACGAGATCACCCGAAATGCCTCGTATGACGAGTCTTTCTACCTTTCTCGAAATCGTGTGTGTGTGTGTGTGTGTTTTGAAATGGGGGCTTGAATGACAAGCTTAATCTTGGTTTGAATGTCAAACGTTGATTAGGTGACTTTGTTCGAAAAGATGAGCGTTTGAATGACAAACATCGATTTTGAGTTTGAAATGAGCGTTTGCGTGGCAAACGTCGATTTTGAGTTTGAAAAGGAGTTCGAAGGTCGAACTCCGATTTTTAAATCGGGCGAGTCATTGTTAACGATTTTTACGGGAAAAAGCGTATTAAATGATTTTGAATGTCAAAAGTCGGCTTTTAGTTTGAGGATGAGCGTTTGGATGCCAAACGTCATTTCTCGCATTTTGAAAGAGAGTTCGAAGGACGAACTCCGGTTTTGAACCGGGCATTACATTGTTAACGATTTTTACGGGAAAATGCGTATTAAATGATTTTGAATGTCAAAAGTCGGCCTTTAGTTTGAGGATGAGCATTTGGATGCCAAACGTCATTTTGCGTATTTTGAAAGAGAGTTCGAAGGACGAACTCCGGTTTTGAACCGGGCATTACATTGTTAACGATTTTTACGAGAAAAAGCGTATTAAATGATTTTGAATGTCAAAAGTCGGCTTTTAGTTTGAGGATGAGCGTTTGGATGCCAAACGTCATTTCGCGCATTTTGAAAGAGAGTTCGAAGGACGAACTCCGGTTTTGAACCGGGCATTACATTGTTAACGATTTTTACGGGAAAAAGCGTATTAAATGACATGCAATCGACGAATCGGGTTGCGACTCGGACTTTGAAAAGTAAATACTATCACGATCCAAACGGGTCGGACTTGTAAATGACAGTATTTAAATGCGGTATCGACGGAATCGAACGATCCGGAATCATAAATGACGATCGACGAGCCAAACGACTCGGAATTGTAAATGACGATCGACGAGCCAAAACGGCTCAGAGTGGTAAAGTTGCATGAAATGTAAAGGACGTTCAACGGATCAAACTGTCCGGAATTTTAAATGACAGAAAGTAAATGACAATCGACGGATCGATCGATCCGGAGTTGTAAATGACAAAAAAGTAAAGGGAACGGGGTCGGAACGCCGTTTTAACCCGTGATTACTTCTCTTACGGGAAGAGAAGAGGATCGAGGGGCTAAAACGTATCGGACCCCGTTAGACGAAGGCGTCTACATTTCAATAACGTTGTTCGAAACGGTTGTAGCAACTGCACGTAAACCGAGATAAAACGAGAGATTTAGAGAGAGGGATTTATACCTATGGCTAGGGTCGACTCCTTTGGCTCGAGGGGTGTATACGGGATATGGAAAGTAGTTTGGAATGGTGTTTCGGATTGGAGAGGAGCATATTTGATCGAAATACGGAGTTTTCACGCAAAACGAGGTAAAACTGAGGCTCGGGAGGGGTGAGGATCAGTTTAGGCCGTGAGGTTTTGGTGGAGGGGAGTTATTTTTTGTTGTTACAAATGGCTTTGACAGTCTCTCTATTTATAGGTGAAATTTTAGTAGGAGTCCGGCCGGACTTAGACTGAAATCCAGGGGGTTTTATGGTGCTTTGGAAATTTGAGGGACTTGCTGGCAATTTCTGAAGTCTGTACAGGGAGTCCGGCCGGACTGAGACTGTATACCAGGGGTATTTTAGTCTTTTGGCCTTGATTTTTGATTGAAAGGTGACTAGAGGGAGGTGGCATGCTTGCCACGCGTCCCATGAGTCACCAAATGTGTGGGAGTTCGTTCCCGGGTCCCGGTTTTGTCCGTTTTTTAAATAACAGTCCGGAAAATGTCCGAAATGCCCCCGAAAAGTACGTTTTTCAGGGAAAGCTGTACTTTTACGTGTGATGACATGTGTTAAGTACGTTTCGACGTCGGGATGCACGGGGCAGTCCCGGGACGTCTCGTTGGCATGGCAACGGGGAGTTTAACAAGTTCCGGTTAACCTGGAGCGGGCCAGTTAACGGATTTCGGTTAACTTTCTGACGGATTTTGACGATCCGGGTACTTACAGCTGCGCAGGTTTTATCGAGGGCTGAGTAGTTGAGTTCGCTGCCTTGAAACTTTCGACTGACGAAGTAGATGGCGTTCTCGACTCGTGACTCTTTCTTTTCTTGACAGAGCATGGCTCCGACTGCGGTGTCAGTCACAGTTAGGTATAGCAACAGTGGCTTCTCCTCGTGGGGAGGATAGAGAATCGGAGGACTCACAAGGTATGCCTTTATTTCTTCAAAGGCATCTTGGCATTCTGAGTTCCATTCGACATCGGCGTTCTTCTTCATCAGTTTGAAAATTGGCTCGCACATGGAGGTCAACTGATTGACGAAGCGGCTGATGTACTGCAGGCGGCCCATGAAGCTTTTCACCTCTGTTTGAGTTTACGGTGGTCTCATTTCGATGATGGCCTTGATCTTTTCAGGATCAACCTCGATGCCTCGCTCGGTGACCATGTATCCTAAGACTTTGCCTCGGCTGACCCCAAAAGTGCACTTGGCAGGGTTTAACCTCATCGAGTGTTTCCGGAGGCGGTCGAAGAACTTTCTTAGGTCCGTGAGGTGTTATCCGTCTGATCCCTTTGAGTGGATGATCATGTCATCGACGTACACTTTGATCTCTTTGCAGATCATGTCGTGAAAGAGGGCGGTTGCTGCCCGTTGGTAGGTAGCCCCAGCGTTCTTTAGCCCGAACGGCATCACTGTGTAGCAGTAGGTTCCTCAGGGGGTTGTGAAGGCTGTTTTTTCTTGATCTTCTTCGGCCATCTTGATTTGATTGTAACCAGCAAACCCGTCCACGAAGGACTTGACCTCGAAATTGGCTGTAGTGTCTACCAACATGTCGATGTTTGGTAGTGGAAAATCATCCTTGGGACTTGCTTTGTTGAGATCTCGGAAGTCCACGCAGCAGCGCACTTTTCCGTTGGCCTTGTTGACCGTGACTATGTTAGAGAGCCATGTAGGGTACTCGATCACCCTGATGAAGCCGACGCGGAGCATCTTTTCGATCTCTTCTTTGACTTGTAGAGACCATTCAGGCTTGAATCGGCGTAGCTTTTGCTTGATGGGCTTAGCCTCGGGATTCAAGGGGATCCGATGTTTGACTATGTTTGGATCTAATCCGGGCACGTCTCGGTAAGACCAAGCGAACACATCCACGAATTCCTTGAGCAGTGCAGTCAATGCGTTTTGCTCTGTGCCAGTGAAGAAACTTCCGATTTGCGTCTCTTTTGGCTCTTCAGCAGTTCCCAAATTCACTTTGGTTAAAACCTCCTCGGCAGCTTGGGCCCGATTTTTCTCTCGTTTGACAACATGCTTAAAGATGTTCTTAATGTATTGTTCGTTCAATGTGTCTGCTTTTTTATCAAGTGAATCGTTATTAACTGTTTGTGTGTTAGTTAATTTATCAGTTGTTAAAGATGCAATGAGAGGATACTCGGAAAGATCGAAGCATTCATTAAGAGCATATGGGAATACATTATTGGCAATGAGTTCGTAATCTTCTGGCGTGAGGCCATTAGATGACTCGAGAGACTCGAATTCAAAGATAATGGACTCAGGATGGGTTTTGACACTGGACTCTAGGACTCGAGGGGTCAGACCAAGTTGTTCGATCATGTCCTTTTTGCTGGCGGTGGGTCCGGAGAAGGTGGCCCAGTTATTGAGTGGCAATGAGCTTGATAGGAGGCATGGTTTGAAAGGCTTTGTGTCGCCGTTTCCGATCATAGCTATCATAGAGTTATCAGAAACAAAATTGATTAGGTCCGGCACCTCAATTTCTTCATTGAAGAGCAGGTGGAGCAGTGGCTCGTTCCAAGCATCGTCTGCGGAGTCGTCCGCTCTTGTCTTGGGCATTGCTAGCTCGAATGCAGACCCATCCTGCTTGTTGGGGGCAGGGGTGTTGACAGAGAGTTTTTCGAGTTCCTCTGCCAAAGAGGGGGTTTTCTCGAACCAGAATTCATTGTGAATAGTGGTAGTCGTGGGTCCCGACAGAGTTGGTGCATCAAGAAATGCTCTTCTGACGGGATTTGCCTTGAGTCCTCTGAATCTTGCAAGGTTCTGCTGGAGCTTGTCCATGGTTGTCGGCCAGCTTTGTTTGGCGTTGATCAACTCTGTTCCCTTTCCCGTGTCTTCGTTCAAGTTGTCATCTTTCTTTGTGAAGTACTTAGTCATGTCGAAGCTGTAAGGGCGGAGATCAGAGATTGTGTGCAAGCCTTTTTGCTATTGGCGGAGCATTTCCGCGCAGCTCGTTTGTCTTCCGCAGCGTCTTCGGGAGTAGGAATGTATTCCAGGCCATGGAGGATATTCTGCTCTTTGATATTGATGATTTATTGGGTACCCTGATGGCGTTATCCCAAACCAAGCCCCGGGATGTAGTTCATGCGCTTCATCATTTTCATCGGGGGAGGGATCTGGTCCCAGATCAAAGGCAGGTCTATGTGGCACACCTGGGCCTTCGGTCTTTCGATTGTGAATCCTGTTAGCATCATGTCGTCATTGTCGTGTTTGATCTCCAGGACCAGGATGCCGTTCGTGTCGGTCCCTTCGGTGGCTATGCTATCACCGTAGATGATGGTAAGTGTGATGATGTGCCAATTTTTCCGAAAGGACTTTGAAATTTTTCGTTTCTTTGAAAAACCTATCGAAAAAGACCGGAGTCGCCACACCATTTTTGTTTTAAGGGCCAAAACTTTGAAAAATGCCCGAGATTAGAGATTTGGGTTCGGAGGTCACGTTACATGCCGGGAAGGACGTTAGTGTGCACCCGGAATGCCTCGTAAAACGAGTCTTCCAAGCTGAAAATCATTTGTGTGTGTGTGTGTGTGTGTTTTGGCCAAAATAAGTTGAAACTCAGAAAAGTAAAATTTGGGAATTCTTTATTAGATTTTGGACAGATCCCATGATTTTTGGTGTGATTTTTGGGTAGAGTTTTGGTACTCAAATGATTTTTGGAAGTTGAAGAACACTTCTGCCAGAATGAAAAAGGCAGTGGACACTTGATTTTTAAATAGATTTAAGGGCCTCAAAACTTCATAATCTGAGAAAACTCAGAGAATAAAGTTGTTTCAGACACCTTAAATAAGATTTCTGTGAAAGAATTTTCCATTTTGGAGAAGATTTGAGGACCCAAAACCCTCTGGAAATCTCAGATATGAGATCTGGACTCCCAGAGACTGGTGATCTCACCTTCAAAAGAAAATTTGAAAAAGGGAGTTTTACTCACGCAAAAAATAAATTAAAAATATTTATGGAAATCTATGGATGTTAGCTACAAAAAGTGTTTTGTAGTCAACACCAAATTCCAAGTTTATCTGTGTCCAAAAATTTAGACCATGGACTGGGGTCTTAGAAAATTGCTACTGGACAGCAACTTCTCAAGAAAGAAAATGTGATTTTAAAGGGGGTTTGGCATCCATGCTTGTCCCCATTTCCCTAGGTTTTGATTAGTGATCACTTGACATTTTAGTGGTGAATCAACTATATCAAACCATCCTTGGGGTACATTAGGACTAAGCACTTCATTTGCTTGGGAAGGGGAATTTTATCCTTTGAAAATGAGATTTGATGTATGAAAATGAGTTTTAGGGTTTTGAAAATGTGTTTTCTTTGCAAGAAAGTAAGAACACTTTGAAAATAATGTAGATCCTTGTAGAAGATCATCCATGAAGATGAACTTCCATGGTGATCTTCTTGGATCTAGGGCAAGAAGATGAATGAACTACATTTTGTAGCTTGAAAATGCATGCATGGATGAGAGATTTAGGGTAAGAAGAGGGAGGTTATACCTATCTTCCTTGTGTTTTGTGTTTGAAGGCTTGAATGTAAGAGTGTTTAAGGCTTGAATATGAGAGTGTTTGAGTGAGTGTGATTTTGGTTGAATAGTGGAGAAAAAGGTGACAATTCTATGGAATTCTCACTGTTTTCTCCCTATTTTCGCCAAAGTGCAGTTGAGGAAATGTGTTCTTCTTTTTTATTTCTGAGACTGAAGGCCTCAATTTATAGCCCTCTGAAAATGTCAAAGTCATCCGCGCGGATAGGGTTGACAGCGTGCACTGTTCATTAAATGCTGCTTCAGGCTTTGGACACAAGGAATAATCTTTTGAAAATTCAAATTAAACAGCCAGTTTTTGTTCCAGCCATTTCTATTTTTGGTTTTTCTTATTTCTTTTGCTTTTTTGATTCCTTTCCTTGGTTTATCCTTAAATAATAATGCCCACTTTGCCCTTGCTTTGTTAGAAATGTTAGGAATGTTAGGAATTGTTAGGAATGTTATAACTTTCGTTAATTTTCTAACGAAAATACTAACAAGCTCAAATTGGAGCACTTACAGTAAGGTCTGTTCCTTGGATGAACTTTACGCACTGATGGAGGGTGGATGCCACCCCATTGATCTGGTGTAGCTAAGGGCGTCCCAAGATGGCAGTGAATGTGATCGGGATGTCGATGACTTGGAAATCGGTCGGGACCATCTGCTTTCCGAACCATAGGTTCAGGGTGGCTATTCCCAAGACTGAGCGAGACGTTGAGTCGTATGCCTTGATTGTCTGAGTGAGGGTTTTAGATCAGTGGTCTTGATCCCTAGTAAATCCATCATTTTGGATGGGAGGACATTCATGGCTGATCCCCCATCTACCAAGACCCGAGGGAGACGGCGCTCGTCAAGTTGAACTGTTATGTAGAGAGGCTCATTGTGGTCAGCCCCAAATTTTGGGAGGTCGAGCTCCGTGAACATGATGATGTTGCTGTAATGAATGTTGCCGATCATCTGAACCGCTTCATCTGGTGTCACGGTGATGGGTACCATGGTCTGGGCCAGGCTTTCTTCCAGCTTGAGTTTGTGCGGGTAAGATGAAGTGAGTAGGGACCAGAGTGAGATGTTAGCCTGAGTACGCTTGAGCTGAGTTAAGACAGGATCTTCAGCCTTCGGGTCAAGGGTTTCGGCTTCTTTGGCGTAGGGCCCCTTTTCGGTTCGTGGCTCAGGTATGGCTGGCCTTTTGTCTGCCCGTGGAGGATTCGTTGGGATTTGACCGGAACGTGTCAGAACGTTCACCTCTGGCTTTGCTGCTTTGCTCGTCTCTCCTATTTCTGTAATGAGAGGGCCTTGGTTGGCGAAGGGCCATACTGCGCATTTCAGTTCGTTTACCGTCATTGCTTTTGTTGAAGCGTCAACAGTGGCTTTGAGATCTTCCCAAGACAGGGGTTGAGGTATCTGGACCCTCGGGCCGTTGGTGGCGGTGCGGAGATTTGCTGAGGAGATTTGCTGGAGTAGATGACGTAGTAGTCAAACTTTCCTGATGGTTCTCCGAGGGTTCCGACTGTGGGGTCGCCGGATTCGTATCTCTTCTTCAGTTTTTGTTGAGAAGAGGGTTTCTTCTTTCTTCGAGGGCGATCATCGTTCATTTCATCTTGGAAATCCCTTTCCAGACAAGCAGTGCAGTCACAGACGTCCCACCAGATGTGTTCGTTGTTCGGCGGTGGTATCGGGACCTCAGGATGTTGACCGGACATGTCTTCCCCCGGGGGGTCTTGTGGCTTTATGTCGTAACTGCATGGCTCGTATGAGGGCAATAGGTTGACTTCCGAGAGACCATGAGAGACATTAGAAGCTGCAGGAGCTGGCATGTCTTTGGAAGCCCCAGGTAGTTGGGGGGTGCTTAATGTTCCGAAGTTGTGCATGGAACCTTCGATCCAGGCTTGTTGTTCGCCTTGGCGTTTCTCAAGAGCCATGAGGACTTGCCAAACTTCCTCCATTGTTGGGAAATTTCTCGGGGGTAAGGTCCCGTTTTCTTCGCTGTTATCCACTGACTTGGCCATGAGGATTTGACGGACTGCCCTAGTAACTGCGCTGGGAAGGATGTTGGACCTTGCGGCTTTGACACTGGGAGAGTAGTTCCCGGGTATTCTCGATCACTCTCGATTCGCTGGAGGGGGTGATGGGTAAGGTTTAGACACGGGAATGCCTTTCGGGATAAAAGGGGGAAGGCTCACGTGACATGCAGTTTCCGCTTTTTGTTTCTGATTTTGTTGTTGTTTTAATTTACTTAAAATGGTGTTTTCTCAGAGTCCTAGGTAGGTTGGAAAAGATTGCTCTTCTTTTTCGCAACTATGCTAGATCCTGGGTCAGTGGAGACCGTCTGTGCGGCTATAAGCCCCTCGTTTTGCACCTGTATTTCGACATCCCGGGGTGGACAGCCCCGGGCGAGGGTCCTATAGGGCAAGCGGTTTCCACCGGCCTAAAAGAAAAATCGAACCTAAGGACCGAGCCTGTCATGTTCGTTTTAATGCGTTAGCCATGTGAATAGTGAACTGAGTCGGCCGCTGAGTCAAGATCGGGTCGAGAGTTCGGCATGACCTCTCTTTACCTTGCTTGTGTAAGGGATCTATGACGTTAGGCGTTGGCTGGGTTATATCGTCATGGCTGACGTATTAAAGGCTTGATGACATGGTGTCATGTGGGCATGAATGTATATCCGGGACGGAACATCGTCTGGGTGTAGCTTCGGAAAATCAAGATCAGGTCAAGATTTTAGCATGACCTTTCATCGCTTTGCTTGCGCAAGGGATCTTGAGTTTCGAGCTTCGACTCAGAAAATGGCCGGCATGGGATATGTATCCAGGCTTGTATGACACGGACTGGGTAAAAACCAACCAAGTCTGGACAGAGTGTGACTCAAGACTCAAACGTGCAGGGTTGATGCTTGGCTAGGATGGGATGTTTGGAATGATCCCGTGTGCATCCAAGAGGCCTAGGAAGACCAAACGGACTGCAACTGAGACCACCCCGGGTTGAGGGTTGTAGTGTGCAGTATATCCGAGGTAGCAGTGCGCGTAGCGTGCGGTGTAACCGAGGCAACAGTGCGAGTAGTGTGTGGTCTCTAAAATTCTTTTTCTGAGTAAAACATAAGTTTTTGAAGAATTTTAAATATATGTACACAGATGTATATTGATGCATTTTTTTTGTATTTTTAATTTTTTTGTAAATAAAAAAGTAAAGCACATGCACACACACACAACAGTTAAAGAAAGGGGTAAAATGAAAGTTTGACCCTCATCATTGTTTTAAAAAAAAAATCTTTTGTTTTTTTTTAAAGTTTTTTTTTCTTAAAACAAAATATCCCCAGCGGAGTCGCCAACTGAAATTACCCGTATTCGAGAGGCAGCGCGATCGCGCCCCGGCATCTGGCATTTTCGCTTTGCGTTGGAGGGATGTCTCGCTGTGCGTTTGCTTCGTAGAGTCGCCACGTCGTTTTTATTAAGCCCAAAACATTGAAAAAGGGTATCAATTTAAAAATAAACTGTTTCTGTGTGATGAGATTTTGAGTTCGGAGGTCAAATGACTCCTCGAGAAGAGAATATTAGAATATTAGAGCTCACCCGAGTCGCCTCGTTAAAAACGAGTCTTTCGGTACCCCTTATTCTTTAAATGTTGTGTGTGTGTGTATGTTCTTTTAAAAATGCATGCTGTATCGAATGTCTACATTGTACACTGCTTATTGAAATGTATTGCAATAGTGTAGGAAGGAAGCCTTACCAATGTTGGTTCGTGTCTGTCTTCCACTGGGGAATAGTGTTTGAGGATGGAATAGTGTTCCGGGACGAACCGGGATTGCTTTGGGATGAGCCGGTTGTCTGCGGACAGAGTTTCGGCATGCGTTGGGATCGCAGGGATCACTCGGGCAGGGGTTCGGCGCGCGTTGGGATCGCAGGGATCACTCGGGCAGAGGTTCGGTGTGCATTGGGATGGCAGGGGTCACTCGGGCAGAGTTTCGACGTGCGTTGGGATCGCAGGTTTGAATCGGAAAAAGCCGGGATGCCTCAGGAAAGACCAGGCAAGGCCTTGGAGTACCACGAGGGGCCTCAGAGTACCTCGAGAGTGCCTCGGGGCAGCGCGGGAGCATCTCGGGAGCGCTCGGAGAGGCTTCGGAGCACCACAAGGGAGCTCGAAAGGCCTCGAAAGGATCCAAAAGGGGCCGGGATTGCCCCGAAGGGTCTTAGAGGGGTGCCTGAAGGCTGGGGGAGAGGAGAGAAGAGGGAGGTGTGTAAAATGAGGGAGGGGGAGCCCTCTATTTATAGTCCACAGATTTGTGCAAGAAGGTCCGTACGGACCTTCCATGAAATCCAAGATTTTTGTTTTCCTCGATTTGAGGGAATAAGTGGACTTTAAGAGGATTCTGAAATGATGGTGTCTGGTAACAAGAAGGTTCGTACGGACATCCTTGTATGCAGAAAGGTCCGTACGGACCTCCAAGGCATTTCAGTAATTATTACTTCCTGGATTTGAGGGAATAAGTTGAAGTTTAAGAGGATTCAATAATTATGATAACAAAGAGGTCCGTACGGACCATTTCTGCTTTTTTACATAATTCCTCAAAAGTCCTTTTGTCCTTTTTTGTTCCAGAAAGGCCTCCTCCTTGGTTTGGTTGGTGGTTTTATGGTTTTTGATGGTTATGGGTATTCGAGACTGCGTTTGTGTGAGTCTGCAGTGTTTCCCGTGTGTTCGGAAGAGGGTGATCCAGATTGGGGTACTTACACATGTGCAAGGCACATGGGGGCTTGGAAGTATAAAATGGATGAATAGTTCATTTGCATGGGGGTACTCTCTCTCTCTCATCTCTAAGCTCTCTCTCACTAGGACTTACCTTACTATTTCCATCTTTTTGACCTACTAATCTTACTCTCACATTGGAGGGGTTTCGCCGGAGCCACCCCCGACTTAGCTTACGTGTGTGAATGTGTGTAGGAGACCGACCGAAGGAAGAGCAGCCGTAGTATCCTCTGATTTTCAGTTCCTGTGCAACTGTCAGATTTGGGATGGCAGCATCAGTTGGTTCCGTTGCCGGGACCGAATTTATTTCTTCGTTAGGTTGATCAGCTATTGGTGGCGTTCCAGAGGTCCGTTCGCAGTGGTTGTAGGTGGAGGTTTGGTGTTCTTATGGTTGACGTTCTTGGTAAGTTGCCCAGAAATTACGTCCAAGGCTGTTGTTGGTATTGGGTTCGTTGGTTGCCAGTTTGTAGTTGTCTGTAAATCTAGAAAGTGATCGGAATGGTGCAAGAAAAGAGCACTCAGGCAAAGGTTACCCAGAATCCGGTGATGGAGATCCCAAATGCGAAGGATACCCGCCAGGCGAGATCGGGGACTGCGCGAGATGGCGACGTGCACACTTCTGAGACTGATTCGGCAATCAGGAGTGCCCGGAGGCGAGAAGAGCGGGAGCGAGTTGAAAGGCTAAGGGAAAGGCTGGCGAGCAGAATCCCGCTCCATCAAAGACCGATGATGCAAGAGCGACAGCCGACCAATTGAGGAAAGAGAATGAGTTGATGATGAAAGTTCTCGAAAATAATGAGAGGCTCAGAAAAATGGGCCAGGCACCCACCGAGATCCCGCCTGAGATGTCGGTTGGAACGGCGGGAAGAGCCCGAAGAGAAGAGCGAGATGTTAGCCAAAGTGTGGCGAAGGGAGATGATAGGCGGGCAAGGGATATGCCACCGCCTAAGGATAAAGAGAGAGATCCAAGGAGGCGAGATATGACCAAGGCGAGATCTGAGGGTGCGACGGTCAAGAGAAAGCATCCAGATCATGAAGAGGGAAGGAGGACGAGGATTTATCACAATTCGGGAAACTCGCGCGACGAGTCATATAATTATGGATACGAAAGTGACAAGGGGTCGACTGCGGACAGAGATTATGTGCCCAGTCGCTCAAAGTATTCGGATGATGGAACCTATAGGGAGGAGAGGTCACAAAGATCGAGGCATTCTGATAGGGCTCGCTGGGATGAAGGGTCGCCGCGCGATAGAGATCGCACGCGGTGAAAGGAGCGATAGAGAGAGGGAAAGAGAAAGGGCAGAGAAAGCTAGGGAAGCTGAGAAAGCCGCAGAAGCCGAGAAAATGGCAGAGGCGATTAAAGTTGCAGAGGCTTTGAAAGCCTCTGATCTGGCTAAAGCCGCGGAATTGGAGAAGGCTAAGAAAGATGAGGATGATAAGTGGAAATCTGAGATGGCGGAAATGGCAAAGAAGATCAGAGAGTTGGAGGCGGGAACAAAGCCCGCAGAGGTGAAAGGTTCCTACTTGGCCCCATTTGCAAAGAGCATTCAGATTGCCGCCCCTGGTCCTTCATTACGTATGCCAAATTTGTCAAGCTATTCGGGAAGTTCTAGAGCTAACACTCATATTGGCGGGTTTGAGGTTATTTTGTCGTTATTGACGGAGAATGAAGCTGTGATATGTAAGGCGTTTGCGAGCACTCTTATTGATCATGCTCTGGAGTGGTTTTTAGCCCAGCCAGCGGAGTCAGTTCTCGGATATCAAGATCTTAAAGCGATGTTTTTGGCGAGATTCAGTGGATCGGGAGCACAACCCGTGCAAAAAACTGAGCTGTGTAGCCTCAAACAGCGGGAAGGAGAAGAGATATCGGCTTTTACCGACAGATTTATGGATGTCGCAAATCGTATTGCCGATGTCAGCCAGAGCGAGATTATTATGTTATTTAATGCGAGTTTGTTGCTTGGGCATTTCAAGCAGGAATTTTGCATGAGGTTGCCAAAGACGACTGGCGAGTTGTATGAAAGGGTAAGAGCATTCTATAGTGGCGGTAAGGAGCCAGGAGTTAAGGTCGCCCCCGCTGCAACAGGCTCTGGTAAGAAAAGTGTGAAGGAAAGGATTGATAAAGGTGGCAAAGGAGGTCGCAGCGGGAATCGTACAGACGGGAGCGGCGGTAGCCACGGTGGAAGTCGGGATCAAAGAAAGATTATCAAATTCAGTAGGTTGAACACCACTCTCAGCGAGATCATGAGGAGAGAGGACTTGCCGAAGCCATATGCCATCATAGAAGGATCCTTTGCGGCCCGGGATCAGAATAGTTATTGTGAGTTTCACAAAGACAAGAGGCATGTGACAGAGGATTGCTATAATTTGAGAAGGATAGTTCAGGCGAGAATCGATAAAGGCAATTTCAAGAAGTATCTCGAGCAGAAGGAGAGGCGAGATGAGGGGGTACGGCAGGAGAGAGTGCAGGATCGAAATGTGGTTGATGTTATTCAAGATCCGCTGCCCAGCGTGGCCCAGTTGGATAATCAAATTATGATGTTGACTCACAGTTTTGACATCCCTTCGTTGTTCGCCGGCGAGGACAGGGTGATTAATTTTTCGAGAAGCGAGTTGGCTGCGACAAAGAGTCATGGGAGCCAACCAATGATTATAACCATTTATACAGGAAATAACATAGTTCAGCGGGTGATGGTGGATTCAGGAGCTAGCTGGAATGTACTGTACTACTAGGATTTCAAGAGGATGAATTATACGGATGCTAACTTGGTGCCTTACAAGGGATTTTTGGAGGGATTCACAAATCATTTTGTCAAGGTGAAGGGGACAATCGTGCTGGAGGTGGACATTGGCGAGGGTGAGACGGCGAGAAGCGAGAACGTAGAATTCATGGTGATTGACTTAGTCTCTCCCTACAATGCTATTGTCGGGATCCCCTTCATGTTGAGCTTTGAGATGGTGATGTCCATCCCGCATCAAAGGGTAAAGTATCCGACTTCCAGGGGTGTGGGTTGCCTAAAGAGCGAGGCGATCACGGTGGCGAGAAAGAAGAAGGAGATGATAAAGGCCAAGGGGGCTTCTACCAGTTCATTAACGACAAAGTGTGATTCTCGCCAGCTGAGGATTAATGTGATTGAGTTGGTTGAGCCCGAGAATGACTGGGTGGTAACTCAAAGTATGAAGAACGGCACGGATATGGTTGTCGCAGAGGCGAGTGGAGCCCCAGAGAGTATAGAGATTGGGATTATTGAAGTCGCCAGTGAAGTACATGGGGCCGAAATGGCTGGATCTGAGGATGGGCGAGAGAGGGAAATGATTGTTGTGCGAGAACCTGAGTGTGGGTGCTCTGAGTAGGATGTCGCAGGAGAGATTGATCTGGGTATGGAAGTTGTGAATGTGGTACCGAGCTTAAGCTATGCTAGGGTGGTTCAGTTTGTTCAGATGGATGAACCAAGAATCGAAGAGATTGTGATGGAAGAGATTGTTGATGATTCGGAGGAGGATTGTGAAACAGTGGAGGTTGAGGACAAAGAGGGGTGACCTACGGGCAACGTGTTTAAAGACCCTGGGAGGGTGATTCCCGCCAAAGGTCCAATTAGCAAGAAGCGGAAAAGAATTGAGGTTAAAACTTTGCAAACGCGAGATGAGCCAGAGATTCAGGCTGATGAGGAGCTGGAGGAGGTAGAAATCAATCGATACTTCCCGAAGCAGAAGGTTAAGATTGGGAAGTAGTTGTTCAGAGACGAGCGGGAACATTTGGTTGAATTTTTAAAGGAGAATTTGGATGTGTTTGCTTGGCGGCCAGAAGATACGAGGGGCATAGATGAGAATGTCACCATGCACTGTAAAAATGCCGACCCAAATATTGAGCCATTCAAACAAAAAGTTAGGCACTTGTCGCCGGAGAAAGAGAGGGCAATTTTGGAGGAAGTAGATAAATTATTGAAAGCGGGAATCATTGAGAAGATCCAATACCCTGTTTGGTTGGCCTGCCCAATTATGGTACTGAAGTCGAACAAAAAGTGGAGGATGTGCATCGATTTCACATATTTGAATACCGCCTGCCCCAAGGATTGCTACCCGCTCCCTAAAATTGACAAGTTGGTTGATTCAATTGCTGGCCATCGAGTTTTCAGTTTCATTAACGCGTATTCAGGTTATCATCAGATTAAAATGGCCGAGGAAGATAAGGCGAAGATAGCTTTTCGGACGCCGCATGGTAACTTTTGTTACAGGATGATGCCGTTCGGCTTGAAGAATGCCAGCGCGACATATCAGAGGATGGTGAATGACATTTTTAGATCGCAGATTGGGCGAAATCTGGAAGCATATATAGATGATATGGTGATAAATACTAGGGAGTACGATCATGTTCTGGATCTCGCAGAGACATTTGAAAATTTAAGAAGGAATTTGATGAAGTTGAACCCTAGCAAGTGCACGTTCGGTGTGACGGCGGGAAAGTTTTTTGGGGTTTCTAGTGAATAGGCACGGGATCGAGGCCAATCCCGAAAAAATCCAGGCATTGATGGACATGTCGCCTCCCAAGTCGATTCACGAGATTCAGAGGCTGAATGGGAGAATCATTGCCTTGGGTAGATTTATTTCCAGATTGGCGGAAAAGTGCTTGCCCTTTTTTAAGGTTTTGAAAGGTGTGAAGAGTTTTGTTTGGGATGATGAAAGTGATGCGGCTTTCGAGCAGATGAAAACTTATTTGGGGAAGCCACCACTGTTGTGTAGCCCTGTTGAGGGAGAAGAACTATTTGTATACCTAGCGGCTTCAGACTTGGCAGTGGCCGTGGTTCTGATAAGAGAAGAAGGAGGAGTTCAGAGGCCGATTTATTATGTGTCAAAAGCATTGAGCGACATTGAGGCAAGATATTTTAATGCTAAGAAACTGGCTTACGCTTTGGTGGTTGCCGCGCGGAAACTCAGAGCTTATTTCATCGCGCATACCGTTGTTGTGTTAAGTGATGCCCCACTAAAGAAAATTTTGCAACGGCCAGATGCCGCGGGAAGATTGTTGAAGTGGTCTATTGAGTTGACTGAGTTCGATTTGAGATATGAATCTCGCAGAGCGTTTAAGGCACAGGCTTTGGCTGATTTCATTGTGGAAACTTCTTTTGCGAGATCACAGGAAGAGCCGGTGAAGACTGTTGTCAAGGATACAGCGGGAAAGAAGGTTACACCCAGTCTGGTTGAGGAAAAGGAGAGGCCGGTGGATTGTTGGATCTTTTATGTGGATGGTTCTTCTTCCAAGGATGAAGGTGGTGCGGGAATCACGGTAATCTCGCCAGATGAGGAGGTTAAGTATGAAAAGGCACTGAGGTTTAAGTTCAATGTTTCAAATAACCAGGCTGAGTATGAAGCATTGATTTCCGGAATCGAGTTGGCAAGAGATATTGGGTTGACCAAAATTGTAATTCATTCAGATTCTTAGTTGATTGTCAATCAGGTGAAGGGCGAGTATGGAGTGTTGAACCCAGTTTTGATGAAATATTGCAATTTGGCAAGAAGTATCTTGAAAGGTTTCGAGTTTTGGGAATTGGTGCAGATAGACCGAGCTGAGAACTCGCGTACGGATTCATTGAGCAGAGCGGCGGGATCACAGGAGCAGAGTTTGGCTGATGGGCCGTTGGTTTAGTTTGTGGAGATGCCGGTGATTAACATGCCGCTTGTATTGGAAATTGAGGAGGCCGATAAGGATTGGGTAGTGGAAATGAAAGATTTTTTGGAGAAAGAAGAATTGCCGCCTGATGAAGAAAAAGCGAAATTGATAAAGGCGACATCGCCGCGTTTTACAGTCCAAGATGGCGTGTTATATCGAAAATCTTTCTCGAAACCATTGATGAGATGTGTTGAGCTAAGAATGGTACAGAAGGTATTGTTTGAAATTCATGAGGGCGTATGTGGGGGCCATCCAGGAGCGAGAACCCTGGCAGATAAGGTTTTGTTTCACGGTTACTATTGGCCGAGTTTAAAGAAAGATGCTGAGATGTATGTGAAGAAGTGCGAGAAATGTCAGAGATTCGGCGATATTCCCCGACAGCCTGCTACTGAACAAACCCCTATGGTGCCGACTTGGCCTTTTGATATGTGGGGGATTGACTTGATAGGACCTTTTCCGAAGGCCAAGGGTGGTTGCCAACACGTGGTTGTCGCCGTGGATTATTTTACGAAATGGACAGAGGCGAAAGCTTTGGCGACAATCAGTGAGGACCAGGTGATCAAGTTTGTACAAGAAAATATTTGGTGTAGATATGGAGTCCCTAGAGTAATCATTTCAGATCACGGCACTCAATTCGGAAGGAATTTTTCAGCGAAATGCGCGAGGGTGAATGTCAAACATTGGATGTCGGCAGTATACAGGCCGCAGTGTAATGGGCAGGCGGAGGCGGCAAACAAACAAGTCATTGTTGCCTTATGAAAAAATTTGGAAGGAAGAAATGGAGCTTGGCTCGAGGAGTTACCAATAGCCTTGTGGTATGTGCGGACCACAGTCAAGGGCTCAACTGGAGAAACCGCTTTTGCCCTTACTTACGGATCGGAGGCAATGGCGCCTGCCGAGATGGCGTTGCCGACTTACAGAGTGGCCTATTACGATGAGGCGAGAAACGGACAAAGGCGGTGCAATGACCTGGATTTGATTGATGAGAAGAGGATGTATGCGAGAATGAGAATGATCAATTATAAGCAAAAGATTAAAGCCCAGCACGACAAGCGGGTAAACAAACGATCTTTTGATGTCGGAGATTGGGTGTTGAGGAGTGAGAGGTCACCGGAGCAAAGCCGGGATATACCAAGCTGAACGAGAAATGGGAGGGCCCGTTCCAGGTATCGGGGATCGTGCGAGAAGGGACATACCGGTTGAGAAAGCAGTATGGGGAAGAATTGAGGAATGCTTGGAGTGTTGATCTTCTTAAACAATTCTACCAATGAAGCCGCCGCGACCTCGTTCCCTTTTGATTGATTATCCTAGACCGCAAAAGTTATATAACTTTTTCTTGTGAATTATTCTTTTAATTGTCGCGTTTGAGGAAAAAGTTATGTAAAATTTGATGATCTGGTGGCATGTAATTTATGTATATGATATAAATAACGGCGAGATGCTCTTTCGACATAGCTGTAGCGTGACTGCTTGCTCGTAAAATGCTGACGATGTTATTTTTTGTTTCATGGATTGACGAACGAAATGGTGAGGACCGATGATGGTGGCGGCCAAGAGGAAGTTGCCGCTAAAGCTTGACGATGGCAGCTAGAAGGGTTGCCGCTAAAGCTTCAAGTCGGCGTGCAGGGGGTTGCTGCCAAGGATTGAAGAGGAGGCGCGGCATCCCGGAGATAGTGGTTCCAGGTTCCAAAACCTCGCGACTTGGAGATAGTGGTTCCAGTCGCGACGTCCTGGAGATAGTGGTTCCAGGCGCCAAAATCTTGCGCCCTGGAGATAGTGGTTCCAGGCGCGGCATCCTGGAGATAGTGGTTCCAGGTGCCAAAACCTTGCGGCTTGGAGATAGTGGTTCCAGCCGCGGCGTCCTGGAGATAGTGGTTCCAGGCGCCAAATCTTGCGACTTGGAGATAATGGTTCCAGGCGCGGCATCCTGGAGATAGTGGTTCCAGGTGCCAAAACCTCGCGACTTGGAGATAGTGGTTCCAGTCGCGGCGTCCTGGAGATAGTGGTTCCAGGCGCCAAAACCTTGCGCCCTGGAGATAGTGGTTCCAGGCGCGGCATCCTGGAGATAGTGGTTCCAGGTGCCAAAACCTCGCGACTTAGAGATAGTGGTTCCAGTCGCGGCGTCCTGGAGATAGTGGTTCCAGGCGCCTAAACCTTGCGCCCTAGAGATAGTGGTTCCAGGTGCAGCGTCCTGGAGATAGTGGTTCCAGGAGCCAAAATCTTACGACCTGGAGATAATGGTTCCAGGCGCATAAGAGAGGCGGTTGCCTCCAGACCGAAATTGATCTAATACAGTTTTAGTGGGAGATTTTGGCCAAAAGACTTTGGCCACACAATGTATGTTGCTTATAACTCTAACAATGGAGTAAAGCTGCCTAAAGACAAGCCTCACTCTTTGGAGGGAGTAGTATGTATATAGATAAGAGAAAGGGAAAGGAGTCTTCGATGAACTATCGAAGCAAAAATGGCGACATATTAAAGGTAGAATTTAAAGCAAAGTTAGAATAAGCAAAGTAGTGACATTCGAGAAAGATAAAGCATAGAGTCAAAGTCGTACCGCGACATTTAGATAACCAAGGCAGACATCAAATCAGTTATATGAGAAAGTTAGTCAAAGCAAAGTCGCTATTCGCGACACCTAAAGTATAGCAGAGCAAATATTAAAGAAATCATGCATAGAGGCGGAGAATAAATTTAAGAGCTAGTCGCAAACCGCGACATCCCCAAGCAATAAAACCAAAGTTTAAAGAGCAGAAAAGTAAATTGTTTAGTACACACCAGAATTAAGATTGTTTTTAAAGCAAAACTAAAGACATTAAGAGGTAGAAGCCTGATTCCCGCCAGAAGCAGCTTTAGCTACACGAATTGCCTCTCTGGCAGCGTCTTTGGCATCTTTGAGAGCTTTGGCCTTCTCGCCGATTAAGTCCACCCACATAGTTAAAGCATCCTTGTCAGCTACGGGAGGAGGCACCCAAACTGGTTTGCCCAAGAGTTTGTCTTCTAAAGCTAAGGCACGAAGCTCATCCTCATCATATGGAACTAGGGAATGACCTTGGCAGCAGAAGTCGCTATAGATTTGTTCAGACCCCCATTTGGCGAGAAGATCAGCAGTGATGGCCGGAATCTCACCGGAACTCGCAGCTACTGCTCGCATGGCATGCAGGAGAGCCTTATCGTACATATCCATCACATCGTTCTCCACCTTCACTTTATTATCAGCAATCTCCTTGATCAAGTCAGCAATGGAAGTCGCCTTAGCTAGGTTATCAGCTTCTAGGGCCTGGATTTTCTCTTCCAATTTTAGCTTCACGGAAGAGATCTCTAGGGCTTTGTTCTCAGCCTCTAAGGCCTTATTCTCGCTGGCCTTGAGCGCCTCTGCCATTTTCAGTTTTTCCGTTTGGAAAGCCGCCAAATCTTTCTCCATGTCGATACACTTACTTTTGTACTTATCTTTCTCGCTCAAAGCTCGTTTGCGAGCTCTATCAAGTTTCTCCGAATCTCGATCCAAACGGTTGTACTTGTTTCTCAGTTTGTGCAAGGTACTTGTAATCTGAGATTGCGAAAAGAAAGTCAGTAACTGGAGAAGAGTGAAAAGTTTAAATAAAATGAGAGGCGACAATCCTTACCCCACAAATTTGAAGGCCGACAAAGTTTAGAGACAAGTCAATGTCCTGCTCCACAATTTCAGCTATTGCCGCCTTGTCGCCTGCGCGTTCGACGATGTCGACACCAATTATACTGTTAGTAGGATCGCGGGAATAGATATCTAAACCGGTTAGCTTGGGAACGGAGGCAATCTCCATACTTAATTCATAAAGATCATCTATGTCAGAAGGCATCTCGAACCCCTCTCGAAGCCAGCTGACGAGTTGGGCTTCAGCCTCGGTTGAAGCTTCTTCCACGGCCTCGGGGTATTCCTCAGTGCGACCTCTTTTGTTGGGACGGGAACCAGTTGGCTGGGGGGAGATGGCAGGCAGGATTGACTCAATGTCCTCAGCTGCTACATCAGTTTCCTTCTCAACATTCTCTTCCTCGTCCATATCTTCATCTCGCAGGGAAAGGGTGGAAGACCGCATGGGGGTTTTGGTTCTGCTGGATTTCTTGACATGGACAGCGGCCTTCTCTGCGGTAATGGCTGCCTTCTCGTGAGCAATGGCCTCCGAGTCATCCCCGTGCAAGGAAATTGGGATCTCCAATTCAGCAGTCTTTTGCAAGTCGGTTTGGCGGGATTCCGTAAGTCGCCTACGGCGACTATCAGAGCTGGAGGCAGCAGCGCGTCTGTCGGACACATCCATAAGCCTGAATTCTAAATCAGAAATGACAAGCAATTAGTAAAATGAAGTGAGGTGAGAAACAGTAAGGGACAAGGATAGAGGCGAGAAACATACTTAATATATCATACATAACTTTACAGCAGCGACCTTTCAACTGGAAAGGTCCACACTCAGCGGCTAAACAGTTTCCTGAATGAAGGTCCCAGTCGGGATAAGGATTGAGTTGAACAATGGATAGACGAGGCTCACTATCGGGACAGGTGAAGTCAGGAAGGCCAACTTGTCTAAGTAAGGAAGGGCGGGATAAAATATCTCGCCACGAGAATAAGGCCAGCCCCGTGTCAGTGGCATCAACGAGAACCTAAAAATTTTTCTCTTTCAACCTAGTATCGCCAGAAACTAGGGCTTTGCGGGTTTCAATCTTTGGATGGATATCCCCAAGGTCGCATGGGTGGGTCCAACCCACGCAAGATGTAATGAGAAGGGGAGTGGACTGCCAGTTATGAACTTTTCGGGGTAGAGGAGTCAAGAGTCTGGGTTTTTTGTACTTAATAGAGAGGCGGTTCTCAGTGACGCCTGTATAACCATCAAATAAATGGACAAGTAAAGGGATAGAGGGTTCCTGTCTCAAGGCCCTGCAGATCGCTAAATAACTTGTGAGAACCCTAATCGCATTGGGATGAAGGTCAACGATGGCGGCATGGGCTTTGAACAAAACGGCTACGATAAAAGGGTCAATGGGAATCCGGAGGTCGGCTTCCAGTTGAGAAGGGTAGACAATGACACCATCAGTTTTATGCCGCATGGCGGCAAGAGACAAGTTGCCTACGTACGGCTCTATATGGTAAAGGTCAGGGCTAATCCCATACTTGACATGGTAATGTGTTTAGAAATCCATGGAAGAGGAGCTGCTAGCTCCAGCGACATCAAGGTTAGAAGAACCCTGGGAGATGGGCGGTCGTACCGAAGTCTCAGCTGCCAGGGTGTCCGACACGTCATGACTGGATGTTGAATTGGAGGAAGACATGACGCTCCTATCACTGGAGCTTGACAGCACCTGTTGATAGAAGTGACGACTATGTAAATTGGGGGTTGCGGGATAGTCAGTGTCAGAAAATTCAATTTCAGAGAAAGGGAGGTAGAAGTCGCAGATATGAATGCAAAGTTCATTAGTTGTGTAAAAAGTGTGCATAGGAGCAGATTTGTGCAAGAAGGGGGGACCCCTAATTTCTAAGGCATTCAGTATGGCGACATCCGCTCCATGTCGCCTAAGCATAAAGCTGAGATCCTCACGCGAGATCCGAGCCCATACCCCCATATCTTTTCTGTAAAACCCCCCACTTATCTTACTTTGGCCAAACCTAACAGTCTTAGAGCCTGACTTTGTCCTAGCCACTACGTGGGATAAGAAAAAGGGAGAATGCAAGCGGGAATTCAAGCGAGAATTCAAAAATATCGAAATAAGTACCTGGAGGTTTGCAGAAAGGAATAGAAGCTTGAAGAGTGACCGGTGAAACAGTCGGAAAGTCTTGAACACTACTGGTTTCCTTCAAAAATCCCCCAAATCAGCCGGAAATGGAAACGCAGGTACTGACAGAACAAGGGGAAACCCCAAACGAAGCGAAAGGGACGGTAGAAGTGGACGGAATGAAAGAAAAAGTAATCGCCGGAAAATGGGTCGCCGGTGATCTCTAGGGAGTGAAAAAACAAATGAGCAAGGGAGTGGGAAATGGAATTGATAGAGGTTTTTTGATCTCTTAGCCACAGAAGGGGAAAGGTTTTGGGGGAGTTTCCAAGGCAAATTTAAGAGAGTTTGATTTTTGAAATTCCCCCCATTATTGCTTGTATTAATGGAAAAAGACGACACGAACTCCTAGGGGGGTGTACATCGTTGCCTAACCGCCCAATCCAATCAACCCCGAGCTGACACGTGTTGTGCAGGTGTCACTTGAGCCTCGCTTCTCGCCAAAAAGGGCGTAGAACGGCGGCATCCATAAGGTGACTATGAAAGTTCTCACCTGGACCATGAATAGTCCAGGGCTTGAACTTGGGGGCTTCTGATGCGATTATGGAAAATGGATTGGGCCCAATCACAATGGTTAGGCCCAATAGCTGGTCATGGGCCGGACCCACATGGTCCAAGCCATGTAGGTGGGGCGGTGGCCCAGGCGCGGCCTCGGAGGTTGAGGCGACTTAGGGCGATTAGGCGACAATGGCGAGATGTTGCATGGGAGTTTGACTGGTCAAGAGGGAAGGCTAAGCGACAAACTTGGTATGAGGTCAACAAGACGTTATGATTAGACATAGGGGGAAGACCGCCTCCTTCAAGGCAGTTGGCTTGGGGCGACGTGGGGAATGTCTCCTTTTCCCTTTGGTTGTCGCCTGAGCGACATGTATAAGTTGTGCATTTCCCGGCCAAGTTTCAGTTGGCGCCTGAATGCCTAACCCTAGCCGCACCTAATGGATGATTGATGTGATAAGGTGAATAGTGAAATCCCACTAACTTGGAGTTGGTTGTGGACCCTTTTTGGATGATTCACACGTGTCCCCCCATGTGAAAGGCACATGGGGGCTTGGGAGTATAAAATGGATGAATAGTTCATTTGCATGGGGGTACTCTCTCTCTCATCTCTAAGCTCTCTCTCACTAGGGTTTACCTTACTATTTCCATCTCCTTGACCTACTAATCTTACTCTCACGCCGGAGGGGTTTCGCCGGAGCCACCCCCGGCTTAGCTTACGTGTGTGAATGTGTGTAGGAGACCGGCCGAAGGAAGAGCAGCCGTAGTATCCTCTGATTTTCAGTTCCTGTGCAACCGTTAGATTTGGGATGGCGTCATATATATATATATATATATATATATATATATATATATATATATATATATATATATATATATATATATAGGAGTTTCTGGCATTTCAGTCCGGCATATTTATTTGGCTGAATGATTCAGTTGATTTAGTGAGGACTATTTACGGCGGCCCTATTATCCGCCGTAAATAACTTCAGGGAGGAGTATTTAAGGCGGCCATACTATCCGCCGTAAATAACTTCAAGTGGAACGACTCGTCCCCAACTATTTCCCAAAGAGGGACGAGTAAATCTGAGAGAGTCAAAAGCAAGACGACTCGAGCCCCTTGAGACAACTAGGCCTTTAATGCATCATCTATAACAATATGACCTAGCCAAAACCTAAAGTCATAGATCCCTTGCGCAAGCAAGGTAAAGAGAGGTCATAGAAGATGAAGAAATGCCTATTCCCCCGGTTTCCCAAAGCTATCAGCAGGTCCCTCCTCCACCAGGCTACGAAAATCTGGCAATGCAGAGTAGCTCCCGCTCAAATATGGGCCCGCTCCCCCAGATTCCAATGTCTCTCGGTATCCCCCGAGATTCAATCCTTTGCCTCTATATGAGCCCCGCAGCCACAACTTAAAATCCCAATGTCCGCCAGGGATAGAAGTACCAAGTGAATAGCCTGACATTTCAAATCTACCACCCGCTGGACTGCCACTTGGGGCTAATGAAACATTCCCCCAACTCCCAAACACAACTCATGGTGGTCCGGGCAATAACGCCTTTGGATCCAATCTCAACAATCAATGGTGCGGGTTGGTATACACTCAACTAGCTCCCCAAGATTTCCGAGTGGCAATCCCGTCCACCAATCCACCTCCGTCTTTGGTTCCATCCAAGAAAACGGCAACCTACCTCTGCCTACTAACCCTCACATGGCTTAATTGGTCAAAAAAATGAAGGATGTGCAAGGAAAACTTGCCCACTCTCGAAAGGACTCTATTATGCCCACAAATTCGAGCAAGGTGGTTCCTCTTCCCCCGAAGTTTCGAATGCCAAAAATGGAAAAGTTCGATGGGACAGAATGCCCAAAGACTCATATTAATACCTACGTCTTAGGTATGAGAGCCAAAGGGGCCACACAACAACAAATGGCAGATCACTTCCATCACTCCCTCAAATCCATGACATTAAGGTGGTTCCTCAATGTAAAAGCGAAAAATCGCTCCACCTGGGATCAAATCAGCGAGATCTTTCCGGAGAAGTACCGTGCCAACCTCGAATGGGAAACCAATCGCCACGACCTGCAAGCCACGGAGTAGAAGGATGATGAACCCGTGGGAGAGTTTTACAAAAGATGGAATTGGAAACTAAGCGAGATAATGGATCCGCTTTTCAAAGAAGAGCAAATGGACATCTTTCATTCCTGCCTCAAACCATCTCTGAGGACCCTTATTAGCCATCACTTCTATCCCGACCTTCGTGCCATGGTCAACACCAGGACCAAGTTCAAAAAGACGTTGAGCCTACAAAAGATAGCAGCCACCCCTGCTTCTTCCTACCGTTACCGGGCAGCCCCATCAAATCCGGCACCTGTCCCAAGCAAAGGAAAAGAAGTCGCCGGAGCAATCCACTCCTTGGTCAAGCTCCATCTGGGCGTCCATCTCTTGGTCTTCTTTTAAGCATTCTTCACAGTCGCATAGATCAGACTCGTCCTCTTGTCCCATGAGTTATTCGATTTCTAGCTCTTCACGGCTTAATGCATGGATGTAGGGATCTCTTTCGAATTGGATCATGACTGGGGATTCGTCCGCCAAGGAATATTCGGTCATGTCGGGACCTTCTTCTAAGTCGTAGCTTGCTGGACAAGCTCTCTCCATCATGCTGCTCCCGCGTATCACTTCAAGGTTCCCATTGACGTTGATGAACTTTACGCATTGGTGTAGGGTTAAGGATACTGCTTTCATTTGGTGCAGCCAAGGTCGTCCCAGCAAGGCGGAGAAATTGGACTCGATTTCTATAAATTGGAATTCCACCAACTCCATTTGCTCATTGAATTGGATGCTCATAGTTATCGCTCCCAAAACAGCATGGGGCATGGAGTCGTAGGCTCGGATTACTCGGGGTGAAGGTCTCATTCGGGAGCGGTCAATTCGGAGCCGTTTCATTGTACGCTCGGCAAGGATGTTGACCGATGAACCATTGTCGACCAAGACGTTTGGGAGGTAGAACCTTTCCATTTTCACGAGGATGAGGAGGGCCTCATTGTGTCTATTTTCACATGCCGGTAAATCTGCATCTGTAAAGGTTAGACCGCTTCCGGCGCCTCTGTTTGCTTCAGTCTGCCTTGCCTCCGGGGAGTACTCGATCCACCCGTTGGTGTGCCTCAATTGTGGTAGGGATCGCAGGGAAACGATCATTCTTGGATCCTCCTTTCTGGATTCCCTTTCGCGGGCGCACCTGATCCTGGTTTCGCATTCCCAATCGCCGCGGGATAGCATTTTGACAGACCAGGATAGACGTAGCCATTTTATAAACCGGACCGGCCAACCGGACGGTTTTCAACCGGTCAAAACCAGTCAATGCATGTTAACCGGAATCGGCTAACCGAAATCGGTAAATGGGAGGTTTGGTTAAGGTCTGCCTTTTTGAAAAACCGGTCAACCTCCGGTTAAAACCGCCGGTCATGCTCGGCCGAGTCATATGAGTTGCTCGACCGAGGGGGTCATTTCCAGTGTGTAAATTTCCAATAACGATCATGCTCGGCCGAGTCATATGAGTTTCTCGGCCGAGTCATATGAGTTTCTCGGCTGAGCAGAACGCCAGAACCCATTCCAACGGCTACTTTTTCAAACTTGCCGTTATGTCCGTCTGAACTTTAACTGGGGGCTGACAAAAATTAAAAAAAAAGTTTTTTTTTTGCCTAATTTACTAACTATAAATATCAACTCCCTCCTCCCACTTTATTTCCATATTATTTCTCTCTACTCTTTCTCTTCTACTCTCAAATATTCACATATACTCTCACTCTCATCCAATTTTTAGTTAAATATTTTCCCATTTTCAGTTAATTTTCTAACGAAATTAGTGTTTTTCTTCATTTTTATCCATCACCCCCACCACCACCACCACTACTACTACCAGTACCACCACCACCACCACCACCACCACCACCACTACTACCACTACCACCACTACCACCACTACTACCACCACCACTACTACCACTACCACCACCACCACTACCACCACTACTACTACTACCACTACTACTACTACCACCACCACTACTACCACTATCACTACTAGTCTACTATCACTACCACCACTACTACTACTACCACTACTACTACTAGTCTACTACAACTACCACCACTACTACTACTACCACCACCACTACTACCGCTACTACCACTACTACTACCACTCCTACCACTACCACTCCTACCAATACAACTACTACCAGTCTACCACCACTACCCTCCCCACCCCCACCACCACCACCACCACCACCACCACCACTACTACTACTACCAGTACCACTACCACTACCACCACCACCACTCTACGAAAAGTAGTGATGAATGAATGATGTTTTAGATTAATTTTTATTTTAATTAGATTAGTTTAGACTTTAGATTAGGTTTATTTTTATTTATTGTAATAGTTAGATTGAGGTAAAGGCTCCTAAATGTCCCCCCTTATTTATAAAAGGGTAAGGTTGGTTGTCCCTCTCTTTGTAATTTTATTTTAATTAATAAAATTTAAGGGTATCGTCCTTTTTTTATTTACTTTTATTTCTTTAAAAATTCTTAATTTTTTTATATAACTTTTTGTAAAAAATTTCAGGATAAAACAACATCTCAAATACGTTTCTTTATCCAAAAAATAAAATTGAAAAAAAAAGAAGTTAATATACTATATACAAGTTAATGAAAACTGTTAAAAAGATAATTGTTTTCTTATCTTTAAAAATTCTTAACTTTTTTTATATAACTTTTTCTAAGAAATTTCAGGACTAAACAACATCTCAATTAGTTATCTTTATCCAAAAAAATTGAAAAAAAAAGTTATATACTATATACAAAGTTAACGAAAATTGTTAAAAGGTTGAAAAATGATATGCTCGGCCGAGCACTACTATAGAGCACTACTATAGACTCGACCGAGCATATGAGAACAGAAAGTTGGCATTTTTTGAAGGGTATGCTCAACCGAGCAGTATATATGACTCGGCCGAGCAACCCTCAACCCCTAAACCCTAAAAGGTTATGCTCGACCGAGTAACGCCAAAGACTCAACCTAGCAACCCTCAACCCCTAAACCCTCAAAAGGTATGCTCGACCGAGCAACACTAAAGACTCGGTCGAGCAGATCCAAACCGGATAAATTGGAGGTTAACCAAAAAACCGTTAAAATCGTATAACCGTCAAACAGTAACCGGTTTAGCCGGTTATCCGGTTCGGTTCCGATTGAGGGTTTTCCAAGGTTGAAACCGCCGGTTTTCAACCGTGAACCGGCGGTTAAATCGGACCGGCCACGTCTAGACCAGGAGATTGTAGGGGGCCTACTCTCGCATGGAGTCTCGCTGAATGCTATCTTATTTACTCTATTGTTCCGAGAAAACGGATTTTCGACTGTGTTGGGGCCACGGGGGCGTTCCAACTTTCCTTCTTCAATTTGCCCTTGGACGTCCATTTTACCAATGCTTTGAACACTTGGCTTAGGGGCATCTCGAAGTTGTCAAATCGCTGGAACTGTTGGTGTCGTTCCGGATCCAGCGGCTTCTTTTCCTTTGCTTGGGACAGGTGCCGGATTTGATGGGGCTGCCTGGTAACGGTAGGAAGAAGCAGGGGTGGCTGCTGACTTTTATAGGCTCAACGTCTTTTCGAACTTGGTCCCAGCGTTGACCATGGCACGAAGGTCGGGATAGAAGTGATGGCTAATCAAGGCCCTCAAAGATGGTTTGAGGCAGGAATGGAAGATGTCCATTTGCTCCTTTGAAAAGCGGATTCATTATCTCGCTTCGTTTTCAATTCCATCTTTTGTAAAACTCTCCAACGGGTTTGTCATCCTTCTGCTCGGTGGCTTGCAGGTCGTGGCGGTAGGTTTCCCATTCGAGGTTGGCACGATACTTCTCCAAGAAGATCTCGCTGATTTGATCCCAGGTGGAGCGATTTTCCGCCTTTACATTGAGGAACCACCTTAATGCCGTGGATTACTGGAAGTGATCCGCCATTTGTTGTGGTGTGGCCCCATGGCTCTCATACCTAAGACGTAGGTATCGATATGAGTCTTTGGGCATTCTGCCCCCATCGAACTTTTCCATTTCTGGCATTCGAAACTTCAGGGGAAGAGGAACCATCTTGCTCGGATATGTGGGCATAAGGGAGTCCTTTCGAGAGTGGGCCAGTTTCCCTTGTGTATCCTTCATTTTTTGACCAACCAAGCCATGTGAGGGTCGATAGGCAGAGGCAGGTTGCCATTTTCTTGGATGGAACCGAAGACGGAGGTGGATTGGTGGACGAGATTTCTACTTGGGAATCTTTGGAAGGCAGTTGAGTGTATACCAACCCGTACCCTTGATTGTTGAGATTGGAGCCAAAGGCGTGATTGCCCGGACCACTATGGGTTGTGTTTGGGATTTGGGGGAATGTTTCATTAGCCCTAAGTGGTAGTCCAGCGGGTGGTAGATTTGAAATGTCAGGGTATCCGCTTGGTACTTCTGTCCCTGGCGGACATTGGAATTTCAAGTTGCGGTTGCGGGGCTTATATTGAGGCAAAGGATTAAATCTCGAGAACAACAGAGAGACATTGAGATCTGGGGGAGCGGGCCCATATGTGTGCCGGTGATATTGAGCTTGCGGAGCAGAATCGGGAAAATGATTGTGCTGCGGTTGGCAGATCAGAGCTGCTTGACTGAGGCTTGAGTGAAGCTTTGAACGGGAGCTAATCTGCATTGCTGAATTTTCGTAGCTTGGTGGAGGAGGGAACTGCTGATAGCTTTGGGAAACCAGGGGAACTGGCATTTCTTCGTCTTCTATAAGAACGAAGGTTCAATCAGGTTGGGGAACGGCGAAAGCTCCGCGACGGCGCATGGTGTCTACAATCCAGCCTTGTTGTTCTTCTTGACGTTTCTTAAGGGTTTCGAAGGCTTGCAGCACCTCATCCATTGTCTGAAGATTTCTTAGGGGCAGAGTTCCATTTCCCTTAATGTTATCTGTCGACCCTGCCATGGGAGAGTAACGAACTGTTCCTTACCGCTGAACCGGAAGGGTTGTCGAACCTTGTGACTTCAATACTGAAAAGACGGCACCCGATTACTATTAACAACTCTCGGTTCGCTGGAGGGGGTGAAAGGTAGGTTTTAGAATCAGGAGGGCCTTTTGGATGGAGGGGGAAAGCTTATGCAACATGCAGTTTCCTTTTTTTTTTTTTTAATTTACTTAAAACATGTTTTCTTAGAATTCTAAATGGGTTGGAAATGATTGCTCTTCTTTTTCGCAACTATTATAGATCCTGGGTCAGTGAAATCCGTCACTACGGCTATAAGCCCCTCGTTTTGCACCTGTATTTCGACTTCCCATGGTGGACAGCCCCAGGCGAGGGTCCTATAGGGCAAGCAATTTCCAACGGCCAAAGGAAAAACGAACCTATGGACCGAGCCTGTCATGTTCTTTTTAATGCGTCTGCCATGGGAATAGTGAACAGAGCCAGTACCAAAGTCAAGATCGGGTCAAGAGTTCGACATAACCTCTCTTTACCTTGCTTGTGCAAGGGATCTATGACTTTAGGTTTTGGCTAGGTCATATTGTCATGGATGACGCATTAAAGGCTTGATGACATGGTGTCATGTGGGCATGGACGTATATCCGGTACGTATCATTGTCTAAGTGTAGCTTTAGAAATCAAGATCGGGTCAAGATTTTAGTATGACCTTTCATCGTCTTGCTTGCGCAAGAGATCTTGATTTCTGGGCTTTGACTCAGATAATGGCTGACGGGGGATATGTATTCAGGCTTTATGACATGGACTGGATCAAAAACCAACCAAGTCTTGGGCAGAGTGTGACTCAATAGTGCATGGTTGACACTGGATAGGATGAGAAATTTGGAATGATCCCGTGCGTGCTCGAGAGGCATAGGAACACCAATTGAACTGCATCTGAGACCATCCCGGGTTTGGGGTTGTAGTGTGTAGTGTGCAGTGTATAGGATAAGAGTGTGCGTAGTGTGTGGTCACTAAAATTCTTTTTCCGAGTAAAACAGAAAGTTTTGCAGAAATGAATTTTAAATGTATGTACACAAATGTATTATGATGTATTTTTTTTTAATTTTTTTAATAAGCAAAAAAAGTAAAGCACATGCACACACACACACACAACAGTTAAAGAAAGCGTAAAATGAAAGTTTGAACCTCATCATTGTTTTAAAAATCTTTTTTTTTGTTTAAAAGTTTTTAAAACAAAACGCCCCAGCGTAGTCGCCAACAGAAATTACCCGAATCCGGCGCGCGGATCGGACATGTCACGCTGTGCGGTCGTGCTGCCTTTTCGTAGAGTCGTCACGCCGTTTTGATTGCGCCCAAAACATTGAGAAAAGGCTTTGTTTTTGTTTTGTTATGTGATGAGATTTTGACTTCGGAGGCCAGGTTATGCCTCGGGAAGGATATTTGAGCTCACCCGAGTCGCCTCGTATACACGAGTCTTTCGATACCCTTCTTTTTTTAAAAGTTGTGTATGTGTGCATGTGCTTTTAAAAATGCATTTTGAACATGATGTCTACAATGTAGACGATGTATTTAAAGGAAATATATAAATACTGATATTAATTAAATGAGATTTGGAAGGAGATCATACCAATGTTGGTTTGTGTCTATCTTTTACGGGGGAATGTGTTTGCTTTGAGACGTCGGGGGTCGATCGGGACGGACCAGGATTGCCTCGGGGTGGACCAGTGTGTGTCGGCAGAGCTTCGAGATGCCTCGGGATGCCTCGAGATGGACCGGTGTGTGTCGATAGAGCTTCTAGATGCCTTGGGGGATGCCTCGGGATGCTTTGGGATGGACTGGCAGAGCTTCGGGATACTTCGAAATGGCTCGGGATGGACCGGCAAGGCTTTAGGAGCGCCTCGGGAAGGCTTGGGAGCGCCTCGGGATGGCTCGGGGGCGCCTCGGATGGCCGAAAGAGGCCGAAAAGGCTTAGAAGGGTGCCTGGAAGCTGGGGGAGAGAGAGGAGAGAAAGGAGGTGTGAATGAAATGGAAGGGGGAGCCTTCTATTTATAAGGCTCAAAAAACTGCAATATGGTCCGTACGGACCTTTGTGTCATTACCAATTTTTAGGGTTTTCTGAATTTGAGGGAATATTGTTGACTTTAAGGGAATTTTTTCATCATTTTGGCCTGTTGAAGTAAGAGTCCGTACGGACCATTCTTACTTTGCAAAGTGGTCCGTACGGACCATTATGTCAACTAGCCATATTTTGTTATTTCCTGTAAAGTCCTTGAGTTCCCTTTTATCCCTGAAAGGTCTTCCCTTGGTTTGGATGGTGATTTTGGACCTTTTGGATGTTACGGGTCTTCGGGATCACGTGTGCGTGAGTCCTCGGTGTTTCTCATATGCTTGGACGGAGAGCGGTTCGAATTGGGGTACTTACAGTCGTGTACCCTGCTGTGAAGATGGTACCGCGAGGAAAACATCGTGTCCTCTGCTTGCTTGAGCAGAGGGGCCTGATAGGGAATTCCATGTTGAATATTTCCTTGATGGATGCCATACATTCCTCGTAGGTGTGCCCGTGTCTGTTGACCTTTAACATGAAGATTTCTTCGTGAGGTTGGGCCGAGGGCTATGCTTGAAGGATATTTACGAACTTGTGGTTGGAGAGGGGAGGTTTATGTCCCTGTATCATTGAGATTTCAAACGTTTCCTTCCATTCGGGATCCAAGTCTCGGAAGAGGCAGTTGAATCTTATGAACACTATTGCTTCAGGCTCCTCCTACTTGAGGGCGTTGACATAATTGGCATCTCCGGACTCGGCGGGATATCGATGAGATTTTCCCCGATTCTCCTAAGGATGGTCCGTTTGGGGTGGCATATGTGCACGGCCGAGGGTATATTTGGTTGGTACCTCAGCTTGGTTGAAGGTTTGGGGAGCTGGTCGGGGAGGATCGTCGTCCTCGATTAAATCGAAGGTACCATCTGACCGGGGAATAGCTGTTATGCCTCACTCATTCAGGATCTGTATCATGAAGTTCTGTTGATCTTCTTTCTGTTTCTTGTGGACCTCGCAGGCTCGGATGGCTTCTTCCAATGTCATGTCGTTTGCTGGTGGCGGGGTTCCATTCCCATCACGATTTCTCAGCGAATCTGACATTTCGAAGAATCTGACTGTAGGAACTGAGAAAACTGAGGAACTATCTGACGATTCCGTAACTGTAATTCTAAAGAGATGGCAACCCGGGATTCTGAACCACTCTTTGCTCGCTGCAGAGAACAAAAGGTAGGGCTTAGGTTTCGGAAGAAGCATTTGGCTCAAGGCTTTTAGGCTCGTACAACGTGCAGTTACTGCTCAAGTTTACTTAAAACACGTATTCTCAGAATCCTAACTAGTCGAAAAAGATTGCTCTTCTTTTTCATAACTGCTCTAGGTCCTAAATCAGTATATCCCGACACTACGTCTATAGACCCCTCGTTTTTCACCTGTACATTCTCTTCCCGGGATGAACAATCCCGAGCGAGGGTCCAATAGAGCAAGCGAATTTCACTGGAAAAAAAAGGAAAAGTGAACTTAGGAGCTAGCTGGTCATGCAAACTTTTGATGCATATGCCATGCAGGTCACGGTCAAAGTCAACATCCTCGAGTTAAGGCGAAAATCGTGCCAAAATTTTGGCATGACCTCTCTTTGACTCACTTTCGTGAGGGGTCTTAGCTCTTAGCATTGGCCAAGTTGTGACTGGTATGGTTCATACATTAAAGGTTTGATGACACTGCATCACATTGAACCTTCGGGTATATTTTTAACACGATTCTACGTCAAAGTCAAAGCCAAAAGCTAAGACTCCGGGTCGAGAAACGACCTTTGATCTCAACTTCTAAGTTTTGACTTGTGAGGAAGATCGGTGTAAGAATATACACTTAGGCTTTATGACACGAACTAAGCCAAAAACCAACCAAGGTATCGAAAGAAGTGTGACACAAAGAGTGCACGGCTATACGAGCGAGGATAGGCTGTTTGGAATGACCCAGTGCGCACGAGGGAGGCATAATGAAGGCCTTGAAGTTGCAGCTGAACGCTCACCCCGGGTTAAGGGTTATAGTGTGCAAGTGTACATGGTAACAGTGTGCGTAGTGTGCGGTCACTAAATTCTTTTTCTGAGTAAAACGGAGATTTTCAAAATGTATTTTAAAGAATTTATGAGCAGTTCAAATTATGCACGAAAACCAACTTATGAACAGATATGCACAAAGCATTTTATGATTTTAAAAGAATGCAAAAACAATACATTTTTTTTAAAACAGTCCAATGTTTTGAAAACCGAAGCTGTTTAAAATTTCTTTTTGAAAAAAAAACAAGCAATTACAAAATATGAAGAAAACACACGCACAAAAAAACGAGAAAGGGTAAACGAAAGTTTGACCCACAAAATGTTTTTAAACAAAAGCAGTTTTAAGAAAACATGTTAGAGTCTCCAACAGAGTCGCCAACTGAAATTACCCCCGATTCAAAATGGCCCGGGCGCATCGGATTGTTTGAAAGCACGAAAAACAGGAACGGATGATTTTCTAAAAAAATTAGAGTCGCCACGCCATTTTTATTATAAGCCAAAACTTTGAAAAACGCTGAAAAGAGATTGTTAGGTTCGGAGGTCACGTTACGCCTCGAGAAGAGAATATTTGTGCTCACCCGAAATGCCTCGTATTGACGAGTCTTTATACCTTTCTCGAAAATTGTGCGTGTTTGTGTGTGAAAATTAGTTAAAATAAGTTTGGATGGAGGGTTTAAAATGATAGATATTTTGATGGGTGAAATAATGACATAATATATATATATATATATATATGTATATATATATATATATATATATATATGTATATATATATATATATATATATATATATATATATATGTATATATATATATATATATACATATATATATATATACATATATATATATACATATACATATATACATACATATATATACATATACATATATACATACATATATATACATATACATATATACATACATATATACATATATATATATATATATATATACATATATATATATATATACACATATATATATATATATACATATATATATGTACATATATATATATACATATATATATATATAAATAAATACATTATATCAAGATCTTTCGTTATTCGACCCGTGATTACTTAACTCCAAAGAGTAAATTGTAGGGGAATTTTAAAAATCATTTCTTGATATGAATCGGGCACTATAACATCACCCTTTTAATTAAATTACAATAATAAAGACTTATAAAATAAAGACATTTCAAGTAAAATGACAATAATAAAAACTTAATTCAAGATCTTGACTTGGACGATTTTAAAATAAATGGCATAATTTAAATGATAATCAACAAATCAATTCATTGACTTGAATGAGAAAGTAATTGACATAATTTAAATGACAATCAACAAATTAATTCCTTGACTTGGACAGTTGAAGTAAATGACATAAATGAAGACATTCAAGTAAATAATAATGATAAAATGAATATCAACAAGTCAATATCTTCCCACTTTTAACTCTAAATTACTTATCTCGAAAGAGAAAAATAATAGAGAAGAGATCATTTCTTGACTCGGACCGAGTATCATAACATTACATTTTAAGGAAATAACATAAATAAAATGACATGTAAAAGATGGAAATTTAGGGTTAGAAAGACAGTTTACCAATGTTTGGTTTTGACTCCATCTTCTTAGGGTTTGTAGGTCGGATATGAGAGTGTGGATTAGAATTTTATTTGGGAAAAATGGGATTTTTCTCTTATCATCGCTCAGACCATAAATAATCCCTCGTTCGAAGCTAGAGGCCATTGATGAACTCTGACCTTTTAGATCGGGCCCAAAGCTCGATCTGGTTCAAAGGCAATATATGGCGTGGCATCCCCTTAGACTGCTAGAGTAAGGTGACCGCGGGATTCCTAGACCGTCAGTAAGGTGACCGCGCACAACTAGACCGTGTGTAAGGTGACCGTGGATAGCTAGACCGTCATTAATAAGGTGACCGCGGAAGCTATGACCGCAATATTGCCCGCGTCAATACTGTTCACCGCGCCAAAGATGTTGACCGCAGTTTCAAACCAGACTCCCGGTTATCTCACAAGACTCCTGATTAAAGCCAAAGCTTGTAGAATAAGATTCCATACTGGCCCTAACACCAATAAGCCGACTTATTCCTATCGCATTAAATGGTGGCTCAGGCGCCCACTATGCCATTAAGGTGCCGCGCCAACTAGCGCAAGTTGCCTCTGTTCCTGTCCATTCAGCGGTATTCCTCTGCAGTAAATCTCACTTTACTAATAGAGCCAACCAGGCACGGACACGTGTCCTAGGTCAAAGACAAAGACATCCACATGGCTGGCTGACGTCAGCGAGCAGCTCCCAATGACTATAAATATCAACATTTGTCCCCATGGACAAGATAAGTGTCAAATTATCATTTGTAAGCAACATTGTCTAAACCCTAAACACACAACTCACTAAGACATTCCAAGTCTTATTTTCAGTTATAAACATCAGAGATCTTACTCTCACACCCGATGACATGAGCTGGATTAATCTGCAGCTTGATCTCTAACGGTGCACATTCTCTTTGTTGTGTTCTATGTACGATTCAACATACAAGTCAGATATCCTAAACAAGTGAAACCTCCGAAAGGCGAGGCGCATCACTCTTTTTTCTCCGGCATTGTCTGAGGCTTTTTAGATGACCTTATGCAAGTTAGCTATTTGTCGTTACTTAGCAACTTGGCATGTGAACTAATTTGTACTCCCCAAAGTCGCCACTAATTTATGAACCATGATGATGGCGCAGGTGAGGAAAGTTAATTCGTACGAAGTCTCCTCTTAGCTTGTAAGCCGCCTTGCTACTCCCAAACTATTTAGTGATATTATTTATCCAGATTTAAATTTCCTTAGGAGCAACACCGCCCTTTGTTGCAAATCCTCGATAGCGAAAACACCCTAAAAAAGTTCCCCAAAGTTTGACAAAACCCAGCATCAAATCCCCAAAATTTTCCTAAATCCTACAACAAATCACCCAAATTTGACGAAAACTAAAAGAAAAGATGGCAATCCCCATTTGAGTCATGGCTTTGGTAAGTAAATTCCATTTAGATTTTCATCCCTATGTTTACTTTCTACATTTTCCAGGATGGTGATGAGAGAGTGAAGAACTTCCATAGAGAAAACTAAAGAAAAAGATCGAAAAGGAAAGGAACATGCCTTCCCGTCTTCAGCGATGGATTGTCGACGCCGCTTCTTCATCAAGTTAGAACGTGATGCTACACGACCAACCGTGTTGCACAGGAGCTGAAGCCGACAGCAATAATGGAGGATACTCCGGCTGGTCCTCCTCTGAGTGGTCAACTGCTTCACCTACACACAAGCAAGCAAGGTGAACTAAACCGGGGGTGGCTCCGATAAAACCCCTTCGGCGTGAGAATAAGTGACTATTTGCAGGGAAGAGGGATAACAATGGAAACTTTAGAGATAGAGAGAGCTTAGAGAGAGTGAGAGTAACTTACAAATAATGTTTTTTCTAAGGTTTATATACTCGCATGCAACCATGTGCCTTGCACATGGGGGACACGTGTCAATCATCCATGATATCATGTCAACCACCCCAAAGTTAGTGGGAAATCACTGCTCACCTTGTCACATCACACTATTCTTGTGAGGACCCCGACCCGGAACCTACACGTGTCCCGAGTTGGAGCGTCCTCAAACTAACCCAAAAACACTAAACTTTTAAAACTTCACCTTGACTTTCAAATATAAACATTAATAACATAACATTTCAAAAGAACTCGACTCCACTCCACATTGGAGGAGGAGTTAACCAACTTTGAAAACGAACAATTGTTTAGTTACAAAAGATTAAGGTTATGACGTAGAATTTAAAGTTTATAATTACAAACTCCAATAAAGGAATTACCAAAATACATTTTTATACGTCACCCTATACATACCCCGACAATACCCAAAAGATTACTCCAAACTCCTCTCCGTCCTTACTTGGCCGGTCCGCCTGTCTCGGGATCTAAAACATTAAAGGGAGAGGGGTGAGAATAAATCTCAGCAAGCTATTATGTATGCAACAATATGCCAAATAGATGCAACACATAACACGTTGGAAAAACTGTAAACACCTTATGTTACCTTTGGTTTACCTTTTCCCGTCTGAACAATAGTCGTACAACATTGGGTATAATAATACTCTAATCTTAAGTGAGCTGCTTAAGCAATACTCACATCTTATAAGACCCATTTTTCAGGGAACCAAATAAGATAGTAGCAACTCTATAAGACTTTTGGCTCAATACAGATGCTATAACCCCAACCTGTGGCCACAGGAGGGGACGGTCACAGGTATAACATAATCCGATCACATTAGGTCACACTTCCATAATTGATCGTATTACGTTATACCCCCAATATCAGCTGATTAACAAATTATCAAGCACATAGTAGTTACTTGAAATAAAATCCACAAAAAGGGATAAACAATAGCCACATGGTAATATATACTCATGCCCCAACAATATCAAAGTGCAACAATTTATGAATACACTAAACAATATCAACAACAATATATATAACATCAAGTAAGGAAATGAGGGATCATTAACCTACCCTACAAATTCCATATACAAGGATACAAAGCCTTAATGAAGGTTCAAGTTCAATTACCAAGTGGGAGTCTCAATTTATGAATGGCCAACAAACTTGCTAAACGATCCTAGTTCAAATTAAGAAAAATTGGTTCAGGGTCATGGGCGACCGCCCTTACCACTTGGGCGACCGCCCAAGTGGGTTTTCAAAGAGGATTAATGTTTCTGCCACCATGGGCGACCGCCCTCACCACTTGGGCGACCGCCCAAGTGGATTTCCAAGGCAAATATTGTTTTACGTGGCATGATGGGCGGCCGCTCAGCCCCCCATGGGCGACCGCCCAAGCCTCCTGCCAGCCAAATTCAGATTTTTAACCCATTTAAGCCTAGGTTTCCATTCCTTCTAACCAAGCTTAATTCAAGAGCACCAAAGGATACTTCAATCTTTCCAAGTCCCATACAAACATGTAAACTCCAAAACCAAGTAACCCTAGATTATTTATCACTACAATTTCTACCCATTTCAAACCTTTTAGATCATCTTCATTGAACCCTAACTTCAACAAATGTCATTTTCTAACCATTCAACTCCCATTTAGGTTTCCAAGGCAAGAAATCAACATCATAAGGCCAAGAACACTAATCAAAGAGAACTTATGAACAAATAGAAGAAGGGAATCATAACAACTCACCTTAGGTTTTAGAATAGAATGTAGATCTTCTTAACTTGATGGATTCCCTAGATGATCCAACTTCAATGATGCTCCTAGACTTGAATTTGGTGAAGAAATGGTTTGGCTTCAAGAATGGTGCTTGAGAGCTTCCATAGAATTTCTCTAAGGTTTCTCTAGGAAGGAAGTGGAATGAATGAAGGAGAAGGAAGAAGGGAGTAAGAGGAGGTGAGGGAGGGTGGACACTTGTCACCTAGGAAGAGAGCAAGACATTTATGGCCCCTCCTACAAATATCTAAAATCTAAGGCTTTCATCTTTTAATTTAAAATAAATCCTTAACCAAATATTTCATCCTACTCACTCATTTAACCTCCTCAAATATTTATCTATTTAATAAATTTCCATTTTTATTATTTCCCCAAGTTTCTTTATTTAATACTCAATAATTTCTCAAAAGATTCTAATTTCACTTCTCACCCAATTTATCTTAAATTACGAATTAAAGATATAATTGAACACATAAAGCTAACATAAATATTAAAAGCATATAATTTAATATTTAAAATGAGTGCCTAGGGTTGGGGTCGTCACACTCACTCCCCCTTAAAGAAAATTCGACCCGAATTTTAAAAGACTTACTTGAATTCTCAAACAACCAAGGGTATTTCGCCCTCATCTCCGACTCTAGCTCCCACGTTGCTTCCTCGACGGTATGATTCTTCCAAAGGACTTTTACTATCGGGATACTCTTAGTTCTCAACTCCTTAACTTGGAATTCTAAGACTCTTAACGGTTCTTCCACATAAGACATGTCCGCCTGAACATCGTCGGGGGGAGAACTAAAAACATGGGAGGGGTCATGACAATACTTCCTTAGCATAGAAACGTGAAACACATCATGAAGCAAAGAAAAAGACGGAGGCAACGCCAACCGGTAAGCCAATTCCCCTATCTTCTCTAGAATCTCAAACGGACCTAAGAACCTCGGAGCCAACTTTCCCTTATTACCAAACCTTTTAATCCCCGTCCTCGGAGAGACCTTCAAGAACACAAAGTCACCAACCCGAAAAGATAAGTCCCGTCTTCTATTGTCGGCGTAGCTTTCTGTCTACTACTGAGCCGTCTTCAATCTATCCCGAATCACCTTGATCTTCTCCTTAGAATCTCGAACCAAATCCGGGCCCCAAAGTCTCGCTTCACCTACCTCGTCCCAACACATCGGAGATCGACACTTTCTACCATACAACGCCTCATACGGAGCCATCTCGATACTCGACTGATAACTGTTATTGTAAGCAAACTCAACTAGCGGTAGATGATCCTCCCAAGATAATTGGAAATCCATCACACAAGCCCGTAACATATCCTCAAGTATACGAATAGTTCTCTCGGGTGACCATCGGTTTGAGGATGAAATGCCGTACTGAAACACAATTTAGAACCCAAGGCTTCCTGCAATGCTCTCCAAAATCTAGATGTAAACCTCGGATCTCTGTCGGAAACAATACTAACCGGAACCCCGTGAAGTCTCACAATCTCCTTCATATATAACTGGGCTAACTTCTCTAAAGAAAACTTGGTTGACACCGGAAGAAAATGAGCCGACTTTGTCAATCTATCCACGATAACCCAAATAGCATCCATCTTCTTCACGGTAAGAGGTAAACCCGAAACAAAATCCATCGAGATCCCTTCCCATTTCCACTCCGGAATATCCAACGGTTGAAACGATCCGTGGTCTACGATGCTCGGCCTTAATTTGTTGACAAGTCAAACACTTAGAAACATAATCCGCTATTTCCCTTTTCATTCCATTCCACCAATATCCACACTTCAAGTCTTGATACATTTTGGTACTACCCGGATGAATCGCAAACTTGGATTTATGGCCATCTCAAGTACACGCCTCTTGATTTCCGGTAACGAAGGAACGCAAATTCTCCCTTGAAAGGTTAAAATCCCATCTCTATTCAACGCAAAATCCCCGGCTTTTCCCTCTTGCACTTGATCAAAAATTTTCTTCAACTCCGGATCATTTTGTTGAGCTTCCTTCAACTCTCCATATAATGTAGGCACGGCTCGCACGTTCGCAATTATCACTTCACTCCCAAACTCTTTGGTACTCAAAGCTGTCACATACGCCTTTCGGCTAATCGCATCCGCCACTACATTGGCCTTCCCCGGATGATAAGAAATTATACAATCAAAATCCTTCAAGAACTCAAGCCATCTTCTTTGTCGGTTGTTCAACTCCTTTTGGGTAAATAAGTATTTCAAACTCTTATGATCGGTGAAAATCTCAAACTTCGCCCCATAAAGGTAATGCTTCCACTTATGTAATGCAAACACGATCGCCGCCAATTCCATATCATGAGTAGGGTAATTCTGTTCCGCCGGTGATAACTTCCTAGAGGCATACGCAATAACTTTCCCATTTTGCATCAACACACAACCCAAACCCGCCTTCGAGGCATCACTATAAATAACAAAATTCTCGCAACCATCCGGAAGGGTAAGAATAGGAGCCGTTGTCAACCTTTTCTTCAATTCATCAAAACTTGCCTCACACTTGGAATCCCATACGAACGATACGTCTTTCCGAGTCAACCTAGTCAACGGAGTCGCAATCCGAGAAAAACCCTCAATGAACCTTCGGTAATACCCCGCCAAACCAAGAAAACTACGAATCTCGGTCACAGTCGAAGGCTGCTTCCAATTAACCACGGCTTCAACCTTTGAAGGATCCACGGAAATTCCCGAACTCGACACAACATGCCCCAAGAAAGAAATGCGCTCGAGCCAAAACTCGCACTTCTTGAACTTGGCATACAAGCTGCTTCTCACGAAGAATGGACAAGACAATCCTCAAATGATTCTCGTGCTCTTCCCGGGACTTAGAATAAACAAGAATATCGTCTATGAATACCACCACAAAGCTATCAAGATAAGGCTTGAAGACACGGTTCATCATATCCATAAAAACGGTTGGAGCATTAGTCAACCCGAAAGGCATCACCACAAACTCATAATGACCATATCTAGTACGGAAAGCTGTCTTAGCAATATCATCTGGTCTAATCTTCAGCGATGGTATCCGCTTCTCAAGTCAAGCTTAGAGTAGATAACGGAACCTTGAAGTTGGTCAAACAATTCATCTATATGCGGGAGAGGGTATTTATTCTTAATGGTGGCTTGGTTCAACAAACGATAGTCAATACACAATCGTAAGGTACCATCCTTCTTCCTAACAAATAAGACCGGTGCTCCCCACGGAGACACACTAGGACGAATAAAACCTCGGTCTAACAATTCTTGCAATTGGACCTTCAACTCTTTTAACTCGTAGGAGCCATTCTATAGGGTGCTTTAGAGATAGGTGCGGTACCGGGCACTAAGTCAATGCAAAACTCTACCTCACGGTCCGGAGGCATAGAGTACTCACTAGAAAACACATCACTAAATTCATTAACAACCGAAACATGAGCTAACTCGGGAGACTTCTTATTGGAATCTACCACATAAGCCAAGTAACCCGCACACCCCTTAGATAGCATCTTCCTAGCCTTTAAAGCAGAAATAACATGTAAACCGAACATAGATCTATCCGCATCAAATATAAAAGTAGGCACGTCAGGCATAGCAAATGAGACTCGTTTTCTACGACAGTCTACCAAAGCATGACAACGGCTCAACCAATCCATCCCAAGGATCACATCAAAATCACGGATTGGTAACTCGACCAAATCCACCGGCAATACATGCCCACATATAGTCACATCACAACCAGGATATATCAAAGAAGATGTGAGGCACTCTCCCATAGGAGTAGAGACCTCCAACACATAAGGCATAGATTCAGGCAAAGTATGCAATGAGAATGCAAAATGCGATGCCACAAATGAATGGGAAGACCCGGGATCTATAAGAATGCGGGCCTTAACTCCTGAGACAGGAACTATACCTCTAATGACGGCATTGGGATCGACCTCTCCTTGACCCAAGGCAAACACTCGACCTTGCACCCTATCTTTGGGTTTCCCATCTAGACCTCTCTTCACACCTTTTGCCTTGTCCCCCAAATCCGGTGCCGTCGCTTGCTTGATACGCCACCTAGGACAATTCTTAGGAAATGGCACATGTCGCCCCACACTCCAAACATTTTCCTTGCTTGCTCCAACACTTATCCTCCGAATGCCCTAGCTTCTTACAATAACCACACACTGTCCCAAAGCGGCCGGAGTCGCACGATTCGCCGGAGTCGCCACATTTCCTCCTCGATTTGCTCTCGGGGTGAATGTCCTCGGTGAACTCTATCTGTCCCGAACCTTGACCTTGGAATCTATTTACATTTCCGCCTTCATTCTTACCACGATGCTCCTCTATGTCATTCTCAATCCGATACGCCATATTCAGCTGCTTTGCTTGGAAGTTGGCGAAGTTATGCGTCAATAGCGCTTCCAGAACTCAACCCTTAAACCCTTCACAAACCGGTAGACTCGCCTCTCTTCATCGGCACCAAATGAGGACAATATCGGGCCAATTACTGTGAACTTTGCTGAATGCGAGCTATCGTCATGGTCCCTTGCTCCGGTTTGAAACTCGCCTTCTTTCTTATCTCTAGTAACCATCGGCACGAAGTGATCCGGAACTTGCGTGTGAAATTCTCCCAAGTCTGCGGTGTCAAATCCCGGTCCCAACCATCCTTCACTACACCACCGGTGCTCGGCGGGTCCTTCCAACTTGAAAACGGCGCATCTCACCTTCTCCGCATCCGAGCTCTCCATAGCCGCGAAAATCTTATTCATAGCCTCAAGCCACCTCTCAGCCTTCACCGGATCCGGATCTCCGTTGAAGCTAGGAGGAGACATCTTCACGAACTTCTCCAAACCATGTTGCCCTTATGCGCCTTCTTCTTTGTTGCCTACCACGATTACGATTCGCCATAGTCTGAAGGAACACTCGGAACATATCCATCATTTCAACGTTCGGGTTACCACCATCACCCAAAGCCCGATTCTGATCACCATCATTTCCCGCCATTTTAACAAACGCCTGCATTAAACACTCGACGTCAGTTATCACACACTCTCACTCAGCTAGACTCTACCCGAAAATTCTAACCGAGCTCTGATACCAACTGTGAGGACCCCGACCCGGAACCTACACGTGTCCCGAGTTGGAGCGTCCTCAAACTAACCCAAAAACACTAAACTTTTAAAACTTCACTTTAACTTTCAAATATAAACATCAATAACATAACCGTTTCAAAAGAACTCTACTCCACTCCACATTGGAGGAGGAGTTGACCAACTTTGAAAGCGAACAATTGTTTAGTTACAAAAGATTAAGGTTATGACGTAGAATTTAAAGTTTATAATTACAAACTCCAATAAAGGAATTACCAAAATACATTTTATACGTCACCCTATACATACCCCGACAATACCCAAAAGATTACTCCAAACTCCTCTCCGTCCTTACTTGGCCGGTCCGCCTGTCTCGGGATCTAAAACATTAAAGGAAGAGGGGTGAGAATAAATCTCAGCAAGCTATTATGTATGCAACAATATGCCAAATAGATGCAACACATAACACGTTGGAAAAAGCTGTAAACACCTTACGTTACCTTTGGTTTACCTTTTCCCGTACGAACAATAGTCGTACAACATTGGGTATAATAATACTCCAATCTTAAGTGAAATTTGCTTAAGCAATACTCACATCTTATAAGACCCATTTTTCGGGAACCAAATAAGATAGTAGCAACTTTGTAAGGCTTTTGGCTCAATACGGATGCTATAACCCCAACCTGTGGCCACGGGAGGGGACGGTCCAGCGGGTATAACATAATCCGATCACATTAGGTCACACTTTCATAATTGATCGTATTACGTTATACCCCCAATATCAGCTGATTAACAAATTATCAAGCACATAGTAGTTACTTGAAATAAATCCACAAAAGGGATAAATAATAGCCACATGGTAATATATACTCATTCCCAATAAATATCAAAGTGCAACAATTTATGAATACACTAAGCAACGTCAACAACAATACATATAACAACAAGGAACTGAGGGATCATTAACCTACCCTACAAATTCCATATTCAAAGATACAAGACCTCAATGAAGGTTCAAGTTCAATTACTAAGTGGGAGTCACAATTTATAAGTGGCCAAACAACTTACTAAACAATTCTTGTTTAAATTGAAAAAGGTTGGTTCAGGGGCATGGGCGACCGCCCTAACCACTTGGGCGACCGCCCAAGTGGGTTTTCAAAGGAATGAAGTGTTTCTGCCATGATGGGCGACCGCCCTCACCACTTGGGCGACCGCCCAAGTGGACTTCAAAGGCAAATATTGTTTCTGTGGCGATGGGCGGCCGCTCAAGCCCCCATGGGCGACCGCCCAAGCCTTCCTCCAGCACAAAACTCAGATTTTGACCCTTTTATGCCTAGGTTTCCATTCCTTCTAACCAAGCTTAATTCAAGAACACCAAAGGATACTTTAACCTTACCAAGTCCCATTCCAAACATGTAAACTCAAAACCAAGTAGCCCTAGATTATTTATCTCTACCCATTTCACCCATTTCAAACCCTTTTTAAATGATCTTCCTTGAACCCTAACTTCAACAAATTTCATTTTCCAATCATCCAACTTCCATTAAGGTTTCCAAGGCATAAAATCAACATCATAGAACAAGGGTAATATTTAAAAGCTCATGAACAAGTAGGAGAAGGGAATCATAACAACTCACCTTAGGTTTTTAGAATAGAATGTAGATCTTCTTAGCTTGGTTTGATCCCCTAGATGATCCCAACTCAAAAATACCCTTAGACTTGAATTTGGTGGAGGAATGGTTTGGCTTCAAAGCTTGGTGCTTGAAGCTTCCATGGAAGTTCTCTGGCTTTCTTTAGGAAGAAGTGGAATGAATGAAGGAGAAGGAAGAAGGGAGTAAGAGGAGGTGAGGGAGGGAAGGACACATGGCAAGCCTAGGAAGGAGCAAGACATTTTGGCCCCCCTCCCATCAACCTAAAATCAAGGCTTTCATCCCTTTTAAATTAAAATAAATCCTTATCCAATTAATTCATCCTACCCAAATAACCTCCTTGTACTATTTATCATATTTCCATTTTTATTATTTCTCCAAGTTTCTTTATTTAATACTCAATAATTTCTCAAAAGATTCTAAATTTACTTCTCATTCAATTTATCTTAAATTAAGAATCTAAAGACAAAATTGAACACATAAAGCTATCATAATCATTAAAAGCATATAATAAAATATTTAAATTTAGTGCCTAGGGTTGGGGTCGTCACATAAAGACAATTACATAACGGTGTAAGTTATGAGTCAAAATAACTATACGCCTAGGGCATAACACGAACAATCTCCCACTAGGCCCAATCTTATGTGTATCGTATACCCATGGACCTAACATGACCATCATGCTTTACTTGTGCGAGGAGCTTTGTAAGCGGATCCCCTATGTTATCGTCGGTTGATAGTTTGCATATCTTAACGTCTCCTCATTTTATGAATTCTCGAATGAGCTGGAAACGTCTAAGTATGTGTTTGGATCGCTGATGTGACCTTGGTTCCATTGCTTGCGCAAATGGCACCACTATTGTCACAACAAAGTTCCACCGAATTAGTGATACTTGGAACGACTTCCAAAACACTAATGAACTTCTTGATCCAAACTGCCTCTTTAGCTGCATTAGATGCCGCTAAATATTCGGCCTCAGTTGTAGAATTGGCTATTGTACTTTGCTTGGAACTCTTCCAACAAATCATACCTCCATTAAGCATAAACACAAACCCCGATTGCGATCTAAAATCATCTTTGTCAGTTTGGAAGCTTGCTTCTGTGTAACCTCTTACAACAAGATCATCTTCCATCCCTCCAAGGACCAAGAACGCATCCTTAGTCCTTCTCAAGAACTTAAGGATCGTCTTAACTGCCATCTAATGGTTTTCACCAGGATCAGATTGGTATCTACTCGTCATGCTTAGAGCATACGAGACATCAGATCTAGTACAAATCATGGCATACATGATAGATCCAATAGCCGAAGTGTATGAAATCTCATTCATTCTCTTTCGCTCAGCAGTTGTCTTAGGACACTGATTCTTGCTAAGAGTAATACCATGACCCATTGGCAAGTTTCCTCTCTTAGAATTTTCTATCTTGAATCTTCTAAGAACTTTGTCAATGTAAGTACTTTGACTCAAACCAATCATCCTTTTAGATCTATCTCTATAGATATTGATGTCAAGGATGTAAGTGGCTTCACCCATATCTTTCATTGAGAAACACTTTCCTAATCAAGTCTTGATAGTCTGAAGTGCAGGAATGACATTTCCAATGAGTAAGATATCATCGACATACAGTATTAGAAATAGTACTACGCTCCCACTGAATTTCATGTATACACATGGTTCATCTTCGTTCTTGATGAAGCCAAACTCTTTGATCGATTCATCAAAATGAAGATTTCAACTCCTAGAAGCTTGCTTCAACCCATATATGGATCTTTGCAACTTGCATACTTTATTAGAATTTTTTCGGATCGACAAACCCTTCGAGGTACATGTCAAGAACACATCCTCAAGTAGCTTCCCGTTTAAGAAAGTCATTGTGACATCCATTTGCCATATCTCATTGTCATAAATATGCAGGTATGGCAATTAAAATTCTAACAGACTTAAGCATTGCAACTGGCGTAAAAGGTTTCATCATGGTCAACACCATGAATTTGCCTATAGTCCTTTGCAATAAGCCTAGCCTTGTAAGTATGCACATTCCCATCCATGTCGGTCTTCTTCTTGAAGACCCACTAGCACCCTATAATTTTTACACCTTCAAGTGGATCAATAAAGTTTCAAACTTGATTATCGTGCTTGGATTGCTATTCTGATTCCATGGCTCCTAGCCATTTATCCAAATCAGGAGTGGACATCGCCTCTTGATAGGAAGTAGGTCCGTCATTCTCAATGACTTCCACTTCATTACTTTCCGATACGAGAAATCCATATCTCACGAGTTTGAATCATAACCTATCAAATCTACGATGGACTTGTGCATCTTGAACCGGTTCCACAACTCCTTGTGAACTTGGTTCCATCTCTACTCTTGGTTCCATGTTATTTTCGGGCTCTTGAACTTCTTCAAGATTAATTTTACTCCCACTAGATTCTTTATTTTAGAAACTGTTTCTCAAGAAAGGCACCATATTGAGCAACAAACACTTTGTTCTCATTGTGGATGTAAAATTAATATCCTTTTGTTTCCTTAGGATAACCAACAAAAATAACTTTGTCAGATTATGGTGCTAACTTATCGGAGACAAGTCTCTTTACATAAGTTACGCAACCCTAAATCTTCATGAAAGACAAACCAGGTTTTCTTCCATGCCACATCTCTTGTGGGGTCTTAAGAGCCGATTTAGTAGGGACTCTGTTCAGTGTGAACGCATCAGTCTCTAATGCATGTCCCCAAAAGGAAATAGGAAGGTCAATCTTGGCTCATCATTAAATGAACCATGTCCTACAAGGTTCTATACCTCCTCTCGGACACACCATTCCATAGTGGTGTTCCGGGTTGAGTTAACTCTGAAACGATTTCACAGTTTTGAGATGATTGTCAAACTATTGGCTTAAATATTCACCACCTCGATCGGATCGAAGTACTTTAATAGTTTTTCCAAGTTGATTTTGTACTTCATTTTGAAATATTCTAAATATCTTAAATGATTCACTTTTGGACTTCATTAGATCGACATAGCCATATCTAGATAAGTTATCAGTGAATGTAATGAAATACCGAAATCCTCCCCTAGCAATGCTACTTATTGGTCCACATACATCAGTATATACTAGGGCCAATAAGTTACTAGTCCTCCCACTACTTATAGTGTAGGGTGGTTTGGTCATTTTACCCAATAAACAAGATTCGCATACCTCATATGATTCATAATCATGTGAGTCTAACAATCCATCCTTATGGAGTTTAGAAATGCGTTTCTCATTTATATGACCAAGCCGACAATGCCACATGAATGTGTTGTTCACATCATTCGGTTTAGATTTCTTACTTATATTATAGATATTTTCAACATTATTTTGTTTCTCAACATTAAGGATACAAAGACCATTAAATGAATTTGCAATACAATAAAGCATATTATTTAAATAAATATAAAAATTCTTATTCTCAATAAGAAACTTATATCCTTCATTATCCAAACAAGAAACAGAAATAATATTCCTACTCAAATCCGGAAAGTAATAACAATTGTTCAAAACAAGTATTAGTCCACTAGGTAAAGTGACTTCATAAGTCCCTATGGCTAATGCAGCAACTCTTGCTCCATTCCCCATATGTAGGTCTACTTCACCTTCTTTGAATAGCTTTCTATTCTTTAGTCCTTGCACATTTAAACAAATGTGGGATCCACATCCAGTATTCAATACCCATGAACAAGAAGTAGAAAGGAAAATATCTATCATATAGATACCTGAATCAGTAGCAATCATATTGCCCTTCTTCGCTTTTAGGCCTTCCTTATAAGCCTTGTAACTTTACTTCCAATGATCAATCTCATTGCAATGGTAGCAAATTGCATCCTTTTGAGACACTTTGGATTTAGCCTCTTTGGCATTGGCAACTTCTGCCCTAGGTTTAGCAACCTTTGCTTTACCTACTTTGTTTTCCCTTTTGAACCCCTTTCTTGTGTTAACCATTAACATAACATACCTCTGTTGCCTAGCCTGTACTTGGAACAATTCCTTCTTGCGCTGTGCTAGGTTAAAAGCAGTTACCATGTGTTCAAGGTCCTTCATAAGAGCCTTACACATGGTGGCAAGTATAAGGCAAGCAACATCATTAGAATCATCAACATGTTTCTAACGTGGCTCCTTATCTGCCCTTGCAACATTTGCAGCAGGTTTAGCAGGAATGGGTTCGTCAAGAATGTACAATTTGCCTAAGAACAATTCTTAAGCTTCTGATCCAATCAGAATAGTCTGTACCGTTCTTTTCGAGATTGTCCTTCTTAAGGACGGATCGCAATTTATTGTGTAATGCCATTTCTACAATAAGATATACATACAATACGAACACATATAAGTATCAAAACATTTACCATCTAAGAGACAAATAATGTATTTCATAAATACTCTCACTAAATTACACACCTTCAAATACAAGCATGTATCGTATAATTATAATGGGCTAAGATCCATATTTCACTTGATTTTGGTTTAACTAAGTCAATGTCCGAAATGAAGCTGTTTAGGTAGATACATCAATCATATCATATATGACTCCTAGATCTTTTTATGAGATTCTAGACATCATATGTCAACACATGTTTTAATCCCATCTATGCCTTGGGTCAAATCTCATTTGAAAGCACCAATTAAGTTCAACCTTTTTCTAACGTATGAGACACAGAACGATGCACCTAACTGAGTCAAAACTACATCAACCGTTATCTCATCTTGATCACATATTAAGATATAATGATGCACCTAACTGAGTCAAAACTACATCAAAATACCCGAATATTTCTCAAGTGTTCTAATCAAGGGGTGGCATAAAACTTAAACATTTAAGAAGGTTTTTCCATATAGCAACAAACATCGCATGGTTGTATATGAAACTTATGTGTACATAACCATGAACATGGGATTTCACATAATATCCTACTTTAGGATCATACAAATAATCATGTAATAAATAACAATTATAAATTACATAATTATTCAATTCTCAAAATTTAAGGATTCAAATAATCATGTTAATCAAATTAAATATGAACATCAAATCCTAAACAAACAATTTGTTTCAGTTTGAGAATTTACTAATCTAATTAATCAAATTAAATAGATTAATAACCCATGTAGAAGATCAATTTTATTAATCAACTATTAATCATAATCATGTTATATCTCATATAATTGTTTTCATAAAACAACACACATAAAATCATCAATCTATATCATCTTAGCATGTTAAAGCATATAATCCAATTATATCTAGCATGCCAATTTAACCTAATCATGATTAAACGCTGCTCTGATACCACTGTTGGGTTTTTGGGGTTACATACGCAGCGGAAGATTTATATAATTCACAAAACCCTAGCCATGAATCCGTCTACCATGAAGAGATTAAAAAACTATGAAATAGATTTACGTACGTTAGCAACGATTTTGTTGTTCGAAAACGAATCTGAGATTCAAACTTTGAAATGTTAACGAACCTATGATCTTCTCCTTGTTCTTCCTTGCGATGAATGGATCTTCAAGCTTTAGGTGATAACGGAATCACCCTCTATCGGTAATCCACACGCGAACGAACCAAGATCTTGTATCTCGTAGGATTGCTAGATGATCCCGATTGTTGAATCGTTATTCAACAATCAATGGTTGTTTATTGAATTGATTTGGGGTGTTTTGATCTATGATTCGTAATCAAGATCAATGATTTAGTTTTTCCAAAACCCTAAATTTCATTTGCTAAGGCTGAGGCAAAAGGGTTCTATTTATACATTATAAATATTCCTCACCCTTAGGGATAAGATCCCATTTCCTAGCCAAAATTAGAGTCTAGAGGACTTTGTCCCACGCGGGATATAGCGTATCTCGCGCGGTACAAGTAATCTGTAACTTGGGAGTGGTCGCTCGCCTTGATTGGGAGCGGATGCTCACTTTGTCCGAAACCTTTGTCTCGCGCGGGACAAGCTTGTCTAGCGCGATACAACCCTCCTTCCAGCATCCTAAAGTTTCTGCCTTCGAGGTGCCGCCTCACCCAAAATTCCATTTTCCGTCCATTTTACAATTCGTTCTTTGTGTGTGACCCTTTAGGAATTATATTTATGTTGGTAGTGAGTTGAAACATCAACCTCACAAGACATAAGTGATCTCTAGCAAGTCATTATGTCCACCCAATTAAATATAACATCAAAACTTGATTCCTTGATAGATCATTATCACAATCCCTTTGTCACACGATGCCCTATTGAATATTAGTCATGGTCCACGTCAACTTATAGTGTTTAATGCTTTCTCGACTCCAAATATGTTGATAATCCAAGTGCATTTGATCTCTATCAAATCTCTTGAGTACGGCCGTACATTTCATCAACACGATTCATCGAGGGGCCCAAGCATACATATCTCTTTATGAGGGACAAATTTCATCTTGACTTTATCATTCTTTCCTACATGAATTCAATCGTGCCAACATAACCCTTATTGCTATCCTATTAAAGATAGTGTTAGAATACATCAAACATAACCTTCATCATGTGGAAGACGATGATAATCTCAGGTACAAAGGATTCTAATGACACGACTATCATGAAATTTAATCATGACATATATGACCAAAGTCCATGTCATAAATCTCATAGATGGGTCTGTCCAGTACCTTGTTCTCTAACAAGTACCCATAAGTGTAATGTGCATCCCCATGCATATAATCATCTTTATGATTATCCATTACCAACTTATACTAGTTATCCACAATAACTAGGGACACATAATATTATAATAGACATGTAAAACATATAATACTACAGATAAACATTCTCTATTATAAATGGTAAAGACGATTACATAACGGTGTCAGTTATGAGTCAAAATAACTATACGCCTAGGGCATAACACCAACACTAACATGTCTGAGGTTTTCAATGGTGTCATGAAGGGAGCCCGTGGGATGCCAATCACAGCAATTGTTGAAACTGCCTTCTACCATTGTGTGGAGTACTTTCAAGTAAGACATAGATTTCATTTAATGCCTTGGGAGGTAATCCTAATAACCCTAACATCAATTCCCTACATCAATTCAGCCAGAAAGTTCATTATCGATTCCTGAAAAACAGCGAGAAAGGGGCAAAACATCAGGTAAGGAGGTTCAACAATCATGACACGGGGGTGTATCAGGTGACAACCACACGTCAGGGTGATAAAGGGGGAAAAACCCAGATTGTCAGACTTAATGAGCGTACCTGCACATGTGGTAAATGGGTTGCCTATCACATGCCTTGTTCTCATCTTCTTGTATGTTGCGCTGCACAACATCTTGATGGTCGAGATTTCGTTTCTCAATTTTACACCATTAGGGAATACTACAAGACATGGAAGGGGACATTTGAACCAATCGAGCATGAGGACTATTGGGGTGTGGATGGTTTGGTGCCAAGTTTTTTCCTTAATCCCCTCCTTCGACGTTCTGCGAAGTTCGGACGGCCTAGATCAAGACGCTTCCAAAATTGTATGGACTTTCAAGTAGATAAACGAAAGACTCTGTGTTCATCATGCCATTAAGAAGGCCACAATCGTCGTAGATGCCCGAGCATTAGGGAGTAGAAGAATGTTTGTTTTTCATGTAATTTATGTTTGGTTTGAATTGGATTCAGTTGCAATTTCATTTTATGTCATTTTCATTGAAATTGAAAACTTGAATGTAATTTCTATTTGAGTTGAATTATTGGATATAAAAGTTTATGTTTTGCAAAATAATAGCTAGTTTCTATTTGAGTTGAATTTCTGTCCATGGCAACTGATGTGGTGAATTTTATTTGTCTATGTTGATGTATTTAGATTACATTTGATGTAATTTGGAGTGACTTTGTGTAATGTGAGGTTTCAAGCATCAAGGAAAGTCAACATGGAAGTCTAGGGTAGAAGCGAAAAAGTCCAAGGCAAAACGAGACAAGGCGCCAAGAGGAAAAAAATGAAAAAATCCAGAAAATTATGCCAGGGGACGCGTTGTCCCCACAAATACACCAACTATTCCCCAAAGGGGGACAAGTGATTCAGAAGGCAGATTTTGGGGACGAGTCGTCCCCACAAATACACCAACTATTCCCCAAAGGGGGACGAGTGATTCAGAGTTGAACATTTTGGGACAAAAACTTTGACTTAAAATCTCTACATCGTGTAGCTATTTTGACCACCAAACTCGCTACACGGTGTAGCGAGTTTAAGATGCCTTCCCCTAGATAAGGTTTTTCCATTGCAGATTCATTCTCATCCTCTCATATCCCTCGTACCTGCTCTTATCTCTCTCAATCCTCCTCTTCATGGCCTGTTTTCTTACAATATAAACCGTCGTCCCAATTCCTCCGGCGAATCCTCCTCTTTATCGCCTCTTCTTCTTGGTCCCGTCGGTGTCGTACAGTCCGATATTCGCCGAAAAACCTATGACCGTCAGAAATTTTCTTCGCAGGAACCCCCGATCTTAACACAAGAGTATATACGGAGAGCGATTGAAGATGAAGATAGAGAGGGTATAGGGTCGGTTTTGGTGAAGGAAGGGTGTGAGGGTGAAGATTTTGTTGTTGGGGGGAGGATTATGGTGGGTTTGGGTGGTGATAATGGTGGCGTGCAGAGAGAGAGAGAGAGAGAGAGAGAGAGAGAGAGAGAGAGAGAGAGAGAGGAGAAAGAGAGTGAGGCTGAAGGAGAGAGACGACAGAGAAGGTTTAAAAAAATTGTTTTTTTATTTTTTTTAAACGCCCTAAGGAACGAGTCATCCCTGTTTGCACCATCTCTGATAGTCTCGTCCCCCTTTGGGGAATAATTAGTGTTCTTGTGGGGACGAGTCGTCCCCTGGCTCTCCCCCCCCCCCTTTTTTTTTGAACCACCAGGAATTTGCTCCTCCTTTGCTTAAAAATTTTTCCTGCACAACACCATTACAAAACCATACCCTTAGTAGCACCAATTCCATATGTAATAAAACCTGTACAATATACCATAAACCTGTAAAAATATACTAAACTGTAATAAAAAATGTAAAAAATCATACAGCGAAAATCCAAATAAAAACTTTAAAAACCTTATAGAAATCCCTAAATGTTTTCTTACATCTAAATAAAACAACTTATACTACAAAATTTTATTACATCTAAAAAAAATAGTTTCACTTATTTCTCCTCGCATTTTGTTTCTCATAGTCAGACGGGGTGAACCTCGTCGTCGGATGCCGCTCCCGAGACCCTCTTCTAATCAACTCCTCCCTTTGAGCAGGGGTAAGACGTACCCCACTAGATGAAGTCGCAGCCGGATCAGAGAAGGGTGTAAAGCTCTCTTGTGATGTAGATAGAGGAGGAACCCTAAAGGCACTTCCGCTCCCTGAATATTGTCCAAAACCCATAGTCCCACTCCCCACCACTCCCATCACACCACCCAGTCCCTCTCCCACTCCCCCACCCAGTCCCCTTACCACACCATCTCCCACTCCCTCCCCCCCACCCAATCCCATCACCCCACCCAGTCCCACTCCCACTATCACAAAATTGACTCTCAGTCCATTGTGACTATGACGGCCATTCAAATTGTCCATCATCTTGGGTCTGGGCTTGAGTCTCTGGCTCTGGATCTCCATCTGGGTCGATGTGAGTCTCGGGATCGGGCTCGTCGTGCAAGTTCATTTGTGGCTGTGCACGACGTCTGACACGACGTTGTCGAGGTTCTACCCCCTGTATGCGGTCTACCGGTGCTGGAGGTGCTGCAGCCACAAGGCATTGCTGCTCCCTAACGATAATGAGCGAGTGCCTAATAGTCCTCCGCATATTTTCTTGTCGCGGATGCGGCTCCGCCTCATTGTCGACGTGCAAACGTTGAAGGTTTTGCGCCTGTTTTTATAGCAAAAAAAAAAATGTAAGAATGAGGCATAAGTTAATAAGTTCAAGATTTAAAAAAAAATTAAAACTAGAAAAAATAATGGAAAATGTAAAAACTTACCATGCCCTCTAGGTAAGGGGGGCACTCGATCGGTATCCAGCTTTCCCTATACGAAGGGGGTTCTGCACAAACATGCACGTTATGCTCCTATACCAAATCATATATAGATCGGTGTAGTGCATATCGTGAATGCCTGGGACCCCCAAAGCCAATAAGTTGTGTCGCTGTCCCCAAAGCGCGATGTACTGTCAATGGCGGTCGCTCCAGATTATGAGATTGTTTCCCCCCCCCCCCCCCGCCTATCAAATTTGTGCAAGTCCGGAGGAGTGTCGCACGGCGCTGGGACCCCCCCTGCAGCATGCCAAACTGTCTCAGAATCCGATCCGACAGATGCCGCTCTATCCTCTCGAAGCATATAAGAGGGACCCGCGCTCTCCATACGCCCTGTCCCTGAGTGCAGTAGACCGGAGCATATCTATTTATATAAGGCTGCCACACAACATGATCATCTGTTACCATGACTAGCTGATCACGATAGCCTCGCAGGTTATGGGCAGTAACCTCCTTGAAATACAATGATGCATGGGTCCACCTGAAATTTCATAAAAAAGAATAATTATAAGAATTTTTTTTTAAAATATATAACGACGAGAAAATAACGTATGATATATGTATACCTGCATCCCAGTGGCATGAGCAGGAAGTCCGGATCTCTGACATGCCTTCAAATTCTAGGTTGCACACATAGCAACCGCTCCCAAGCCCAAATCTATACATATAAGAACATTTAAACAAGACTAACAAGACTCATGAACAAACAAACAATATGGGGAAGTGTATGGTAGATCTATAGAAGACCTATAAGAACATTAAACAAGACATAACATAAACAAGACTAACAACTAACAAGACTCATGAACAAACATGAACAAGAACTAAGATATTACTAGTACGTGTCGTTGTGGACATCTTAGGTTCATCACGGAACAAGCGAGAAGTATTCCATCCTATATACTAAGTATATCTAAGAACAATGAAGAAGACTCAAGAACATATGAACATAATGCACATTCAAATGAGAGAGAAACATACCTGGAGAATGTTGAGAAATCCTCCGCACTGTCTCGTCTAAGGGTTAGTCGCACTATACATCTCTCGATATAGGAAAGCCAGCGATGCACTTCCTAACTCTACTGCCAGACCCTCGAAATATCCCTAAGCAGAGGGAGATAACACAACTTAACCTTGTTGTTCGTACAATCAGGCATCACCGTACAACCCAAGACAAGCATGATATACGCCCGTACGCACATATCAACAAGGTCCTGAGAGGAATCATCAGCTAGGTCGGAGAAGCGTGGAAACTGGTGAATAATCCACCGTAGCTTTAGACTACTCCCATCCATATCTCCGGGAGATGGGACAGCCCCTAAAAACCGCTCACATTCAACCCACCAGTCCACACATCCTGGGATGTAAGCATCAGTAACAGCATCCCCATCAAATGACAACCCATAAATCATGCCGATATCCTCCAGGGTTATCGTCATCTCACCAACCCGGAGGTGGAGGGTCTCCGGACGCCATCTCTCGATCAAGGCTTCCAGCAACGCACAATTGTACTGAACCCTCCCTATTTAATGAACCCCACCAAAGTGACACTCTAATAATCGATTCAAAATCCTCGGCGCCAATATATCCGGCAACGTGACGCCACGACGAAATGAGAGCGGACTAGATACCTCATGTCCGGCCCAAATGAAACGAGCTGTGGTTGTCATGCTCGGTCAAAACGGAGTTATCGATAGGCCCGGGATCAACGAAATTATCCATCTGTTTCAACAAAAGAAACCCAATTTCAATATCAAATAAATACATATATAAACATAGAGACTTTGAAATATCAATAGCAAATAATTATACTTCTTCAAAATTGAGTTACAAATTGACTTCAAAACCCCAAAATTTCAAATATACCACAATGGAATTCAAATATACCAACTATTGACTTCAAATATATCAAAAATGGATTTCACATGTACCAAAAATTGAGTTCAAATATACCAACAATTGAGTTCAATAACAACACTAAGTGAATTCAAAATCAACATGTACAATAATTCATATCAAAGTGTACCAACAATTGAGTTCAAAATATACCAAAAATTGAGTTGAATAAACCTAATTTTCAAGTAAACAAAAACTCAAAGCAAAGCAACATCAACACACAATGAAGTATAAAAACTTGAATATAAACTTACAATGACGAAATTTGAGAGATGAAAATCTTGAATTTGATAAAAATTACAATGGCAATAATCTCCTTCTTCTTCTCTTCTTCTCTGTTGGCGGCTGGAGTTGTTTTGTTGTTGTTTGTAAATCGTCTAAGTTGTAAGGTGCAGAGGGAATAGGGCATTTTAAAGACTCGCTACACCGGCATATTAAAGACTCGCTACACGGTGTAGCGAGTTTGATTCTGACACAGGTCAGGTGTTGCGAGTTTGGCTTTGTTAATTACGTGATTAATTTCAAACGCCTTAACCCTAATTACGTCAAACTCGCTATAGCCTTAACCCTAATTACGTCAAACTCACTATACCGTGTAGCGAGTTTGACCGGTCAGAATCAAACTCGCTACACCGTGTAGCAAGTTTCAAAAAGTGGTGTAGTTTGGAAAATAGTTTGGAATGTGATATATTTTGGGAAATAAAATTTTAAAAAGCAATTATTTGAGAAAAAATTAGCTTTTTATAGGAGTCCGCACATTTGGGACATTTATATACTCAGTTCATTACAATCTCTCTTAGGCAACTTCTCTATCTCTATTTCTGGGCTTAGCTCATTTGTGGTCCATGCAAGCTTTTGTAACAATGAAGGCTCTGCAGCTAGCCTGCCTGAATTAGCTCTTCAGGGACCTGTCATTACTGAAAACGTTCCATTTTCACCGTGAGTTAAGCTATTTCTTTTCTTCACTTTCTTCCAGAGAGTCATTTTGTCGATTGGTAAAACAGAAACTGAAATCCAAACACACCCACACACGGAATGATTCAAATCCATCACAATTTACCCTTCAAATTCGGGTTTTGATGCTTGTGATCGAGGTTGGTAAGTTGGACCCTTTTCGGTGGCACTGCCCATAAACTGTTCGACATAATGTCTCAAAGAAGATTTACTATAATTTTACTCCTTCTCTTTCGTATCGGAAGATTCGGATTGTGATACTTGTGATTTGGGATGGTAAATTGGCCCACATACTTCTGCACGAGTCAGTATGGATCTCTTTAGGAACTCATTATCTTCCAAAGAAATGGTTTACTAAAGAAATCCTTCTCTTTCCAGCAAGTTGCAGTGGCTTACGTGGAAAGAGTACCTTTTAGGGTCGTTGCCAGAAAGTTTTAAAGGAGAGTAGCTCGTTGGACTTGAAATTCTTGTCAGCAACATCATCTAACTTTGGAGAGGACGAAAGATAAACACCACTGTTGATTACTACTTCCTCTCAGATTTAAATTTTCTTACCTAACATCTCCATTTAAGAGTCCTACTTGATTCAAGTTGAAAATCACATGATATGTAATAATTGTCCCATCTTTTTTGGCGACTTAATGACCTATTTTTCAGTAATATCCCTACGTAAATTTATGGGGAAAAGTTTTGACTTCTGGTATTATTATTATTATTATTTTATTTATTTTTTTGTGGATTTTGGTAACTCATGTTAAAAAGATTATAAAGGAAATGCAAATATATTAAACAGAAATGTTTACGTGTCATTGATGTTGATTTGCAGTTTAAAAATAAAATTATGAGGTTACGCCTAAACACTTGATTATTATACGTCTGCAGTGTTGTGCAGAGATATGGTCAAAAAAGATTATTTATAATATCACGTCGTACGATTTCTTATGAACAACAATTCTTTGTACATTTGATGGTCCTTTTCTTATTTTCTTTGGCGTGATAGTCTCTTTTCTATCTTTATGCGCCTTAAATGAGACTTACAACTTGTCATGACAAGCCAGAACTGAATTGAGGGTTTTCTCAATTTGTGGATTGTGGTTGGAGATGGCCATTTTGGGCCGCGGCCCGTCACCCGTTTGGCCCGCGTCCGTTCAGCCCGCTTCGTATACGGGACGGGCCTGGACTGGGTATGTCCGTACGGACCGGGCTTTGGCCTGCAGATCAGAAAATCCGTTGGGTTCGTGGCCCGTTTGTCCCGGTCGTTCAATTTTTTAATTTTTTTTTGAAATGTCTAAAATGTCCTCAAATATATCCGTTAATAAATTCGTTTGAGGGGTATTTTCGTCCAATTTAAACATAAGGGCTCATTTATCATATTTTAATTTTTGGGGACATAGTTACCCCTCCCAACAACCATATTTAGGGGTAAATTTGGTCCAAAATGAATTTATAATTAGTATAAATAGAAGAGGAAGTCTTACCATTTTTCTCACAAAACAAATTCAATCCATCATAGAATTCTCTCAAACCCAAACCATCAAATTATTTTCAAGACGAATGTTTGTGATTACATCGTAAGAGTTGAAGGTAATTTTATTGTTTTAAGTATTTAATTGTTTACTCGTTAGTTAAATATTGTGTTAAGTAGTTAATTTTTTTAATCTTCATAAATTTTGAAAATTCCAAAAAAAAATTATTTTTATTCCGAAAATTACAAAAAAAATATAATTGTTTACTTTTATTGTTAGTAAATTATTACCAAAAGTATTTACTCCTTATAAATTTTCGAAAATTCAAAAATATTTTTTTAAGTGTTGCATTTTTAATTTTAATTGCTAGGTAATTTATATTGCTAGTTATCATGGAAGATCTAGTTAATAATATATTTGCATATTCCCCCCTACCACAAAATCAAACCCCACAAAATGTACCCCATCAAAATTTAGGACCAATAGATAATTCCCTTTTGCACCATAATAATCAAATTATGTTTGATCTAATTAATCAATTCTCGAGCCCAATCAACAGCCCTCCATTTCCCGGCTATACTCCGGATTGGATGAATGAGCCCAACACAAACTATACATCTAGAATCTATTATCACACATATGAGGGTGGGAGGGGGATGGCAATGATGATGGTGATGGTGATGTACAAGTCAACCCACGAAACCCGCATAATTCCAAATACACCTGCTACCGATGTTGCCTCGGGTAGTGTACCTAGTGGGGTAAGGGGTAAGGGTAAGGCAAAGACACAACCTAGATTGTCCAAATATGCCAATTTGTATGATTTAGTAATTATTGACGGTGAAACAAAGGCCAAATGCAAAAGGTGCTCAAATTTTTTTAACCCGACGAGTGTTAATGGTACCTCCCATGTAAAGAGGCACATGGATAAACATGATCGAAAAGCCGCTAAAGGGATAGATGGTACCGTGCAAACGCAACTCAATATACTATGTGTCACTAACCCAAAAGTGGACGTCGATTTGATAGCAATTTTACTAGTGAATTGTCAAAGTTTAACAAAAAAGTTTAACAAAAAAAGTCAAATGAGACAAATATTTTGGGACGGAGGAAATATTATTTTTATATGTTACTCTCACTCTTATACTCAAATATATAAAATAAAAAATTACTATTATACCTAGATATAAATATTAAATTTTTTAATAATTTTTTATTTAAAAAAAAATATTTTATTAAATAATCTGTTTTTATACCTCAATTAAGCATGTTGCACTATTATTCAATCAGATAGCTATACCCCACTTTTATGCAATACCTATATTGTGGGCCCTAATCCAAGAAGAAAATAAAATAGATGTGTGTGTGGCCAATTAAAAGAAAGGAAAAGGATATGTGGACGGCAAAAGTAAATTGGGCGATAGATACACATTGGGTCATGGGCGGTGGTTTAGTGACTACTCCACTATTATTTGAGTAGTCATTTGTCTTAATAGAATAAAGGAGACATGTATCATTTTTATTTATTACTAGATTGACTCCCGTGCGATGCACGGGGCGTTACTATATATTCAAAAAATAAAAAATCTAACTAAAATAAACCAAAAACTCAATTCGCTTATACATTATAAAATTCTTCCTTAAAGGCTACAATGTCAGTACATAAAAATTAGAAATCAATAAAATAGAAATAAAACATAAATCATAAGGATTATGCATTTCTCTGTATACAATTCTGTAGTTTTTATCATTTAAAAAAATTAAATAAAACAGACGAACATGTTTATCATATACGAAATAAGTTATTGAAATCAGTTAAAAAAAGTGAAGGTTAGAAATCTAGTAAAAAAAAAAAGTTGATATTTTATTTCGTTTTGATGAAGAGAATTTTTGAAATAAGGAAAAAAGATTTAGTCATACCAACAGGATAATACAGTTAGCTAATAAGAACTAATATCATTATTTTTCAAATGAAAAATTTCCATTAACTCATGATCGTACATCTAAAAATCATGTCATATTGATTTACATTAACTCATTATGAACATAATTATGATATTTATTTTCAATTTAACTTATATAATAGTTAGAAGAAAAACAATACTAACAATTTCGTTAAATGAAAAAAATTTGGCCAAACCCCCCAATACCTCATAAAACCCAAATCACTTCTTACTCCCCCTCCTTTAAAATATCGATTTATAATATATTTATTTCTTCTAATATTGACATAAAATTAAATAAAAATTTTATAACTGATGGGCATTTTCCCTGATATTCGTCTTTATAAATACACAATTTTTTGAGACGAAACAAAAATCGACAAATTTATTAATACTTTATTTACAATGTTTAAAATACTTTTTTAAAAATATTAAATTAATTGTTTGGTATATAAGCACAAGAACCATATTACACCATCTAACTTATTAAATAGATATATAGTATTATTATATAAAATAACCATTTATACTTTATAAATACACAATCGTTTGGTTTATAAAAATTCAACACTATTCCAACTCATCATCCTAGACCTCACCACGTTTCTTTTATTTTATATTTTATATTCTTTATTATTATTATTATTATTATTATTATTATTATTATTATTCTTATTATTATTATTATCATTTATAATTAAAAATAAATACTTTACACTTATTTAATTTTTACAAAAAATATATAGAGAAATAAAGAGACGAATTAACAAAGGATAATTAAGAAATTTATATTTAAAAAAAGAGGAGTTTTTTTCTCTAGCAAAATCAAATGAAAGAAGTCTCTATTTATTAAAGAGAAAGAATGTATGAATTTTGGTGCAAAAAAATTTAAATAAAAAATAATTTATTATAAAATAATTGAGGGTAAAGAAATCGAAAAAAAAAATTTGGAAATTCGACCAATCAACGGGAGACATGTGTCAAATTCTTAAAAAAAAAAAAAAAAAAAAAGGGAAAAAAACCAACATACACGCACCGTTGTCGGCCCGTGCGAGTACACGCCCTGAGAAATGTCGAAATTGCCTTTCCACGGATAGACGGCACATATGTCCAACGTTAAAAAAACCCTAATGAATTCACGCCCCTCTTTAGACCCGTGTAATTTACGGCTCTCATATTTTTAATCAATAAAAAAATAAGAAACAAATTAAATCATTTCTTATCCACTTTATTTGGGTAAATATTAATAAAAGTAATTTAATTTATTTCATAAAAATTGAGATTATAACTCATTTAGTTACTTGATTTTTTGTTCTAATGTATTTTCGCGTGTGTGCACATGTGTATGTGTAGGTTTAACATGATGTACAAAGCTTCTTAAATTAGCGACACACATGTTAGTAATGTTTTTGCTCTTCATAGAATTTCAATCCCAACCCACTTCTTCCTATCCCTCTTTTAAAATATCAATTTATATTATCTTTATTTCTTATAATATTGACATACGCTTCAATCAAAATTTTAAAAGTAATTTAATTTATTTCATAAAAATTGAGATTATAACTCATTTAGTTACTTGATTTTTTGTTCTAATGTATTTTCGCGTGTGTGCACATGTGTATGTGTAGGTTTAACATGATGTACAAAGCTTCTTAAATTAGCGACACACATGTTAGTAATGTTTTTGCTCTTCATAGAATTTCAATCCCAACCCACTTCTTCCTATCCCTCTTTTAAAATATCAATTTATATTATCTTTATTTCTTATAATATTGACATACGCTTCAATCAAAATTTTAAAAGTAATTTAATTTATTTCATAAAAATTGAGATTATAACTCATTTAGTTACTTGATTTTTTGTTCTAATGTATTTTCGCGTGTGTGCACATGTGTATGTGTAGGTTTAACATGATGTACAAAGCTTCTTAAATTAGCGACACACATGTTAGTAATGTTTTTGCTCTCCATAGAATTTCAATCCCAACCCACTTCTTCCTATCCCTCTTTTAAATTATCAATTTATATTATCTTTATTTCTTATAATATTGACATACACTTCAAGCAAAATTTTAAAAGTGATGGTCATCTTGCCCGAAATTTGTTTTTATTAATACACAATTTTTTGAGAAGGATAGAAAATTCGATAAATTTATAATTACTTTATTTACAATGCTTCAAAGTTAATTTTTTTTTAATAAATGGTATGATGTATCGAACTAAAATAAACCCAATAACCATATTACCCCATCCAACTAATCATCTTATACCCCACCACTTTTATTTAATTTTATATTCTTTATTTTTATGATTAGTAAAATTATTAATATTATTATCATTTATAATTAAACAAAAATACTTCAAACTTAATTACTTTTCACAAAAAGATATTGAAAAATTAGAAAGGAAAATTAAGATATTTATATTTAAAAAAAAATATTTTTTTCTGTGTCCAAATCAAATGAAATAAGTGTCTAAAAATATATAAAAAAATGAGATAGGAAAATTAACAAAGGATAATTAAGAAAATTATATTTAAAAAAGAGGAATTTTTTTCTGTGTCCAAATCAAATGAAAGAAGTGTCTATTTAAAGAGAAAAAAAAATTATGAATTTTGGTGTAATTTTTTTTTTTTTTAAATAATTTATTATAAAATAATTGAGGTCAAAGAAATAGGATTGTTTTTTTAAATTTGAAATCCATCCGCCAATCAGAAAGCGACACGTGGCACAAATTATAAAAAAAAAAAAAGGGAAAATGCTGCACTAACTCGCCATTGTCGGCGCGTGTAATACACGCGCCAGCAAAATGACGCAAATGCCCTTCACCCAAACGCCTACACGTGTCCAAAATTAATAAAAAAAAATTTTTTTATATATCCTCCAATCACAGCTTGCCATGTGTATCCTCAGCCGATTTTTTTGCAAATTTGCCACCTAGTGAAATTACCAAAATACCCCTCATTGTCCAAAGATTTACCAAGATCTTGTTATTATAGATATATAGATATAATGTATTATAGGTAATTCATCGATTGTAAATTATTAAGGCTGATATTATTACAATATCATTATTAATGAATAATTGTTGAATTATTTATGATACAAAATATAATACATAAAAATGGTACAAATAATCTCGACTTATAGTACTACTGGAATCGATTGTGGAACAATCGGTCCTTTATTTTCCATTTTTAATGATTACCTATGATACATTTAAAAAGTTATAGGAAATTAAAATCAATATTTTGATATTGTTGCGGGCTAGTCATTGACGACATTAAGTTGTACTCGTTTATTAGAAACTTTACTCATTTAATAGTATAAGAGTGAGAGTAACATATAATAGCAATTTTACTAGTGAATTGTCAAACTTGTCAACTTAAACTAGCGAGCGACATCCAAAATTTCAAGGGTGGTGTTTGCATGACCATCAATGCTTGGAAGGCCACTCTAAGTTCTAGTTCTGAAACCTTTACTTGTATAACCGCTCATTGGATTGATGAGGAGTGGAAGTTGCAAAAGAGAATGCTTTCCTTTAGAACAATGCCCTATCCCCACACGGCTTTGCAATTTACAAGTCACATTAAGGATGTATTGAGTGAGTATGTTATCACCAACAAAATTTTAACAATATCCTTTGATAATGCGACTTACAATACCCTCACCGCCGCAATGTTGATCCAAGCTCTTAATCATCCCCTAGACGGTACTTTGTTTCATGTTAGGTGTGCATGCCACATTGTTAATCTGTGTCCAGGATTTGATTCACTCAATTAAGTCTGTCACCAATAGCATCAACACGGCCTCCCATGTTATCAAAAATTCCGACCCAAGGTTGAAAATTTATGCCGATTTATGCGCCGCTTATAACATGAAATACAAGAAACCTCAAGTGGCCGAGGATATTAAGTGAAACTCAACATATAAAATGTTGAAGAGAGCTGTGGAATATAGGGTGGTCCTCACGGAATACTGTTCTAGTAATCAAATGAACTACAAAATTAGTGAGTATGATTGGTCGATAGCTACCGAGCTTTTAGATTTACTTAAATCTTGGTGGAGGGCAACCAAGATTTTTTCGGGAAGTTATTATCCCACCTCCCATCTTTTGTGCCATGAAATAAATGTCCTAAGTGAAGTTATTAGGCAATTTAGATCACATGCCTTGTTTGAAGCTGCCGTTTTGAAAATGGAAGAGAAATTCACAAAATATTATGAACATTTTATATTAATATATTAATATATTAATATTAATATTATTATTAATATTAATATATTAATATATTAATATATTAATATATTAATATTAATTATTAATAGTAATATTATTAATATTAATATTTTGATGAGGAAGGACCCAAATGAATTTGATGACCTTTGGTCACACTACAAGAAACAGGCTTATTTACGGCGGTTAAAATCCGCCGTAAATAATACGCGCCCCGCCGTATATAGTATTTACGGCGGACTAGCCGCCGTAAATAGATCCCCGTATAAATTATCGCCGTATATACTATATACGGCGGGGGAACCGCCGTATATACTATATACGGCGGATATACCACCGCCGTATATAAATGGAATACATACGTATAAAATGGCGTATTTGAGTGATCTTTATACGGCGAAATGTGTAACCGCCGTAAATAAGAGACGAGTCGTCCGCTCCGTGACGAGTCGTCCCGGTTTGCACCCGCCCCGGGTTCCCTCGTCCAAACGAGTCGTCCATGGGACTTTTATACGGCGGTCACTATATCCGCCGTAAATAACTAAATAGGGACGACTCGTCCAACATGGCACGAGTCGTCCCATTTACACCCCTCTTGGTTCCCTCGTCCCCCTTTGGGCACGAGTCGTCCCTAGGTTTATACGGCGGATTTGGTCACCGCCGTAAATAATCCTTTTTTTTTTTTTTCCCCGACTTTGTATAATTCATTTTCCCCAAAAATACGTTCACAAAAACCAAATTCAACTTGTACACACACAATATAACAAAAAATACACAAATGCAATCAATATTTACAATCTACATATTAACACAATTAATGTTGAATGTATCCATACATAATAACCATTATACAAAAAAGTTGTTAGTTGTTGAATGTATCCAAAATATACAATGTCTAAAATCCACGAACACCTATTCATTACCGTCATTTCCACGTCGTTCCATCCAACGTTTCAATTCATCAATTTGTTGTTGTAACTTAAGGCGTTCATCCTCATTTTTCGGCGTTCCTCCTCAAGTTGTCTTTCAAAATCTGCTTTGACCCCCGCCACCGCCTCATTCTGTTGCTGAGAAGGTTGGGATTTACCAAACACCTTAGTTTTGTTCGGACCGCCTCCCATACATCGAACTCTCCCATGGTCATCGAGCCAAACATACCAACAAAAACATCTTCACGCGCCGCGAAGAGTCCTCTGGCAGCTCCTCAGTTTGCATCATTAAGCGTTCTTTGTAACAAAAACAACATGTTCAATATAAATGTTTTAACTTTAATTAATATTATGAAAATGAAGTTAGAAATGAAAAAAATATTCTATAGAATAACAAAGCTGAAAACAGAAAAGGTTGAAACTTTAACTTACAATCATTTGAGTGGTGGCTTGATCTGCGGGTGTTTTGCCCGTGCGCGTATGTATGAAAACGCTTACGCGATCAGTTGGTAATCCCTTGTCGCCTCTCTACAATTTATAATAGAATCATTTGACAAAAAAAAAAATATTTATATACGATACAAAAAGAAACATTAATTGAATTGACAAGCGAGAACTAAATTGAACGATGACAAACCTCTTTGATGACTTTGGGATGGGACGTTTTTCCGGTCCTATTCGAGCACGATTGTTTTTCTCGATTCAATTTATTTGTTTGATATTTCCTGGAAAAAAAAAAGATAATATTAGTATTAATTTGACTACTTATATAAGACATTCACGATAATAGATTGAGATTAATTTGAAATATACCCGAGCCTTGGGCGTACCCCACATCGCAACAAGTGCAGCCCATTGATCCGCAACGCACCCACGGGGTGGGTGAGCCAATGCGTCTTCGTCATGCATTCTTCAGCCACAATTGCCTTAGCTATGGAGGCCTCGGGATGGGCTCGATTTCGAACATATAATTTTAATGTAAGTAGAAACCTACAAAAACATTTACTCATGCTAAAGCAGATGTAAAAAAGAATTTAACTTTTTTCAAAGTAAATTTAATATGGATGTACCTCTCTACCGGATACATCCAACGAAATTGTATTGGGCCTGCTAGCAAGGCCTCCTCGGCTAAATGCACCGGCAAGTGCTCCATAACATCAAAGAAAGCTGGTGGGAATATTTTCTCGAGAGCACATAGTGTGACAGCCATCCGATCTTGTATCTTTTCGAGATCAGCAAGTGTATTCACCTTTGAGGATAATTGCCTAAAGAAATTTGCCAACTCAATGATGGCTTTTACAATGAAGTAGGCAACACTTTTCGAGCAGCTAAAGGGAGTAGTTGTTGGAGCAAAATATGACTATCATGGCTCTTAAGACCCCAAATAGCTCTTTCCTCTAGATGTACACAACGAGATATGTTTGACGAGTAGCCATCGGGGACTTTGACTCCACTTTAGAACTTTCAAGAATGTGTCTTTATGCTTCTTACTCATTGTAGAGGCGAGCGGAGGCATAATATCTTTGCCGGATGGAAGCTTTTGTAGATGCGATGGTTTCGAATGTTCATCACTTTTAGGTCTTTTCTTGCTTTATCATTATCTTTTGATTTCCCCGCAGTACCTAACAGAGTATGTAGCACATTATCACACACATTTTTTCAATGTGCATAACATCAAGATTATGACGAACATGATTATTTGCCCAATAAGGCAACTTCAAAGAAGATACTCCTCTTTTTCCAATTGTGACACAACTTAGGAACCTTTCTTTTCTCCAACTTGGCTTGTTGCTTCTCACCCTCTTCTCTTTTCCTCTTTTTAATAACATCTTCTATTTTATACTCTTTGTTTCCATATTTTCAACTTGTTTAAGCAATTTTGTTCCAAACAATAACTTGGGCTTATCTCTCACTTCATGAGTACCATCAAAAGAGCCTTTATCCTTACGAAAAGCATGACTCCTAGGCAAGAAGCGTCGATGACCAATATAACAATACTTGCCACCATGATTCAACCATCGTGCTTGAGGTCTCACATTGCAACAAGGGCAAGCATATTCACCTTTAGTGCTCCATCAGACAACATTCCATATGCGGGAAAGTCATTTATTGTCCACAATAGTGAAGCTCGTAAAGTAAACAACTCGTTCCTTGATGCATCATAAGTTGATATACCATCTTCCCACAATTCCTTCAACTCATCAATTAACGGTTGGAGATACACATCTATCTTGTTGCCCGGCCCTTTTGGGCCTTGAGTAAGCACCGACAAGAAGAAATATGGTTGTTTCATGCATAACCAAGGTGGAAGATTGTATGGCATAAGCACAATAGGCCAAATCTTGTGAGATATAGTCATTGTTACGAAAGGATTAAATCCGTCGAGATGCTAATCCCAATCTAACATTTCGAATTTCACTTGAAAATAATGGATAACGTTCATCGAATTTCTTCCACGCACGAGAGTACGCAGGATGCCTCGGCACACCATCGTCTATTCTTTTCTCGGCATGCCATCTCATGAGTGTCGCGGTCTTAGATGACCAATACAACCTTTGCAACCTTGGCTTTAAGGGAAAATACCATACTTTCTTCATCGCTACTGCTTGGGAAGTTTATTCTTGCCACTTGTTTCCGCACCTTCACCGCTACCCCCTTCTTCTTGTTGCTTATATCTAGAGGCTCCACAAATTTCACATTTAGTAAGTTTTCGGTTTCATTTCGAAACAACATACAATGATTAATGCACGCGTCCCACGTTTTATAACTAAAACCCAAATCCGCATCATCTTGTACGCCTCACGATAGGAACTTGGCACTTTCTGGCGGCGAGGCAATGCCTAATGAAAATTTTTAATAAAGAAGTAAATCCCTTATCGGTCACTCGATAATTAGCCTTCCGGTGCATAAGTTCTACAATAAATGAGAGTACTGTAAACTTATCACACCCTTCCCATGAGGCTTGATCGGCATCTCTCAAAAGTCTAAGAAACTTTGCGGTGGATGCATCGATTGTACGATTTCTTCAATTCTGGTTGGTTACTATCCGGCATACCCGTCCCTTCATGTACCATTCGCCTCATACAATCTTGCACGCCCAATTCAATTTCAATGCCATCTTCGGTTGTCCTATCATTATTATCATTCTTACGCGCCGAAATGTACTCTTCCCCGTGCCTAATCCAATTCTTGTAATCTTTTTGAAATCCCACCGCAATACAATGTGATCTCACGGTTGCACGGTCTTCTTGGTAACGATTTGCGCATTTTTTACAAGGACAATATATTTCTTTAACACCCAACAGACTTTTTTGAGAATGCAAAATCGAGAAAGTTGTCAACCCAGGACAAATACTCATTTGAAATTCGATTATCCAAATCAATCCAACTTTTGTCCATATATGACTTGACTTGATATTTTTAACGTTAAAATACAACCTATATATAAGACCGAGAGACACAAAGTTTAGAATAAAAATAAACTCATAAACAAACATAGTCTAAATATGTACAACTTTTGGCTCGATATAGATAATATACATTGTTGGAGCCTAGCCTATTAGTCGAACTTGGGCCCATGATATAGTATAACCCTATGACAACATCATTCGTTCTCTCTCACAAGCCCCCCTAATTGAGAAGCTAATTTAAGGAACTAGGTTGATGTGCAAAAGAATATGCACATGCAACAAAAGATTTGAAACTATTTTTAGGAACTAGGTTGAAGTGCGCAACATTATTTTTTGAAGTGCGCAACACCAATATATGGACTAATAGATTGAGATTACGGGCACACTAGAGTTAAGGGAATTTACAAGGTTTGCCTTCAAACAAGAAGTCCACGACTAGGTATTGTCTATTTGTTGGAGGCAACTTAGTATCTTAGTAAAGCAAGAAGGAATCATTGGTATCAAGATTCATGATCATGTCACTAGGAAAGGAAGTATCAACATATAAGTAGAAATCTGAGGTAGGAAAGTTTTGAGATGCAAAGAAAATATATGCAAATAACTAGGATAAAACTTGAAACGCATAAGAAAAAGTCAAGCATTGAGGGAAAACAATAATTGATTGAATTTACATAGCATTATCGGCTTAAGCACAAAGAAAAACACGCTAAAAGACCAACATATATCAAAGAGTAAGTCAACCTTTTGAATAAGAAAAGTAAGTCAACCTTTTGAATAAGAAAAAGATACAATATAAAGCTTACATAGTCGGCATTTATCTTTGTAACAAACATTGTGAAATCTCTAATCAAGCAATTATTATAAATTATGATACGGAACATTTTTAAAAGCGTTTTTAAGCAAACTTAGTAGAAAGATAAAGTACGGAAAAGAACCTCGTAAACGGTTCTTAATCTGCACTAAATCGAAAGGGTGATTTTGATTATTATTATTTAAGGTCTCAGGCATATCTTCAAACGAAGAAGCCTTTCAAGTTAATACTATCACAATATAACATAGTCTTTGACACCCACAAATTTAGGTAAAACCGACAAAATGTTTTCACAAGTCATCAAAATAAAGCATAATGTGCTTCCAAAGCAAATTTCCATTAAAGCACCAAACTTTAGACCTTATATAAGCATCCAAACAGGAAAGATACTAATTAATCAAAAGCCTAACAAATACTACTCCGTATCAAACGAAGAAAAACAACTAATTTTCCTCTCAACTGTAACATAATGCCCAGAAACTATCTAAACCATTACATAACAACAGACAACAACAACAACAACAGCAACATCAACAATAACAATAACTCACAACACCAAGAACAAAAAAAACCCAGAAATTAAAAGTAAATTAGAAAAGGGGAAAGAAATGTATACCTGATTGTTGTTGATTGAAGAAATCGGCTGGAGGAGAGAGAGACTGAGATACGCTACTAGAGGAGAGAAAGAGAGACCGAGTAAGACCAAGACCAAGAACAATAAAAACCAAAAAATTAAAAGTAAATACCAACCTGCTGATTTGGAGGAGAGAAAGAGATCTTCGTTCGTGCCCTAGCTATGGAGATCGTCGGTGCCCTAGCTGCTATGGCTGCTTCGGAGGAGAGAAAGAGAGGAGAGATACCGCGAAACTGAATAGGGAAATTTGGTTTCCCGGTATTTAATGACATTTACGGCGGACGCGTACAAACCGCCGTATATAGTTAACTATTTACGGCGGACGCGTACAAAACCGCCGATAATAGTTAACTATATACGGCGGCTACTTATACACCGCCGTATATAACTTCGATCTCGTACGCCTTCATGTCAAATATACGTATTTACTTATTTACGGCGGTCTAGACCGCCGTATATATTACTTATTTACGGCGGTATACATAACCGCCGTATATATATGATATATACGGCGGACGCGTGTCCACCGCCGTAAATGAGCGCCGTAAATAGCCCCTTTTCTTGTAGTGTCATCTGGCAGGCCAAAAAAATTTCCTGGTCATCCATGCCCACTCCTTGGTCACCATTGTGGAGTGTCAACTTCTCCACCTCAGCCAAACCCAGGCAACTTTATCACCATTGTAAGTGCTCTCATGCACTTTAAATGAGACTTACAACTTGTCATGACAAACCGGAACTAAATTGAGGGTTTTCTCAATTTGTGGATTGTGGTGAATTTGGCTTGCAGTCTCTTTTTTATATCTTTGTTTTTTTTTTTGAATAATGTAGTGGTTGATACGGTTTAAAAAAATACTTCTTCCTTCCGTTCCGATTTAAGATTTTTATTTTTTCTTTTTAGTTTATTTCGGTGTAAGATTTTATAGTTGATTTATTAATTAAATTGAATAATAAGAACCACTTGTTGGCCTCACAACAAAAACTTCCTACCTATTTTCTCTCTCTTACAAAAATCAAACTGTTGTAATTTGTACCGGCTGAAAAACGCGCAACATTTCATTTAATATAAGGGCATCCTTACTTATAAACCCCAAGGGTTTATGGGTCCGCCACACCCCACTTTCATTTCTATAAACCTTTAACAATTTCTTACCGCATTTCATAAACCTTTTCAAAAGCTTTATAGAAACACTTTTAAAAAAAAATGAAATTCATTTTGATTAAAATTTAAAACTAATTAAAAAATAAATATTTATTTTGGGACAATAAAGTACTATTTTTTAAAGACAAATTGTAGATTTTGAAAAAAAAAGAAAAAAAGAAAAAAAAGAAGAATAATCCGTTCCATAACAATGAAGCACTTCATCATGGACATGAAGCGATTGAAAGTAACATTAACGGGAGGATTGAGAGGTTTTTATTTGAGAATTCTGATGAGGTGGCGGCAAATGGGATAAACCGTTCCATAACAATGAAGCACTGTATATTCTATTCTGAATTTTTTTTTTTTTTTGCTAATTGAATAATTTGTTTCAAATAATAAAATGGTACTTTATTATCTCGAAATAAATGTTTATTATTTAATTAAAATAAATGTTACTTTTTTAAAAAATATTTTTAAAAAGTTATTGAAAAGATTTACGAGTGTGAGGAAAATAGTTATTTGAGTTTTATAGAAATAAGATGTAAAGTGATAACGTATGAGTGTGACGTACTTATAAACCATTTGAAAGGGTAAGGATGTACGATGGTTTTTGACAATTTCACTTTCTTGGTTTTTGACAATTTCACTTTTCTGTTTGCCTGTGAATCTTCATTTAATATTAGAGCATCCTTATTTATAAACCCCTTCAAAGGGTTTATGGGTCCGCCACATCACTACTTTCATTTCTATAAACCTTTAACAATTTTTTACCCCATTCTCATAAACCTCTTCAAAAGCTTTATAAGAACACTTAAAAAAAAAAAATTTGAAATTCATTTTGATTAAAACTAATTAAAAAATGAATATTTATTTGGGGATAATAAAGTACTATTTTTTAAAGACAATATGTTCATTTTGCAAAAAAAAAAAAAAAAAAAAAAAAAGATAAAAAAGATTAAAAAAAAAAAAGAAGAAAAATTGTGGCAAAAGTGTCGGAGCAATAAACCACCTCATGGATAGGGATGGCAACGGGCCGGGTTTGACCTAACTGAATCCGACCTGATTATTCAAGCATATTAACCCAACCCGACCCAACCCGAAATGAGTTTTCATATTAAATATTACTCCCTCCGCCCCACCTCAATTGGTCCATGGGTAAATTTTACGATTTTTAAGAAAAATGAATAAAGTGGGTAGAAATTAAAGTAGAGAAAATGTAAAAGTTAAATGTGTGGTAGGGAATAGGAGAGAGAATATAAAAGTTAAAAATATTTAATAGGAGAGAGAATGAGTGGGAGGAATAGTAAGTTAATGATTGATTTTTTTGTAAATATATGGAGATGATAAGAGTATAAGGCTCCGTTTGTTTCACCGTAAAACATTTTCCGGAAAATGTTTTCCGGAAAATAACCTGTTTTACGGTGTTTGGTTAGCCCCCGGAAAATGTTTTCCGGAAAATAACTTTTTTCATTTGTTTGGTTGCCTAAGTAAACGTTTTCAGGAAAACATTTTACGCCCTTCCTAAGTAAAAAACGGCCTCTTGACCTTGTCACAAGTAAAACATTTCCAGGAAATTGGAGGCCTTAATGTACTGACTCATATTACGCCCGGTCTGACCACCTGATGCCTATCCCACCCCCCAAAAAATTTTTTTTTTTAATTTTTTTGTAATCGCCCCCCCATGACCTACCCCACCCCCCACCCACCCCCAAAAAAAAATTTTTTTTTTTTTTTTTGTAATCGCCCCCTACCCCCTGCCCCACCCCCCACCCCCCACCCACCCCCAAAAAAATTTTTTTTTTTTTTTTTTTTGTAATCGCCCCTACCCCCCTGCCTACCCCCCACCCCCCACCCCCCCACCCCCCCAAAAAAATTTTTTTTTTTTATCGCCCCCTACCCCCCACCCCCACCCCCCACCCCCCGCCCCCACCCCAAAAAAAATTTTTTTTTTTTGTAATCGCCCTACCCCCTGCCTACCCCCACCCCCCAAAAAAATTTTTTTTTTTTTTTTTTTTATGTATCGCCTCCCCTGCCTACACACCCACCCCCCCCAAAAAAATTTTTTGGGGGGGGTGGGGAGTGGGGCGATTAAAAAAAAAAAATTTTAGAGAGGTGAAGTGGTGAAGGGGGTAGCCGAGGAGGTAGGGGGCGATAAAAAAAAAAAAATTTTTTTTTTTGGGGGAGGGTGAGAGGTGGGAGTGAGGGGGGTGAGGGGCAAGGCGAGTAGGGGGCGATTACAAAAAAAAAAAAAAAAAAAAAAATTTTTGGGGGGGAGTGGGAGTAAGGCCGAGAGTAGGGGGCGTTACAAAAAAAAAAAAATTTTTTTTGGGGGAGAGTGGGGAAGTGGGGGGTAGAGAGGCGATTACAAAAAAAAAAAAAAAAATTTTTTTGAGGGGTGGGTGGGGGGGGTGGTGGGGGGTGGGGGTAGGCGGGGGTAGGGGGCGATTACAAAAAAAAAAATTTTTTTTTTTGGGGGGGTGGGTGGGGGGGTGGGGGGTGGGGGGTAGGCGAGGGGGGGTAGGGCGATTACAAAAAAAAAAAAAAAAAAAAATTTTTTTTTGGGGGGGGTGGGTGGGGGGTGGGGTAGGTCACCTTGTGAAATATGAGTCGTTTACCAACACCCGAAAACATTTTACACTTCCTCAGTAAAATATTTTCCTCCGTAAAATATTTTACGCTCTCTCAAGTAAAACATTTTACAGGAAAACATTTTACAGGAAAACATTTTCCAGAAAACGTTTTCCGGAAAACATTTTACGTCGAAACAAACGGAGCCTAAATATATGGAAAACTTTTCATTTAAGGAATGACTCAATTGAGGTGGGATGTCCCAAAAAGGAAAGTGGATCAATTGAGGTAAGACGGAGGTAGTAATTTTTAAATCTAAATAACAGTAATAATCATTTTATTTTTATGTTATTTTAATTTAGGATGGTTGGAATAATATTATGGGTCAAATCCGCAAGTTGGGATGTATGGCCACCAAGCATGATGCGTGAAGTTTTCTGCGCAAGTAAGGTCCTGATCATTGGGCCTATGCATTGATTTGAATGGGCTTCTTATTGACTCTTTACTATCCTTGTTTGTTTACATTGTTTTTTAAATAAAGTACCATTTTAAATAATAAAATGATACTACTTTATTATCCTTAAATAAATGTTTATTTTTTAATCAATATAAATGTTAACTTTTTAAATTTTTTTTGAAGAGATTTATGAGTGTGAGGGAAATTTATTAATGTTTAAAAGATGAAAATTGAAATATACAACAGAAAATAAAGATATTTTTATAATAAGAATGTGTAGAGTGATTGTGTGAGTGTGTGGTTTTTGACAATTTCTCTTTCCTGTTCGGCGGCCCATAGAGTGGTATGGATTTGACAATTTCTCTTTCCTATTCGGCGGCCCATAGAGTGATAATGTTGCCCTTACATTTTCCCTTCCCATTTCCAGGAAACCTTCCAGTTAGAACATCTTCATTCATTCATTCCACTTCAAAATTGTTTCAAGCATCCCTTTTTCCTTCATTTCAGCTTCATCGTCATCGTTAATACAATTTCAAACAATTTTATCTCCATTCATGACAAAATTTATCAGTTTCTCTCTCCTATTTTTTATTATATCCCATCATATTTTCTCTTTTCTACTCATTTATATTAAATTTATTACTACTATAAATAATTATTAATTATTATATTATATAAATAATTAATTATAAATTTCATTATAATTAATTATTTTATTAATATATTTTATTTTTTAAATTTAGAGAGTGATAAAATATTAATAATATTTTTGTATTTTTATTATTTTTATATGTTAATTGCAATTTTTATTGAAAAAATTAATTTCAAATGTCAGACACGTGTCACCCTCTAATTTGATTGATTGCCTTGATTTTCTTTCAAATGTACGGTTGTGGATGCTCTTAAATCAACACATATTTGCAATCATTTTCTTTGCTCTCTTTACAATTTCAAGCTTTCCAATGGCATCATCTTCTAGCACTGAGTTAAAGTCGAACCAGGGATGGAATTACGATGTATTCCTGAGCTTCGCCGGAAAAGACACTCGCAAAGGCTTTGTGGGTCATCTCTACAGAGCTCTGGATGATAAAGGTATCTATACCTTCAGAGATGACCTCAAACTCCGCATGGGCGACTCCATCTCCGACGAACTCCTCAAGTCCATTGAAGAATCGAGGTTTGCCATTGTTATCTTTTCTGAAAAGTACGCAGCTTCATCCTGGTGCTTGGATGAATTGGTCAAGATCATGGATTGCCATAAGCTGAAGGGTCAAACTGTAATTCCGGTCTTTTACAAGGTTGAGCCGTTACATGTAAGGAGACAAAACGGGTGTTTCGAGGAAGCATTTCGGAAACATGAAGCTCGGGACAAGAATGACGTGATTCACAGATGGAAGGAGGCTTTGTTTAAAGCAGCCAGCATTTCTGGATGCGATGTATCTGTCACTGCAAATGGGTATATTTTCTCATCACTCTCATTCGTCCCTCTCATCATTTTGTTGGAAATTTTGTTTGAGAACAAAATTTTCATTTTTATTTAAATGAAATGAAGCTGCAATACTGCTGTAATCTAAGTTTTGTGTAGATTAAGATAGTGTATTTATTTGCTCCTAATTATGGGGAGATAACTACTATAATATTCACATATCAACTTATCTAAGATACACCAATTAAATCAACTCAACAATCTGTGAAGATTGCCAAGCCGTGTGAATCACGTGGGTGGAGGAGATTCACTCGGTTTAGAGGATCACCCTCTAAAGCCGAAAGATAAGGAAGTGGATACTAGTTTACTACCTTCCATATGAAATTTTCGCAAGAGATCTGATGACGCCAAGCTATTCAGGAGTCAGAGCGGTTCAAGGATATCTGGCAGGATATATTTTGTGATTGGATGTACCTAGAACACAACACAAACAAGCACCGTTAATGTCAAAGTTGGATGTTGCACCAATGCCCTCGAGTGTGAGAGTAAGAAGACTGAGTAATATAAGGCTTTGAATACCTTGAGTGTGTGTAAGTGTTTAGGATTTGACAACAATTTGGCTTATAATGTATATTTGGAACTTACCTTGTCCAAGGGGACAAAGGTCTTTTATTTATAGGCAATGAGGAGCTGCCCGCTGACGTAAGTCATGAGGTCAGTCCTAGAGGGCACTTTGGTATTTGACCGCATACACGTGTCCGCGTTTGATTGGGTCCGTCAGGGAAGGACGATTCTCTGTCAGAGGGGATGTCGCTGATGTGGACAGGAGCCGTGTATTCGGCGCGGCGCATTTAATGCCATTGTAGGCGCCTGACTGAGCCGCATTGAATGCGATGGGAGTGAGCCAGCCACTTGCATGTCAGAGCCAGTAAGCTAACTTGCTCAGTAACGTTTGCTATCAACCGGGAGGCAGGTGAGATAACCGGGAGGCAGGTATGAGCCCGCGGTCAACATCTTGGGCGCGATCAAAGGTATTTGACGCGGGCACGGATGGAGCGGTCATACTTCCTGAGGTCACCAAACCAGCGATCAGGGTCCCTCCGGTCTGGAGTAGGATGATGCGGAGAGGAGCGCGGTCTGGACCTTAGGGGTCTATCTGTCCGCGGTCTTGACTCCGGCGGTCTAGGGTATGCCACGTCACTGGTTCCTTGGACCAGATCGAGCGTGGGCCCGGTCCAACTGGTCCGGGCTCATCAGTGGCCCCTAGCTCCAAGTGAATGATTATTTATGGTCTGAGCGAGGAGCTACTAGTTAAGCTCGGTTCAATCAGACCGCTCCTAGAACGGGCACCAGTATTGGCATTTTTCGTTGTTTGCTGCTTTGCCTCCTGTGCTTATAGGCACGTTCGGGAGGCACGGTAGGGAGGCACGTGGCCCCTTGAATGCTCTGCCTCCCGGTTGGCAAGTGGGGCCCCTTGGCATATGAAAAGACAGCGCGTGGCACGTACGGAGGGTACGTGTCAGCCATCCAAGGGGCGCCATAAATGCTAACTGGGAATTTTTTGAATTTTCAAACGTTTGGAGATGGTTCGTGGCTCGAGAAACGGTTTGTGGGCTATTTAATACGGGTCAAACGGGTTAATCCGTATTGGTAGGCCTTATAAATACCAAACTCCTCTTCCTCAAACCCTTTTACCACCCTCAAACCTTCAACTACTTAGAGAGAGAAAATTTGCTGCGTACTTGTGCTTTCCCTTCCTTCAAATCTAACTTCGAATTCTCCCTCGTAAGTGTTTTTTGATTTTGTTTTCTTCTTCATCTCTTTTTTATTTCTTCTTCTGGGCTCGATGACAACCCGAGACTTTGGCCCCCGCCGTCCCATAGAACTAGGGGATGGGAGCACTCCGGATACCTTCGCCGTTTGTAAACGGACAGGGGGAATATTTAGGAAGGTAGCTCATGACTGGATTAGGTTATCTATGGAGTGCTTCTAGTATTTTTGTGAAAAGTATCAATGGGGGACCTTTGTCCCACCCCGATTATGGGAGGCCAAGAATAAAATGATAAAAAGGAACGGTGAAGCTTTGGTGTTGGGGGATACAAATAGGTTAAGAAATTTTGTAATGGGGGTTTTGTGCAGGTTTCCCCGCGAGAGAGATCAGGCTTTGAACGCCGTTGAACTAGTGAGTAGAGTGATTCGTGTCCCCGGAGAGATAGTTGACCGGGAAAAGGTTGAACTGATGGATCCCAATCAAAGTGAGATGTGGGCACCGGGCTCCGAGGACCTGAGCGATCCCTTGGATATTCTTCCCTTGAGGACTGTTTTCCCCGATGTTGTGACCGAGGCCAAGGCCCCCTATGTGCCTACGGTGGTCCTGAGTAGCAGTGAGGAACTGGATACTCTGAATTTTGAGGTGACCGGAGGCGGGGAGAGTGATCTCGAGGTGGCCCACTCAAGGGGTTCATCCACTGGGTCGGATCCATGAAATACAATGTATTTTAGTTAAAAATGTAAAGAATTAAGAAATGGGAAAAGCCTAACTAATTAATTAAGATTGAAAAAATGTGAGGAAATTAGGAGAAAGAGAAAAACAAAACTGTTAAGAAAAAGAAATGGATGGAGAGAAAAAGAGAATAGCAAAGATGGAGGACAAATAAAATTAATTGAAAATGTAGGTAGCAGGCTCGAACATGGATTTGAAAGGAAACACCAAAAGCTTTAACTTCACCCCTTCTACCGCTGAACCACACCACTCACTGGTGTTAATCTTGAAGTTAATTATATATATACATATATAAAAAAAAATATGGGGGGGCAAAAAAAATTTTTTTCCACTGCATTTCCGCCGCTGGGGGGGGGGGCGAGTGCCCCCCCATGCCCCCCTGGCTCCGCCCCTGTTCGTGTAGTCACATCTTGTATTCGTGTGAACCTGATGTAAATGTTCGTGTAGTCACATCTGTAGCTACATCTCCAATACTAACAATTATTGTTGTTTTTAAACCATGCCTCTTCATTTGTTATTTTTCTCCTCAGACCCTCATATACTAGCAGACGAACCATTTCAACCTACGGACCATTTCAAAGTGTACCTGTTATGCTCAGCGTGTCTGATATGTTGGCCTAGATCTTATACCACTATGACTCTGTGAGGAATAATGATTACGAATTAAATTTGTACTGGTTGATGGCTTGATGCAATGAAATAGTAATTAAATCATCGAGTCAAGTAGCAATGAGTTGCGAAACCGAAGAAACTTATTATCATAAGTGCATTTTACTGTTAGTTCTAAGCACTCATATTTCATTAAAGTCAAAGTCCATGGGAGCAGTAGTGAGATTTTCATACAGGGCACTGTGGTCGAGCTGGCCCCTCCAGTGGCAAAATACCATGTTGGAATAAAACCTCCATCTATCTTGAAGTATATTTCTACATTATGCCCTTTTAGTTTTAGCTGTAATATAAAGTTAGTGGCTGGATAAAGTGTGACCCTGAATATGTGCATAGTTACATAATTTCTTCGAGAATTGCCAATCCTATGTTAAGTTATTGCTTCATATCTACAGGAATGAATCAGAGTGCATCGTAAAAATTGTTCAAGAGATTTCCCGCAAATGTTACATAAGTGACATAAGTTCAAGTGCTGCAAAAAATCTAGTTGGAATAAGACCTCGTGTGCAGGAAGTGAAGTCTCTGTTAGATCCTACCTCAAACAATGTTCAAATCTTAGGGATATGGGGAATGGGTGGTGCCGGGAAGACAACTCTAGCTTGGGCTGTTTATAATGAAATTTCGAATCAGTTTCGAGGTAGAAGCTACGTCGAAAAAATTAGAGAAGTTTCAAAAATTTCTGGTCTACATTCTTTGCAGGGGAAAGTTCTTTCTGACATTTTGTCTGAACGAGATGTGAAGGTAGCGAGTGACCTTGAAGGAAGGCAACTTATGGCCAAGAGGCTATGCCGCAAAAAGATTCTTCTTGTTCTTGATGATGTGGATGACGATTGCCAACTTGATGCATTAGTTGGGAGCAGGGATTGGTTTGGTAGGGGGAGTATAATTATAATAACGACACGAGATGAACATTGTCTGAAGAGAGCTAAAGTGGATATGATTTATAAGACTGTCATGTTAGATGATGCTGAAGCTATTCAGCTCTTCAGTATTTATGCATTTGGGATAAATACCCCACCAGAAGAGTACACGGAACACTCCAATTGGGTTGTACATTATGCTGCTGGTCTTCCTTTAGCCCTTAAAGTGTTGGGCTCATTTCTGTATGGCGAAGGCATGAATGAGTGGAAAAGTGCCTTGGAAAGACTTAAAGATGCTCCTGAAGATAAAGTTAATGAGATATTGAAAATAAGCTTTGATGGACTAAGAGACACGGAGAAGAAAATCTTCTTAGACATTGCATGTTTTTTCAAAGGAAAGAGGAGGGATTTTGCAACTAAAATACTCGACAGTTTTGATTTCTGTGCAGACATAGGAATAAGTGTTCTTATACAGAAGTCTCTAGTATCAGTTTTAAAAGGATGCCTTTGTATGCATGACCGAATTCAAGAAATGGGTTGGCACATCGTTCGTAAAGTCTCTAGCAAGCCTGGTGAACATAGCAGGCTATGGCTTTATAAGGATGTTTGTCATGTACTGACGAGCAAAACGGTAAGCGTCCAAAATAAATTGATGCTAACTTAGAAAGTTAGCAATTTCATTGGTAAAAGTATGGTTAGTGATATATGCATACTCACTGTTTTGTTCTACGCTTGTAGGGAATGGATGCAGTTGAAGGCATTTACTTGGACTTGGCTGAACAAAGAGAAAGCTTTAGCTTTAGTGCAGATACTTTCAAAAACATGCTTGAACTTAGGTTTCTGTGTTTCAGCCAGGAGAGATATTCTCCTTCAAAGTTTGTCATGCATCCGTACAAGTCAAAATGGATCTCTACTCGTTATCTTCCAAACAACTGGTTTTCTAATACCCTCTCTCTTCCTAGCAAGTTGCAATGGCTTACCTGGATAGGGTACAATTTAGGGTCGTTGCCAGAAAGTTTTAAAGGAGAGAAGCTTGTTGGACTTGAAATGCCTGACAGCAACATCATCCATCTTTGGAGAGGAAGAAAGGTAAACACAACTGTTAATTACTACTTCCTCTCAGATTTAAATTCTGTCTTACCTACATCTCCAGTTAAGAGCCCTGCTTGATTCGAGTAGCAAATCATATAATTGATCTTAATCTTAATTGATTTATCTTTGGAAGAAGGGCTGTTCTCGTAATGTTTAACATCCGAATAAGGACTTATGAGCTAAATTCATTACTTTGGTTTATACTCATGGAAACATCTTTAAATGTTCTTTTTGTTTCTAAACAGAATTCGGACAAGTTGACATACATCGACCTAAGTTATTCTAGCAAGCTCAGATCGACCCCGGACCTCAAGGGGACCCCAAATCTCAAGTCACTAACTCTTCACGGGTGTAAGAATTTGGTAGAGGTTCATCCATCACTGACAGATCTAAAGCAGATTGTTTTCTTAAGTTTGAAGCTCTGCAAAAAACTTAAGAGTCTACCATCCCCTATACAGATGAAATCCCTGAAGACTCTTATTCTCTCCTACTGTAAAGGTCTGACAGAGTTTCCTGAAATCTCTGAGAATATGGGAACATTATTGAAGCTTTATTTGGACAACACCTCGATTAAAAAATTGCCCAAATCATTTGAAAATCTCACAGGTCTGATTTTCTTGAATCTCCATGGATGTAAATATCTAAGGAGCCTTCCAGAGACCATTGGCAGGTTAAACTGTTTAAGAACTCTTGATGTAGCTTTCTGCTTAAGGCTTCAGAAATTGCCTAACAGCTTGGCACAGATTCAATCTTTAGAGAAGCTGTTTTTAGATGAAAGTGGAATCATAGAAGCACCATTCTCGATTGTGTTCTTGAAGAACCTCAAAACCTTATCATTGAGCAGGTGTGATGCACTGATGTCTTCATTGTTATTCACAAGAATGTCAGACTCCAAATCTGGTTCGGAGCAGCCTCCGTTATTAAGTTATGGCTTCATCAAGAAACTAAATGTCAGTCGGTGCAACATCTCTGAGGGAAAGTTTCCGGTTGATGTCAGTACTTTGTTCTCTCTGGAAGAGTTGGACCTAAGTTACAACCACTTCAAGTATTTACCTTATAGCATCTGTCAACTTCCCCAACTCAAAATCCTTAATGTTTCATGTTGTGATAAACTTGAAAAATTGCAAGGACTACCATCCGGTATTGCTATACTACAAGCATTTTACTGTCCTAGATTGACAAGCTTCTACGATTTCACAAAGTACGAAACATTATGGAAGCTCAGTATGCCTATCAATCATGGGGGAGGGGGCTGGGAAAAATCGGTTGATTTGGTGATGCATTCCCTGCTTCAGGTTAGTTTTATAGTTTCTTCTCTAAAGTCAACAATTCAACCACACACATACACAGCACAAATTTTGACTTAAAAAGGGCATATACATTATTCATGGTGCAGGGACACCTTGTTGCAAACCATCGATTCAGTATTCTTGTTCCCGGAAACAACATTCCAAAGTGGTTCAGTCAGCAGAATGGCGGACATCATATGAACTGGCTACAACTACCATCGGGTTGGTGTAATGGAAATATTCTCGGTTTTGCTCTTTGTGCTGCTAATTTAATCAATTTTGGGTTGGATTTTACTATTCGGTTTGACATGATACCGGGACAGATGCAGCCTCCACCGCAAGTACATCAATTTCAAAATTTGAGTCTAGCTTATGAAGAATATGAAAAATTCAAAAGACACGTGTGGCTGGGGTTCCTGTCATTTGATTTCTTTAAGCTCCTATTTCCACAATTTAAGGAGGAAGATTGGTCTAAATTTGAAGGAAGCCTTTATATGCAGATGTATCACTATCACCGGGTGTTAAAGGTTTATAGGAATGCTTATGGGATTGCAATTCGTCCTGTGTACAAGTGTGATCTGAAAGAGGGGACGACCACCATCCAAAACTCAGCAGCCACAGGAGTACTGGACAGTTCTACAGGTCGACCGTGGTTGAAGTATGATGAAGATGAAGACGAATACAATAATCGTTCCCAGTTCAGCAATGAAAGATCCTCATTAAGAACAGCTTACATGAAGAAAGCAGGGACGATGGGTGTTGAACTTAGTTTTCAGGTGTGACACAAAGATGGACAAAGAAGGATGGGTGTTGAACATATTTTTCTAATTGATTTTTGTGCCAACTTGGTTTGTTTGGATAGTTATAGTACTAGTCCAAAAGTTGTGATACATTCCCATGTAAGTCACTAGGCCCCACTACGTTAAAAGGTGAGTGGGACCATTTTAGGAAAGGTGAAGCTGGGACACCCATTTGGATAAAAGGTGAAGCTTCGGACGGGACGGAGAGAGTATACGAAGACAAAGAGCGCCATGATTCCCCTTCCAGGCAAAGCCAGAATTTCAATTTTTTTGAAAGGGGGCAAAATTATTTCCATTAATTAAAAGGGGGTAAAATAAATTTAGTGCATACTCCCTCCGTCCCATTAATAACTTCACCTTTTGTCATTTTGGGTGTCCCATTTAAAGCTTCACCTTTCCTTTTTTGGCAAAGAATCTTTAATATTCCCTCCACTCATTCTCTCTCCTACATTATTTTAATACTCACAACACCATTATAATTTATTATTCCCTCCACTCATTCTCTCTCCTATTTTCAAATTTCTCTCTCCTATTTTAAAATTACACTCACAATATTTTTTCTTCCCACCCATTTTCTTAATTTGCGTGCCGGAGCCAAAATGGTGAACTAAATAATGGGACGGAGGAAGTATTTTTCTTCATACAAATACAAAGGGGGGCAAGTTTTAATAAATTGCACTAAACTCCCCTTTGGTTAAGTGTAGACCTGCACTACTCCATAATAAGTCGCATTTGAGTTCTTAATATTTGTATTATAATAAAATTATATTAAAACTATTTTTGTATTTCAAAATTCAACCTTTATTATAGAGAATTTGACTTGAAAGTTTTTTTTAGAACAAATCACTTCCCCTCAAATTCCTGATTAAATTGAAATGACCCGAAAATTCTTATGCAGTAGTATATAATACTACATGCAGTATTATATTCGCTCATATGTGAATATAATACTGCATGCAATATTATAAAAATAGTATATTATGTAGAGAAATTTTTCGAACATTACAATACTAAAACGCGTGTGATGGTTATTTACCGGCTCGTCTTGAATTAGCAATCCATTGCCAAATGAAATCTCCAAAATAAATACTCATTTTTTACATTAAGGACATTTAAGATTTTAAACAATTTTTATAATTTTGAATCGGTTTTTAACTTTTAAATGAGAGATTTTAAAGTCTAAAAATCAGTTTTTCCTGATAGTTATAGAAAAACTTGCTTTTATAAGATTTGGGAAAAATTGCACAAAAAATCACCCAACTATTAACCTGTTGTGGATTTGATACGCAAACAATTTTTTGTTCTATTTTTTATATTCGACCTCTTTTTTTGTTCGATGGAAGGTCACTCGTGCTAACAACATCCAAAATTTATCGTTAAGTTGTCATGTGTAATGCACATGACATAATTTTTAAGGACAAAAATAGGAAAACTATCTAACCTTCGTCCCTAACCTTCCCCTAAGAATTTTAGAATATTTATAAATTTTAGAAAATATTTTTTTTGAATAAAAACTCGTTAGGCGTCTATTTGGTATTTCAAACTGTTGAATCGCTTAGTTTGCTGCAGCGCTCCAGCCATGAAAATCTCACAACGAAATATAAAATGCCTATTACATCATATAAAAATCGGACAACGAAATATAAGAGAAAAATGATTTTTTACATTGTTATTTAAGTTTTACAAGCATAACTAAATATTTTACATTCATTTTAGTGCAAAATGTGTTTTTACATTCGTTCAAAATGAGTTTTTTAACAAACGGCCGTGCGTATGATTAATTTATTGCATTTTAACCTTTGTACTGTCAAAACTCACAATGTCACCTGCGTACTTACATTTCATATCAATTTGACCATGTTTTTTAAGTTGTGTTAAAAACTTAACGGGCTTGTCCACATTGGAAATAAAAGAGGGTACGCATGTACATTATTGAACTATAGATCCTGAAAATTAAAATATTAAGTTATGGACACCTTCCCTTTTCCTTTAAAAAAAAATAAAAACTCGTTAACTTAAATCTAAATTCAAATTACACAAAAAAAAAAAAAAAAACCCTTCTTCCTTTTCTCCGCCCCACCCCCTCCATGCCATCCCCCACTTCCGCCACCTCCTCCTCCCTACACCCTCCATGCCATCCCCCACTTCCGCCACCTCCTCCTCCCTACACCCACCATGCCATCCCCCACTTCCGCCACCGCCACCTCCTTCTCCCCACACCACTCTTTCAGATCTAGATCTCCATTTCTTTCTCCAGGCCCTCGTTTCCTTTCCTCCCCTTTCCCCTCATGTGTGTCGCCCTAGATTTCTCCAACCTCCACCTATATGTCAGCCCACCACTCCACCCATCTCAACTTCAAACTCTTAGAAATCCCAAAATTCTCATAGTGCAATTTTTTTTCAGTTTGGGATAGTGTGTGCTATGTGTGTGTGTTAGTTAGATTTCATTTTTTTATTGTGCGCGATTGTGTTAAAGTTTATGAGTCTAATTTTGATTTGGTGATCTTTTGATTATGTGATTTTGTTTTTTAAATTGGGAGATTTGATGATTTCGGTGGCGAAGGTGGGTGGTGGGGTGGAAAGATGGTGATGGTGATGGAGATGGTGATTGTGATGGTGTTAGCAATGGTGGTGATGTTTTGATGTGGTGGGAGATTCTAATAATAGTCATATTTTTATGGTTATATGTTTTGACAAAAAAAATTCTTAAAAAAAATGTTTTATTTTTATTCTGAAATCATTAGGAAATATTGTTTGGGAAAATTAAAAATAATTTTTTTTCAAAGTTTTTTTATAAGGAATTTCTTTAAATTAATATTAAAACCCCTTTAAACTTTGGATTTTTTTTTTTTGGGGGGGGGAGTGTTATCTACTTCAAAAATGTACATTTATACCCCCTTTTATTTCCAACATGGACAAGCCCGTTATATATTTAACACCAGTTAAAAATCTGGTCAAATTGATATGAACTGAAAGCACGTAGGTGACATGTTTTGATATTACAAATCTTAAAATGCAATAAATTGATAGTACGTAGGGCCGTTTGTTAAAAACTCCGTTCAAAATATTGGGCAATGCTAGGGCACAAAAGAAGTTTACAACAAGATATATACAAAGTGAGGTCACAATATTTTATTGATTGCATCGATTTAAGACCTGTCACATTCTAATCAAAAACATCTTGACACATTATTGTATAAACCAAATTTTTGTAGCAAGTCATGGAAACTTTTGCAAATGGACGTTAAAAATGGCTTTTAATATGGAGAAATTAATCGAGACATCTACATGGACCAACCACAAGAATATGAAAGGAAGGATCGGCCGGAGTATGTGTGCAAATTAAGAAAAACATTATACGGACTAAAGCAGGCGCCTAGAGCCTGGTACGGCAAGATTGCAGAATTTTTGGTTCGAAGCGAATATGTTCTTGCACCGACAGATTCTAGTTTGTTAGTCAAGTTTGAACAAGGTAAACTAGTTGTCGTGCTAGTTTACGTTGATGATTTGTTCATCACAGGTGATGATATGAAAGAGATTCGAAGGATAAGGGAGAACTTGTGTGTTCGATTTCAAATGTAGGAGCTTGGAGAGCTAAAGCACTTTCTTGGGCTTGAAGTTGATCGTGATGAAGGAGGCTTGATCCTATGCCAACAAAAGTATGCAAAAGATCTCCTACGTAGATATGGGATTCTTGAGTGTAAACCAATATCCACCCCAATGGAAGTCAATGCAAATTTATGTACGGAAGAAGGCAAAATCTTGAAAATGGGACGATGTAACGACAATTGGTAGGTAGCCTAATCTACTTAACCCTGACGAGGCCAGACATCGCATTTGCAGTGGGAGTAGTAAGTCGATTCATGCAAAAACCAAAGAAGCCACACTTGGAAGCTGTAAGAAAAATATTGAGATATGTAAAGGGAACAATTGACTATGGGCTTCTATATTAGAAAGGCGGATATCACAAAGTAATCGGCTACTGTGATGCAGATTACGCAGGAGATCATGATACCCGATGCTCGATGACCGAGTATATGTTCAGTCTTGGCTCGAGAGTAATCTCGTGGTGCAGCAAGAGACAATCGACCGTGTCATTGTCTACCACTGAAGCTGAGTATAGAGCAGCAACAATGGCAGCTCAAGAAAGTACTTGGTTGATGAAATTATTAGAGGATCAACATCAATCTACATATTACGTAATAGAGCTACATTGTGACAATCAATCAGCTATTCGTCTAGCCGAAAATCCAGTATTCCACGCTCGGACGAAACATGTGGAAATGCACCACCATTTCATAAGGGAAAAATACAAAATGTGCCCGATCAAAACAGGGGACCAAATTGCAGATGTGTTCACCAAGAGTCTTAGTGCATAGAAGTTCGAGGAGTTTCAAGAAAAACTAGGTATAAGTACAAGAAGAAATAGTCGGCGTTGAGGGGGAGTGTTGAAATCAACACCGACTCATATGTCGGGAACTCTCCGGAGACTTTTACATTTTTCTAGCCCCCACATGCTCTGTTAAAGAATCCAGAATTTCTAAGGTCACTACAATTGATGAAGAGCAGGGAAGCTTCTGAAAGAATCAAGCCTTCTCCGACAAACTTAATTTGCCTCAAGAAATTGCACCGCCATGGATGGAAGGATCGAGATACATCGTGAAGTAACCTTCACCGACTTAGGCTAAGTATAAATAGGTAGGAAGACTTTGTGAGTGGTGTGTATTCGTGAGAGAAAGTCCAGCCTTAGTCTTTGGTGGCTAGGTTCCAGTGTGGCAGTCTATAGAGTGTGTGCATTAGGCACTTATACTTTATCCTTTTGTAAGTTTACTCTAGTAATAATAATAGTGAATTATTATTATTACTTGTGATTCGCCAATTCGGGTACGGAAATTCAACATGGTATACACCCATTTTCTTATGAGTGTGTCTCTTGAAAGACGCGCCTTTCCTAAGAGTTAAAAAGTCGTTTTTTAAATATGCGGTGAGAATTTTGTAAATAAAGGGAACTTCATACGTGGTGACATTTTTTTAAATAAGCGAAACATCGCACGCGATAGGAATCAAGACCGTGACTAAATTTATGACTAACAAACTTTATGGGTATTAATCTCAAAGGTTTTTGTATATCAATATGAAAGGCTTCTGTATATAAATCAAGAAACACTATCACCGACCATCATTTAACACTTCATTTATAAAAACTTAAATACCCATTTGAGAACCTAAATGACATCTTTTGGGGTTTTTAAACTCACAATCACGGGGCAAAGTCCCATGGCTATTGTAGGCCTCGATATTTCCTTCTTAAAAAGCTTTTTAGATATCAATTGCAAAGGATCTGTATATCAACCTCAAAGATTTTGGATATCTAGAATTCTTTAACATTGATATTCGGGAATTTTGCTACGCGTTGGGTTCATGACTAAGTTTTAGATATCAATTGCAAAGGTTATGAACAACAATTCTTTTAACATTTTGATGGTCCTTTTCTTATTTTATTTGGCTTGATAGTCTCTTTTCTATTTTTATGCGCCTTAAATGAGACTTACAACTTGTCACGACAAACCAGAACTAAATTGATGGTTTTCTCAATTTGTGGATTTTGGTAGATTTGGTTGCAGTCTCTTTTTTATATCTTTATTTGAATAATGTAGTGGTTGATACGGCTTAAAAAAATACTTCTTCCTTCCGTTCCGGTTTAAGATTTTTATTTTCCTTTTTAAGTTATTTCGGTGTAAAATTTTTAGTTGATTTATTAATTAAATTGAATAATAAGATCCACTTGTTGGCCTCACAACAAAAACTTCCTACCTATTTTTTCTCTCTTACAAAAATCAAGTTGTAATTTGTACCGGCTGAAAAAAACGTGCAACATTTTATTTAATATAAGGGCATCCTTACTTATAAACCCATTCAAAGGATTTATGGGTCCGCCACACACGACTTTCATTTCTATAAACCTTTAGCAATTTCTTACCCCATTCTTATAAACCTTTTCAAAAGCTTTATATAAACACTTAAAAAAAAATTGAAATTCATTTTGATTAAAACTAATTAAAAAATGAATATTTATTTTGGGACAATAAAGTACTACTACCTCCGACCCAATCTAAATGTCCAAATCAACAAAAATTGATAAGTTTGACTTAGACATAAATGCAAATCTAATCATCTTATTGAAATTTTAAAAATTGTTATTGATAAATAAATTAATTATTTATCAATAACAATTTTTAAAATTTCAATAGGAAGATTAAATTTGCATTTATGTCCAAGTCAAACTTATCAATTTTTGGTCAACTGGACATTTAGATTGGGACGGAGAGAGTATTTTTTAAGACAAATTATTCATTTTGCGAAAAAAAGAAAAAGAAAAATAGTGGCAAAAGTGTCGGAGCAATAAACCACTTCATGGACATGAAGCGATTGAGAGCAACATTAACGGGAGGATACTACTTTATTATCCGGAAATAATTAAACAAATGGGATAAAGCGCTTTATACTCTATTATCCGGAAAAGAGAAAGCAAATGGGATAAAGCGCTTCATCACAAAGAAGTACTTTATACTCTATTATGATAGTTTTTTTTGCTAATTGAACAATTTGTTTTAAATAATTAAATGATACTACTTTATTATCCGGAAATAAATGTTTATTTTTTAATCAAAATAAATGTTAACTTCTTAAAAAAAATATTTCTAAAAAGTTTTTGAATAGATTTACTCCCTCCGTCCCAATAAGTGTTTCACCCTTTTGGGTGGGCACGCAAATTATGAAAATGAGAGGGAAAAAAAAAATGTTGTGAGTGTAATTTGAAAATAGGAGAGAGAATTAGTGGAGGGAATAGTAAATTATAATGGTGTTGTGAGTATTAAAATAATGTAGGAGAGTAAGTGGAGAAAATAGTAAAAATTCTTTGTCAAAAAAGGAAAGATGAAGCTTCTAACGGGACGCCCTTTTGAGTAATTAGTGAAGCTTTTATTATTGGGACGGAGGGAGTATTTACGAGTGTGAGGGAAAAAATTGTTTGAGTTTTATGGAAATAAGAATTTGTAAAGTGATAATGTGTGACGTACATATAAACCATGGGTAAGGATGAATCATGGTTTTTGACAATTTCTCTTTCCTGTTCGGCTGCCCAACAAGGAATAGGTTGGGTATGGATTTGGGGATAAACCCCTTTGATAATGTTGTCCTTATTAGGGGTGTAAATGGTTCGATTTAGCTTGATTTGGACAAATTTAGGAGTCAAACCGCTAGTATCAGTTCGAAAAAATTTCAAACCGAGCTAAAACATAAAAAAATTTGAACCGAGCTGAGCCAAACCATCATGGTTCGGTTTGGCTCGGTTCAAATCGCGGTTTGAATTTTCAGTCTAAGAAAGAACAAACAAACATAGGTTACAAGAAAAAAAATTGCAAAAATGAAGGGATATTAAGAACACATACACTGAGGTTATCCATGGATGCCTTCGACTATAGAAAGCAAAAAATTAAAGACGAAAATTAGGAAATTTGATAAAATTGAAAAACAATAAATTTTCCTTCTTCCTGTGCGAAAACTCATTTGAAATTTGAAAAAGAATATTAAGAACACTTACTATGAAAGATGATGTGAATTCGCCTTATTGTGCGGCGACGTTGAGGCGGCGAGGGTGAGAGAGGCGGCGAGGGTGGGTGAGAGGGCAGTGAGATGAGATCTACTGAAGAGAGAGAAGGGGAAGAGAGAGAAGGAAAAGGGATAGAATGTGTAATGAGATTAAAAAGAGGCAGAGGGTTCAAAATATTACATTTTAGGGTTTTGAAATAAATTAAAGGTGGAGATTAATTTGATTTGGAATGAATGGTCAGGATTATGGTTTATGTTGGTTTGACTCGGTCTCGTAGCTCGGTCTCATAGCTCGGTTTAATGGCTAAACGGTTTAGCTCGGTTCGGCTCGATTTGGCTCGACACCCTCAAACCGCAAGATAAACCGAACCACGTGATTTGTAATTTTTATAAACCGAGCTAAACCACTTAAATAAAAAAATCAAGCTAAACCTCGTGGTTTAGCTCGGTTCGGTCTCAAACCGAACCACTGAGACCGAACCACTTACGCCCCTAGTCCTTATATTGTCTTCCTTCCCATTTCCAGGAACCTTCCACTTAAAAAAATTAGATCAACACATATTTGCAATCAGCTGTCTTTACAATTTCAAGCTTTCCAATGGCATCATCTTCTAGCACAGAGTCAAAGTCTAACCAGGGATGGACTTACGATGTATTCCTGAGCTTCGCCGGAAAAGACACTCGCAATGGCTTTGTGGGTCATCTCTACAGAGCTCTGGATGATAAAGGTATCTATACCTTCAGAGATGACCTCAAACTCCACATGGGCGACTCCATCTCCGACGAACTCCTCAATTCCATTGAAGAATCGAGGTTTGCCATTGTTATCTTTTCTGAAAAGTACGCAGCTTCATCCTGGTGCTTGGATGAATTGGTCAAGATCATGGATTGCCATAAGCTGATGGGTCAAACAGTAATTCCGGTCTTTTACAATGTTGATCCGTTTCATGTACGGAGACAAAACGGTTGTTTCGAGGAAGCATTTCAGAAACACGAAGCTCGGTACGAGAATGATTTAGTAAAGGTGCGGAGGTGGAAGAACGCTTTGTCTGAAGCAGCCAGCATTTCTGGATGCGATGTATCTGTTGCTGCAAATAGGTATAATTTTCTCATCACTCTCATTCGTCCCTCTGATCATTTTGTTGGAAATTTTGTTAGAGAACAAAATTTTCATTTTTATTTAAATAAAATGAAATGAAATGAAGCTGCAATATGGTAATCTAAGTTTTGTGTAGATTAAGATAGTGTATTTATTTTCTCAAAATCAATTTTGGGTGAATGAGAAATCAATAAATATTCTAGTATATGATTGCTCCTAATTATGGGGAGATAACTATTACAATATTCACATATCAACTTACCTAAGATACACCAATTAAATCAACTCAACAATCTGTGAAGATTGCCAAGCCGTGTGAATCACGTGGGTGGAGGAGATTCACTCGGTTTAGATGATTACCCTCTAAAGCCGAAAGATGAGGGCCTGGAATTAAGGGAGTGGATACTAGTTTACTACCTTCCATACAGGGGCGGAGCCAGGGGGGGGCAGGAGGGGGCACTTGCCCCCCCCACCGGCGGAAATGCAGTGCAAAATATTTTTTTTTTTTTTTTTTGCCCCCACCGGAAACTGGCGAAAATTAGGGATTTTGCCGGAGTATTGCCCGGAGAAGACGACGCCTTTTCTTTTTTTTTTTGTTTTTGAATTAATCAAAACGACGTCGTTTTGATTAATGAAAAAAGAAAAACGTTCGATTTAAAAAACAGAGGAAACAACATACGTAATTTCCCCTTACTTCTCTCGTCTCCGTCCGCTCCACCAAAACCCTAGAATTCATTTCCCTTCTCGCGTCTCTCTGCTCCTCACGCCACGCCGCCAGCTCCTCCTCGCGCACGCCGCAGCCGCCGCCGCTCCTTCTCCTCTAGTCCTTGCCGTCTCTCTCTCTCTCGGTAATTTCCTCTCTCTCTCTCTACAAATTTGAATGGAGTTTTGTTTTACACAAATTTAAATGTGTTTTGATTAATTTTAATTTCTCACAAATTGATAAGTTTTCAATTGTATTTTTTGTTCATTTAGGTTTATCAATGGATAGATTTGTGTTAAAAAGGCCTAGATCTATGAAATATTATGACATTTTTCCGTTCTGATGAACTAATTTGAACATGATTTTGTGTATGAAATATTATGACATTTTTCCTTATTTATTTGTTTTTCATGGATCCGACCCATTTTTTACTTGTCCGACCCAAAAAAAATTTTTCGGGGGCGCTGCCCCCGAACCCCCGTATAATCTTGCCCCCCCCACGGAAAATTCCTGGCTCCGCCCCTGCTTCCATATGAGATTTTCGCAAGAGATCATAAGCATACTTAGCTTGACTGAGCACTAGATGTCAGAGGAGTAAGACCATCTCTGGCGGTTTGGTGTAAAATTTGCATTATTTTCTATAATGGTGCAATTTTCGCACCAAACTTCTCCAATAATTTGCTTTAAATCTTGTGCCAAATAAAAATATTCTTGAAATATTCATTATTATTTCCTTTATATAAATATATTATGTTATTCATATTTTATATAATAAAATCTTTTCATATATATTGAAAAAAATTAAAAAAAATAAGATTTTCAAAAAAAAAAAAAAAAGAGAGGAAAACAGGATATTACACCAAATTTGGTGCAAGAAATAGAGTTGCTTCATAATAGAGCAATGTTTAGAGGTCCATTGGAGCAAAATAATACTCTATTTTGAAATTTTAGAGTAGCGCTTGAGATGCTCTAACAAGTTTCAATGCCAAGAAAGAAGTCTAACTTTCCAAGCCTCCTACTATCAAAACTATCAAACGTACCACAAATTTGATCAATGACCCGAGAGACTTCTGTAGAAGATGATCCGGTGACAATAAAATCATCAACGTAGACCAGGATAGCTACAATGGAATTACCCGAATGTCGAATGGACAATGAACTGTCAGCTTTACTGTTGAAAAAGTCAATGGAGAGCAGAAAATCATGAAGGCGTTGGAACCACGCCCTAGGAGATTGTTTAAAACCATAAATAGCCAGATGCAGTCGACAAACATGGTTCGGAAAGTTGGGATGGGTGAAACCTGGGGGTTGTGCCATGTAAACCTCTTCTTGAAGTAGACCATTCAAGAATGGATTACGGACATCTAGTTGTTGTAGGGGCCAAGAGCGAGAATGAGCTATGGCCAAGAGAGTCCGAATAGTAGGAGGTTTAAACACGGGGCTAAATGTCTCATCATTATCAATTCCCTCTTGTTGTGTATAGCCTTGAGCAACAAGATGGGCTTTGTGACATTCAAAAGACCCATCAGCCTTTCGTGTGACTTTAAAGATCCACTTACTACCGACTACATTCATAGTGGGAAGGCGAGAAACTAACGACCATGTTTTATTCTTGTGCGTTGCGGAGAGTTCATCAAGCGTGGCACGATTCCAGTGTTGAATGGGCCTGCTTGCTTGAGTTCTCGGCTCGAAAGTCCAGGAGAAGTGGGAGCATATGCAACAATAGCTGTGGGAGTGGGAGCCGGTGGTGGTGTCTGCAAATAGCCGTGGCTTAAATACTCAAGCCTTGGAGTGTGTAACAGGTGGGGTGCTTAGTGGACCTATGATCGGAGACGGCCCATGAGAAGGCCGTGAACTAGGCGCCGCTTGTCTAGTAAAACAGATTGGCCGGCATAGATGGATCGCCGTAAGTGAAGCGCCATGATGGGAATTAGGTTGGAGGCCCAAAGATGAATGCGTGACCGGTGGGTATGCAGGAGCGGGCGGTGCAGGTGAAGGGGGCCAAGAGGGCACAGTTAGCTAGCACCGAAGGCTGCTAGGGCGGCCCAATGGCAATTGGCAGGCCGTGGGAAGACTGTCGGGCCGGCTAGTGAAGCGGTCTGAAGGCGGTGGACAGTTTCATATAGGGGTGGAAATGGTTCGGTTTAGCTCGGTTTGGATAAATTTAGAAGTCAAACCGCTAACATCGGTTTGGAGAATTTCAAATCGAGCTAAACCATAAAAAAATTCAGATCGAGCTAAACCAAACCGCTATGGTTCAGTTTGTTTCAGTTTAAACCGCGGTTTGATTTGCGGTTTGATTTTGCGGTTCAGACCACGGTCCAAACCGCAATCTAGACCACGGTCCAAACGGCATTTCAAACCATAATATTTTTTTGTTAACTAAAACATTGAAGGAACGGTCAGGATTGCGGTTTCATGGTTCGGTTTATGGCTTGGTTTCACGTTTCGATTTAATGGCTCGGTTTCACGATTTCAAACCACGGTTCGATATTAAACGGTTCGGTTTGGTTCAGTTTAGGAGTGCCAAACCACAAGCTGAGCTGAACCACATGGTATGTTAATTTCTCAAACCAAGCTAAACCACTTATGTCTAAAAATAGAACCAAATCACACGGTTTAGCTCGGTTCGACTCCAAACCGCGGTCACCCCTAGTTTCAGAGAGGCAAGTAGACATGAGGAAAATAATTCCATTAAACACCACATGTCTAGAGATGTAAAGGCGACCCTGAAATTACCCGGATCCGAGCAGGCCTCGCGGCCCCGGCATCTGGCATCTTTCGCGTTGGAGGTGTCTCGCCGTTTTGCTTTCGCATTTGTAGAGTCGCCACGCCGTTTTTATTAAGCCCAAAACATTGAAAAAGGGCATCAGTTTAAAGATAATTTTAAACTGTTTTTGTGTGATGAGATTTTGAGTTCGGAGGTCAGATGACTCCCCGGGAAGAGAATATTAGAATATTAGAGCTCACAGAGTAGCCTCGTAAAACGAGTCTTTCGGATACCCCTAATATCCTTTAAATGTTGTGTGTGTGTGTGTGCTTTTAAAAATGCATCTTTGTATCGGATGTCTACATTGTATGCTATGTATGGAAATGTATTGACATAGTATAGGAAGGAAGCCTTACCAATGTTGGTTCGTGTCTGTCTTCCGCTGGGGAATGGTGTTTGAGGTCGGAGTAGCGTTCGGTATGGATCGGGATTGCTTCGGGAGATGCCGGTTGTCTGCGGACAGAGTTTCGGCGTGAGTTGAGGTTGTAGGCTGCGTTCGGGCATAGGTTCGGCGTGCGTTGTGGTGGCAGGAGTCACTCGGGCAGAGTTTCGGCGTGCGGTGTGGTGGCGAGTCACTCGGGCGAGTTTCGGCGTGGTTTGGGATCGTCGGTTTGACTCGGAAAGAGCGGGACACCGTGGAAAGACCAGGCGAGGCCTCGGAGTACCACGAGGGGCCTCGAGTACCTCGAGAGTGCCTCGGGGCAGCGCGGGAGCGTCTCGGGAGCGCTCGGGGAGGCTTCGGAGCACCGAGGGAGCTCGGAAGGCCTCGGAAGGATCCGAAAGGCGGGAGTGCCTCAAGAGGACTTAGAGGGGAGCCGAAGGCTAAGGGAGGAAGAGAGAGAGGGAGGTGTGTGAAAATGAGGAGGGGGAGCCCTCTATTTATAGTAAAAATTTCGGAGCAAAGAGGTCCGTACGGACCTTCTTGGTTATCCAGAATTTTGGATTTCCTCGATTTGAGGAAATCTGCAATGATGGAGAATATTACGGAATGATGGTGTTCCACGAGCAATAAGGTCCGTACGGACCATCTTGCATGCAAAGAGGTCCGTACGGACCAACTCTGCGAGGAAGTAATCATTTTCCGGGATTTGAGGAATATTGTGGACTTTAAGGGGATTTAGTAATCATTGAAACAAAGAGGTCCGTACGGACCTTAATTGCTTTTCTCGATTTCACGAAAATTCCCAAAAGGTCCTTTTGTCCCTTTTTATCCCGGGGAAGGCTCCTCCCTTGGTTTGGTTGGGGGTTTGAGAGGGTTTTGAGAGGTTTTTGAGAGGGTTTGAGTGGGAGGTCTACCGAGGCTGCGTTGATGAGTCTGCGGTGTTTCCGTGTGTTTGAAAGGGTGATCCAGTTGGGGTACTTACGAAGCCCTCGACGACGTCACTTATGAAAGAAGTGGGGTCGCCGATAAGATAAGGGTCCTAATGTCTGGATCGCGTCTTTGGGAGAGGAAGTGGCGAAGTGAGGGTCGATGTGAGGACGTGGTGGTGTCCTTTTGTGTGGCCGTTTAGGTCGATAAGTGGACCACTGTGATAGGATTCCTACGTATCCTGGCGGGAATCAAGCACAGTCGTAGTTCGGGTGTGGGGTGAGTGTTTTGTGAATGCGGGCGTGGTGGTGCCACAGGTGTTGTGTGACCGCCGAGGTCGGTGGTGAGGACGTGGTGGTGTCTGGGTGACCGCAGTATAGGTCGAGGGAAGGACGTGGTGGTGTCTGGTGGCCGTATAGGTCGATGGTGGACCTGTGATAGGATTCCTACGTATCCACAGGCGGGAATCAAGCACAGTCGTAGTTCGGAGGTCGTGAATTTGTGAGTGCGGGCGTGGTGGTGCCACTGAAGTGTTGTGTGACCGTAGGAGTCGGTGGTAAGGACGTGGTGGTGTCTGAAATGTGGTGACCGCCGAGGTCAATTGTGAGGACGTGGTGGCGTCTGGGATGGAAATTTTACGATTTTCCTAATCGGGTGGTTTAAGGCCTTAGGGCGGAGATAGAGTGAGGACTTGAATCGTCTTCGATTGCGGTTGGTGCCACGGCTGGAGGACTTTGAATCGTCATCGGCGGCGGTTGGTGCCTGGGAGGACTTTGAATAAATCATCTGGCGGCGGTTGGTGCCACGCGGAGGACTTTGAGATCGTCATCAGCGGCGGTTGGTGCCACGGGAGGACTTTGAATCGTCATCCGGCGCATTGTTGGTGTTTATGCGCGAGGACTTTGAATCGTCTTCTAGCCGCGGTTTGATGTAATGCGCGAGGACTTTGAATCGTCTTCTAGCGCGATTAATGTAATGCGCGAGACTTTGAATCGTCTTCTAGCCACATTTTGATGTATCTGCGAGACTTTGAATCGTCTTCTAGCCGATTGATGTAATGCGCGAGGACTTTGAATCGTCTTCTAGCCGCGATTTGATGTAGTGCGAGAGACTTTGAATCGTCTTCTAGCCGCGATTGTGGAGCGTGGCTGCCTTGTGCTTCGAGAGCGTAGATGCCTTTGTGTTTTGCATGTTGAGTAGAAGGTTGGACTTACGATGACTGCCGGTGCTTGCGTTGCCGTTGAAGTGGGCAAGGATGACGGCCGGTGATTGCTTCACCATTTGGCGTTTTGGAGGCGCTTCGTGCCTTGGGACTTGTACTCGGAGGTGTTGGCTCCTTCTTGTGCTTGTTTTGCCGTTGAGTGGGCAAGGATGATGGCGTCTTTGAGGATATGCGATCTGTATGACTTCCCTTTCGACTTGTTGGGGAGGAGCTCGGGCTTACTTTGATGGCCGGTGCTTGCGTTGCCGTTGAAGTGGGCGAGATTCGGGCTTACATCGGCTGCCGGTGCTTGAATTCTTGGGGATGCGTGACCTTGTAGGGGCCCTTTTCTGTTGGGAAGATGACTTCGGACCTCTAGTGGTTGAGTTGTCGTTGAGCGTTTGGAGGCGTCTTGTGCCTTGATATTTGTGCTGGGAGGTGTTGGCTCCTTCTTGAATTGCCGTCGGGCGTCTTGGAGGCGTCTCGTGCCTTGGGATTCGTGCTGGGAGGTGTTGGCTCCTTCTTGAATTGCCGTTGAGCGGGCGGTGGTTGAATTGCCGTTGAAGTGGGCGAGGACCGGTCTTACGTTGATGGCCGGGGATTGAATTGCCGTTGAAGTGGGCGAGGACCGGTCTTACGCTGACGGCCGGTGGTTGAATTGCCGTTGAAGTGGGCGAGGTCCGGTCTTACGCTGATGGCCGGGGATTGAATTGTCGTTGAAGTGGCGAGTCCGGTCTTACGCTTGACGGCCGGATTGATTTGCCGTTGAAGTGGGCAAGGACCGGTCTTACGGCCGGCCGGGGATTGAATTGCCGTTGAAGTGGCGAGGACCGGTCTTACGGCGACGGCCGGTGGTTGAATTGAAGGGTTAGGGACCATTACGCACTTGGATTTCTTTGGAAAAGGCCTTAGGACTGACGGGGGCAAAGATTATAAGGGCGGGAAAGTAATTTGGCCATCCTTGCAAAGAGGTCCGTACGGATCAACTTGGTTGCAAAGAGGTCCGTACGGACCACTTTGGTTTACGATTCCGAGATTTTGACCGGGCTTAAATTCGAGGCTCCCTCTTCATTTCCCATTTCCGGTTCGTGAACCGGCGAGAGAGAAAGAGAAAACTCCATTTTTGTCCAAAATCTTCCATTTTCTTAGCTTGAATTGCTTGCAATGGCGGAGGGATCTCGAAGGAGTCGTCGTCAACGCGGTCGGGAAGTGGTTGAGCGGCGAATGGAGCTCCAAAGGAATTGGATTTCGTTCGTTCCATCTTCGAAGAACCGGATGTTTTGTATCCGAATCCGGAGGTGCATAATCGTCGCTCCATGAACGTCGGGAGGTAAGAAATGCATTCCGTTTTGATTCCTGCTCGAATTTTTTGAATGCTAGAACTAGGTTTTAGTTTTTCGCATTTTTGAATTTTTGTTATTATTTTATGCCTTTTTGTGAAATTCTTGATGAATTGTTGAAAATGGACATGTAAAAATTGTGGGTATGTGTATTTTGTGCAGAAATGTGTAGATTAGCTCTTATTTGTGAAAATAAAGTGCCTATCTAGTGAATTGCATGCTTTGGTGTTTTGTACCTAATGCTATTTATGTATGTACATTATGAGAAAAATTATCGTGTAGTGACAATTTTTGTGAAAAATGTGACATGTGCCGTGTTTTGTGACGGGTTATATGTGAAAGTGTGTGCGCGTGTAGGGACGGATTTTTTTTTTTTTTTTGTTATGCATACGTGTCGTGCCGTGTTTTTGGGTGACGGACTACGTGGGGAAAATATGTGCAATATGTGCTGTGTTGGGACGGATTTTCTTTTGAAAATGTGTCGTGTAGGGTTTAATCCCCCCCCCTTTTTTTTCTTTTGAGAAAATGTGTACAGTGTGTGCCGTGTTTTTGGGTGACGGACTTTGTGGGGAAAAATTATATGCATGATATATGTGAAAATTATGTGCATTGTGTGCCGTGTTTTGTGACGGGTTACATGGAAAAATTATATGTATAATGTATGTGAAAATTATGTGCAATATGTGCCGTGTTTTGTGACGGGTTACATGTGCCTTTATATTAAATCTTGTGATTGACGTACCTTTCTTTGTGTTTACTGCGGGATGCGGGAGCTTATGGCGGGAAGGCGAAGAGGATGAAGACTCGGGGATCGCTCGAGGCTGTTGTGGAGCTATGGCAGGCGGATGCCCGATATTTCCGTGGACGGTAGGCCGAGTCCCCGGAGAGGCTGGTTTATGCTTACGGCCTAGGTGTGTTCGTTGAGAACACATTTGGAGTGTCGACACGAGGAAGAACAAGAGTGTCTTCTGGGTTTATACGAGTATTGGTGGGATACCACCCACACCTTCCACCCGAGCCGGGGCGAGGTGACGGTGACGCCTGCAGGCTTTGCTTTGCGATCACGGGCTCTCCTTGAGGAGGGCTGTGAGGTGGAGAGACATGATCTCGATGATGTCTTGGCCGAGCTGCTTGGGCTTTGAGCCTCGTCCTCGCGAGGGCACAGGCATGTTGTATAGTGACGTGGAGATGAGGATCACGGCCGGTATTGGGGCCTACATCCGGGTACCGGCCGGGTGGCAATGGAGCGGTTGGCGCGCTCCTTCTTGTGGTATGCCGTCAGAGACTTTGTTCTCGAACCACGCGACCGCAGCTCCCTTTGCTCTGTTGGAGAGCTTGATTGACTGGATAGGGTGCGTGATATTGCTTGGGGCGAGGCGAGGCTTGGCTGAGCTCTACTTCTCCTTGGACCGGTTTAGGGGGTGCTTGATTCGTTGGCTGTTTTGACTTTGCTTTGGAGGTATGAGTTTATTCTTTGTTTTTGATTTAGCAACTTGTCTTTTCTCCGTTGTCTTTTCTTATTTGAGCTTTCTCTGTTTTGTCACGAGTGTGGTTTTATGAGGTTTTCCGGTGCTTCCCGTGGGATAGAGATCCGGCATTCTTGCTGCGTATCTGCTATCTTTGGGATGGGCTCGTACGGCGAGGAAGAGGAGGACCCGGCGGGGAAGCTCACCATCGCCTACGGGGATGTGCGGGAGCGTCTGGAGAGAGATAGCCGTGAGGGTTTGTCTTGTTCCGTGGGCTCGGTATGAGGGTGATGAGTTCGAGGGCTCCCGAGGTGACGGCGCGGCGGAAGATCTTTGCGGGGCTTGACTTGTGATGTCATGTACACAGGGGAGCGGGGTCTTACGGCGGCATGGCCCCGGTGTGCTTCCCGTGGCTCAGGGACCCTCCCTTTGGGATGCTTGACTCCGGGATATGGATGTGCTTGACTTCGAGAGGTACCTTGGCGGTGTCGGTGCCGAGGAGTTCATTTTATACGGAGAGGAGTACGGGGCCTTCGTGAGGAGGAAGCGGAGGACGCCGCAGTGTACCGGCGCGGAGAGAGAGGGCGCCCGCAGCTCCCGAGAGGTTCCGATGCGGGACCGGATTTCACGTACGTCCGCGGGGACGGGTCGAGAGGAGGAGTGTGCATGCCCGTTCGGAGCGAGCTCTCGCTTTGCATACGAGTGGATCCCGACAGATCGGTGAGTGTCTTTGACTCTTTTCCATCTTGGCATCTTTTACGCATTTTTCTCTTTTTGTTGTTGAGTATAACCGCATTTGATGAGCGTTTCCTTGGCTTCTTGTTGGGTGCGAGTCCGGGGAGAGCCTACGATATCTTGACTCGCCGTTACGTGGCGATGCGCTCCTTCGCTAAGAAGATGGCGTCGAAGATGTCTGCCGGTCTTCGCGTCGTGTGCCGGCGTACGAGCCTATGCCTTGAGGCATTCTCGTGGACGTTCCTCCGCCTAGAGCCGAGCGGAGCCGCGGCGGGGAGGGGACCTTTGAGGGGCGGCATAGCATGGATGCGGGACGTCTTCGGGAGGCTGCGGGACGCCTTCGAGGAGCGGCCCTTTTATCGATTCATGCCTCCGCACGGCGCACGGTGAGGGTTCCTCGGAGCCTTCCTTCTTTGATCCTTTCGCCGGATTTGATCCTTCGAGTACTTTTCGTGGGAGCCTACGTGGTGCTCGGTATTCAGACGACGAGGATGTGACAGGCGAGTTCTTGGGATGCCCGACTTTTCTTTGGAGGACCTTGGCGAGGATGATGATGCCGAGGATTCGATTAGTATTCATTTGCTTTCCCTCTTTTCATATCCCTCCTCTTTTTTTGTTTAGCAAATGACATTTTTGGGTACTGTAATAAAACACATGTATTTGCATGGCAACATATTTTATTTTAAGATGTAATGTCATTTTTGTGATTCCGGGATTTGTCCTAGAAATTGTTGCTATTATTATTTTTTTATTTTTGTACATGCCACGTGAGTCGAGAGTGTGTTTGTGGGTAGTGTATGTTCATTAGGGAATGGCTTTGGCCGTGTTTGGACGAGTTTGGAGCAAGGTTTCTTGAGGACGGTTGGTTGTATATTGTTTGAGGAAATGGGTTTTGGTGTGAGCGTGAAGCTTGCGGGCTTTCTTCGTACTTCGTTGGAAGAAGTGCGGGGGCATGATCCTTGATTCGGGTCATATCGACATTTCCGAGGCTGCTTAGGAGCTGGTTCATGGTTGATGACCCAGAGTGACGTCTCTTGGGATGTATTTGCCTTGTGCGTGATGGCGACGCTTTTACGAGTCGGTTCCCTTGGCATTTGTGATGGCGCTTTGCTAGATGTGGTAGAGCACCTGCAGAGCCGGGAGAGGATATTGTCCCGTTGGCCGGGGGAGACTCTTCATGGTATCGACCGTCGCGGCTCTGGGATCGTTTTATGAGAGGGGAAGCCCCACTTTGCTCACCTTGTAGGCTGCGAGAGAGACTTCGAGCCATGCCCGAGGCTCCGACGTCGTTTAGCCCGTGGTCATTTGCTCGGCGACCTCTTGTGTTGGATATGGATCGGTCCGCTGGGAGAGATGGATGGCACGGCTTGGTACGCATCGAGATCCGGTGGGTTCCAGCCTTTGGAGGATTGAGACCGGGAGGATCTTGCGGGAAGCGGTCCTACGTTGTCGAGTTCCGGGTTTGTCTTGGTCCTCCTTCTATATTCCGTCGCTTGTTGCCGGCGGTTTGGGAGGAAGCGAGAGCCTTTGTTGGGTGGGATGACCTTGCTACTGCGGAAGTAGTTCCTCTTTGTATGGCGGCCTTCAGGAGTGCCTTCTTGTATTTTACGAGGTATGGAAGTATTCCGCTTTCCCTCTGTGGTACTCCTTAGACGTCGGGAGCGTTGTATTGACGACTCGGTATCGGCTTTGGTATGAGCGGCGTGTTGGGCGATCCCAGTGGTCTTGGAGAAGCAGGCGTGTAGCGATTACGGGACCCGGTTGCCGTAGCGGCTATTGCCTTAGGAGTTCAAGCACAGTCGACCACTTTGGATGTGACGGGAGACACTTTGTTTGACTACGAGACTAGAGTTGACCGACCGACAGGGAGAGGTCCTCTTTGCACTCACAGGAGGAGATCCGAGCCGAAGCACGGGCGAATGAAGCCCCGAGAGCTACTGGATTGTTTGACTCTACGGGGAGGACCCCGGATCTCTGACCGAGAGACGCAGAGTTGGGTTCACGTGGAGCGAAAGAAGACTCGCCGGGACGAGGGAAGAAAGGAAAGAATGGCGAGGGACAAGCGCAGATGGCGCGGAATGACCTCCTAAGTATCCATTCATTGCATTGCAAACACAGTATTAGTTAAATGTATTAAGCTGTCTTTTAGCATGTTGTGAACTTGAGAGTAGACCGTGCTTGAACTCATCAAGAAATGTTGTAACCGTTAGTGATTGGTGATTTACTTTTAAAGCTTTGTCGAGACGCAAGGTCTTTTGTTTGCCTTTGCTTCGTTGTGCACTTTGTCGGCGTCCATCTTTGGACTTTTCTCGTTGCATCCGCGGACCGAAGCAGCCTGCCCCGACGGCAATCCCCTTTGCTTTGAGGCTTTCATTTGGCCGAGAGGTTGAATGCTCCTCGACAAGTCGTTCGACGGTCTTTTCGTAGCTTCCTTGCCTCTTGTTGGCGTCGGGCTCTTGACCTCTTTTGCAGCCTTCGCTTGAGCTTCTTTTATTTATTGTTTTTTTTGTGAGCCCTTGCTCGAGCTCTCTTTTTTTTTTATATATTTTTTTTTGTGAGCCCTTGCTCGAGCTCTTTTCCTTTTTTTTTTTTTTTTTTTTGAAGCGCGTGAGGGCGAAGACAAGCCCCTGCTTCGGGAAACGATCACGAGTCGGCCGTGCTTGATGCCGAGTGACCCTCTGATGTCCTTTGATGTTGCCACCGTCGTTTGACTTGGTCAAGGTGACCGCCGGGGCGTGTTCTTGAAAAGTGCGGGGCTTGATGGAGGTCTTGGTTGACATTCAAACTTTTGACTTTTTGTGTATTTTTAGACCGGACCAATTAAGGTTGCCTACGTTCCCCGGACTGTAGGGCTCAGTGTCCGCGTAGTTCGACACTACATGGAGTGCCAAGAGATGCACAGCTGTTCTTCTTCGTGCAAAGTATCTCGCGAAGTTTGCTTCCGCTGACTCGGATTCATGAAGGGATTGCCGTCTAGGTCTCTGCTGCCTTCATGGCGCGCTCCGAGAAGATCTTTTGAACCACGAAAGTGGCCGATCCACGTGGGTTCCCATTTTCCCAGTGTGGGTTGGTTCGAGTGGGAGGCTTTTCTTTTCGAGTACAAGGTCACCTTCCCCGATGTCTCGGGATTTGACTTTCTTGTCGAAAGCTCTAGCCATCCCGCTTTGATAGGCTCTGGACGTGTTCCATGGCCTTTAGTCGTCGCTCGTCTAGCAGAGCCAATTCGTCATGTCGGCGGAGCCACTCGACTTCGTTGATGTCATTTTCCACAAAGACTCGGAGCGAGGGAATTTCTAGCTCGATGGGAAGGACCGCTTCCATCCCGTACGTCGTGGCAAATGGGGTTTCTCCCGTGGTCGTTCGACCGATGTGCGGTAGCCCCAAAGTGCAAGGTGCGGCTTCTCGGGCCAATCTCGTCCTCTGGTGGTCATTTTCGGATGATCCGTTCAAGGGTTTTGTTTGCCGCTTCCACGGCGCCGTTTGTTTGTGGCCGGTAGGGAGAAGATTTGTGACGTGTGATCTTGAATTCACGCCAGTCTGTCGAATTCCCTTCGAAGTGTGAGCCGTTGTCCGATATGACCTCATTTGGGATACCGTATCGGCAGATGATGTTTTCTTTGAGGAAATGCGCGACCTTCTTGGAGGTGAGTACCTTGTAGGACTCGGCTTCGACCCATTTGGTGAAGTAGTCGATGGCTACTAAGATGAACTTCGCGACCGTTGCCGCCGGCGGAGCGATTTTCCCGATGACGTCAATTCCCCAAGTGGCAAAGGGCCAAGGTGTAGTCATGCAAGAGAGATCGTGGGGTGGTAGATGATTGAGGTTGGAGAACCGCTGGCACTTGTCGCAGCCTTTCTGACAAAGTGGATGCAATCTCGCTCCCACGGAGATCCAAGAGTAGCCCATCCCGAGAATGATTTGCATCGTGGCTCGCATTCATGTGGGGACCGCAAGCCCCATTGTGGACTTCATTCATGAATTTGTCCGCTTCTTCTTGGCTGACGCAGCGTAGGAGTGGCCCATGGTAGCGTTTCTTGTATAACATGTCCCCGAGGATGACGAAGTGAGAGGCAAGGCGTTTTAGGGCCATGATGCTCTTGGTTTTGACCCCCTTCGTGTGTGGGTCTTCCTTGTTCATGAAGGTGGCTTCCCTGTTCTTGAGGTATTGAAAGATCCGGTTTGTGGCCGGAAATGGTGTCGGACTTGCGTCTCTTTGGCTCTTCAAAGAATCTTGCAAATCGTTGTGATTAAAACCTTCTCAGCTTGGGCCCGGTTTTTCTCTCGTTTGACAACATGCTTAAATGTTTGCTTGATGCATTTACTTAATTAATGTGTTTGCCTTTTGTATAGATGAATTGTTATTAACTTGTTTTGATTAGTTAATATCATCATTTGTTAAAGATGCAATGAAATGATTTTTTAGGAAGGTCGGAACTTTTATTGAAAGCGTGGAAGACTGTTACATTGTTGGATCAAAGATTCACAATCGTCGGGCGTAAAGCCGTCGAAAGACTCAAAAGATGTGAATACACGTACAACAAGACTCGAAGCTAGACTATAGGCGACGAGGATTGGACCAGTGCTTCATTACTCTCGGATGGCCGTAGCTCTAGAGGGAGTGGTGCCGGTTCGGGTGGCCAATCTTCCCTTGGCATGAATCCCGGAAAGTAGCTTGCATGCGGTTCGATTTCAAACCGTATCGCGGAGGTTTTTGGCCGCTCTCCCGATGATGTCCCTCTCCATTAGTGTTGCCGCCCGAGTCCTTGGGGGTTTTTGATGATAGAAGTCGCCGAGGGCTACTTCTAGGAGGGCGAAGCATTCGCCGATTCGGAGTGGATTCTTGCCGATGTTGATCACTTTCATAGAATACGCTTCTTTATCTCGGGATCTTTGCTGACGACGTTTACAATGTCTCGATTCGAGCGGGCATGCTATATCTCCTTCCCCGATTAAGCCTTGGAGGAGGTTGCGCCATTGTTCGTCCGTGCCGGACACCGGAATGTTGAATTGAACTAAGCCGTGATGGCCGTCCCCGTAAGATCCGAGAGTGTCGGCTAGAGGGTTGTCTTGCACGGGGATCGGTGATGAGCCGGTTTGCAAGAGGGTTTTCGCGAAGTAAGGGTCTACTCGATCAATCTCCATTAGGGCACCCATCTCTCTTGATCCTCTCTCAAGCATTCTTCACAGCCGCATATATCGAGTTGTCATCCCGACCCATGAGTTCTTCAATTTCCACTGTCGCGGCTTAGAGCGTGGATGTAAGGATCCACTTCGTAGCGGGACAAGGTAGGAGAATCATCTCGGAGAAGAGTATTCGGTCATGTCGGGACCTTCTTCCGGGTCATAGCTTGCCGGCCAAGCACTTGCCATTGCACCGCTTCCGCGGATCACTTCGATCGCTCCGTTGGCATTGATGAATTTCACGCATTGGTGAAGAGTAGATGATACTGCTTTCATCCGATGTATCCAAGGCCGTCCCAACAAAGCAGAGAAGGTGGGTTTGATTTCCACGACTTGGAACTCTACCGACTCTGGTTGTACGTCGAATTGGATCCTCAAATTGATGACTCCTACGATTGGTCGTGCGGTGGAGTCGTAGGCTCTGGATTACCCGAGGTGAAGGCCTTATCGCAGAACGGCCGATGCGGAGTCGTTTCAATGTGCTTAAAGCGATGATGTTGATCGCAGAGCCGTTATCAATCAAGACGTTCGGGAGGAAGAACATCTCTATCTTTATGAGGATGAGGAGGGCTTCGTTGTGCCGATTCTCACATATTGGCAAGTCATCGTCTCGTGAAGGCTAAACCGCTTCCCGTGCTACCGTTGACTCGCCTCTTCCGGGGAACGTTCGATCCATCCATTTGTATGCCTTGGCCGGGGCAAGAGATCGTAGGGAGACAGCTTGCCCTTGGGCGTTCTTGTCGGAATTCTCGGTCACGAGATCTCTTGACTCGGTTTCACGCTCCCAGTCGTAGCGGGACAAAGATGCCGACGGTTTCGGAAATTGCAGGGGTCCGCTCTCGCTTGGAGTTTCGTCAAAGGCTACTGAGTTTACTCCTGTCGTTACGTGGGAATGGATTTCCGATGGTATTGGGACCACGGGGCGTTCCAATTTTCCCTCCTCAATGAGCCCCTGGACCACCCGCTGAGTACGAAGCAATTGTCGGTGGTGTGGCCGGGTAGTTATGGAAGGCGCAGCTGTTTGCTCATATCCATGTTGGGTTTGAGGGTCTTCGGTTGGAAATTCTCGAGTGGTTTGAGAAGATTTCGCTTCACCAAAGCTTCAAATACTTGACCCAAGGGCATTTCCAAAGTTATCAAAATGCCGGAACTGGGAAGCGAGGGGGTTGCTATTCTTTAGGGCCGCTATTTGATCGCGGTTTACTTGAGCTCCGTTACGAATGTACAGACTGTTCCGCCGCTTCCTTTCCTTTGTCGGGCAGGAGTTGAAGTTGCCAGGTTTGTTCGATAGCGGTAAGATGAGGCGGGGTGCCGTTGCCTTTCAAGACTCGTAGTCTTTTCAAACTTTGTCCCGCATTGACCATGGCACGGAGATCCGGATAGAAATGGTGGCCGATCAAGGTCCTCAAAGATGGTTTGAGGCAGGAATGGAAGATGTCCATCTCGCTTCTTCTTTGGAAAGTGGATCCATTATCTCGCTTAGCTTCCAGCCCATCTTTTGTAGAATTCGCCCACCGGTTCGTCATCCTTTTGTTCGGTGGCTTGCGTGTGTCATGGCGGTTTGTTTCCCATTCAAGATTGGCGCGGTACTTCTCCAGAAAATTTCACCGATCCGATCCCACGTGGAGCGGTTTTCCGCCTTCACATTGAGGAACCACCTTAAGGCCGTGGATTTGAGGGAATGCTGAAAATGATCTCGCCATCTGTTGAGGGGTTGCCTTTGGCTCTCATACCTGTGGACGTAGGTGTCGATGTGGGTTTTTGGGCATTCTGTTCCGTCAAACTTTTCCATTTCCGCATCCCGAACTTTGGAGGGAGAGGGACCACTTTGTTCGGATCGGTAGGCGTGAGGGAGTCCTTCCGAGAACTAGCTAGCTTGCCTTGCATGTCTTTCATTTGTTCAATCGCCCGGGCCATGTGGGGATCACTGTTCGAGGCGGGTTACCGTTGGGGACGGACACCGAAGATGGAGGTGGATCGGGCGATGGGATCGCCATTCGGGAGTCTTGGGGAGGTAGTCGAGTGTATACCAACCCATACCCCGGGGTGTCAAGTTGAGGGCGTGATTGCACAGGTCCGCTAAGGGTTGTGTTTCGGGAACCGGGGAAACGATTCGTTAGCCCCAATCGCGTACTTGCAGGTGGCAAACTTGAGATGTCGGGATATCCGCTCGGGATGCCCGTCCCCGGTAAGAATGGGGACTTTTGATTGTGGTTGCGAGGCTCGTATAGAGGCAAAGGATTGAATCGGGGGATACCGAGATGCATTAGGATCTCGCGGAGCGAGCACGTATGTGTGCCGTTGGTAATGAGCTTGATGTGGCAGAGCCGGAAACCGACCGATCTCGAGGCGGGCATGCCTGAGCCGCTGACCGATGCCGAGGGGAGCTTTGAGCGAGAGCCGCTGCGTTGCTGGGATCTCGTAGCTTGGCGGAGGCGGGACTCGCCGATAGCTTTGAGAAACCGGGAGCCAGTATATCTTCGTCTTCTATGAGAACAAAGGTTCCATCAGCCTGGGAACCGCGATCGTTCGAAGACGCAGGTGTCTACGATCCAAAGCTTGCTGTTCCTCTTGGCGCTTCTTGATGGTTTCGAAGGCTCGCAAGACCTCCTCCATTGTCCTGGAGGTTCCTTAGTGGCGGGGTTCCGTTTCCCTCACCGTTATCCGTTGATCCCGTCATGGGGAGTATTGGACGGTGCGGACCGTTGAACCGGAAGGGCTATCGGACTTGTGACCTCGATACCGAAAAGGCGGCTTCCAGTATTCTCAACCACTCTCGGTTGTTGGAGGGTGACGGGCAAGGTTTAGACACGGGAATGGCCTAACGGGATAGAAGGGGAAAGCTCACGTGGCATGCGGTTTCCGTTTCTTTTATTTTTGATTTTTTTTTGTTGTTTTAATTTACTTAAAACATGTTTTCTCGTAGTCCTAGGTAGGTTGGAAAAGATTGCTCTTGTTTTTCGCAACTATGCTAGATCCCGGGTCAGCCGGAGACCATCTCGTGCGGCTATAAGCCCTCGTTTTGCACCCGTATTTCGACATCCCGGGTGGACGGCCTGTGCGAGGGTCCTATAGTGCAAGCGGTTTCCACCGGCCTAAAAGAAAAATCGAACCTAAGGACCGAGCCTTGTCATGTTCGCTTTTGATGCGTTAGCCATGTGAATAGTGAACCGAGCCGCCACCGAGTCAAGATCGTGTCAAGAGTTCGGCATGACCTTCTCTTTGCCTTGCTTGCGCAAGGGATCTCGTGACGTTAGGCGTCGGGCCGGGTCATATCGTCATGGCCGACGTATCAAAGGCGTGATGACATGGTGTCACGCAAAGCATGGATGTATATCCGGACGAACATCGTCGGGTGTAGCTTGAAATCAAGATCGTGTCAAGATTTTAGCATGACCTTTTCATCGCTTTGCTTGCGCAAGGGATCTTGAGTTTCGAGCATTGACTTAAAAATGGCGGCATGGTATATGTATCCAGCCGTATGACACGGACCGGGTAAAACCAACCGAGTCCGGACAGAGTGTGACTCAAGACTCAAACGTGTGGTTGACGCTTGGCTAGGATGGGATGTTTGGAATGATCCCGTGCGCGCCCAAGAGGCCTAGGAAGACCAAACGGATCGCAACCGAGACCACTCCGGTTAAGGGTTGTAGTGTGCGGTGTATCCGAGGCAGCAGTGCGCATAGTGTGCGGTGTAACCGAGGCGATGTAAGTAGAGTGCGGTGTAACCGAGGCAAAGATGCGCGTAGTGTGCGGTCTCTAAAATTCTTTTCCGAGTAAAACAGAGTTTTTGAAGAATTTTAAATGTATGCACGTATGTATATTGATGCATTTTTTTATTTTTATTTTTTTTTTGTAAAAATAAAAACGAAGCACGTGCACACACACACAACAGCTTAAAGGAAGGGGTAAAATGAAAGTTTGACCCTCATCATCGTTTTAAAAATCTTTTGTTTTGTTTAAAAGTTTTTAAAACAAAATTTCCCAATGAGTCGCCAACCGAAATTACCCGGATCCGAGCAGCCTCGCGGCCCCTAAGATCCGGCATCTTTCGCTGGGAGGTGTCTCGCCGTTTTGCTTTCGCATTTGTAGAGTCGCCACGCCGTTTTTATTAAGCCCAAAACATTGAAAAAGGGCATCGCTTTAAAGATAATTTTAAACTGTTTTTGTGTGATGAGATTTTGAGTTCGGAGGTCGTAGATGACTCCCGGAAGAGAATATTAGAATATTAGAGCTCACCCGAGTAGCCTCGTAAAACGAGTCTTTCGGATACCCCTAATATCCTTTAAATGTTGTGTGTGTGTGTGTGTGTGCTTTTAAAAATGCATGTCAGTATCGGATGTCTACATTGTATGCTATGTATGGAAATGTATTGAAATAGTATAGGAAGGAAGCCTTACCAATGTTGGTTCGTGTCTGTCTTCCGCTGGGGAATGGTGTTTGAGGTCGGAGTAGCGTTCCGGTATGGATCTGGATTGCTTCGGGAGGGACCGGTTGTCTGCGGACAGAGTTTCGGCGTGAGTTGAGGTTGTGGCCGCGTTCGGGCGGAGGTTCGGCGTGCGTTGTGGTGGCGGAGTTACTCGGGGCGAGAGGTTCGGGCGTGCGTTGTGGTGGCGGGAGTCACTCGGGCGGAGTTTCGGCGTGGTTTGGGATCGTCGGTTTGACTCGGAAAGAGCCGGACACCGTGGAAAGACTGTGCAAGGCCTCTGAGTACCACGAGGCCTCGGAGTACCTCGAGAGTGCCTCGGGCGGCGCGGGAGCGTCTCGGGAGCGCTCGGGAGGCTTCGGAGCACCACGAGGGAGCTCGGAAGGCCTCGGAAGGATCCGAAGGGCGGGAGTGCCTCGAGAGGACTTAGAGGGGGAGCCGGGAAGGCTAAGGGAGGAAGAGAGAGAGAAGAGGGAGGTGTGTGAAAATGAGGAGGGGGAGCCCTCTATTTATAGTAAAAATTTCGGAGCAAAGAGGTCCGTACGGACCTTCTTGGTTATCCGAATTTTGGATTTCCTCGATTTGAGGGAATCCGCAATGATGGAGAATATTACGGAATGATGGTGTTCCCCGAGCAATAAGGTCCGTACGGACCATCTTGCATGCAAAGAGGTCCGTACGGACCAACTCGCAGGAAGTAATCATTTTCCCCGGGATTTGAGGGAATATTGTGGACTTTAAGGGGATTTAGTAATCATTGAAACAAAGAGGTCCGTACGGACCTTAATTGCTTTTCTGATTTCCTGAAAATTCCCAAAAGGTCCTTTTGTCCCTTTTTATCCCAGGAAGGCTCCTCCCTTGGTTTGGTTGGGGGCTTGAGAGGGTTTTGAGAGGTTTTTGAGAGGGTTTTGAGTGCCGGAGGTCTCCGAGACTGCGTTGATGAGTCTGCGGAGTTTCCCGTGTGTTTGAAAGGGGGTGATCCAGATTGGGGTACTTACAGACCCGTCGATTGGTCAAGAGAACGGTAACCTTTACGAAATTTGTCATACCCTAAGAAGACACAAGGAGTGGACTTGGGCTTAAGTTTATGACAGTTATATGGCGCTAGGTGAGGAAAGCAAAGACTCCCAAAGGTCTAGAGGAAGGTTTAATCCGGGGTGCATTACTAAAGTTTTTGATAAGGTGAGACATACCCCAATAATCTCATAGGTACCGATTTATCAAGAAAACTGTTGTAGAAAATGCTTCTAGCCAATAAAGTTAATTTGTGTCCAAGATTTGATCCACTCACTTAAGTCTGTCACCAATAGCATCAACACGGCCCCCATGTTATCAAAAATTCCGGCCCAAGTTTGAAAATTTATGTCGATTTATGCGCCGCTTATAACATGAAATACATGTAATCTCAAGTGCCCGAGAATATTAAGTGGAACTCAACATATAAAATGTTGAAGAGAGTTGTCGAATATAGGGTGGTCCTCACGGAATACTATTCTAGTCATCAAATGGATTACAAAATTAGTGAGTATGATTGGTCGATAGCTATCGAGCTTTTAGATTTACTTAAACCTTGGTGGAGGGCAACCAAGATTTTTTCGGGAAGTTATTATCACACCTCCCATCTTTTGTGCCGTGAAATAAATGTTCTAAGTGAAGTTATTAGGCAATTTAGATCACATGCCTTGTTTGGAGGTGCCGTTTTGAAAATGAAAGAGAAATTCACAAAATATTATGAACATTTCCCGTAGTTTCCCAATTAACGACCATAATGGATCCTAGGATTAAGTTCTCCTCATTAGGTGGCTTGTTTGATGAATTTTATGAGAACACGAGACCCGAACTTAACCCATATGCCGTAAACACTTTGTCCAAGAGCAAACTTAGGAAAATTCACACAATCATATATCGCTTGTTCGACTACTATTGTAGAACACTAAAGGGACCAAACACAACATTCGAAAGAAAAAGGGAGTGGAGCAACAAAAATGTTAAAAAAATGATGGAGTTTCATGACAAAAGGAAAAAATTCATCCTCATCTAGTAGTGGTTCTCAAAGTGGTGTAGATGAATTACACCAATACCTTGAAAGCCCATATTACCCCTTAGATGGTGAAAGTTTCGAAAACTTGAATGTCCTACAATGGTGGAAATCACATGCTAATATTTATCCTATTCTTTCGGTGATGGCACGTGATCTACTTATCCCTCCGATGTCCATGGTAGCATCGAAGGCTGCTTTTAGTGCTGCAGGAAGAGTGGTGACGTCAAAGCGAAACCAACTCAAACCCTCTCTTATCGAGAGATTGATTTGTCTTGCGGATTGGGATGACGCGAATTTGAGAAAACAAGGCACATTCCGAGATCTTGAAGACGATGATTATGAAAGCCTCGAAGAATACAATCTCAACGAAGAGTTTTTGCGAGAAGGATAATAAAAGAGGAAGAATTCAACAAATTCAAATACTTTGAAGCAATAACAATATTGAAGACCTAAAGTTTTTTTGAAGACTTTGAAGACCATAATTAGTTTGAAGATTTGAAGACTCATTTATTTTCAAGTCTTTGTTAAATTTGAAGACTTTATTAAATTTGAAGACCATAATTACTTTGAAGATTTGAAGACTCATTTGAAGACTTGAAGACTTTTTATTTTAAGACTATGTAATTTTAAATTGTATCATTTGAAAACAATGAAAATTTCTCCCAAAAAATTAAGAAATAAATATTTATACAGTTTCTATTATTAAATTGATTACATTATTACCTCATTTAATTTATTTTTTAAAGAAGAAATATATGTTATTTATCAAAAAATAAAATTATTTCCTAATCAATAAAAAATAAATAAAGGGTAGTTCGTTCCTTTTTTTCTTTTATATACTTTCATTTGTTTAGTTTTTTTTATCATTTTTTATATACCTTTTTGTAAAAAATATCAGTAATAAAAAAAGTCTAAAATATTATTTTCTAGTCAATAAAAAATTAATAAAAAAATAAAAATAAAGGGTAGTCTGTCCCTCTTTTCTTTTATATACTTTCATTTGTTTAGTTTTTTTTCTATCTTTTTTTTTTATCTTTTTATATACCTTTTTGTAAAAAATATCAGTAATAAAAAAAGTCTAAATTATTATTTCCTAGTCAATAAAAAATTTAAATAAAAAATGAAGGGTTGTCTGTCCCTCATTTCTTTTATATACTTTCATTTGTTTAGTTTTTTTCTATCTTTTTTTATATATAAAACAACTAATTTTCTTATGCCTAAGTGATTTTATATTTTAAAAAATAGCTTATTAAATACTTAATTACTTTTTATTTTTTCCATAATTTTTCTGATTAAAAAAAATAGGAAATTCGTGGCCCGTGTATCTTCAGATTCGGGCCAAACGGGCCGGGTTTAGGCCCGTTTCATCACACGGTCTCACGGACTTCTACCCGTTTCTGTCCACGATTTTTGTCCGTATGGACCGGATCGGGCTGCCCATTTGGCCAACTCCAATTGTGGTGCAGGATTTGGCTCGCAGTCTCTTTTTTATATCTTTATTTGAATAATTTAGTGGTTGATGCGGCTTAAAAAATACTTCTACCGTTCCGATTGAAGATTTTTTTTCCTTTTTAATTTATTTTAGTGTAAGATTTTTAGTTGATTTATTAATTAAAATGGATAATGAGATCCACTTGTTGGTCTCACAACAAAAACTTCCTACCTACTTTCTCCCTCTTACAAAAATCGAACTTTTGTAATTTGTACTTATTGAAAAACGCGTAACATTTCATTTAATATTATAACATCCTTACTTATAAACCCCTTCAAAGGGTTTATGGGTCCGCCACATCACTACTTTCATTTCTATAAACCTTTAACAATTTTTTACCCCATTCTCATAAACCTCTTCAAAAGCTTTATAGGAACACTTTAAAAAAAAAAATTGAAATTCATTTTGATTAAAACTAATTAAAAAATGAATACTCCCTCCGTCCCATGATAATGTAGAGAGTTTGACTTTTTATGAAGTTTGACCGTACAATAATGAGAAATTAGAATATTTTAATGAAATTTTAAAAGTTGTTATTGATTTATCACTAACAACACTAACAATTAAAAGTTTTAAAATTTAATGATAATATATCAATTTCTCGTAGTTGTATGGTCAAATTTAAAAAAAAGTCAAACTGTCTACATTATCATGGGACGGAGGGAGTATTTATTTTGGGATACTAAAGTACTATTTTTTAAAGACAAAATGTTCATTTTGCAAAAAAAAAAAAGATTAAAAAAAAGAAAAAAAGAAGAAAAATCGTGGCGAAAGTGTCGTAGCAATAAACCACCTCATGGACATGAAGCGAGTGAGAGCAACATTAACGGGAGGATTGAGAGGTTTTTATGTGAGATTTTTGATGAGGTGGTAGCCACCTCCGCGGAAAGAGAAATCAAATGGGATAAACCGCTCCATCACAACAATGAAACGCTCTATACTCTATTCTATTCCGACAATTTTTTTTTTGCTAATTGAATAATTTGTTTCAAATAATAAAATGGTACTTTGTTATCCTAAAATAAATGTTTATTTTTTAATCAAAATAAATGTTAACTTTTTTAAAAAGTTTTTGAAGAGATTTATGAGCGTGAGGGAAAAAATTGTTTTGAGTTTTATAGAAACTAGTGTTACTCCGGTGCATCACGGACATTTATTAACGCTTAAAAGATGAAAATTGAAATAAATACAACAGAAAATAAAGATATTTTTGAATAAGAACGTTTAAAGTGATAATGTGTGACGGACTTATAAACCATTTTAAAGGGTAAGGATGAATCATGGTTTTTGAGAAGTTCTCTTTCCAGTTCGGCGGCCCAACAAGGAATTAGAGTGGTATGGATTTGGGGATAAACATAAACCCCTTGATAATGTTGTCCTTATATTGTCTTCCTTCCCATTTCCAGGAACCTTCCACTTAGATCAACACATATTTGCAATCAGCTGTCTTTACAATTTCAAGCTTTCCAATGGCATCATCTTCTAGCACTAGCACAGAGTCAAAGTCCAACCAGGGATGGACTTACGATGTATTCCTGAGCTTCGCCGGAAAAGACACTCGCAATGGCTTTGTGGGTCATCTCTACAGAGCTCTGGATGATAAAGGTATCTATACCTTCAGAGATGACCTCAAACTCCACATGGGCGACTCCATCTCCGACGAACTCCTCAAGTCCATTGAAGAATCGAGGTTTGCCATTGTTATCTTTTCTGAAAACTACGCAGCTTCATCCTGGTGCTTGGATGAATTGGTCAAGATCATGGATTGCCATAAGCTGATGGGTCAAACTGTAATTCCGGTCTTTTACAATGTTGATCCGTTTCATGTACGGAGACAAAACGGTTGTTTCGAGGAAGCATTTCGGAAACATGAAGCTCGGTACAAGAATGACGTGGTTCACAGATGGAAGGAGGCTTTGTTTGAAGCAGCCAGCATTTCTGGATGCGATGTATCTGTCACTGCAAATGGGTATATTTTCTCATCACTCTCATTCGTCCCTCCCTCTGATCATTTTGTTGGAAATTTTGTTTGAGAAAATTGGCGTTGACCAATTTTTGACAAAATTTTCATTTTTAAATAAAATGAAATGAAGCTGCAATACTGTAATCTACGTTTTGTGTAGATTAAGATAGTGTATTTATTTTCTCAAAATCAATTTTGGGTGAATGAGAAATCAATAAATATTGGAAAAAATGCAAAAAATAGCATCCAACTATTATCCTTTTTTTGTGGATATTACCACTAAACTATTTTTTTTTTGATCCAACACATTCAATTGTTTTTTTTTTTGCATCCATTACCACTATCACTAATTCCGTTAATTTTTCACGTTAAATGATCATGTGCCATTGAGTAAGAATGTGAGAATGAATTCATTGAATTGATTGTAGCTGGAGCTCTGTACATATATTTACATCAAGAAAGGAATGTAACAAACTCCTAACTGACTACTGACTTATAGTTACAAACATATAGATCAATACCTACAGTTTACACATTTACACTTAAGTCCATTAATTCTTCAGTTGGACTAACTTCAGTAACTTCAGTAACTTTGTCATCATTAACATCCCCCCTCAAGCTGAAAGGACTAAATAGATTTAGGACAGAAAGCTTGCTCAACAATTTATTCAACTGAAGAGACGATAAGGCCTTTGTGAAGAGGTCTGCCAGTTGGAGTTTAGTGTTTACATGAGCAGTTGTAATGAGACCAGAAGTGATCTTTTCCCTTATCAAATGACAATCTATTTCAATATGCTTCGTTCGCTCATGATAGACAGGATTTGATGCAATATGTAATGCTGCCTTATTATCACGAGAATAAGGTAACGGGAGTAAGACCCGAAATACGTAAATCACTCAACACAGTCATGATCCAAGTGATCTCACAACATGCTTCTGTACTCAGCCTCAGCTGAGCTTCTAGAGACAGTGGTTTGCCTCTTTGTTTTCCAAGATACAAGGCAATTTCCAAGCAAGATGCAGTAGCCAGATAGAGACTTTCTGTAGTGGGACGGGAAGCCCAATCGGCATCGCGGTATGCACGAACACTCAAAGCATTTCGGAGAAGAATAAAATAGGCCTTGACTGCAGTCCCTTTGACATACCTAACCAATTTAAGTCTTTGCATCCGGTGAGGTTGTCTAGGAGAACACATAAATTGACTTAGAATGTGAACAGAGTAAGTCAAGTCGTGCAGTGATATTTAAGTATATAAGTCGTCCTATAAGTCTTCTGTACTGCTAAGGATTAGAGATAATCTCTCCTTGATCAGCAGCTAAGGAGTGATTCTGTTCCATAGGTACTACAGATGGCTTGGCTAAGTTTAAACCAGTGTCATTAATAATGTCCAAGGCATATTTCCTTTGATGAAGGCACACTCCTTTATCAGATTTAGCCACCTCCGGTCCTAGAAAATACTTGAGACTTCCTAAGTCCTTAATCTTGAACTGAGTGAGCAAATATGCTTTAATGTGAGCCAATGCCTTAGGACAAGAGCCAGTGAGAATTATATCATCTACATACACTAGTAGAACACTAAAAGAACTTGCTGCTTTGTGAAGAAACAGTGTGTGATCATTTTTGGATTGTGTGAAACCATAGGAAAACAAAGTTGAAGACAACTTTGAGAACCATTGTCTTGGTGCTTGTTTTAGACCATATAGGGATTTAACAAGTCTGCAAGCCAGAGGTTGATTAAGAAATTTCTGAGAGATGAAAGATGGAACTGAGTAACCAGGAGGAAGGGCCATGAATACTTCCTCTGACAGGTCACCATGCAAAAATGCATTGGTGACATCCATCTGATCCATATGCCAGTGAAGAGAAGTTGCCAAAGCAATGATCAATCTAACAGTGTTCATTTTAGCAACTGGTGCAAATGTGTCAAAGTAGTCTAAACCTTCAGTTTGAGTGAACCCTTTGGCTACAAGCCTTGCTTTATATCTATCAAGGGTGCCATCTGGTTTGTACTTCAGCTTGAATATCCATTTACACCCAACTAACTTCTTTCCAGAAGGTAAAGAAATTTGGATCTCAGGTATTATTTTGTTCCAATGCTTGAATTTCAGTGGTCATAGCATTGCACCAATTTGGGTCTTTAACAGCTTGGCTATATATATGAGGCTCAGACAAGGCAGACATATTACAGATATATGAGTAGTATTGAGGAGAAATATTGGTGTAGGAGACCACAGAGGGACTTACCATTACACAAGAGTTAGTAGGATTAGTAAACGAAGGAGGAAGACCTGCATAATCCTTATACTTCTCAGGAACAGTTCTATTTCTAACAGGTCTAATAGAAGGCATGACAGGAACTTGCACATTTAACTGAGAATGAGAGCTACTAGAATCATTAAGATCAATATTGGCAATATCATCATGACTAGGAAGGGATGGTAAGGGTGAATGAAGATCTTGAGTGGCATTTTCTGGTGTGAAAGAGGGATTAGATATGGAAGAAGAATCAAATGAACTATCATAGAAGAATACTGAGTTATCTGGAAACATGGGTATATCAGTGTTGGAAGAAGCTAAGTAAGAGAAAGGAAAGTGATTCTCATAAAAATGTACATTTCTTGAGTAGAACACTTTATGAGTCTCAATATCATACAATTTATAAGCCTTCTTCCCATATGGATAGCCAAGAAAAACACACTTGACAGATCTAGGAGTGAATTTGTCTCTTTGTGAAAGCAAGGTAGATGCAAAACAAAGGCAACCAAATGTTTTAAGATGAGAATAAGGAGGTGGTTTGCCAAGTAAAGCTTCAAATGGACTTTTATTATCAAGAACAGCAGTTGGAAGTCGATTAATCAAATAAGCTGCTGTTAGAACACAATCTCCCCAAAAATGAATTGGGACATTGGACTGAAATTTAAGAGCCCTAGCCACAGCAAAAAGGTGCCTATGTTTCCTTTCCACCCTCCCATTCTGCTGTGGTGTCTCTACACAAGAGCTTTGTTGCTCAATACCCAGAAATTGAAGAAACTCAGTGGTAGGTTTGTTAAAAAACTCAGAACCATTATCAGATCTAAGTTGTTTAACAGTAGTATTGAATTGAGTTTTCACCATGGCAATGAAGATCTTGAAATAGGATAGGACTTGGGCTTTAGATTGTAATAGATAAACCCAAGTAGTCCTAGAAAAGTCATCAACAATTGTGAGAAAGGAGTGATGATTTTGATAAGTGGAATGAGCATATGGATCCCAAACATCACAATGAATAAGACCAAATGGGACAGGACAGTGAGAGGAACTAAGGGGATATGGAATTCTTGTTTGCTTGCAGAAATGACATATGTCACAAACATCAGATTTTGATTCAACAGTAGGCAAATCACATGATACATGTTTGAAAGAGGCATAAGGAAAATGACCTAATCTTTTGTGCCACACATCACAAGAAACAGTCACATTACAAGCAACAGAAGAGCTGGAAACAGAAACAGAATTAGAACCAGACAAGACAAGTTTATAAAGGTCTCCTTCTTGTTTACCAATCCCCTTGATGCTCTTGGTACGTAAGTCCTGAAAAACACAGTGAGATGAGAAGAAAAGAATGCAAATATTACTTGAGATGGTTAACTGACTGCCAGAAATCAAATTGAAATGGAAGTCAGGAATATATAAGACATTATGAAGAACAATGTCTTTGGTAATAGTGATGGTGCCACAGTGTGTGACAGGAGATTTAATGCCATTTGGAAGCTGTATAGAAGAAGATATGGAAGAGGGATTTTCAAGCAATGTGAAGTCAGAAGTGATATGGTGAGATGCTCCAGTATCTATTATCCAATCCTTAGTGGAATGGGAAGCGAACTGAGACCAAACAAAACTCAAAGCAAAGGGAGGAATAGCATTACCAGTGGATTGAGAAAGTAGAGCCTCATCATTGGGTGAATATAGTCAGGCGCGAGTAGTGATCATTGGTGCCTGGATTGAGAGATCCAATTTGAGGAACCACAACATTGTTAACTACAGCCTTGCTAGGTCCTGATTGCTGAGTAGATCTATTCTTAGGCATTTTGCTAGGGTCAGGTTTGACTCCATGTAGTTTATGCCATTCAGGAAATCCATTAATAAAGAAACATGAGTCCTTCAAGTGTCCATAACCTCCACAGTTGTCACATAAGAGTTGTGATTTGTTAGGCTTCTCAGATTTCTTATAATTGGTGGTCCTTGTGTAATTTGACTGAGATTTTGCCAAGAGAGCTGTAGCAGATTCTGACAAATTGATAGAGACACGTCCAGAACCAGCTCTCTGTTTCTCATCTTGTGAAATGAGTCCTAACACTTGACTCATAGTAGGAAGAGGACTCATAGTAAGAATAGTGCCTCTGACAGAGGTATAGTCATCATTTAGGCCCATTAGAAACTGAGAGACCTTATTTAGATCCTCTTGTTCCTTAGATCGTTGTTTAGCACCACATGAACACAAACAAATACATTGAGGAACAGCAGATAGACTTGTCAATTCACTCCATAGGCTACGAAATTTGGTAAAATACGCAGACACAGTCATTGAGCCTTGAGAAAGAGAAGCAAGTTCCTTACGAATATTATAGAGTTGCGGAGCATTTCCTTGAACAAAACGACTGGCTAGATCATGCCAAATGTCACAGGCAGTAGGCAAATAGACCACGCTAGAACGTATTTCAGAAGAAATAGAGTTTAGAAGCCAGCTAATTACCATATCGTTGCAGCGTTTCCATGCCGGAAAAAATTTTGACGTTGCCGACGGTCGCCGATTGGTGCCATCAACCATGCCGAACTTGTTCTTCGACGACAACGCAATACTCATGCTCCTCTCCCAATGTGTGTAGTTGCAATCATTCAACGATTCAGTGACCAGAATGAGACCTGGATGATCGTTTGGATGAAGAAACAAAGGATGCGCCGGCGACAATTGAAGAACAACCTCCGCAGCTTCATACGCCTCATCAATGGCAAGTGTATCAGTAAGATTTGTGTAGGTATTGGTATTAGTATTGATTGGAATTGTATCGGTATTGATAGAATCATCGGTATTGGTAGGATCACCGGTCGTCGCCATTGATGCGAACGATCGGAAAACAGATCGGAGTTAATTGAGGAAACTAGGGTTTGGAATTGGTGAAAATTGAGAGAAACTGACGCGGAAAAACAGCTCTGATACCAAGTAAGAATGTGAGAATGAATTCATTGAATTGATTGTAGCTGGAGCTCTGTACATATATTTACATCAAGAAAGGAATGTAACAAACTCCTAACTGACTACTGACTTATAGTTACAAACATATAGATCAATACCTACAGTTTACACATTTACACTTAAGTCCACTAATTCTTCAGTTGGACTAACTTCAGTAACTTCAGTAACTTTGTCATCATTAACACATTGCACATGTCATTTTTTCAGGGGTATTTTCGGTACTCCAACTCTCCCCTTCTCTTCTTCACTATCTCTATATCCTATATCACCATTAACACCTTCATAGCCCACCCTACCACCATTGTCTTCAAATCTGCCATGACCGCCTTATACAATCCAACATATCCATCTCAATCAACACCAAAATCCTCCTTCCTCCATTATTCGCAACAAATTGCAAATAAGGATTCAGTAGATTTGAATCGAAATAACCCCAAAATCAAATATCCATAACCTAATTGATTTGTAGAGAAATAAATAGATTGAAACTTGATTTGATTTGGGTTCATTTTAGATTTCGAACTCGAATTGAAGTCACAATGGTGTACAAAATCTCAAGCAATGAAAAATCAAATTTCAATCCAAATTTGAGGATTTTTTTTTCCATGGCTGAAGCTTGAAGCTTGAAGAAGGAGAAGTGGGTTTGAGGCTGCCGGAGTTTTGTGAGACTAACAAAAGTCGGAGTTGATGCGATTGGGGGTTGGAGATGGGTTATTTCAAAGAAGTAAAACAAGAATAGATTTGCCGGATATTGGAATTGCCGGAGAGAGTCATAGACTCGGCCGACAATATAGAAATGATGAAGAACGGCGGAGGAGGGGGATAAAGGTTTTTTTTTTACTTTTTAAATTAAACCCTTAAGTTTGAAGTTTTTAATTAATAGCCCTTAATAAGTTAGTATAATTAACCTTTCACTTTATTATCTTACGAATTGAACCTTTGCTTTTTTCTTTTTTAAATATTATTTGAATTTACTTATTTTACCCTTTAAAATTTGGTCACATGTATTGCACTTCATCATTTAACTAGGAAAAGCTAACATCGTTAGCCGTAGTGGTAATGGATACAAAAAAAAAACAATTGAATGTGTTGGATCAAAAAAAAAAAGTTTTGTGGTAATATCCACAAAAGGGTAATAGTTGGATGCTATTTTTTGCATTTTTTCCATAAATATTCTAGTATATGATTGCTCATAATTATGGGGAGATAACTATTACAATATTCACATATCAACTTACCTAAGATACACCAATTAAATCAACTCAACAATCTGTGAAGATTGCCAAGCCGTGTGACTCACTTGGGTGGAGGAGATTCACTCGGTTTACACCCCCCCTCAAGCAAAGGTTACTGGGGATGAGCTGCAGCTTGTTGACCCAATTCGAATCCATGAATTAGGGTTTGGCAAGATTAACACCTAATAGATGAGTACTCACAATTGCAAAGCAACCAAAATAATTTATCAAAATTCAACTCTCCCAAATAAAATCCCTATAAGAGTATTTATACTCCCAACAATAACCTAAAACCCTAAAGAAAAATGAAATAAACAAAGTACCAAAATACCCTTAATTAAACAAGTTCAAACTGAATAAGAAAAATAAATAAAACTGTTGTTTTTCGAAATTCGCCGGAAGCACGACTCGTCCTAAGAGGCACGAGTCGTTCCTGGTTGTCCTACTCGTGATACGATTCGTTGCCTTTGTTGCAGTCGTGCTGGTCTTCTTCACGACTCGTGCTTGTAGTCACGAGTCGTGCTCTGTGCACTTTTCCATTGCCCGTTCCTGTACTGAATACATTATACGCCTCCTCTTTAAACGGATTCGTCCCTGAATCCGAGCAAGCATAAAAAGAACATCCCATGGCAGTGTTTAGTCCCGCATTTGAATAAGCAAATTCAGGCTTTGACGTTCTGTTGTCGATCTTCTGCCTCGTTCTCCCTTTAATCAACTTCTTTGGTAAAGGACCTAAAACAATAAATTTAGAAATACAAAGAGAGCTAAGTCTTTTCTCCTTTCCTTTGCAACCACCACTCCCCACGCCCTTTAATGGGTACAAAACGAACCGACGCCCATGTCTAACCAACTGGATCACATTAGTACGCCCACAATGCATAGACCCAACATCAAAATGCCATAGCCTCCCAAGCAATAACTGGCAAGCGCTCGTATCCACAATGTCGCAAGTAATGACATCCACATATTTGCCAATAGCTTGAGCTTATTTACTAAACCACGTGCCACCAAGTTCTCACTGCTTCCGCTATCAATAATAATGTGTATCACCATATCATTGACCTTACCCATTGTACGAAATATATTATGTCGAGCAGGATTAACCTCTTCCACGGGAGTAGGCAACAAAAGTTTACGAACCACATACGACTCATGGTCCCCGCAATCATCATCATCATCCCCATTAGGATCTATATGAACGATCTCACCATTACCATCATCATCACCATCCTCACGATTCACCATATTTACATTCTTTCTGAGAGGACAACCACTAGAAATATGGCCTGCCTCCCCACATTTAAAACACTTGGTGCCATAATTTTTGGCATAAGGATTTGCGTTATGTTGACCAGCAGCAGCAGGAGCAGCGGGCTTTTTAGCCGGAACAACAACTGTATTTGTTTGACCGGCTACAACAAACATAGAACCCACACCTTGTGTTGTCTCTTTGGCCACAATCGCATTACCAACAGAAGAATAAGAAACTGCGCTCCCAAGAGTAGTAAGCTGACGTTCAACTGTTGAAGCCCGTGTTGGGATTGGATCCTAAACTGCAAGGAAGGAAGCGACGGAGGAGTTTCTGCGGGGGAGAGCGGCCGCGCTCGGGGTGGAGAGCGACCGCGCTCGTTGGTCAAAATTGGGGCTGGAACTTCGGCAAAGGAGGGCGACCGCGCTGCAGGGGTGCGCGGCCGCGCTGGCGTCGGGGAAGTGTTTTCCTAATCTGATTTTGTTTCCTATTTTATTTAGATCTCTTCCTTGACTGAGCTAGGTTCCTTGTATAAACTATATAAGCATAATTTCGGCCTAGAACATATCGTAGCAACATATTAGAGAGGAGACTAATACATATTGGCTTGGCAATTGCCCCCGGACGTAGTTCACGAGTTGGTGAATGAACCGGGTAAACAACTCTTGTGTTCTTGTGTGTGATTGTTTCTTTCTTGTACGTGTGGGTGTGTTGATTTCTTTGTGTTGATTGCAACGGGGGAGCACCAATTTCACAACAACTGGTATCAGAGCTTTGGTTCGGAGGATTCAAAATTTTTTTTCGTTGATTAATTTTGAATCGCGTTCTTGGGGATTTTGGTGAAGCAGTCAAGATGAAGAACTCAATCGAGAAATTCAACGGTGTGAATTTCACGTTTTGGAAGACAAGGATTGAAGACTACCTTTATTGTAAGGATCTTCATGGACCCTTGAAAGCGAAGCCCGAAGACATGTCACAAGGGGATTGGGAGACGTTGGATCGGAAGGCGTTAGGAGCGGTAAGGAGTGCCCTAACCGACGACGTTGCACCTTAACGCCATGGAGGCCAAGACAACGCTGGAGTTGCATAAACGCTGGCTTCTATCGGACATGTATGAGAAGCCGTCGAATATCAATAAGGTGCATTTGATAAAGAGGTTTGCGAATGCGAAGATGTCGAGGGGCAGACAGGCAAGTCATATCGGCAATTTCAAAGGTATGGTGGACCAATTGAAAAGTGTTGATATTACTTTCTCCGATGAAGTGCTAGCTTGTTTTCTTCTAAAATCATTGCACGATAGTTGGGAGGTTACCGTCACAACGATTAGTACGTCGAAACAAAGCATTGGTGTATACGGAGGTTAGAGATCTCATCCTTCAAGAGGAGTTGCGAAGGAAAGAGAAAAGGGGAGAATCGTCCGTAGATGGGGCCGCACTTAGGGTGGAGAGAAATAGGGGAGACCTAAGGGGAAAAAGGTCGAAGTGCTACAATTGTGGTGAATTGGGGCACATCGATTATATTTGTCCGGGAAAAGGTGGTGGTGCGCGCGTGGTGGATGATGGTGGTGATGTATTAATCCTAGGGGAGGAGCAATCGGGTGAAGATTGGGTGTTGGATTACGGAGCTGCTTGTCATGCCAGTGGGGATGCGAGAATCAATGAGGCGTTACAAAACCAGGAGATTTTGGGGTTCTCTATCTTGGTGATGGTCAACCATTGAAGATCGAAAGGAAAGGGGGATGTAATGATGAAGACACCTAATGGGGTGTTTTACAACTACACGACGTGATGCATGTTCGGATTTGAGGAGAAGGGTGATTTACGTAGGACAACTTGACAGGTGAAGGATACGGTGTTTCTTTCATTGGTGGGTCTTGGGAAGTCACAAAAGGGGCTAAGGTGTTGGCTCATGGGCTTAAGGGGAAGATGTTGTATTCTACCTACAATGTCGATGTTCGTTCCGGTGGGAGCAAGAGGCTTAAGAACCGGCCTGTTGGTGTGAAAAGGGGAGACATCAAGAAACGGTATGTTGGGGAGGACACAAAGTTGATCAACGCGGTGTGGATGTCCAAGTAGGCCCTAACAGAGAGCGGCTTTCGAGACCAAGAATAGTCGATGCAAGAAACAAGGTGTGTCCAAGTTTCAAGGGGAGGCATTGCGAGGAAGGTGGGTCTGGAGGGAGAAGGCGAAGTTAGACTTGCGGGGAGAAATCAAGGTAGAAGCTGATTTGGGGAGGCAAGAACGATCTAACACGGAGAGGTTGAAACGTCGCTTGGTTTCAACTCGCCTTAGTACTTGAGGAGAGGTGCGGTAGTGTCAAGCTAATATGGAGGAGGGGGAATGTGTTCGAAGGTCTTTACTCCGTGGTGGGAGTTAATGGATGATTTTATGTTTGTTGGTTTAGTCTCCTGGGAGATTGTTGTGATTGGATCCTAAACCTGCAAGGAAGGAAGCGACGGAGGAGTTTCGCGGGGGAGAGCGGCCGCGCGGGGTGGAGAGCGACCGCGCTCGTTGGTCAAAATCGGGCCGGAACTTCGGCAAAGGAGGGCGACCACGGCTGCGAGGTGCGCGGCCGCGCTGGCGTCGGGGAAGTGTTTTCCTAATCTGATTTTGTTTCCTATTTTATTTAGATCTCTTCCTTGACTGAGCTAGGTTCCTTGTATAAACTATATAAGCATAATTTCAGCCTAGAACATATCGTAGCAACATATTAGAGAGGAGACTAATACATATTGGCTTGGCAATTGCCCCCGGACGTAGTTCACGAGTTGGTGAATGAACCGGGTAAACAACTCTTGTGTTCTTGTGTGTGATTGTTTCTTTCTTGTACGTGTGGGTGTGTTGATTTCTTTGTGTTGATTGCAACGGGGGAGCACCAATTTCACAACAGCCCGATCAATAGCCTCATCCAAAAAGTGAACTGGTGTCAATTCAACCTGATTTCGAATGTCAACACGAATTCAGAAATAAACCTAGCAGTTAATTGTGCATCCGACTCACACAAATCATTACGTGCAGACCAAGAGTGAAATTCATTCGTGTACGCACCAACTGATTTAGTACCCTGTTCACACTCCAAAAATTTTCGATAAAGTTTTTGTTCAAAATCAGCGGGTAAAAATCGTTGCCTTAAAGCTTGTTTCATCATAGGCCATTCAGTAATCATAGGGCGGTTGTTACGAATATTTTGGGTGCGTAATTGCTTCCACCAAGCAAATGCACCACCCCTCAATTTATAAGTCACATAAGGAACTTGTCGTTCTGCAGGAATATTCATTAAAGCAAAATATTTTTCTACTTCTTCAAGCCAATCAGAAAACTCAACCATATCTAATTCACCAGTAAAGAAAGGCAAATCAGCTTTAATTTTAGGGGATTGTTCATAAATAAGATTACCTCCGACTGGCTGACCACGACGATTAAAAGCCCCACGTTCGACACATTCATCTTGTCGATCTGGCCTTTGTCCAAGATTGGCAATACCAACTTGCAAAGCCTGCAAAGCTTCTGTCAACAATCTATCCCTTTCAGCGCGTTCCGCTTCTCTTTGCTCTTCGCGTTCAACACGCTCTGCCTCGCGTTGCTCCAAATCATGTCTGAACGTTCTAGCACCGAAGCCAAATCACCGGGGTTTGCTTGATTGTTTCCTTGATTGTTGGCCATCTTTCTCCTAGGATCGTCCGATTTCTGATACCAATTGATGTAAAGTGTTGCAGCGAAATTAAAGAAATAGTAACCAGATAGGCAAATAATTGAATCAACAACTGTTTGACCCAATTCGAATCCACGAATTAGTGTTTGGCAAGATTAACACCTAATAGATGAGAACTCCGAAGAACAGAAGGAATCCACCTTCAACAAGTCAATGAAGACTCACAATTGCAAAGCAATCAAAATAATTTATCAAAATTCAACTCTCCCAAATAAAATCCCTACAAGAGTATTTATACTCCCAACAATAACCTAAAACCCTAAGGAAAACGAAATAAACAAAGTACCAAAATACCCTTAATTAAACAAGTTCAAACTGAATAAGGAAAATAAATAAAACTGCTGTTTTTCGAAATTCTCCGGAAGCACGACTCGTGCTAAGAGGCACGAGTCGTTCCTGGTTGTCTTTGTTGCAGTCGTGCTGGTCTTCTTCACGACTCATGCTTGTAGTCACGAGTCGTGCTCTGTGCACTTTTCCATCGCCCGTTCATGTACTGAATACATCAAAAACAGGATAGCGCAACTCTATCCATTGCACCAAATTTGGTGCAAGAAATAGAGTTGCTTCGTAATAGAGCAAGGTTGAGAGTTCCATTGGAGCAAAATAATGCTCTAATTTGAAATTTTAGAGTACCGTTGGAGATGCTCTAACAAGTTTCAATACCAAGAAAGAAGCCTAACTTTCCAAGCCTCCTACTATCAAAAGTACTACAAATTTGATCAATGACCCGAGAGACTTCTGTAGAAGATGATCCGGAGACAATAAAATCATCAACGCAGACCAGGATAGCTACAATGGAATTACCCGAATGTCAAATGGACAATGAACTGTCGGCTTTACTGTTGAAAAAGTCAATGGAGAGCAGAAAATCATGAAGGCGTTGGAACCACGCCCTAAGAGATTGTTTAAAACCATAAATAGCCCGATGCAGTCGGCAAACATGGTTCGGAAAGTTGGGATGGGTGAAACCTGGGGGTTGTGCCATGTAAACCTCATCTTGAAGTAGACCATTCAAGAATGCATTACGGGCATCTAGTTGTTGTTGGGGCCAGGAGTGAGAATGAGCTATGGCCAAGAGAGTCCGAATAGTAGGAGGTTTAAACACGGAGCTAACTGTCTCATCATTATCAATTCCCTCAAGTTGTGTATAGCCTTAAGCAACAAGAAGGGCTTTGTGACGTTCAACAGACCCATCAGCCTTTCGTTTGACTTTAAAGATCCACTTACTACCGACGACATTCATAGTGGGAAGGCGAGAAACTAACGACCATGTTTTATTCTTGTGCGTTGCGGAGAGTTCATCAAGCATGGCCTGATTCCAGTGTTGAATGGGGGCTGCTTGCTTGAGAGTTCTCGGCTCAAAGTCCGGAGAAGTGGGAGCATATGCAACAAGAGCCTGTGGGAGTGGGTGCCGGCCGGTGGTGTCTGCAGATTGAGCTAAGTCTACAAATAGCCGTGGCTTAAATACTCCAGCCTTGGAGCGTGTAACAGTGGGGTGCTCAGTGGGCTTATGATCAGAGACTGGCCCATGAGAAGGCTCTGAACTAGGCGCTGCTGGTCTAGTAGAAACAGAGTAGGCTGGCATAGATGGACTGCCAGTATGTGAAGCGCCATGATGGGAACTAGGTTGGAGGCCCCAAGATGAATGCGTGACCGGTGGACTGTCTGGAGCAGGCCGGTCTGGAGTGAAGGGGGCCAAGAGGGCCTGGTTAGCTAGCACCGAAGGCTGCTTGGGCCGGCCCAATGGCAATTGGCAGGCCGTGGGAAGAACTGTCGAGCCGGCTAGTGAAGCGTGCTGAAGGCAGTGGGCAGTTTCAGAGAGGCAAGGAGCAGGCTGAGTTAGAGCGAAAGCAGATGGCTGGCTCTGGCCTGAGACATTACCTGTAGAATATGTAGTAGACATGGGAAAACAGTTCCACCACATGTCCAGAAATGTAAAGGCGACCCGTTGATTGGTCAAGACAACGGTAACCTTTACGAAATTTGTCATACCCTAAGAAGACACAAGGAGTGGACTTGGGCATAGGTTTATGACAGTTATATGGCACTAGGTGAGGAAAGCAAAGACACCCAAAGGTCTTGAGGAAAGTTTAATCAGGGGTGCATTACTAAAGTTTTTGATAAGGTGAGACATACCCCAATAATCTCATAGGTAACCATATTTATCAAGAAAACTGCTGTAGAAAATGCTTCTAGCCTATAAAGTTGAGTGACTCTGGATCGGGCTAATAAACATAGCCCCTTTTCATTAATATGCCTATGTTTCTGCTCAACGGTTCCATTTTGTTGAGGCGTATGGGGGCAAGTACATTGATGACGTATCCCTTAGGTTTTAAGATAAAACAATAATCTGTCGATTCATAAACTCACTCCATCGGTTTGAACAGTTTTAATTGTATGAATGGCAGCAATTTTTTGACTTAATTCATTTTCTATTGGAAAAAATTCAACAATAGTACCCTAACCGTAGGGCTTGTTTGGATTTTATACCTAAACTAGTTTCGTTGCAAACATAGTACCTCATCTGTTTTGGATGCTCGTTTAAGGTACTTAGGGCTAATGACATCCATTTTTGCAGTGACATATGCAATGCATGTGACCCACTTTTTAAAGGGCAAAATTGAAAAATCGATTGAATTAATATAACATAACTACAATGGTTTTAAGTGTAAAATAAAAAAAATAAAAGGGCTGCAATGTAAATTATTTATTCACCAATTAACCCCCTCTTAAGTCTCAACTTGGATCTTGCTTCTTCACCCTTCTTCTCCGTTACCCACCACCATCCCCACCTCCGGCCACCCACCCACCTTTACCCCTGCTGCCCCACACTCACCCGCCTATGATCGCCGCCCACTTAGTCTTCACAAAAATACCTTCACCTCCCCTCCCTAATCCAAGTTAGACATAATTGACGTTTATAAATGAAGTTTCAACTAATTTTTTATTTTTGTAATAGTGCCCATTAGAGCTTGAGCTTAGCAATGGTGAGCCCATTGTCGAAACCCTAAGCCTACCGTCTCGCTTATGACCAACAAAATTTTCCCGCCCTCTATCACCATCCAGTGATTGAATCGAACTTTGCTCCTTTAATCCATTATCCGACATGTCGTCTCAGTCAAAATCCCTAAATCCAACGTCTTCGTCGTCATCCCTACTAAGCTTATTATCTTCATCGGTCTTTGAAGAAGCCCTCCAATTTGATATCACCCACTTGTTAATCGAAACCCTCCTCGATTTGGATGAATTGCTAACCTTCCAGCTTCCAATTGATTGTCGTTTGTTTTCCCATTTTCTCGAGGGTAGTCGTCGATGGCCGTTAGGGTAAAGAGAAGAAGAAGAAAACGGTAACTTGTGACTTTTATTTGCATGAATTACAAGGAAAGGAATAATTGGACGGTACTGACAAAGAAAAATGATTACGTAAAAAAGAAAGGATTGGGGAGAGGGATGCCATAATGATGCCAAGATTGAGCCAAGATGGAGACTGTGGTGAGCTCGAGGAGGAGGTGGATGTCAGATGTAAACTCCATGATCAAGGCTTCCATGGAGCAGGGGTTGATTCGTCGTTAGTGCCTTGATAACAAAAGAAGGTGAGAATTTATCGGTTGCATTATTATCAAGGCAAAATTGAGAGACAGATAATATATTGCAAGAGATTTGGGAAACATGAACATTGTTAAAAAATATAGTAGTGGAAGATAGAGTGAACGAACCTATATTAGAGATTGGGAGTGATGAGCCATCATCTGTGATCACATCATCGCTGTCATTGTAAGGCGGTGAAGGGTGAAGGGCAAGATTTGAGAGGTCATTGGTGAGATGATGGGTGGCGCCACTGTCGGTAAGCAGGATGAGGGTGGGGCATGAGGTGGAGCAGTGGCAGTGCGAACTTGAGGGTTGGGGCAGTTGGGCCAAGAAGAGGGGTTTGGTGGTGGAAAGTGGACATGGGTAGTCATGTTTGGACTGATGACACTGGGAGATAACATGACCAACAATACGACAGTATTGACATTTGCCTTTTTGAATGGAGCTGTGCGAATGGAGTTGGGAGTGTTGGTTTGTGTGGGCGCTGATGTGGTCACACCAGGGGAGGAGGGGTTGTTACAGTGGTAGGGCTGAAAGGAATTGGAACGGGCTTGTGATGTGTGAGCAGAAGAAGGGAGGGAGCAGGGGAGTTGGTGTGTTGTAGGGTTAGTTCACGGTGGATGAGTTTTTCATGCATGCAGGGCTTCAAAAGTGATAGGTGAGTCACGGGCTCGGATAGAGTCGATGATAGGTTTGTATGATTCATAATCTAGACCCTTGAGGATCATAGCAACAATGTCCTCAGAGTCCATAGGTTTTAGGTTTGACCATTTTTTGGTGCAAGATTTGATGGTATGCATGTAGTCGGTGATAGATTGGGTGGTTTTGGTGAGGGAGTCAAGGGTGGCTTTTACCTGTTCACCGGAGGTTTTGGCCCGAGCGATAAGTGGGGCTATGGATCAAGGTTTCCTATAAGAGAGCCTAGGATTAGTCGATCTTGAACGGTTTCAGGTGGTATAAGTAGGATTGTCTGTTTCTTTATTGTCTGCCATGACTTTGGCAGGGGGTTGAGGTGGGAGCCATCAACAAATTTGAGGAGGTCTAGGCCGAATAGTAGGGATGTGATTTGAGATGCGCAGGTGAGAGGCGTGAGTGGTTTGCATTGAGATAAATTAACGAGGATAATGGGGTTGCTGGGATCGGCCGGGTTGGAGAGGGTGAAGTGGTGGCGGACATGGTAGAGAGTCTAGAGACGGCGATGGCGGAAGAAGAATTAGGGTTTGGGGAGTTGGATTGTGGGTGCTCAGATACCATGTTAACGGACAAAACTTATTCTTATTATTCACAAAATAATAAGTTTATATAGTACAATAGTTATTATGGAATAGATCTTCTACCTAAATACAGAAGGCTAGTTTCCTAAGATAGGATAATTACAATCAATTAAGAGATATACACAATCTTTACAAGAAGTGATGATCAAGTAACTTGGTCCGGCCTAGGAGTGTTTTGAGCCGTGTGGAGTTTTGAGCCGAGTGGACTCTTGTCTTCATGTGAACCTGATGTAGTTGTTCGTGTAGTCACATCTGTAGCTACATCTCCAATGCTAACAATTATCGTTGTTTTTAAACCATGCCTCCTTCATTTGTTATTTTTCTCCTCAGACGAACCCTCTTACAAAGTCCAAAGTTTGCTGAGAAACGACCAAGGGTATTCAACCTACGGACCATTTCAAAGTGTACCGTTATGCTCAGCGTGTCTGATATGTTGGCCTAGATCTTATACCACTATGACTCTGTGAGGAATAATGATTACGAATTAAATTTGTACTGGTTGATGGCTTGATGCAATGAAATAATAATTAAATCATTGAGTCAAGTAGCAATGAGTTGCAAAACCGAAGAAACTTATTATTACAAGTGCATTTTACTGTTAGTTCTAAGCACTCATATTTCATCAAAGTTAAAGTCCATGGGAGCAGTAGTGAGATTTTCATACAGGGCACTATGGTCATGCTGGCCTCTCCAGTGGCAAAATACCATGTTGGAATAAAACCTCCATCTATCTTGAAGTATATTTCTACATTATGTCCTTTTAGTTTTAGATGTAATATAATGTTAGTGGCTGGACAAAGTGTGACCCTGAATATGTGCATAGTTACTTAATTTCTTCGAGAATTGCCAATCCTACGTTAAGTTATTGCTTCTTATCTACAGGAATGAATCAGAGTGCATCGTAAAAATTGTTCAGGAGATTTCCCGCAAATGTCACATAAGTTCAAGTGCTGCAAAAAATCTAGTTGGAATAAGACCTCGTGTGCAGGAAGTGAAGTCTCTGTTAGATCCTACCTCAAACAATGTTCAAATCTTAGGGATATGGGGAATGGGTGGTGCCGGGAAGACAACTCTAGCTTGGGCTGTTTATAATGAAATTTCAGATCAGTTTCAAGGTAGAAGCTACGTCGCAAATATTAGAGAAGTTTCAAAAATTTCTGGTCTACATTCTTTGCAGGGGAAAGTTCTTTCTGACCTTTTGTCTGAACGAGATGTGAAGGTAGCGAGTGACCTTGAAGGAAGGCAACTTATGGCCAAAAGGCTACGCCACAAAAAGATTCTTCTTGTTCTTGATGATGTGGATGACGATTGCCAACTTGATGCATTAGTTGGGAGCAGGGATTGGTTTGGTATAGGGAGTAGAATTATAATAACGACACGAGATGAACATTGTCTGAAGAGAGCTAAAGTGGATATGATTTATAAGACTGTCATGTTAGATGATGCTGAAGCTATTCAGCTCTTTAGCATTTCTGCATTTGGGAGAAGTAGCCCATCAGAAGAGCATAAGGAACACACAAAATGGGTTGTACATTATGCTGCTGGCCTTCCTTTAGCCCTTAAAGTGTTGGGCTCATTTCTGGATGGCAAAGACATGAAAGAGTGGAAAAGTACCTTGAAAAGACTTGAAGTTGTTCCTGAAGATAAAGTTAATGAGATATTGAAAATAAGCTTTGATGGACTAAGAGAGACAGAGAAGAAAATCTTCTTAGACATTGCATGTTTTTTCAAAGGAAAGAAGAGGGATTTTGCAACTAAAATACTCGACAGTTTTGATTTCTGTGCAGACATAGGAATAAGTGTTCTTATACAGAAGTCTCTAGTATCAGTTTTAAAAGGATACCTTTGTATGCATGACCGAATTCAAGAAATGGGTTGGCACATCGTTCGTAATGTCTCTAGCAAACCTGGTGAACATAGCAGGCTATGGCTTTATAAGGATGTTTGTCATGTACTGACGAGCGAAACGGTAAGCATCCAAAATAAATTGATGCTAACTTAGAAAGTTAGCACTTTCATTGGTAAAAGTATGGTTAGTGATATATGCATACTCACTGTTTTGTTCTACGGTTGTAGGGAACGGATGCAGTTGAAGGCATTTACTTGGACTTGGCTGAACAAAGAGAAAGCATTAGCTTTAGTGCAGATACTTTCAAAAACATGCTTGAACTTAGGTTTCTGTATTTCAGCCAGGGGTATAGGTATTCATTGAGATATTCTCCTTCAAAGTTTGTCATGCATCCGTACAAGTCAAAATGGATCTCTACAGGAACTCGTTATGTTCCAAACAAGTGGTTTTCTGAAGGTACCGTCTGTCTTCCTAGCAAGTTGCAATGGCTTACCTGGAAAGGGTACAATTTAGGGTCGTTGCCAGAAAGTTTTAAAGGAGAGAAGCTTGTTGGACTTGAAATGCCTGGCAGCAACATCATCCATCTTTGGAGAGGAAGAAAGGTAAACACAACTGTTAATTACTACTTCCTCTCAGATTTAAATTCTGTCTTACCTACATCTCCAGTTAAGAGCCCTGCTTGATTCGAGTAGCAAATCATATAATTGATCTTAATCTTAATTGATTTATCTTTGGAAGAAGGGCTGTTATCGTAATGTTTAACATCCGAATAAGGACTTATGAGCTAAATTCAATACTTTGGTTTATACTTATGGAAACATCTTTAAATGTTCTTTTTGTTTCTAAACAGAATTCGGACAAGTTGACTTACATCGACCTAAGTTATTCTATCGGGCTCAGATCGACCCCGGACCTCAAGGGGACCCCAAATCTCAAGTCACTAACTCTTGACGGGTGTGAGAATTTGGTAGAGGTTCATCCATCACTGACAGATCTAAAGCAGATTGTTTTCTTAAGTTTGAAGTCCTGCAAAAAACTTAAGAGTCTACCATCCCCTATACAGATGGAATCCCTGGAGACTCTTATTCTCTCCTACTGTGAAGGTCTGACAGAGTTTCCTGAAATCTCTAAGAATATGGGAACATTATTGAAGCTTTATTTGGACAACACCTCAATTGAAATATTGCCCGAATCATTTGAAAATCTCACAGGTCTGATTTTCTTGAATCTCCATGGATGTAAATATCTAAGGAGCCTTCCAGAGACCATTGGCAGGTTAAACTGTTTAAGAACTCTTGATGTAGCTTTCTGCTTAAGGCTTCAGAAATTGCCTAACAGCTTGGCACAGATTCAATCTTTAGAGGAGCTGTTTTTAGATGCAACTGAAATCATAGAAGCACCATTCTCGATTGAGTTCTTGAAGAACCTCAAAACCTTATCATTGAGCACGTGTCGAGCACTGATGTCTTCATTGTTATTCACAAGAATGTCAAACTCCAAATCTGGTTCGGAGCAGCCTCCGTTATTAAGTTATGGCTTCATCAAGAAACTAAATGTCAGTCGGTGCAACATCTCAGAGGGAAAGTTTCCGGTTGATGTCAGTACTTTGTTCTCTCTGGAAGAGTTGGACCTAAGTCACAACCCCTTCAAGTATTTACCTTATAGCATCTGTCAACTTCCCCAACTCAAAATCCTTGATGTTTCAAACTGTGATAAACTTGAAAAATTGCAAAGACTACCATCCGGTATTGCTATACTACAAGCAAGTGACTGTCCGAGATTGACAAGCTTCTACGATTTCACAAAGTACGAAACATTATGGAAGCTCAGTATGCCTATCGATGAGGAGGGGGGCTGGGAAAAATCGGTTGATTTGGTGCTGCATTCCCTGCTTCAGGTTAGTTTTATAGTTTCTTCTCTAAAGTCTAACAATTTAACCACACACATACACAGCACAAATTTTGACTTAAAAAGGGCATATACATTATTCATGGTGCAGGGACACCTTGTTGCAAACCATCGATTCAGTATTCTTGTTCCTGGAAACAACATTCCAGAGTGGTTCAGTCAGCAGAATGGCGGACATCATATGAACCGGCTACAACTACCATCGGGTTGGTGTAATGGAAATATTCTTGGTTTTGCTCTTTGTGCTGATTTAATCTATTCTGGGTGTGATTTTACTATTCGGTTTGACATGATACTGATGCAGCCTCCACCGCAAGTAGAAATTCATGAAGTTCACAGTGGTTATCAAATATTGAAAAGACATGTGTGGCTGGGTTTCCTGTCATTTGATTTCTTTAAGCTCCTATTTCCACAATTTAAGGAGGAAGATTGGTCTAAATTTGAAGGAAGCCTTTGTATGAAGATGTATCAAGATAACCGGGAGTTAGACTATTATAGGAGTGCAATTCGTCCTGTGTACAAGTGTGATCTGAAAGAGGGGACGACCACCATCCAAAACTCAGCAGCCACAGGAGTACTGGACAGTTCTACAGGTCGACCGTGGTTGAAGTATAATGACACTGACACACGACAACGATGATGATGAAGAAAGAGACGAATACTATAATCCTTTCATATTCAGCAAGGAAAGAATCGAAAGATCCTCATTATGGACAGCTTACATGAAGCAAGCAGGGACGATGGGTGTTAAACTTAGTTTTCAGATGTGACACAAAGATGGACAAAGGACGATGGGTGTTGAACATATTTTTCTATTTGATTTTTGTGCCTACTTGGTTTGTTTGGATAGTTATAGTAATACTAAAACGCGTGTGGTGGTTATTTACCAGCTCGTCTTGAATTAGCAATCCATTGCCAAATGAAATCTCCAGAATAAATACTCATTTTTTACATTAAGGACATTTAAGATTTTAAACAATTTTTATAATATTTGAATCGGTTTTTAACTTTTAAATGAAAGATTTTAAAGTCTAAAAATAGGTTTTTCCTGATAGTTATAGAAAAACTTGCTTTTATAAGATTTGGGAAAAATTGTACAAAAAATCACCCAACTATTTGTTGGTGATTTTATATCATCAACTTATTTTATTGTAATGGTGATTTACTAAGAGATCAATGTGATTCGTATTAGACTCGGATACGAGTAAGGGAAAGTGTGGAGTACACACTCGTTTGAGCTAAAACGAAGTCAACCTCGATAAAGAAGTAAAAGTTAAAGGGTAGCACTTTTTGCTGATGTGCTCGACCGAGCAGAGTCCTTGACTCGGCCGAGCGAGCTTAGCGGGATTTGGCCAAGTTCTGGAGTGTCTTGCTCGGCCGAGGCATGTGCCTTGCTCGGCAGCGGTATGAACAACACGGCCGTGCGGTTCATAAGACACGGCCGTGCGGCTTGGCTAAATTCAAATGGACATGTGTGCTCGGCGAGCGAGTCCCTTGACTCGGCCGAGCGGTTCTGAGCAGTGCCATTCAAGGCGAATAGTCACATCTCTTGGCTAAAATCATGTCTTTTGGTTATACCTTTTAACTCATACCTCTCCATCTGTATATATACAGGGATTGATCTCAGTTGTACATACATGAAAAACACAAATGATACAAAAATAACGAAAGCAATCAATTCTCAAGGTTTTGATTTGTTCTCTTTGCCTAGAAAACAAATTGCGTGATTGTCTTATCCCAATAAGGATTTCGTGTAACCCAGGCAATAAGGGTCGAAATACTTTATTCGGAAAGTGGATTATACACGATTCAATCATATATCCGGAAGCACCATTAGTATCAAAGACCCTAATTCCCCTACAAACGAATAAAGTATTTGGTGATACTCATGGCTGGTGGAAGTACTGTGAAGGAGATGACAACAAAGTTTGGAAAGCTAGACAAGTTTGAAGGGCAAGATTTCAGACGTTGGCAAAAGAAGATGCACTTCCTTTTGACAACATTAAAGGTGGTGTATGTTCTATCTACTCCAATTCCAGAATTGCTTGAAGAGGATAACTTGGAGGCCGTAAGACGTAGATCGAAGTGGGAGAACGATGACTACATCTGCAGAGGACACATATTGAACGGTATGTCGATCCTTTATTTGACATTTATCAAAATGAGGAGTCTGCTAAAGAGTTATGGGATTCTCTTGAATCCAAGTACATGGCAGAGGATGCTTCTAGTAAGAAGTTCCTTGTGAGTAATTTTAACAATTACAAGATGGTCGATGCTAGACCTGTCATGGAACAGTTCAATGAACTCCTTAGAATCCTTGGACAATATACTCAACATGGGTTGAAGATGGATGAGTCAATATCAGTTTCAAGTGTGATTGATAAGTTGCCTCCCTCCTGGAAGGATTTCAAACACACTTTGAAACATGGTAAAGATGATCTGTCTTTGGTTCAACTTGGTAGTCACTTGCGCATAGAGGAATCTCTAAGGGCGCAAGAGAATGACAAAGGCAAAGAAAAGGAAGTTGGTGGACCATCGGTCAATATGATTGATGATGGTGGAAACAATAAAAACAAAGGAAAGAAACGTAGTTTCAATGACAATGGTTCTGGTTCCAACAAGAAGCCTAAATTGGCATGTTGGAAGTGTGGCAAAACTGGTCACTTTAAGAAGGATTGTCGTGTTGGAAACAACAAGAAAGGCGCAAGCACAAGTGGTTCGGGAAAGGGGTCTAAGGACCATTCTGAAGACCAAGGATGATGCTATTGCGTGGTGGATTGATTCCGGTGCCACAACTCATGTTTGTAAAGATCGTTGTTGGTTTAAGACATATGAACCAATGGAAGACGGATCTGTTCTTTACATGGGTGATGACCATTCCGCTCCTATTCAAGGAAAAGAAGTGTGGTGTTGGAATTCAGTTCGGGAAAAACTATTTCTTTGTTTAAAGTATTGTATGTAATAAAACTTCATTTCTGGTCCTGTATTAAACAAGTGTGGATACAAACAAGTATATGAATCCGATAAGTATACCTTATCGAAGTCTGGTGTATTTGTAGGATTTGGTTATAATGGGATGTTTATGTTGAATTTAAATAAAATTCCTAGTTCTGTTTATATGACTTCTTCTGTTGTTATCAATTCTTCGTAATGGCATGCTCGGTGGAAAATGTAATATTTCAAAAGGCTTTCAATTCTTAATGTAAGATTATCCCATTTTGAACATAGCCACCATCATTAGATGCGTTGTGAGTTTGTTCAAATGCATAGCCACGCATTTAATAATGTGTTGTGAGTATGCGGATCTACTTGCTTTGGTTGAATATTTATTCACCATTAAGTTAAGAATTGATAAGTATTTTGGATGAATTTCAAATGAATGATCATTTGATTGAGGTAGGGATCAAGAGATCAAATTGAATCTCAATACTCTTACTGGTATAATATAGAGGAGGATCCAAGAACCTATGATGAAGCAATAAAATCTCGAGACGCTGGTTTTTGGAAAGAAGCCATCGATGATGAGATTGGTTCTATTGTGGAAAATAATACATGGGTCTTGTCGATTTACCACCAGTGTAAACCTTTGGGGTGCAAATGGATCTTCAAAAAGAAGATGAAAGTCGATGGAACTATCGACAAGTTTAAAGCTCGATTGGTAATCCAAGGCTTTAGACAAAAGGAAGGGATCGATTACTTCGATACCTATGCACCGGTTGCTCGTATCACTACTATTAGATTTCGATAGCTTTGGCGGCTATTCGGAATCTATTGATCCATCAAATGGATGTCAAAACAGCATTCTTAAATGGTGATTTGAAAGAAGAAGTGTATATGAAGCAACCTGAAGGATTTGTTATGCCAGGTAATGAGCATAAGGTATGTAAGTTAATTAAGTCATTGTATGGGGCTGAAGCAAGCACCTAGCAGTGGCATCAAAAATTTGATGAGGTTGTTTTGTCGAATGGTTTTGTATTAAATCGGTCAGGCAAATGTGTATATAGCGAGATTTGATGAATCCGGTAAAGGTGTAATCATCTGTCTATATGTAGATGACATGTTGATTTTGGCACCGACCAAAATGTAGTTGATAAAACTAAGAAGTTTTTGTCATCAAAATTTTCAATGAAGGACATGGGAGAAGCCGATGTAATTCTTGGTATAAAGATTAAACGGATGAACAAGGGAATTGCAATATCACAATCTCATTATATTGAGAAAATTCTCAAGAGGTTTAATTGTGATAATTGTTCTAAAGTTAGTACTCCCATGGATCCTACTTGAGAAACTTGTATCAAATCTTGGTAAACCTGTGTCGCGGCTCGAATACTCAAAAGCCATTGGCAGTTTGATGTATGCTATGACGGGCACTCGACACGATATTGCTTATGCGGTTGGAAGATTGAGCGGGTTCACTAGTAATCCTAGTAGACGGCATTGGCATGCTATAACAAGGGTGTTCAAGTACTTAAAAGGTACTATGGACTATGGTTTGTGTTATAGTGGACATCCTTCTATATTAGAAGGTTACACGGATGCTAGTTGGATCAACCAAGAAGATTCATCTTCTACTAGTGGTTGGGTGTTCTTGCTTGGAGGAGGTGCCATTTCTTGGGCTTCCAAAAGCGAGACATGTATTACGCATTCTACAATGGAATGCGAGTTTGTAGCATTGGCGCTGCTTTGGAAAAGAAGCGGAGTGGCTTCGGAACTTGATATATGAGATTCCATTATGGCCAAAACCGATATCACCAATGTCTATCCATTGTGATAGTCTTTGCCACCTTGGCTAGGGCCTATAGTCAGTTATAATGGCAAGTCTAGACACTTGGGTGTCGGACATAGTATGATTCGGGAGTTAATCATGAATGGTGTGATATCAGTTGAGTTTGTTCGGTCGCAACAAAATTTGGGCGACCACTTGACGAAGGGGTTAGCCGGAGACTTGGTAAATAAGTCTTGCAATGGGAATGGGATTAAAGTCCATTTAATCCTCTAATTGTGAGATACCCAATTCCCTTCTAATACAACGTTAGAAGCTTGAATTCAATGTGGAAAGCTCGCGGTTGGAGATTGGAACACATGTTATTATCTTTCCCAAGGTATGTGTTCAGACCTGCAAGTAAAGGTTAGGTTGAAGAATATCTTCTTAATAGTTCCTTTGAAAAATTGCAAATGCAGGTGCAAGATTAAAGGAACTACCTATATGGACATGAAGTTTTGCCGCTTCAAGAAGCTAGGACTTGGCTTCCTATATGTTCACTAATGGATATGGACACATGGCTTGTAAAAGTGTCAAGATTAAACAAAGAGAATTGTACTGAACTTATGTGTATAGTATCTTCAGGTATTCATATGAGTTGACGGGTTCAATCGTTACGACACCCCGATTCTCGAGTATTTGAAATGTGTATTATACTAAGATGAAAATTCAATCGCAAGACATTTTCATTTATGCATTCGTTTGTTTCGTTATTTATAAAAGTTTAGTAAATCAAAGGATTACATTAAAATGGAGGGGATTTGTTGGTGATTTTATATCATCAACTTATTTTATTGTAATGGTGATTTACTAAGAGATCAATGTGATTCGTATTAGACTCGGATACGAGTAAGGGAAAGTGTGGAGTACACACTCGTTTGAGCTAAAACGAAGTCAACCTCGATAAAGAAGTAAAAGTTAAAGGGTAGCACTTTTTGCGATGTGCTCGACCAAAGCAGAGTCCTTGACTCGGCCAAGCGAGCTTAACAGATTGGCCAAGTTTGCAGGTGTCTTGCTCGGCCGAGGCATGTGCCTTGCTCGGCGAGCGGTATGGCAAACACGGCCGTGCAGTTCATAAGACACGGCCGTGCAGCTTGGCTAAATTCAAATGGACATGTGTGCTCGGCCGAGCGAGTCCCTTGACTCGGCCGAGCAGTTCCTGAACAGGTGCCAGTTCAAACTGAATAGTCACATCTCTTGGCTAAAATCATGTCTTTTGGTTATACCTTTTAACTCATACCTCTCCATCTGTATATATACAGGGATTGATCTCAGTTGTACATACATGAAAAACACAAATGATACAAAAATAACGAAAGCAATCAATTCTCAAGGTTTTGATTTGTTCTCTTTGCCTAGAAAACAAATTGCGTGATTGTCTTATCCCAATAAGGATTTCGTGTAACCCAGGCAATAAGGGTCGAAATACTTTATTCGGAAAGTGGATTATACACGATTCAATCATATATCCGGAAGCACCATTAGTATCAAAGACCCTAATTCCCCTACACTATTAACCCGTTGTGGATTTGATACGCAAACAATTTTTTGTTCTATTTTTTATATTCGACCTTTTTTTTTTGTTCTATGGAAGGTCACTCATGCTAACAACATCCAAAATTTATCGTTAAGTTGTCATGTGTAATGCACATGACATAATTTTTAAGGACAAAAATAGGAAAACTATCTCACCTTCGACCTTAACTTTCCCCTAAAGAATTTTTGAATATTTATAAATTTTAGAAAATATTTTTTTTTAATAATAACTCGTTAGGCGTCTATTTGGTATTTCAAACTGTTGAATCGCTTAGTTTGCTGCAGCGCTCCAGCCATGAAAATCTCACAACGAAATATAAAATGCCTATTACATCATATAAAAATCGGACAACGAAATATAAGGGAAAAATGATTTTTTACATTGTTATTTAAGTTTTACATGCATAACTAAATATTTTACATTCATTTTAGTGCAAAATGTGTTTTTACATTCGTTCAAAATGAGTTTTTTAGCAAACGGCCGTGCGTATGATTAATTTATTGCATTTTAACCTTTGTACTGCCAAAACTCACAATGTCACCTGCGTACTTACATTTCATATCAATTTGACCATGTTTTTTAAGTTGTGTTAAAAACTTAACGGGCTTGTCCACATTGGAAATAAAAGAGGGTACGCATGTACATTATTGAACTATAGATCCTGAAAATTAAAATATTAAGTTATGGACACCTTCCCTTTTCCTTTAAAAATAAAATAAAAACTCGTTAACTTAAATCTAAATTCAAATTACACAAAAAAAAAAAACCCTTCTTCCTTTTCTCCGCCCCACCCCCTCCATGCCATCCCCCACTTCCGCCACCTCCTCCTCCCTACACCCTCCATGCCATCCCCCACTTCCGCCACCTCCTCCTCCCTACACCCTCCATGCCATCCCCCACTTCCGCCACCGCCACCTCCTTCTCCCCACACCACTCTTTCAGATCTAGATCTCCATTTCTTTCTCCAGGCCCTCGTTTCCTTTCCTCCCCTTTCCCCTCATGTGTGTCGCCCTAGATTTCTCCAACCTCCACCTATATGTCAGCCCACCACTCCACCCATCTCAACTTCAAACTCTTAGAAATCCCAAAATTCTCATAGTGCAATTTTTTTTCAGTTTGGGATAGTGTGTGCTATGTGTGTGTGTTAGTTAGATTTCATTTTTTTATTGTGCGCGATTGTGTTAAAGTTTATGAGTCTAATTTTGATCCGGTGATCTTTTGATTATGTGATTTTGTTTTTTAAATTGGGAGATTTGATGATTTCGGTGGCGAAGGTGGGTGGTGGGGTGGAAAGATGGTGATGGTGATGGTGATTGTGATGGTGTTAGCAATGGTGGTGATGTTTTGATGTGGTGGGAGATTCTAATAATAGTCATATTTTTATGGTTATATGTTTTGACAAAAAAAATTCTTAAAAAAAATGTTTTATTTTTATTCTGAAATCATTAGGAAATATTGTTTGGGAAAATTAAAAATAATTTTTTTTCAAAGTTTTTTTATAAGGAATTTCTTTAAATTAATATTAAAACCCCTTTAAACTTTGGATATTTTTTTTGGGGGGGGGGGGTGTTATCTACTTCAATAATGTACATTTATACCCCCTTTTATTTCCAACATGGACAAGCCCGTTATATATTTAACACCAGTTAAAAATCTGGTCAAATTGATATGAACTGAAAGCACGTAGGTGACATGTTTTGATATTACAAATCTTAAAATGCAATAAATTGATAGTACGTAGGGCCGTTTGTTAAAAACTCCGTTCAAAATATTGGGCAATGCTAGGGCACAAAAGAAGTTTACAACAAGATATATACAAAGTGAGGTCACAGTATTTTATTGATTGCATCGATTTAAGACCTGTCACATTCTAATCAAAAACATCTTGACACATTATTGTATAAACCAAATTTTTGTAGCAAGTCATGGAAACTTTTGCAAATGGACGTTAAAAATGGCTTTTAATATGGAGAAATTAATCGAGACATCTACATGGACCAACCACAAGAATATGAAAGGAAGGATCGGCCGGAGTATGTGTGCAAATTAAGAAAAACATTATACGGACTAAAGCAGGCGCCTAGAGCCTGGTACGGCAAGATTGCAGAATTTTTGGTTCGAAGCGAATATGTTCTTGCACCGACAGATTCTAGTTTGTTAGTCAAGTTTGAACAAGGTAAACTAGTTGTCGTGCTAGTTTACGTTGATGATTTGTTCATCACAGGTGATGATATGAAAGAGATTCGAAGGATAAGGGAGAACTTGTGTGTTCGATTTCAAATGTAGGAGCTTGGAGAGCTAAAGCACTTTCTTGGGCTTGAAGTTGATCGTGATGAAGGAGGCTTGATCCTATGCCAACAAAAGTATGCAAAAGATCTCCTACGTAGATATGGGATTCTTGAGTGTAAACCAATATCCACCCCAATGGAAGTCAATGCAAATTTATGTACGGAAGAAGGCAAAATCTTGAAAATGGGACGATGTAACGACAATTGGTAGGTAGCCTAATCTACTTAACCCTGACGAGGCCAGACATCGCATTTGTAGTGGGAGTAGTAAGTCGATTCATGCAAAAACCAAAGAAGCCACACTTGGAAGCTGTAAGAAAAATATTGAGATATGTAAAGGGAACAATTGACTAAGGGCTTCTATATTAGAAAGGCGGATATCACAAAGTAATCGGCTGCGTGATGCAGATTACGCAGGAGGTCATGATACCCGATGCTCGATGACCGAGTATATGTTCAGTCTTGGCTCGAGAGTAATCTCGTGGTGCAGCAAGAGACAATCGACCGTGTCATTGTCTACCACTGAAGCTGAGTATAGAGCAGCAACAATGGCAGCTCAAGAAAGTACTTGGTTGATGAAATTATTAGAGGATCAACATCAATCTACATATTACGTAATAGAGCTACATTGTGACAATCAATCAGCTATTCGTCTAGCCGAAAATCCAGTATTCCACGCTCGGACGAAACATGTGGAAATGCACCACCATTTCATAAGGGAAAAATACAAAATGTGCCCGATCAAAACAGGGGACCAAATTGCAGATGTGTTCACCAAGAGTCTTAGTGCATAGAAGTTCGAGGAGTTTCGAGAAAAACTAGGTATAAGTACAAGAAGAAATAGTCGGCGTTGAGGGGGAGTGTTGAAATCAACACCGACTCATATGTCGGGAACTCTCCGGAGACTTTTACATTTTTCTAGCCCCCACATGCTCTGTTAAAGAATCCAGAATTTCTAAGGTCACTACAATTGATGAAGAGCAGGGAAGCTTCTGAAAGAATCAAGCCTTCTCCGACAAACTTAATTTGCCTCAAGAAATTGCACCGCCATGGATGGAAGGATCGAGATACATCGTGAAGTAACCTTCACCGACTTAGGCTAAGTATAAATAGGTAGGAAGACTTTGTGAGTGGTGTGTATTCGTGAGAGAAAGTCCAGCCTTAGTCTTTGGTGGCTAGGTTCCAGTGTGGCAGTCTATAGAGTGTGTGCATTAGGCACTTATACTTTATCCTTTTGTAAGTTTACTCTAGTAATAATAATATTGAATTATTATTATTACTTGTGATTCGCCAATTCGGGTACGGAAATTCAACATGGTATACACCCATTTTCTTATGAGTGTGTCTCTTGAAAGACGCGCCTTTCCTAAGAGTTAAAAAGTCGTTTTTTAAATATGCGGTGAGAATTTTGTAAATAAAGGGAACTTCATACGTGGTGACATTTTTGTAAATAAGTGAAACATCGCACGCGATAGGAATCAAGGCCGTGACTAAATTTATGACTAACAAACTTTATGGGTATTAATCTCAAAGGTTTTTGTATATCAATATGAAAGGCTTCTGTATATAAATCAACAAACACTATCACCGACCATCATTTAACACTTCATTTATAAAAACTTAAATACCCATTTGAGAACCTAAATGACATCTTTTGGGGTTTTTAAACTCACAATCACGGGGCAAAGTCCCATGGCTATTGTAGGCCTCGATATTTCCTTCTTAAAAAGCTTTTTAGATATCAATTGCAAAGGTTCTGTATATCAACCTCAAAGATTTTGGATATCTAGAATTCTTTAACATTGATATTCGGGAATTTTGCTACGCGTTGGGTTCATGACTAAGTTTTAGATATCAATTGCAAAGGTTATGAACAACAATTCTTTTAACATTTTGATGGTCCTTTTCTTATTTTATTTGGCTTGATAGTCTCTTTTCTATTTTTATGCGCCTTAAATGAGACTTACTCACGACAAACCAGAACTAAATTGATGGTTTTCTCAATTTGTGGATTGTGGTAGATTTGGTTGCAGTCTCTTTTTTATATCTTTATTTGAATAATGTAGTGGTTGATACGGCTTAAAAAATACTTCTTCCTTCCGTTCCGATTTAAGATTTTTATTTTCCTTTTTAAGTTATTTCGGTGTAAGATTTTTAGTTGATTTATTAATTAAATTGAATAATAAGATCCACTTGTTGTGGCCTCACAACAAAAACTTCCTACCTATTTTTTCTCTCTTACAAAAATCAAGTTGTAATTTGTACCGGCTGAAAAAAACGTGCAACATTTTATTTAATATAAGGGCATCCTTACTTATAAACCCATTCAAAGGATTTATGGGTCCGCCACACACGACTTTCATTTCTATAAACCTTTAGCAATTTCTTACCCCATTCTTATAAACCTTTTCAAAAGCTTTATATAAACACTTAAAAAAAAATTGAAATTCATTTTGATTAAAACTAATTAAAAAATGAATATTTATTTTGGGACAATAAAGTACTACTACCTCCGTCCCAATCTAAATGTCCAAATCAACAAAAATTGATAAGTTTGACTTAGACATAAATGCAAATCTAATCATCCTATTGAAATTTTAAAAATTGTTATTGATAAATAAATTAATTATTTATCAATAACAATTTTTAAAATTTCAATAGGATGATTAAATTTGCATTTATGTCCAAGTCAAACTTATCAATTTTTGGTCAACTGGACATTTAGATTGGGACGGAGGGAGTATTTTTTAAGACAAATTATTCATTTTGCGAAAAAAAGAAAAAGAAAAATAAAAAAGAAAAATAGTGGCAAAAGTGTCGGAGCAATAAACCACTTCATGGACATGAAGCGATTGAGAGCAACATTAACGGGAGGATACTGCTGTTATGAGGTGGCGGCCACTTTAGCAGAAAAGAGAAAGCAAATGGGATAAAGCGCTTCATCACAAAGAAGTACTTTATACTCTATTATGATAGTTTTTTTTTCTAATTGAACAATTTGTTTTAAATAATTAAACTAGCAGTACACCCGTGCGATGCACGGATAGCTATTAACACATATTGATGAAAATTAATACAAATATAATAGGAAATAGGAATGTTTGTGTACATTGTAAAACACCTTTTTTTAAACTATATTATTAGTACAAATATCACATTGAATATCACTAAAAGAAATATATATTTAAGGAATAGGTAGTTTGTACGAAGCGTGTTTTATACGTAAATTCCGGTTATATTCAATAATAATCACATTTGACAGCCATTTTTCAATGCTATGAAATTGAACGCATATTTTTCATGGAAAACATAATTTTTGTGTATTGAACGTGATATGTGCGTAATTTGCTCACAGTATCACTTAGGTTCGCCAACGATTGGGAAAGCGTAATCAATCTAGTTATAAGTCTGCACATATTTCTCTTCAACTGCAATTCAGAACTCTTGATTATAGTGATTATCCAAACAAACAAATTACATGAAATGAAATTTTCAAGTATCATCAATTTTGATTTTTGAGAACTTATTTTGTTCTTGAACCGTATTCAACTTCTTCATCCCCGTTTGATTTTTACATATTTATTTAATATTTCTATTATATAATGCTATTTTTTTCCTTTAATTCCTTATAAATGTAGAGATTAATAATATGACATAGAAAAATAAGAAAATACAATAAACTATAAAGAAAGAAGTATATAATAATATACAAATATTAACAAAATTTAAAATTTATTCTAAATAATGATGAATCCTATGCGGGTTCGGGTTAAATGAGACGGTTAGAGCTTATCTCAAATCCACCCCAATCACACCAGATTTAAAAGAAAATATTTCCAAACTATTTTCATTAGACGCGGATCATTGCGGGTTTAGGAGAGATTCAAAAATTTTATCAACCCGTTTATAACTTACAAAATTCTTTAAATATGGCAATATAAAGTCAGAAAATTTTGGGGGAAACTTGTTTCCCCCAAATATTAAAAAAAGTCTTGTTTTTTACTTTAAAAACCGGTATGTATTTTAAACCAAAGTAAACCGCTAAACCGGTTTTTTTAAAATCGGTCATTAAACACGACGTTGATTTTCCCTTCTCTCTCCACACTCGTCGTTCCTCTCTCTCTCTCTCCACACACGCTGGTTTCCCCTCCTCTATGCAGCGAAAAAACCAGGTATCTCTCTTCCTTCTTCGTTCAATTTCTAAATTGAAGGGAAGATTGTTTGATTTTTCTTTTCTGTTCGAATTTATGTTGATTTACCTGCAACTGAACTCACACTTTGCTTCGTAATTGGCAGTTTTTCAGGAGCACTCCCAGTGGTATTCCTTCTAGCTGGTGGAACAGAATCTGAAGTAACGCCAGTACCACGACTTACGGTGGATTTGGTCGAAGTTGTTGTAACCACATTTGAGGCGGAATTTGAATTCGAACCATTCTAGGGTTCTACTTTCTTCCTGGTAGTCACATTAGGTCCGAGACCTTTGAATCGACGCAACAGTTGGCTTAACGTTCGATTTTAAGCAAAATGAGATTGAAACATGCAGCGAAAAAAACTAGGGTTACGGAGGTATGTGTTTTAAGTAAATTTCGCTTGATTCTTACTCTTTTATTCATTTATTGTGTTGATTTTAAGTTTATTTGTTTGATTTTGTGATGAATTTTCTAAGATTAATTCACATTCTCACCGTCTTCTCCAAATAAAGCTGTGGTCTCGTTTGGTACAAATTTTATTCCATCTTGGTGATTCTTGAATGTTGTGAGATATGGGATTTGTGAAATACAATCCGATTCGGTGTAACTTGGTATTTTTGTAGTGAAACTTGATGTTTTATTCCATAAACTTGGTATTTTGTTATTGCAACTGGAGTTTAATCAAGTTATGCTGATACATGAGGTTTTATTCTATGAACTTAATGTTTTAGTTCATTTACTTGGTGTTTTATAAGATAAACTTGATGTTTTATTATATGAACTTGTTGTTTTATTATATGAACAAGTGACCCATGTCTCTCGCTCGCCACAATCATGCCGCCTTTGTCACAAAGTCTCGGAGAGGTTTGTTACTATCGTCACTTGCTTTATTTTTTTACTTTAGATAGTAATAAATGTCCCCGTTAGCCGACACAAATGGGACCGTCCATTAGTTGGTGTACTTTTATCATAGAAAATTCGTGATAACATAAACTACGCCCAAGTGATTTTCTGGTCTTTGCTACAATCTTCTTTGCCTCATATTTTCTTTAGTGGGTAGTGGTAGTCTGTTGCTTTCTCATATAAACTCTGTGTGGATCCATATCTTGCTTTGTGTCCACGACCGAGAGGAGAAAATCTCGTATGGGCATATAAAAATACGATATTGGAAACCATGAGAATGCCATGGGATCGTGGCATTTTAATGTGACTTATGATTGAAATTAGTAAGAAGTATATGCTTGACTTTATGAGTGAGCTCATACACAGGCAATTACGTGAGCTCTTATCTTTATATCCATCAAGTCGACCCAACATCTTCTCTCCCTTCGCGCAGAACCATTTTTAGTGTTTCACACTAGTGAGGGCATATCATTAGGCTTTTCGTTCACTTTTACTTATTATTGACATTAGTAAGAAGTATATGGGATTTGTGAAATACAATCGATTTGGTGTAACTTGGTATTTTTGTAGTGAAACTTGATGTTTTATTCCATAAACTTGGTATTTTGTTAGTGCAACCTGGAGTTTAATCAAGTTATGCCGATACTTGAGGTTTTATTCTATGAACTTAATGTTTTAGTTCATTTACTTGGTGTTTTATAAGATAAACTTGATGTTTTATTATATGAACTTGTTGTTTTGTTAATGCAATCCGATTCGGTGTAACTTGATATTTTTGTTTTAGTTATGCCGATACTTGAGGTTTATTCCATAATGTTTTAGTTCATAAACTTTTGTTCTATGAACTTAATGTTTTAGTTCATTTACTTGGTGTTTTATAAGATAAACTTGATGTTTTATTTTATGAACTTGGTGTTTTGTTAGTACAATCGATTTGGTGTAACTTGGTATTTTTGTAGTGAAACTTAATGTTTTATTCCATAAACTTGGTATTTTGTTAGTGCAATGGAGGTTAATCAAGTTATGGCCGATACTTGAGGTTTTATAAGATAAACTTGATGTTTTATTTTTTGAACTTGGTGTTTTGTTAGTACAATCGATTTGGTGTAACTTGGTATTTTTGTAGTGAAACTTAATGTTTTATTCCATAAACTTGGTATTTTTGTAGTGAAACTTAATGTTTTATTTTATTTGTTGCGACTGTTGCTAATGATTATGAATCGTAGTATGAATCGAGTATTCTACTAGTGGTGATGGTGATGGTGTTGGTGAAGATCAAGGATATTCTTCTCCAAATGATGATCCTACAACCAATGTTGGAGAAGAAGACGTACCTCCTAATGATAAAGAGAAATTTGTGGGGAAGAAAGTTTCAAAGAAAAGAAAGGTGGAGAAACTTCTACATGTCGCTAGGGGCCGATCTCAATTTTGTGTTTTTGGGGAGAAAGTTAAGCCTTTTTTGCATACTTGCACCCAGGGTAAACTTGTAGACTGAAATTATCGAACAACGAGATAAAGGATATAAAATCTATTGGATTTGAGTCCTTATTGAAGTTGAAAGTGAAAAAGTTGCTGTTGGGGTGGTTCCATATCTAGTTCAAAATTTTGATCCGGATACTCATGTTCAGACTATCAACGATAAGGACTCGTATACTTTGACATCAAATGACGTATTTGATGTATTTTGCCTTCCACGGAATACGAGGAATGTCCAAATACATGAGATGAGTGATTGTGAAGTTGTGAGACAGAGATATATTTTAGTAGTGGACATTTTAAGAAAACTACGAAGGTATACGTCTTACGTGCATTGAAAAACGGCTCAAGCACAAGGAGCTAGAGAATGGTGGTGATGAGTTCAAACGGTTGTATGTTCTATATGCCGTTGGTCATCTTTGGCACCAAAAATTTCCAAGCATATTGATTTGTCATTGTTAACTATGCTTGAAAATGTGGATAATATCGTAAATTATGATTGGTGTGGTTTTGTCTTGAAGAAATTGGTCAAAGGTATTGAAAAGTATAAGAAGATTTGGAATCAATAGTCCGGGTTGCGGTGGTTGTATGCTATTGTTATTGATAGCATACTTGCACAGATACCCTTTTCAAGGTGTCGAGCTACCAAATCAAAGGCCTTTGATTCAAGATTGACTGTGGAAAATCTAAAAAAAGAGGACGGATGAATCGAAGAAAAAGTTGTATGGAAAAATTCAAAGATCTAAAGATTCTTATCCTATCGCAATGATGAAGATGATGTTGAATTTATGATTGAAGATGGTGAAAATATTCAACCCGAAGAAATTAGAGAAGAGATTAGAGAAGAGATTAGAGAAGATGAAAGGATTGTCAAGTATCGAATTCCAAGGAATTCAAACGAACAAAGATATACTAGCATTGGCTCTTGAAGTAAGTTCTCCTGTTTATCAATAGCAAGCTTTCTTTGTGTTTTCATATACAAACTTGTTGTTTTCATATAAAAACATGGTGTTTTCATGTAGTAACTTAAACTTATTGTTTTAGTTCATTTACTTGGTATTATATAAGATAAACTTGATGTTGTATTATATGAACTTGTTGTTTTGTTAATGCAATCTGATTTGGTGTAACTTGATATTTTTGTAGTGAAACTTAATGTTTTATTTCATAATTAGTGCAATATGGAGTTTAATGAAGTTATGCTGATACTTGAGGTTTATTTCTATGAACTTAATGTTTTAGTTCATTTACTTGGTGTTTAAAAAGATAAACTTGATGTTTTATTTTATGAACTTGGTGTTTTGTTAGTGCAATCTGATTTGGTGTAACTTGGTATTTTTGTAGTGAAACTTAATGTTTTATTCCATAAACTTGGTATTTTGTTAGTGCAATCTGGAGGTTTACCAATATCCAGTTTAATGTATTTTCACATCCAACCTTGATATTTTTTATCTGCAAACTTATCATTTTCATATCCAAACTTGATATTTTCATATAAAGACTTGGTCTTTTAACCTATTTCTTTTGTGAATATCATTGTTTGTAGCCTTCTAAAGAGGCTATTGTTATATTCAAGAGAGACATGGAATTGGTAACTCATGGTCTTATGGAGAGACTTCAAAAAGCGGAAAAAGAAAAGAATGATAAAGGGAAGGAGAAGGAAACTACTGAGAATACGGGATCTAGGTCTGAGGAAGAGGGCTAGATGGATGGAAAAGTTGAAAAATGGTCCTTCATTTGATCTTTTAAGTGATTCTGATGATGGTGGTCATGAGAATGACATAAGGAATACAAGCAGTGGCAATTTGGATGATGATGGTGGTCATGGTGGTCATCAACAAGAGAATCTAAATACTGATTCCAATGAGATATCGGATTCTATTATTCTTCGTGCTATTGATGATCAGGGGAACATTGGACGTTTGTCCCCAATTGTGGAGACTGATGCTGAAGATGAAGAAGAGAATTTAAATAATGTGATTAGTAGTCTCAAAAGCTTCATTGCGGAGACCGATGCTGAAGGTGGTGGGCTAGGGTGCACAATATCTTGTGGTGAAGAGAATGTTGAAACTGTTTTGAGCTCAAGGTTTATGCAAAAGCATAAGTCTTTGATCATGCCAATGATGTTTTTGAGAAAACAAGTTGTTGACTACTGTTTTCAGAATATTTTGCAAAATCTGATCATGGGTAAACATCCTTCTTTTTGTTCTTTTTTTAGTTAAATTTTCAAACTTGATGTTTGGATGTGTAAACTTGGAGTTTTAACATATAAACTTGTTTTTTTAACTGTTATCTCACTCTTTTTTGTAGAGGTGGATATTGTGCGTATGGAGAAAATAAAGTAGTTTTCAATGATGACTTACAAAGTTTACAAGAAGGAATGGACATAAGTATCGGTATTATTGATTGTTGGGCGATTCGATGAATGTATTAACATTGAAGTCCGGAACAATGTCAAAGTTTATCTTTGATTGCAGTAGTTGTACGGTAAGTTCAATTTAATTTTATTTTATGAAACTTAATGTTTTAGTTCTTTAACTTGGTGTTTTATTTGTGAAACTTGTGGTTTCATTATATAACTCTGTTTTATATGCAGCTTACATTGGGTTGATATGGTTTATAAAAATATACGAGAAAGGCAAATCATTCCGTGAAGCAATGCAAGCATCTTTTAACAAGCAAATATTGAGTCATAAGATGAAGAATCTTAGAGAAACCAAATTGGTACTCTTTATATTTTGATTTTACATTTTTATATATTTTATTAGCTCTATTTATCAAATTTTATACTCGAGAATGTTCTAATTTTTTTTTTTTTTTTTTTGCAGCTTCTTTTTTCCAATTGGTAATTACGGGCATTACACAATGTACGTTGTGAATACTTTGGCACAAAAAAGTGTCAATATCTCGGACAATTTGCATATGAACAATCATAAAAAGACCGAACGAATCCTCTTTGCTAAGATTTTGGTAAGTCTAGTTCTTCGGTGCACGAAATGAGTATATCCGGACAATTTTCATATACGAGACTTGGATTTTTAACTTTGTTTTCTTTTTTTTTTTTTGTACTGTTTTTATAGTGTCAAGAATTAAGTACATTGTTGAAAGACTTTGGTCACTTGAAGTGGGAGGAGGTCATGGATTATGAATTTGAATATATGAAATTTGATTGGGTGCTTGGACCAAACATGAGTAACCATGATTGTGGTATTTACATCATGTGGGAGATGAAAGATTTTCAAGGAGCATTGTATAAATGTCCTGAGTTGTGCAAGGTAAATTTAAATGTTATTTATATCTTTTTGAATATTAGTATTTGATTAAAGATGTATTGGCTGATTTTTTTATTATTTTTTTTAGGATTTGGAGAGGACACCTCTTCGTGCGAGAAGCTCTTGCAACGTTGTTACTCGGCGATATAAACATGAAAAGGGAGTTTTTGTTGAAGAAAGTTGAAGAATTCTCGGCAATTAAACATGATCATGTTGACAAGGTTGATGTTAGCAATGCCAACGAGAAGAAAAGGAAAAGATCTTGCTCCTAAAACATATGTTAGACAAACTAGGTCTAGAACTGCTGCTAGTTAGTGACATATTGATATTTTCACTTTTTGAGAAAGTTGGAACTTCCTGAGTTTAAGTAGTAATATCTTAACTTGCTGAGTTGAAGTAGTAATATCTAAACTTTCTTGTTTCTGATTTGAAGTTACGGTTTGTGTTGTTTTTGAGTTCAAACTTAATGTTTTAAGTTATTAACTTGTTATTACGACAAACAAACTTGTTATTTTAAAAACAAAAATGCACTGCTAAAACATCATGTTTTAGAACCAAAACATCATGTTTTAATTCTAAAACACCAAGTACAGATTTAATAGATAATAACTTGATTTAAAATACTAGACTGCACTAATAAAACACCAAAAGTCACTAAACTAAAACATTTTCATATAATAAAACACCAGATTGCACTAACAAAACACCAAGTTCATAAAATAAAATATCAAGTTTATCTTATAAAACACCAAGTAAATGAACTAAAACATTAAGTTCACAGAATAAAACCTCAAGTATCAGCATAACTTGATTATCAAGTTTATCTTATAAAACACCAAGTAAATGAGATTGTATTTCATTACAAAAATACCAAGTTTATGGAATAAAACATCAAGTCTCACTACAAAAATACCAAGTTTATGGAATAAAACATCAAGTTTCACTACAAAAATACCAAGTTATACCAAATCGCATTGTATTTCAACTGAGCAAAGAATCAACAATAGGTTTCAGATTAAGTGTTGATTTGGTGTTTTTGAGCCAAACTCATCATCAATTGGCTTCTTCCGTTCAAATTTTGTCTTTGGCTTTTTTTTCCTCCCTTTTGTAATGGCACGAACCGGATCAATTACAGCGGGTGCACTTCTAGAAGAATTTTCAGTAGCACTATTCGTTGCACTTGTTGCAGTATCTTCCAAGTTTGTAGATAATATTTCTTGAACTTGGAGATAGTCTCTGTTGAATCCATCTTCTAGTATCCTTCTTGCAGCAATGTTTTCATGGCATGTCAACATCAAATCATAATACTTTCTTGCCATTTGTTGTCTCCAAGGAATAAAGTCATTTTGCCCAGATGTTGTTGTAACTTCATTCCCTCTGTATGTTCTATTCCATGCATCATTTTTTACCTTTTTGGTCCACCTCTTTTCAATGTAAATATCAGGAATCCTTTTGATGTTTGACAGATTCAAAGCTTTAATGCAATGAAAGCAAAGCCATCCAACCTCACTGAAGCTGTTGCAGCTACAATTCACTCTTACCACTCCATTATCATTCATGTAACTTACTGTTTCTTTTCTTTCAGGATGATCTTCATGAGCAATCTCGTACAATTTATTATTGTCATCGAAAGAGAAACAAATACTATAAGTTGTTGCAAATGCAGCCTTTACTTCTTCTTGAAAAAACCTGGAAAAAAATTAAAAACAAAGTCATTTTTATTGTGCTTCTAAGTAAAACACCAAATTTCACTTATAAAACACCAAGAAAATGAACTAAAACAACAAGCTTTGATAGAATCAAGAACAGATTAACTTGAAAAATACCTGCTTTTAAGTAAAACTGCTTGTTTTAACATTCAACTTGATGCTTTAATATGTAAACTTGATGTTTTAATATATAAACTCAATATTATAAGGAACAAACCTGAATATCTCCAAAGTGTAAACTTCACTGCATTTAATCGATAATACCACCATTCAAATCAGTTTTTGGGACAGAGAAAGTGCAATTAAACTCCTTCAGTTGTTCCGTACTCCTCCAACGTTTCACGGTCTCGTTAAATATCTCAAAGAACTATGTTAGTGAGGTACTTACTTTTGCTACGAAACAAATTGCATGGTTAGTGCTTTCACTTCTTTGAGATGACAAAATGCCGCCAGAAAAGAAATCTTTGCTTAATGCAAGGCACCACTTATCTCGAATCTCATATAGAAGCTTAAACCATTTTTCTTCTCCAAGATTATATTTGTCGATCATTGAATGCCAACAATGTTCAAACTCAGCCTCATTAACACAACCTCTAAGACAGTGATCAAATTCATCCTTGAATTCTTCATCCTTCTTGAGTTTTCCAAAGTGGCTTATCGCATTTTGTAAAATGTGCCACAAGCAAAGCCTATGTCTCGTTCTTCCCTCAAACACCTATTTAGTAAAGAAAAAATATGTGAGGCATGAAATATATAAAGCCAAACTAGCAATTGAAACACCCAAACTGCAATTTTTTATAGCCAACCTTGCTACTACATATATAGTTTTTAAGAAACATACATTTTCTAATTGAAAAACTTTCTACTAGGTAACTTGTTGCTTTATATTAATAACTTTGTATTTATATGGTTAAACTTGGTATTTCATAGACTAACATATTTTAAGGTCTACATACCTCTTCAATCGCTTTCGACATCGCAGAGTCTTGATCGAAAAATTGTCTTCGGTTCTTTTCCTCCCATGGACTTTCGAAATTCTTTAAGAAGCCATGCAAATGTTTCTGCCTTTTCATTATTCAAGAATGCACAACCAAACATAACAAGTGTTCCAATGGTTGTTCACACCAACTATAGGGGCACAAATTAGACCATACTTATTGGTGTCATATGTTGTGTCAAAGATAACAACATCCCCGAACAATTCATAGTCCTCTCTCATCATTGGGTCCCTCCAGAATATTGCGCATAATCTACCATCATCTCCAAGTCGTCTTTTATAATAAAACCTTGGATCTTCTTCCTCTAGCTCACTAAGTCCGTCTACAACGGTTTGAGCATCACCACCGTCAATCTTTTCCGATCGTAATCGCTGCACAAAATTGATATGATCCATCCTAGTATGGCCTAAATGCTCTTCCCCACCCGCCGCTTTAGCCGTAACATTAAATCCATCGATTGGCCTTATACCAGCCTTCTTCCATTTGTTCAATCACTAGACCATTTGCCTCGATATATTCCTTTCGTTACGCTTTAAATGGTTCCATTGTGTCCTCGTCATCTCATGGTTGTGTTCTATAACATGGCGTACAACCTCATATAAATCTTCCTTTGGGAGCAATTTCACCCTCATCAAAGCTTTACAACCTCGTTCTTTTCACTACACATTTTCTTTTCTTTCTTTCTTTTTTTGGTTTATCATCCAATAGTTGTAATGGAGATGGAATGAAGATACCATCAATCGCAACAGGACGTTCAAATACAGGATACTCTTGGTTTCAATGTTCCTTCACAGGAACATTTAAAATATCTTTGTAGTGGTTTCCCATATTTCTTGGACATACTTACAGTTGAAAGTTTTGTAGTAAACCCTAATGCATTAGCATGTTTTTTGTAGATGATATACAATTCTTCCCATGTCTTTGCTTTTATGGACATCAAAGAACCAGCAACATTCACACCATTAGGAACAGTCACTGTCAAAAAATTAATACATAATAACTTGATTAAACAGATTGCATTAATAAAACACCAAGTTTTTAGGATAAAATATCAAGTTTCATTAATAAAAAACCAAGTTACTAAACTAAAATATTAAGTTTCCATAGAATAAAACACCAGATTGCACTAATAAAACACCAAGTTCATGGAATAAAACATCAAGTCTTACTACTAAATACCAAGTAACTAAACTAAAATACCAGATTGCACTAATAAAACACAAAGTTCGTAGAATAAAACATCAAGTTTCACTACTAAAATACCAAATAACTAAACTAAAATATTTTGTTTCATAGTATAAAACATCAAGTTTCAAAGATAACTTGATTAAACACCATATTGCACTAATAAAACATAAAGTTCGTAGACTAAAACCACAAGTTTCAATACTAAAATACAAAGTTACCATACTAAAACATCAAATTATAATAAACGTAAAACCAAAATTCAGAAATAAAACACCTCATTTGAATCAGTTTTGGTTAATAAACTAGTTGTTTTAGTAGAGAAGATGAGTTGGTAAACAACCTAGTTGCATTGCGGATTCAATTGCAATCTCTTCAAATTGATCTTCATTGTCGTTTTCGTTTTCAATCTCTTCAAATTGATTTTCATTGTCGTTATCCACTATCGCCATCTCCATCTCCATCATCTATAAAGAGAAGAACAATTCAATTAAATCAATTTCAATTGAATAATTTCAATTAGATGAACAAAATTGAATAGATTCAAACCTTTTCAATTGTTGTTTGAAGCTTCCTTCTGCAATCCTTTCATCAAAAAAGTGAATCACGTTGGGTAATTTGGTGAAGAAGAGAGATCCGCTGCTGCAGCTAGAAAGAGAGAGGGAGAGATGGCGGAAGGATGAGGAGCGTGCGTGAGGTGTGTGTTTTTTCCAGGTTTTAATCTAATAAACCAACTTAAGAACCGGTTTTTTTTAGGCTTTACTAGTTTGGTTCATTAAGAACCGGTTTTTAAAACAAAACAAGATTTTTTATAATGTTTGGGAGAAACTAGTTTCTCCCAAAACCAACTCTATAAAGTTGAAGTACATACTAACAATATTTTTCTAGAATTGGGCCCAAAAAAGCAATTTGATTTCGCAACTTAAAAAATTTTTGTTACTTGAGACGGAAAATATATTTTCCCATACAGTTAAAGCACATAATAAAGCAATTTTTTGGGAAAAAAAGTAGTATCATTTTTTGGTTATTTATTTTGAGATGAAAGTAATATTAATTTTTGGCGATTTATTTTGAGTTGAAAGTAATATTTAGTTATTTTAGTTTTCAAAAAGACTTGAGCGCTGCAACTCTCATCCTTGGCCCGGCCCGGTAGGCCAGTGGACTAATGCGGCCCGAACATGAAAATCCCGGTCCCAAGCACGACCAAACGGTTGACAAAGTCAACACACTCAAACTTAATTAAAATAATAATAATAAATATGAAAATTATTTTATGGTATATATATATATATATATATATATATATATATATATATATATATATATATATATATATATATATATATATATATATATATATATATATATATATATATATATATATATAGGTAGGTAGGTGCTCAAATGAAAAAAATAACGAAATGAGAATCGTGAGAACCACTTGTATACACTTGTTTACAGTAGATACTTAGCTACTGTATACATATACGATCTCTTGTATATGTATACAGTAATTATTTATCTAATGTTTATGTTTCTTTGGACATATAAAAAAAATAAACTTTTTAAGAGAAAACAATTCCTTCAATTCAAAAATGAATATTACTTTCATCCCCTAATTAATACAACTTTCCATATCAAAAAAAAAAAAAAAAATCTTCCTTTGCTTCAATGAATTTACTTGTCTCAAAAATTAATATTTATTTTATGACACGGCGACACGAACATTATAAACATTAATTTTTACAAAATAATAATACTTCGGGTAAAAAAGAAATTAATATATTCGTTCCAAGGAATATTTTATAAAATATTAATTAATATGTTTAAAAAATTAATGTAAAATTTTGAAACGAAAGAAATAACATTACAAACATTAATTTATATTTAAAAAGGAAAATTATGATTATTATTATCATCATTTATAATAAAAATATATACTTCACACTTAATTAATTTGCAAAAAAAATATATTGAAAAATAAAAAAGAAAAATTAAGAAAGGGTAATTAAGAAATTTATATTTAAAAAATAGTAAATTTTTTTTTGTCCAAATTAAATGAAATTAGTCTCTAATTAAAGAGGAAAAAAAATTAAGAATTTTGGTATAAATTTTTTTTTCAAAATTTTTTTTTTTTATATAATAATTGAGGTTGAAAAAATGGGATGAAAAAAAAAATTCTGAAAATAAACCACCCAATCATAGTGCGACACGTGGCGAGGCTTTTAAAAAAAAAAAAAAAGAGTTCCGTGGTCACGCGCCTGTGTCTGCGCGTGTACTGCACGCGCCCAACCCAAGCTTAACACGTGGCTCTTCCGCCTTGGTAATTGCCTTTTTGCCACCGCGTGAAATTACTAAAATACCCCTGGTTTTGGCTCCAACTTTTCACCATCCTGTTGTTATATTAGTATAGATAGATGATACTACTTTATTATCCGGAAATAAATGTTTATTTTTTAATCAAAATAAATGTTAACTTCTTAAAAAAATATTTCTAAAAAGTTTTTGAAGAGATTTACTCCCTCCGTCCCAATAAGTGTTTCACCCTTTTGGGTGGGCACGCAAATTATGAAAATGAGAGGGAAAAAAAAATGTTGTGAGTGTAATTTGAAAATAGGAGAGAGAATTAGTGGAGGGAATAGTAAATTATAATGGTGTTGTGAGTATTAAAATAATGTAGGAGAGTAAGTGGAGAAAATAGTAAAAATTCTTTGTCAAAAAAGGAAAGATGAAGCTTCTAACGGGATGCCCTTTTGGGTAATTAGTGAAACTTTTATTATTGGGACGGAGGGAGTATTTACGAGTGTGAGGGAAAAAATTGTTTGAGTTTTATAGAAATAAGAATTTGTAAAGTGATAATGTGTGACGTACATATAAACCATGGGTAAGGATGAATCATGGTTTTTGACAATTTCTCTTTCCTGTTCGGCTGCCCAACAAGGAATAGGTTGGGTATGGATTTGGGGATAAACCCCTTTGATAATGTTGTCCTTATTAGGGGGGTAAATGGTTCGATTTAGCTTGATTTGGACAAATTTAGAAGCCAAATCGCTAGTATCGGTTCGAAAAAATTTCAAACCGAGCTAAAACATAAAAAAATTTGAACCGAGCTGAGCCAAACCATCATGGTTCGGTTTGGCTCGGTCCAAATCGCGGTTTGAATTTTCAGTCTAAGAAAAAACAAACAAACATAGGTTATTCAAGAAAAAAAATTGCAAAAATGAAGGGATATTAAGAACACATACACTGAGGTTATCCATGGATGCCTTCGTCAAAGCCTTCGACTATAGAAAGCAAAAAATTAAAGACGAAAATTAGAAAATTTGATAAAATTGAAAAACAATAAATTTTCCTTCTTCCTGTGCGAAAACTCATTTGAAATTTGAAAAAGAATATTAAGAACACTTACTCTGAAAGATGATGTGAATTCGCCTTATTGTGCGGCGACGTTGAGGCGGCGAGGGTGAGAGAGGCGGCGAGGGTGGGTGAGAGGGCAGTGAGATGAGATCTACTGAAGAGAGAGAAGGGGAAGAGAGAGAAGGAAAAGGGATAGAATGTGTAATGAGATTAAAAAAAGGCAGAGAGTTCAAAATATTACATTTTAGGGTTTTGAAATAAATTAAAGGTGGAGATTAATTTGATTTGGAATGAATGGTCAGGATTATGGTTTATGTTGGTTTAACTCGGTCTCGTAGCTCGGTCTCATATCTCGGTTTAATGGCTAAACGGTTTAGCTCGGTTCGGCTCGATTTGGCTCGACACCCTCAAACCGCAAGATAAACCGAACCACGTGATTTATAATTTTTATAAACCGAGCTAAACCACTTAAATAAAAAAATCAAGCTAAATCTCGCGGTTTAGCTCGGTTCGATCTCAAACCGAACCACTGAGACCGAACCACTTACGCCCCTGGTCCTTATATTGTCTTCCTTCCCATTTCCAGGAACCTTCCACTTAAAAAAATTAGATCAACACATATTTGCAATCAGCTGTCTTTACAATTTCAAGCTTTCCAATGGCATCATCTTCTAGCACAGAGTCAAAGTCTAACCAGGGATGGACTTACGATGTATTCCTGAGCTTCGCCGGAAAAGACACTCGCAATGGCTTTGTGGGTCATCTCTACAGAGCTCTGGATGATAAAGGTATCTATACCTTCAGAGATGACCTCAAACTCCACATGGGCGACTCCATCTCCGACGAACTCCTCAATTCCATTGAAGAATCGAGGTTTGCCATTGTTATCTTTTCTGAAAAGTACGCAGCTTCATCCTGGTGCTTGGATGAATTGGTCAAGATCATGGATTGCCATAAGCTGATTGGTCAAACTGTAATTCCGGTCTTTTACAAGGTTGATCCGTCTTATGTAAGGAGACAAAACGGTTGTTTCGAGGAAGCATTTCAGAAACACGAAGCTCGGTACGAGAATGATTTAGTAAAGGTGCGGAGGTGGAAGAACGCTTTGTCTGAAGCAGCCAGCATTTCTGGATGCGATGTATCTGTTGCTGCAAATAGGTATAATTTTCTCATCACTCTCATTCGTCCCTCTGATCATTTTGTTGGAAATTTTGTTAGAGAACAAAATTTTCATTTTTATTTAAATAAAATGAAATGAAATGAAGCTGCAATATCGTAATCTAAGTTTTGTGTAGATTAAGATAGTGTATTTATTTTCTCAAAATCAATTTTGGGTGAATGAGAAATCAATAAATATTCTAGTATATGATTGCTCCTAATTATGGGGAGATAACTATTACAATATTCACATATCAACTTACCTAAGATACACCAATTAAATCAACTCAATAATCTGTGAAGATTGCCAAGCCGTGTGACTCACGTGGGTGGACAAGAAACCTCGTTGATGGAGCTCCCTGATGAAGTGATAATCAATTTCAATGTGTCTCGTCCGTGCATGAAAAAGGGGATTACGGGACATGTGAAGAGCAGAGATATTATCACAGAAAAATTGAGGAGACAAGAATAACCCGAGTTCTCGAAATAGGTAAGAAAACCAATGGAGTTCTGTTGCCGTTGTAGCTAAGGCCCTATACTCCGCTTCGCTGCTAGAACTAGCCACCGTGTTTTTTTTTCTTAGCAGTCCAGGCAACCAGATTTGGCCCGACAAAAACACATGCCCATGTTGTAGACCGTCGGTCATATGTTGTAGACCGTCGGTCATATGAACTGACAAACTTGGTTCACGACAAACGCAATGTCCAGTCTCGTTAAGGTGAGGTATTGTAACCCACCAAGCATACTTTGGTACATAGTAACATCAGGTAGAGGATCACCCTCTAAAGCCGAAAGATGAGGGCCTGGAATTAAGGGAGTGGATACTGGTTTACTACCTTCCATATGAAATTTTCGCAAGAGATCAGAAGCGTACTTAGCTTGACTTAGCACTAGAATGTCCGAGTAGTAAGACCATCTCCAGCGGTTTGGTGTAAAATTTGCATTATTTTCTATAATGGTGCAATTTTCGCATCAAACTTCTCCAACAATTTGCTTTAAATCTTATGCCAAATAAAAATATTCTTGAAATATTCATTATTATTTCCCTTATATAAATATATTACGTTATTCATATTTTATATAATAAAATCTTTTCATATATATTGAAAAAAATTAAAAAAATAAGATTTTCAAAAAAAATAAAAAATAGAGAGGAAAACAGGATAGCGCAACTCTATCCATTGCACCAAATTTGGTGCAAGAAATAGAGTTGCTTCATAATAGAGCAAGGTTTAGAGGTCCATTGGAGCAAAATAATACTCTATTTTGAAATTTTAGAGTAGCGCTTGAGATGCTCTAACAAGTTTCAATGCCAAGAAAGAAGCCTAACTTTCCAAGCCTCCTACTATCAAAAGTACCACAAATTTGATCAATGACCCGAGAGACTTCTGCAGAAGATGATCCGGTGACAACAAAATCATCAACCGTAGACCAGGATAACTACAATGGAATTACCCGAATGTCGAGTGGATAATGAACTGTTGGTTTTACTGTTGAAAAAGTCAATGGAGAGCAGAAAATCATGAAGGCGTTGGAACCACGCCCTAGGAGATTGTTTAAAACCATAAATAGCCTGATGCAGTCGGCAAACATGGTTCGGAAAGTTGGGATGGGTGAAACCTGAGGGTTGTGCCATGTAAACCTCTTCTTGAAGTAGACCATTCAAGAATGCATTACGGACATCTAGTTGTTGTAGGGGCCAAGAGCGAGAATGAGCTATGATGGCCAAGAGAGTTCGAAGAGTAGGAGGTTTAAACACGAGGCTAAATGTCCCATCATTATCAATTCCCTCTTGTTGTGTATAGCCTTGAGCAACAAGATGGGCTTTGTGATGTTCAAAAGACCCATCAGCCTTTCGTGTGACTTTAAAGATCCACTTACTACCGACTACATTCATAGTGGGAAGGCGAGAAACTAACGACCATGTTTTATTCTTGTGCGTTGCGGAGAGTTCATCAAGCATGGCCTGCATTATATTTTTGGATGGTTTTGTCAAGGTTATATTTGATGCGAAAGATCCACTTGCAACCAACAATATTCTGGGAAGCAGTGGGAGGAACTAAAGACTATGTGTTGTTCCGAGCGAGAGCATTATATTCTTCAAGCATGGCAGTTCGCCAATGCGGTTGGGAAAAGGCTTGTTTGGTTATGGTGTGGAGGCTAGTAGGGGAGGAGTGAGTAGTAAGGTGAGCATATTTAGGATTAGGTTTCACAATATTGTTTTTAGAACGAGTTGGGTGGCTGAGGAGGTTGTGGTGACCGGTGTGATCGCATCAGGATTGGCAGCAGCAGGTTGGGTTAATGTGGATGCTGGTGTGATCACATCAGAGGTCACACTAGGTTGTGTGGATGGTGTATGAGAGGCTGATGTAGGGGATTGATTAGGGGAAGGGTTGGGGGTAAGAAGGAGGGGAATGGTTATTGGGCACCATTGAGATGGAGAGATGTATTAAGTGTATGAGTGGATTTAGAGAGAGAAAGGGATAAGAGAATTCGGTTTCAATAAATTTTACATGTCTAGAGGTGTAGACACGGTGAGTGGTAGGGTACTAAACAGTAATATGCACTTAGGGTGGGGAAGTATCCGACAAATATGCAGGGAAATGATTTGGGGGATAGTTTGTGAGGGGTGTAGTGGCGAAGCCAGGGATAACAAAGGCATCCAAAGCTACAAAGTTTTGTATAGTTGGGTGGAGTTTTGAATAGTCGGAGATATGGAGATTTAATTGTTGAGTGTGATAGTTGGCATACTATTCTATTGATAAGATAAGTAGCAGTCGTGTGATGGCAAATGGCCAAAGAGTTTGGGGAAGATTGGCATTAAAGAGAAAGGTAAGACCTGTTTTGATAATGTGGCAATGTCGACGTTCGGCATAGCCGTTATGTTCTGGGGTGTGGGGAGGAGACGTGAGGTGGGTGATGCCAGTGTTAGTGTTGAGGAGAGATGGAGTAAGTTTGAGATATTCTCCTCCATTGTCCGAGAATACTCAAATAATGGGACGGTTAAAGAACTTTTCAAAAAGGGCTTTGAAACGTTTGAAGGTGACGAATGTGTCTGATTTATTTTTGAGAGGGTATAGACATGTGTATTTTGCGTAATGGTCAACAAAGACAACATAATATTTGAAGTGGTCACGAGATAATATGGGGGATGTCCGGACATCGGAGAATATGATTTCAAGTGGTGCATGAGGGTGAAGAGAAGAAGAAAACGATAACTTGTGATTTTTATTTGCATGAATTACAAGGAAAGGAATAATTGGATGGTACCGACAAAGAAAAATGATTACGTAAAAAAGAAAGGATGGGGGAGAGAGATGCCCTAATCTATGATGCCAAGATTGAGCCGAGATGGAGACTGTGGTGGGCTTGAGGAGGAGGTGGATGCCAGATGTAGACTCCATGATCAAGGCTTCCATGGAGCAGGGTTTGATTCGTCGTTAGTGCCTTAATAACAAAAGAGAGGGTGAGAATTCATCGGTTGCATTATTATCAAGGCAAAATTGAGAGACAGATGATATATTACGAGAGATTTGGGGAACATAAAGAACATTGTTAAAAAATAGAGGAGTAGTGGAAGATAGAGTGAATGAGCCTTAGGAGTGATGAGCCATCACCTGTGATCACATCATCGCCGCCATTGTAAAAGGGCAAGATTTGAGAGGTCATTGGTGAGATGATGGGTGGTGCCACTGCCGGTAAGCAGGATGAGGGTGGGGCATGAGGTGAAGCAGTGGCAGTGTGAACTTGAGGGTTGGGGCAGTTGGGCCAAGAAGAGGGGTTTGGTGATGGAAAGTGGACAAAGGGGTAGTCACATATGAACTGGTGACACTGGGAGATAATATGCCCAACAATACGACAGTATTGGCATTTGCCTTTGAATGGAGCTGTGCCAATGGAGTTGGGAGTGTTGGTTTGTGTGGGCATTAATGTGATCACACCAGAGGAGGAGGGGTTGTTACGGTGGTAGTGACGAAAGGAATTGGAACGGGTTTGCGATGTGTGAGCGAAGCAGGGAAGGGAGCAGGGGAGTTGGTGTATTGTAGGGTTAGTTAATGGTGGATGAGTTTTTCATACATGCAGGGCTTCAAAAGCAATAGGTGAGTCACGGGCTCGAATAGAGTCGATGATAGGTTTGAATGATTCATAATCTAGACCCTTGAGGATCTTAGCAACAATGTCCTCAGAGTCCATAGGTTTGCCCATTTGTCGGTGCAAGATTTGATGGTATGCATGTAGTCGGTGATAGATTGGGTGGTTTTGGTGAGGGAGTCAAGGGTGGCTTTTACATGTTCACTAGAGGTTTTGGCCCGAGTGATAAGTGGGGCTATGGATCAAGGATTCCTATAAGAGAGCGTAGGATTAGTCAATCTTGACAGTTTCAAGTGGTATAAGCAGGATTGTCTGTTTCTTTATTGTCTGCCATGACTTTGGCAGGGGGTTGAGGTGGGAGCCATCAACAAATTTGAGGAGGGCTAGGCCGAATAGTAGGAATGTGATTTGAGATGTCCAGGTGAGGTAGGTGAGGAGTGAGTGGTTTGCATTGAGACAAATTAACGAGGATAATGGGGTTGCTGGGATCGGCCGGGTTGGAGATGGTGAAGTGGTGGCGGCGGAAGAAGAATTAGGGTTTGGGGAGTTGGATCGTGGGTGCTCCGATACCATGTTAACGGACAAAACTTATTCTTATTATTCACAAAATAATGTGTTTATATAGTACAATAGTTATTATGGAATAGATCTCCTACCTAAATACAAAATGCTAGTTTCCTAAGATAAGGATAATTACAATCAATTAAGAGATATACACAATCTTTACAAGAAGTGATGATCAAGTAACTTGGTCCGGCCTAGGAGTGTTTTGAGCCGTGTGGAGTTTTGAGCCAAGTGGACTCTTTTCTTCATGTGAACCTGATGTAGTTGTTCGTGTAGTCAATATCTTGTATTCATGTGAACCTGATGTAAATGTTCGTGTAGTCACATCTGTAGCTACATCTCCAATACTAACAATTATTGTTGTTTATAAACCATGCCTCATTCATTTGTTATTTTTCCCATCAGACCCTCATATACTGGCAGACGAACCCTCTTACAAAGTCCAAAGTTTGCTAAGAAACGACCAAGGGTATTCAACCTACGGACCATTTCAAAGTGTACCTGTTATGCTCAGCGTGTCTGATATGTTGGCCTAGATCTTATACCACTATGACTCTGAGGAATAATGATTACGAATTAAATTTGAATTGGTTGATGGCTTTATGCAATGAAATAGATATTAAATCATGGAGTCAAGTAGCAATGAGTTGCAAAACCGAAGAAACTTATTATCACAAGTGCATTTTACTGTTAGTTCTAAGCACTCATATTTCATTAAAGTCAAAGTCCATGGGAGCAGTAGTGAGATTTTCATACAGGGCACTGTGGTCGTGCTGGCCCCTCCAGTGGCAAAATACTGTGTTGGAATAAATCCTCCATCTATCTTGAAGTATATTTCTACATTATGTCCTTTTAGTTTTAGCTGTAATATAAAGTTAGTGGCTGGACAAAGTGTGACCCTGAATATGTGCATAGTTACTTAATTTCTTCGAGAATTGCCAATCCTACGTTAAGTTATTGCTTCATATCTACAGGAATGAATCAGATTGCATCGTAAAAATTGTTCAAGAGATTTCCCGCAAATGTCACATAAGTCCAAGTGCTGCAAAAAATCTAGTTGGAATAAGACCTCGTGTGCAGGAAGTGAAGTCTCTGTTAGATCCTACCTCAAACAATGTTCAAATCTTAGGGATATGGGGAATGGGTGGTGCCGGGAAGACAACTCTAGCTTGGGCTGTTTATAATGAAATTTCAGATCAGTTTCAAGGTAGAAGCTACGTCGCAAATATTAGAGAAGTTTCAAAAATTTCTGGTCTACATTCTTTGCAGGGGAAAGTTCTTTCTGACCTTTTGTCTGAACGAGATGTGAAGGTAGCGAGTGACCTTGAAGGAAGGCAACTTATGGCCAAGAGGCTACGCCACAAAAAGATTCTTCTTGTTCTTGATGATGTGGATGACGATTGCCAACTTGATGCATTAGTTGGGAGCAGGGATTGGTTTGGTATAGGGAGTAGAATTATAATAACGACACGAGATGAACATTGTCTGAAGAGAGCTAAAGTGGAAATGATTTATAAGACTGTCATGTTAGATGATGCTGAAGCTATTCAGCTCTTTAGCATTTCTGCGTTTGGGAGAAGTAGCCCATCAGAAGAGCATAAGAAACACACAAAATGGGTTGTACATTATGCTGCTGGCCTTCCTTTAGCCCTTAAAGTGTTGGGCTCATTTCTGGATGGCAAAGACATGAAAGAGTGGAAAAGTACCTTGAAAAGACTTGAAGTTGTTCCTGAAGATAAAGTTAATGAGATATTGAAAATAAGCTTTGATGGACTAAGAGAGACAGAGAAGAAAATCTTCTTAGACATTGCATGTTTTTTCAAAGGAAAGAAGAGGGATTTTGCAACTAAAATACTTGACAGTTTTGATTTCTGTGCAGACATAGGAATAAGTGTTCTTATACAGAAGTCTCTAGTATCAGTTTTAAAAGGATGCCTTTGTATGCATGACCGAATTCAAGAAATGGGTTGGCACATCGTTCGTAATGTCTCTAGCAAGCCTGGTGAACATAGCAGGCTATGGCTTTATAAGGATGTTTGTCATGTACTGACGAGCGAAACGGTAAGCGTCCAAAATAAATTGATGCTAACGTAGAAAGTTAGCACTTTCATTGGTAAAAGTATGGTTAGTGATATATGCATACTCACTGTTTTGTTCTACGGTTGTAGGGAACGGATGCAGTTGAAGGCATTTACTTGGACTTGGCTGAACAAAGAGAAAGCATTAGCTTTAGTGCAGATACTTTCAAAAACATGCTTGAACTTAGGTTTCTGTATTTCAGCCAGGGGTATAGGTATTCATTGAGATATTCTCCTTCAAAGTTTGTCATGCATCCGTACAAGTCAAAATGGATCTCCACAGGAACTCGTTATGTTCCAAACAAGTGGTTTTCTGAAGGTACCGTCTGTCTTCCTAGCAAGTTGCAATGGCTTACCTGGAAAGGGTACAATTTAGAGTCGTTGCCAGAAAGTTTTAAAGGAGAGAAGCTTGTTGGACTTGAAATGCCTGGCAGCAACATCATCCATCTTTGGAGAGGAAGAAAGGTAAACACAACTGTTAATTACTACTTCTTCTCAGATTTAAATTCTGTCTTACCTACATCTCCAGTTAAGAGCCCTAATTGATTCGAGTAGAAAATCATATAATTGATCTTAATCTTAATTGATTTATCTTTGGAAGAAGGGCTGTTATCGTAATGTTTAACATCCGAATAAGGACTTATGAGCTAAATTCAATACTTTGGTTTATGCTTATGGAAACATCTTTAAATGTTCTTTTTGTTTCTAAACAGAATTCGGACAAGTTGACGTACATCGACCTAAGTTATTCTATCAGTCTCAGATCGACCCCGGACCTCAAGGGGACCCCAAATCTCAAGTCACTAACTCTTGACGGGTGTGAGAATTTGGTAGAGGTTCATCCATCACTGACAGATCTAAAGCAGATTGTTTTCTTAAGTTTGAAGTCCTGCAAAAAACTTAAGAGTCTACCATCCCCTATACAGATGGAATCCCTGGAGACTCTTATTCTCTCCTACTGTGAAGGTCTGACAGAGTTTCCTGAAATCTCTAAGAATATGGGAACATTATTGAAGCTTTATTTGGACGACACCTCAATTGAAAAATTGCCCGAATCATTTGAAAATCTCACAGGTCTGATTTTCTTGAATCTCCATGGATGTAAATATCTAAGGAGCCTTCCAGAGACCATTGGCAGGTTAAACTGTTTAAGAACTCTTGATGTAGCTTTCTGCTTAAGGCTTCAGAAATTGCCTAACAGCTTGGCACAGATTCAATCTTTAGAGGAGCTGTTTTTAGATGCAACTGAAATCATAGAAGCACCATTCTCGATTGAGTTCTTGAAGAACCTCAAAACCTTATCATTGAGCACGTGTCGAGCACTGATGTCTTCATTGTTATTCACAAGAATGTCAGACTCCAAATCTGGTTCGGAGCAGCCTCCGTTATTAAGTTATGGCTTCATCAAGAAACTAAATGTCAGTCGGTGCAACATCTCAGAGGGAAAGTTTCCGGTTGATGTCAGTACTTTGTTCTCTCTGGAAGAGTTGGACCTAAGTCACAACCCCTTCAAGTATTTACCTTATAGCATCTGTCAACTTCCCCAACTCAAAATCCTTGATGTTTCAAATTGTGATAAACTTGAAAAATTGCAAAGACTACCATCCGGTATTGCTATACTACAAGCAAGTGACTGTCCGAGATTGACAAGCTTCTACGATTTCACAAAGTACGAAACATTATGGAAGCTCAGTATGCCTATCGATGAGGAGGGGGGCTGGGAAAAATCGGTTGATTTGGTGCTGCATTCCCTGCTTCAGGTTAGTTTTATAGTTTCTTCTCTAAAGTCTAACAATTTAACCACACACATACACAGCACAAATTTTGACTTAAAAAGGGCATATACATTATTCATGGTGCAGGGACACCTTGTTGCAAACCATCGATTCAGTATTCTTGTTCCTGGAAACAACATTCCAAAGTGGTTCAGTCAGCAGAATGGCGGACATCATATGAACCGGCTACAACTACCGTCGGGTTGGTGTAATGGAAATATTCTTGGTTTTGCTCTTTGTGCTGATTTAATCTATTCTGGGTGTGATTTTACTATTCGGTTTGACATGATACTGATGCAGCCTCCACCGCAAGTAGAAATTCATGAAGTTCACAGTGGTTATCAAATATTGAAAAGACATGTGTGGCTGGGTTTCCTGTCATTTGATTTCTTTAAGCTCCTATTTCCACAATTTAAGGAGGAAGATTGGTCTAAATTTGAAGGAAGCCTTTGTATGAAGATGTATCAAGATAACCGGGAGTTAGACTATTATAGGAGTGCAATTCGTCCTGTGTACAAGTGTGATCTGAAAGAGGGGACGACCACCATCCAAAACTCAGCAGCCACAGGAGTACTGGACAGTTCTACAGGTCGACCGTGGTTGAAGTATAATGACACTGACACTGACACTGATGATGATGAAGAAAGAGACGAATACTATAATCCTTTCATATTCAGCAAGGAAAGAATCGAAAGATCCTCATTATGGACAGCTTACATGAAGCAAGCAGGGACGATGGGTGTTAAACTTAGTTTTCAGATGTGACACAAAGATGGACAAAGGACGATGGGTGTTGAACATATTTTTCTATTTGATTTTTGTGCCTACTTGGTTTGTTTGGATAGTTATAGTAATACTAAAACGCGTGTGGTGGTTATTTACCAGCTCGTCTTGAATTAGCAATCCATTGCCAAATGAAATCTCCAGAATAAATACTCATTTTTTACATTAAGGACATTTAAGATTTTAAACAATTTTTATAATATTTGAATCGGTTTTTAACTTTTAAATGAAAGATTTTAAAGTCTAAAAATAGGTTTTTCCTGATAGTTATAGAAAAACTTGCTTTTATAAGATTTGGGAAAAATTGTACAAAAAATCACCCAACTATTAACCCGTTGTGGATTTGATACGCAAACAATTTTTTGTTCTATTTTTTATATTCGACCTTTTTTTTTTGTTCTATGGAAGGTCACTCATGCTAACAACATCCAAAATTTATCGTTAAGTTGTCATGTGTAATGCACATGACATAATTTTTAAGGACAAAAATAGGAAAACTATCTCACCTTCGACCTTAACTTTTGTTGGGATAGAGGACCAACCGGACTAGACATCGGAGCAAAAGGGTTTTGCGGTTTTGGCTGTGCGGCTGACCGCATGTGCGGCTGACCGCATGTGTAGGTTGGCTGGGCCGGGCCTTGGGCCTGACCGCATGTGTGGGTTGGCTGGGCCGGGCTTTGGGCCTTGCGGCTGACCGCATATGTGGGTTGGCTGGGCCGAGTAGACGTAATTTAGGTAACCCTTGTCCATCTAGGGTTAGGTTTGACTCCCTTATATATATATAAGTTGTATTCCGCCCCCCAACAAAGTTGTAACACAAATTCTAATTACATAGTGCAAGATCCTGGCTTGGTAGTGCCCCCAGACGTAGCCAAATCAATTTGGTAAACTGGGTTAACAATTTCTTGTGTTCTTTTACATTTTTCTTTGATTTCTTGTGCTTGGTTTGTGTGCGATTATTATTCTTGTAGGTTTGCTTGGGTGTGGAGGGCCATATTCACAACAAGCGGTATCGAGCTGGTTGGTTTCAAGATCGGGAGTTGTTCCAAGCAATCAAGAATGGGCAAAGACAAACGGGCGGTTGAGAAATTCGATGGGTCGACTACGGATATTGGAGGATGCGGATTGAGGATCTCTTGTACAACAAGGATCTCTACAAGCCTCGAAGGGTGTCAAACCGGAAGATGTAAGTCGGGAGGAATGGGAACTCATGGATCGGAAAGCCCTAGGGGTGGTCGGATCTACTTTGTCGAAGTGGATTGCGAAGACTACCGGGAAGGCGACAAACCACCAAGGAGCTATTGGATTATCTTCTGAGAGATTTGAAACTCCGTCTGCTTTGCAAATAAGGTTGATTTGATACGTAAGATGGGTAGTCTCAAGATGCAAGAGGGAGGATCCTTGGCTAAGCACATCGATGAGTTTATGGATGTCATAGATTCATTGGCAGCGGCGGTGGAGATCAAGTTCGATGATGAGGTTCATGCATGCTTGTTGCTAGCTTCTTTACCGGCAAGTTGGAGCGGAGCAGTGGCTGCAATCAACGCTTCGGCGGGTAAGAAAAATTGAAATATGATGATGTTAAAGACTTTCTTTTAGGTGAGGAAAATCGTATGAAGAAGTTGGGGACATCAAGTACTTCGGGAGCGGCTTTAGCTACTCTTACTAGTAGGGAAGCCGGGTACTAGCAAACAAGGGAGAACCGAATCTAGGGAGAACGGAGTGAGTGGAAAGGGCAAAGGCGATGATATCAAGGACAAACCGAAGGTTGCGAAGGGATACGTTCGGTGCTACTATTGTAAGGAATTGGGACACTTGAGAGGGATTGTCCAAATCGTAAGGGCAATCGGGCGAATGTGGCGGTCGAAGGTGACGATGTGCGGTTACGAGTGTTAGTAGTGCACTAGAATCATGGGTCTTTGGATTCGGGGGCATCATTCCACTCTTGCGGGCATAAGGAAGAGATGGAAAACTACACTTACGGTGATTTCGGGAAGGTCTATCTTACGGATGGCGAGCCTTTGGAAATCAAGGGGAAGGGGATGTCGAGAATAGGAGCATCGAGACGGGAAGGTCTTACATGCGAACGGGGTCGAGACACATTAGGGTTTGAAAAAGAACCTACTTTCGGTTGGGCGGTTGGACGAAGAGGGTTACAAGGTGACTTTCGAGCTGCGAGAGCTGAGTTATTACCAAGGAGGATTGTGAGATCGCTCGGGGTAATAAGGAGGTACTTTGTATTTGGCGAACAACACGAAGGATAGTATTGCGGTGGCGGCGGCAAGGGTGATGCGGTTTGTGGCCTTGTCGATTGGGTCACATGAGTGAGACGAGGGATGAAGGTACTTTGTTCCAAGGGTCTACTACGGGTTTGAAGACTGATCAGCGTGGGGATCTGCGAAGATTGTATGTTTAGCGAAGCAAGGGAGGAATAATTTCTCGAGGACGGGTAGGGGATTGAGGAAGCAAAGTTGGAATTGGTTCACACGGACTTGTGGGGGCCATCTCCGATTACATCTCTAGGTGGTGCGTCATATTACATGACTTTCATTGATGATTCTACAAGGAAGGTTTGGGTCTATTTCTTGAAGGGGAAAGATGAGGCTTTCGAGGTGTTCGAAGTGGAGGGCCTTGGTGGAGAATCGAGACGGGACTTAAGCTTAAGTGCTTGAGATCGAGACAATGGTGGGAGTATGAGCTTGGTGAGTTTAGGGAATGCGTGCTTTGCGAATGGGATTCGTATGGAGAAGACTCCAAAGCGGACACCACAACTCAACGGGATAGCGAAAGGATGAACAGAACATTGAATGAGCGGGCTAGAAGTATGAGATTGAAGTGTGGACTTTCGAAGACGTTACGGGCATATGCGGTTGACACGGCGGCTTTCTTGATCAATCGGGGACCATCGGTACCATTGGGGAATGGAATTCCCGGAGGAAGCGTGGAGTGGCAAGCAGTAAATCTGTCCTTTCTTCGCATATTTGGCTGCGTTTCTTATGTTCATGTTGATTCTGTGAGAGAACTAAATTAGATGCTAAATACGTTAAGTGTACATTTATTGGGTATGGCGGGTATGACTTCGGGTATAAATTTTGGGATGATCAAAACCATAAGGTTATTCGTAGTCGAGATGTGGTATTGAATGAACGGGTTTTGTACAAGGATAGAAAGGGGGCATGCGATGATACTAGTTCGGAGCCGGAGGTTGTAGAGGTGAATATTCCGGACTCGGGTGGGAGCGGGACGGTTCATGTTTGACCATGAGTCGGGAGGTCACGAAGATGAACCACGTACTCGAACCGGATATTCATTGCGTAGATCCGGCGGAGTTGCGTGGATCGCCCGACGAGTATACTCCATCCAATTATTATTTCTTTGTTGACAGATAATGGGGAACCGGAATGTTATGCGGAGGCATTCGTAGTGCACTTTGCAACAAGTGGAAAGCTGCGATGGATGATGAGATTGACTCATTGAAGGCCAACAAAACTTGGGAGTTGACTAAACTACCTAAGGGGAAGAAGGCACTGCATAATAAGTGGGTTTACGGGATCAAGGAGGAAGCAGACGGTAGCAAGCGTTACAAGGCAAGGCGGTTTGTTAAAGGGTTTTGTGAAGTATGGTATTGACTACACCGAAGTATTCACCCGGTTGTGAAGATGACCACTATCGAGAATGGTTACGGGGATAGTAGTGGCGGATGACTTCTTTGCTAGAAACGAGATGGATGTGAAAACTGACCTTTCTTCATGGGGACTTGGAGGAAGAAATTTACATGGTACGGCCGAGAGGGTTTCTTGTCTAAGGGTAGCAAGGAGCTAGTTTGCAGGTTGACTAAGAGCTTGTATGGCCTTAAATAAGCTCCTAGGCGTGGTACAGAAATTTGACGGATTCATGCACGACATTGATTTTATCGAGATGTGAGGCGGATCATTGTTGCTACTTCAAGAACACGGACAATGGGTATATTATCTTCTTTGTTATATGTGGATGACATGTTGATAGCGGGCTCTAGCGGTAGAGAGGTAAACGAGGTTGAAGACTCGGTTGTCGAACGGTTCGAAATGAAGGATTTGGGAGAGGCAAGGAAAATCTTGGGCATGCGGATTGGCCGGAATAGGGAGTCGGGCAAGTTGGTTCTTTCACAAGCGAGAATATGTTGAGAAGGGTCTTAGCAAGGTTTTGTATGGAATAGGCGAAGCCAACAGGGACGCCATTGGGTTTGCATTTCAAGCTATCCGAGAGGACTCGCCTAGGAACAAGGAAGAGCGTGACAAGATGGAGAGAACTCCATATGCTTCAGCTGTGGGGAGTCTCATGTATGCAATGGTGTGTACAAGGCCGGACATTGCACATGCGGTGGGAGTAGTCAGCCGGTTCATGGGCAATCCAGGAAAGCAACATTGGGAAGCAGTTAAGTGGATCCTACGTTACTTGAAGAATGCTATTTGGTAAGGCTCTGTGTTTTCAAGCAAGGAAGTGGTGTTAGCGGGTTATGTTGATGCGGACTTGGCATCAAGTGATCTTGATAAGAGGAGAAGTACTACGGGTTATGTGTTTACATTGGGTGGTACGGCAATCTCCTGGGCTTCTAAGTTGCAGAAGATCGTGGCTCAGTCGGCGAAGCAGAATATGTGGCAGTGACAGAAGCAAGTAAAGAGATGGTTTGGCTGCAGAACTTCTTGGGTGAACTTGGGAAGACGCGAAGTGGTAATATTCTCTACAGTGACAGTCAGAGTGCAATTCACTTGGCAAAGAATCCGGCGTTTCATTCGAGGACAAAGCACATTGAACTGAGGTTTCACTACATCAGGCATCTCTTGGAGGAGAAGACTTTGTGGCTTGAGAAGATATTGGGATCGGAAAATCCGGCTGACATGTTGACAAAGGTTGTGAACCTTGAGAAATTGAAGCTGTGCAAAGCTTCAATTGGGCTTGAAGAGTGAGAGAGGAGGATGGCACTACCATGATCGAGGTGAGCACTAGGAGGACACCAAGGATGAGTTGAAGACGGATACGGGGCTTATATGTGTGGTTGATCTCTAGGTGGGAGATTGTTGGGATAGAGGACCAACCGGACTAGACATCGGAGCAAAAGGGTTTTGCGGTTTTGGCTGTGCGGCTGACCGCATGTGCGGCTGACCGCATGTGTGGGTTGGCTGGGCCGGGCCTTGGGCCTGACCGCATGTGTGGGTTGGCTGGGCCGGGCTTTGGGCCTTGCGGCTGACCGCATATGTGGGTTGGCTGGGCCGAGTAGACGTAATTTAGGTAACCCTTGTCCATCTAGGGTTAGGTTTGACTCCCTTATATATATAAGTTGTATTCCGCCCCCCAACAAAGTTGTAACACAAATTCTAATTACATAGTGCAAGATCCTGGCTTGGTAGTGCCCCCAGACGTAGCCAAATCAATTTGGTGAACTGGGTTAACAATTTCTTGTGTTCTTTTCTGTTTTTCTTTGATTTCTTGTGCTTGGTTTGTGTGCGATTATTATTCTTGTAGGTTTGCTTGGGTGTGGAGGGCCATATTCACAACAACTTTCCCCTAAAGAACTTTTGAATATTTATAAATTTTAGAAAATATTTTTTTTTAATAATAACTCGTTAGGCGTCTATTTGGTATTTCAAACTGTTGAATCGCTTAGTTTGCTGCAGCGCTCCAGCCATGAAAATCTCACAACGAAATATAAAATGCCTATTACATCATATAAAAATCGGACAACGAAATATAAGGGAAAAATGATTTTTTACATTGTTATTTAAGTTTTACATGCATAACTAAATATTTTACATTCATTTTAGTGCAAAATGTGTTTTTACATTCGTTCAAAATGAGTTTTTTAACAAACGGCCGTGCGTATGATTAATTTATTGCATTTTAACCTTTGTACTGCCAAAACTCACAATGTCACCTGCGTACTTACATTTCATATCAATTTGACCATGTTTTTTAAGTTGTGTTAAAAACTTAACGGGCTTGTCCACATTGGAAATAAAAGAGGGTACGCATGTACATTATTGAACTATAGATCCTGAAAATTAAAATATTAAGTTATGGACACCTTCCCTTTTCCTTTTAAAAAAAATAAAAACTCGTTAACTTAAATCTAAATTCAAATTACACAAAAAAAAAAACCCTTCTTCCTTTTCTCCGCCCCACCCCCTCCATGCCATCCCCCACTTCCGCCACCTCCTCCTCCCTACACCCTCCATGCCATCCCCCACTTCCGCCACCTCCTCCTCCCACACCCACCATGCCATCCCCCACTTCCGCCACCGCCACCTCCTTCTCCCCACACCACTCTTTCAGATCTAGATCTCCATTTCTTTCTCCAGGCCCTCGTTTCCTTTCCTCCCCTTTCCCTTCATGTGTGTCGCCCTAGATTTCTCCAACCTCCACCTATATGTCAGCCCACCACTCCACCCATCTCAACTTCAAACTCTTAGAAATCCCAAAATTCTCATAGTGCAATTTTTTTTCAGTTTGGGATAGTGTGTGCTATGTGTGTGTGTTAGTTAGATTTCATTTTTTTATTGTGCGCGATTGTGTTAAAGTTTATGAGTCTAATTTTGTAACGACCCCAACCCTAGGCATTTATTTTTAATATTATATTTGATGCTTTTAATATTTATGCTATCTTTATGTGTTCAATTATGTCTTTAAATTCTAAATTTAGGATAAATTGGGTGAGAAATAAATTTAGAATCTTATAAGAATTTATTGGACATTAAATAAATAAACCTGGATAATAATAAAAATGGAAAATGATAAATAGTGTAGGGAGGTTAAATGAGTAGGATGAATTTATTAAATAAAGAAGTTAATTTTAAATTTAAAGTGGAAGTGAAAGCCTAGGTAAGTTTTCCTTGGGGGGCCAATTTGGTGAAGCTTCCTCCTTCATTGCCAAGTGTCTCACCCTAACTCCTCCTCCCACATCCCTCTACCCGGCCCCCTCCCTCTCCATCACCTCCTCTTACTTCCCTTCCCCCTTCTACTCCTCCTCACTCTACTTCTCCCTCCTTCAATCAATATTCCCTTCTCCCTCACTTCTCATTGACTACACCAATCATCCTAGAGAAAGAGAAGAAACCTCCATTGATGTTCCCTTTTGTCCAAGCTTGAAGCCAAGCACTTCTTCATCAAAAATCAAGTCTAGGAGCACCTTTGAAGTGGGTTCATCTTGGGGAACTCATCTAGCTAGAAAGATCAACATTCCTTTGCAAATCCAAGTGAGTTATTATGATTCCCTTCTTATGTATGTTCATGAACTTTACTTGTGTGTTCTTGTTGTGGTGATAACCTTGTAAATGCCTTGGAAGCCTAGTTAAGGTTGGAAGATTGGTAAATGATAAAGAAGGATATTCTTGTTCTTAGGAAGTGAATTAGATTGAATGAAATGGGTGGGAATTAATTGGTAAATAACCTAAACCTAGATGATCTTGGATTTGGATGATTTAAGTTGAAACATGTAAGATTAAACAATCCTTTAAGTATTTATGTGATTAAGGAAAATTAAGGAAGGATTAAACTATGAAAAAGGGGTTGGAAATTTCGGATAAGCTGATTAGGGCCATGGGCGGTCGCCCATAGGGGCAGCGGCCGCCCAAGCGGCGAAAACCTTGGCTTCCTTTGTAGCTTCTTTGGGCGGTCGCCCAGTGACATGGGCGGTCGCCCATGTCACGATCCCTTCCCAGTTCTTCTCTTTTCTTTGAAATTTACTAAAAAAACCTCGGGGAATGATTCCTAACCAATATAAATTAGTAGAACCTAACCCAACCCGGATACAAATCAATCTTCCTTAACCTAAGTTAACATGGAATACCTTGGCTAGGCCATAACGTCTTTAATTGTCAAAGTGGAATTGTGGGAATAGTTAAATAATGGTTCGGAAGATAGTTCCAACTTGGGAAATAGACCTTGAACTTTTATTAAGGTTATTCGGGGTTGCACGATGACTATGAAGGAGTGGTTTACGCTAGATAGTGGCCTTACTTATTCCAGGTCTTTGGTGAGTAATTCGAATTGGTGTAGAAGTGATAGGTTTCACAATTAAGTTAATTAGTAATGGGTATGTACCACCTTGTGGCATTGTGTCCAAGTTGTGGAATTAGTAATTATATGGTTACCTTATTATCCTAAGTATGGACTATTTGGTAAGTTGTTATGCGACATCCCAATGTGTGGGTTATGTGTTATATGGTGGTGTGATATCCCAGTTGTGGATTATGTGGCATGTTGAGTTTATGGCTATCCCATTGGTGGATTTAATTGTTATCATTCATATTTCTGATGATGCTATGCATAGTGTATTACGTAAATGTTGCATTATGATGTTGGTTGAACATGTAGTATATTTTACCATGTTGCTATATTGTGTATCCCGTTTTGTGGATTTATCTCAAGTAACTATCATGTGCTTGAGCGTACTATGTTCGGGTGGGTATGATGGATGCCAATCAATTATTGATTTGTTCAATAAGTGATTGAAGGTACATCATACCGGTGACCCTTCCCAGCTCTGTGGCCACGGCGTGGGGCTGCTGTACGTAATGAGTGATAAGTAGCCTTTACGGTTACATTTGCAACCGTTGTAAGGAGGGACGATGTTATGGTTGGATACTCTATATCATAGATATCTTTTCTTATATGGATCTACGGGAGTACGAGTCCTATAAGAGGTGAATGTCTTTGGAGGCAATTCACGAAAGAGTGGAGTTTTACTCCCGGTTATGTACGACTTATTGTTCAGACGGGAAAAGGTAAAATGAGGTAACGTAAGGTGTTTACCGCTTTCATAATGTGTTATGTGTTGCCATGCTACGTGTTGCATCTTGTATGGCATCTTGCTGCATATCATAATAGCTCATTGAGATTTATTCTCACCCCTCTCCCTTTCTTGCTTTAGATTAGAGACGGGTGACCCGAACCGGTGGTAGGGGATTCCATTGTGGACTTTTGCTTTTGGGGCTTGACAAGTTAAGTATAGGAGTGGGTTGTTAGGAGTATTTATTAAGTATTCCTCTTTTGTAATTTGTTTAGAAACCCTTTTGTTAAACAATTGTTAATTAAGGTTCCCAATGTAATTGATCAGATTTCGGTTTATTAAAGTTGTAGTTGGATTTCCTTTAAGAAGGGATATTATCAATTGACTTTATTTTGAAGTTGGAAAAGTGGTATTCTTTAAAAGGCAATTAAATGTTTTAAAAATAAGGTTGGATTTTCTTAGTTGAGTTCTCCTAGCTCGGGACACGTGTTAGGTCCCGGGTTGGGGTGCTCACAGTTGGTATCAGAGCTTAGTTTAGAGGTCAAGGGTAGATGTCTAGACTAAGTGGGAATGTGTGGTAATTAACGCCTAGTGTTTATTGCAGGAGTCCGTTCTAATGGCCGGAAGCAAGGATGATCAGAGGAAGATTCTAGGAAATGAAGGAGATATGGGCATAGATGGAATTCAGAATGAAGAGATGATGGAACTATTCAGGACGTTTGTACAAGATATGAAGACTAGAGGATCAGTTCCGATTCAGCCTGAGGAATGTCAAAGTGATGGATGGGAAAGGTTTGTGAAGATGAACCCACCGGGTTTTAATGGATATCCGAATTCGTTAAAGGCAGAAAATTGGTTAGCAGAAATGAATAAGATTTTCGAGGTTATAGAAAGTCGCAACGAAGAGAAAGTTAGGTATGCCGTTTTCAAGCTTAAAGGTTCAGCTGATCAGTGGTGGCAGAAGTTGAAGGAAAGTTGGGAGCGGGATCATACGCCCCAGACTTGGGATAATTTCACCAAACAGTTCGAGGATTATTTCGTTTCGATGGTTACAAGGGATAAGAAGGAGATTGAATTCTTAAGACTAAAACAAGGGAACATGACGGTAAATCAGTATTCGGTCCGGTTTGAGGAATTAGCTAAGTGTTGCCCTCATTTAGTATCGCATGAAGTGAAAAGGGTTCAGAAGTTTGTAACAGGTTTGAGGAGCGAGTTTAGGGAGAAATTATGGATTGACGGTTCCATCGAGTATCAGACAGTCATAGATAAGGCATATAAGATCGAAAGGGACATTGAGGAAAATAGTGGAAGATCCGGAAGTGGGATTGGAAACAAGCCAAAGTATATAAGACAAGGACCCAAACTTCATTAAAGGACAGCCGAGGACTTTAATTTCGGGAAGTGTGAGAGGAGAGTTTGTTGTAGCTTCTTCGTCTAGGCCAGTACCCAAACAGTATGGAGCGAATTGTAAATTTTGCAAGAGGATTGGACATACCGAAGATCGATGTTGGAGTAAGCAAGGCAAGTGTTTAAGTTGTGGAGCACTGGGACACTTTAGGAGAAATTGTCCAAAGTTTCAGCAGGAGCGAGCTTCAGGCAGCAGTCAGCAAGGTGGACGACAAAGAGGTGGTATCAAGAGAGATAGCGAAGGGAGCCGAGAGAGAAGGTCTATGGTCGAGTAGGTGTTTCGGTTTCGGGAGAGATAGGTCCCTCGAGAGGTTGCTAGAGGTATATTCCTGTCTCAAAGTTAGGGGTCATATTTTATAGATCTGTTGCATATCATTTATGTTGGGCATCACATTTTGCTTATATGTGACATACATTGTTGAAAAGTTGTTTTATTGTTAGAGGATTACGCTCTTATGAGAGAATACCTCGAACCTTCTTTGGTTTGCCACGATGGTGATGTGGTTGTGGGCGAGCATGTATTGCCGGTTGAATTAGTATAGTTATCAATTTATGATTTTGAGATATACTTGACCTGGAGGGTTAAGTAGTTGTTGTATATCTTGATAGACTATCCAAATAGGTGAGTCTCCTTTTCTATGCCTAAAGCGCTTGTATTGGTATTTGATATAGGTAGACTGTAACGTGAAACTCTTGTTATTTACGTGCCTTTAAGGTGGAACTTTTGAATTAAGGTGTGAAGAGTAACTCGTATATGTTAGACTTGTATAAGGAGTCTTTTCCAAATTTTATGTGCTAGTTGTAAGAAGGTAGTAAATGTGTTTCCCTCGGTATATTTCATGTGTTGGTTACGAGTTGGATAAGCGAGAATTGTAATCCTTATTTCGTTGGCTTTAGGGTGATTGGAATTGATGACCTCCTTGTTAATTAAAGTTTCGGGAGATCGTGAAAATAAAGCGAGAGTTGGGTTAATGATTTCCTTGTGAGGAATCCTGTATACAAAGTTTGACTAGTGTGAGTTGGCTCGAGAAGATTGCAAATTTTGGGTTCTATAGTCTTAAACTCGGATGTTACCATGGATCTTGTGAGGGTTGAGTCCGTGATCTTGGAATTGACAAGTGTTACCGAAGAAAATTAAGGAATTCCTAAGAAATTGTAGAGTCGTCGCTTTAGTTGACTCTAAGGGAGTTGTAAAAGGTGTAGGTGTAATAAGGATGAACCATATTGTTAGTAATGGAAAATAGGTTGGCTTTGGACCCGATCCTTACCTTACCTAGTGGATGTGAGAATCTTGTGAAGTTTTAAGTATGTATTTCCGGGAGATCAAGGTGTGGTGTTAGGCAAATTGGGAAAGAGATAGCGTACGTTTCGAGGAAGTTAACTTAGATGGAGCGAAAATTTCTTATCATTTTTCGAGAGCGGTTACAATTGGTTGTGTAATTTAAATGGAATCTTATATTTTGAAGTTCTCTTTTTGGGGTTAGTTACCGATCCTAAGAGTTGAAAGATTTAGTTAGTCGAGAGGAAGAGGTTTGAAGACTACCCAAATTCGTGAGGAATAGGTTATATAGTGTGACGGATTTCCTTCCAACTTGAGAAGTTTAATTAATCTTAGCGAGTTTGCGTATGATAGCAGTTATTATTCTAGCTTAAGATAAAACCGTATGGGCGTTGTTAGGGAAGAAAATATCGATCTCTAATTTGTTGGGGTGAAATTGGAGAAGCAAGGTCTAAGGTAAATTGGCGCTAAAGTTGTTAATCCAATTGAAGTTTTAAAATATAATATCGTGATATATTTGGTGACTTAAGTTATAATACTTTTATTTAATTGTACTTTCTTGAGGTCGTGGAAATTCGGGTAGTAATAATTGTATGGTATTCTCGGAGTATTAAGTTGTGGTGTTGCATTATTAATGAAATTGGAAATCTTGGAAAGGATCATAGAATCGAAGAATCAAATCGGGAAGTGAAGTCCTAGAGTACTCGGGTTATGGGAAGGTATAGTAGAGTCATACCATTGAGAAATCTAATTGGGAATATTAAGTTAGAATGTGTGAAAGGTAACCTTTGCTATTTGATCCTTAGGGTAGCGACAGTCAAATTCGGGACGAATTTTCTTTAAGGAGGAGTGAGTGTAACGACTGACCCTAGGCATTTATTTTTAATATTATATTTGATGCTTTTAATATTTATGCTATCTTTATGTGTTCAATTATGTCTTTAAATTCTAAATTTAGGATAAATTGGGTGAGAAATAAATTTAGAATCTTATAAGAATTTATTGGACATTAAATAAATAAACCTGGATAATAATAAAAATGGAAAATGATAAATAGTGTAGGGAGGTTAAATGAGTAGGATGAATTTATTAAATAAAGAAGTTAATTTTAAATTTAAAGTGGAAGTGAAAGCCTAGGTAAGTTTTCCTTGGGGGGCCAATTTGGTGAAGCTTCCTCCTTCATTGCCAAGTGTCTCACCCTAACTCCTCCTCCCACATCCCTCTACCCGGCCCCCTCCCTCTCCATCACCTCCTCTTACTTCCCTTCCCCTTCTACTCCTCCTCACTCTACTTCTCCCTCCTTCAATCAATATTCCCTTCTCCCTCACTTCTCATTGACTACACCAATCATCCTAGAGAAAGAGAAGAAACCTCCATTGATGTTCCCTTTTGTCCAAGCTTGAAGCCAAGCACTTCTTCATCAAAAATCAAGTCTAGGAGCACCTTTGAAGTGGGTTCATCTTGGGGAACTCATCTAGCTAGAAAGATCAACATTCCTTTGCAAATCCAAGTGAGTTATTATGATTCCCTTCTTATGTATGTTCATGAACTTTACTTGTGTGTTCTTGTTGTGGTGATAACCTTGTAAATGCCTTGGAAGCCTAGTTAAGGTTGGAAGATTGGTAAATGATAAAGAAGGATATTCTTGTTCTTAGGAAGTGAATTAGATTGAATGAAATGGGTGGGAATTAATTGGTAAATAACCTAAACCTAGATGATCTTGGATTTGGATGATTTAAGTTGAAACATGTAAGATTAAACAATCCTTTAAGTATTTATGTGATTAAGGAAAATTTAGGAAGGATTAAACTATGAAAAAAGGGGTTGGAAATTTCGGATAAGGCGATTAGGGCCATGGGCGGTCGCCCGTAGGGGCTGAAAGCGGCCGCAGCGACAGAAACCTTGGCTTCCTTTGTAGCTTCTTTGGGCGGTCGCCCCAGTGACATGGGCGGTCGCCCGTGTCACGATCCCTTCCCGATTCTTCTCTTTTCTGAAATTTACTAAAACCTCGGGGAATGATTCCTAACCAATATAAATTAGTAGAACCTAACTTGACAGGATACAAATCAATCTTCCTTAACCTAAGTTAACATGGAATACCTTGGCTAGGCCATAACGTCTTTAATTGTCAAAGTGGAATTGTGGGAATAGTTAAATAATGGTTCGGAAGATAGTTCCAACTTGGGAAATAGACCTTGAACTTTTATTAAGGTTATTCGGGGTTGCACGATGACTATGAAGGAGTGGTTTACGCTAGATAGTGGCCTTACTTATTCCAGGTCTTTGGTGAGTAATTCGAATTGGTGTAGAAGTGATAGGTTTCACAATTAAGTTAATTAGTAATGGGTATGTACCACCTTGTGGCATTGTGTCCAAGTTGTGGAATTAGTAATTATATGGTTACCTTATTATCCTAAGTATGGACTATTTGGTAAGTTGTTATGCGACATCCCAATGTGTGGGTTATGTGTTATATGGTGGTGTGATATCCCGATTGTGGATTATGTGGCATGTTGAGTTTATGGCTATCCCATTGGTGGATTTAATTGTTATCATTCATATTCTTGATGATGCTATGCATAGTGTATTACGTAAATGTTGCATTATGATGTTGGTTGAACATGAGTATATTTTACCATGTTGCTATATTGTGTATCCCGTTTTGTGGATTTATCTCAAGTAACTATCATGTGCTTGAGCGTACTATGTTCGGGTGGGTATGATGGATGCCAATCAATTATTGATTTGTTCAATAAGTGATTGAAGGTACATCATACCGGTGACCCTTCCCCACTCTGTGGCGCGGCGTGGGCCGTGCTAACGGCCGTAATGAGTGATAAGTAGCCTTTACGGTTACGTTGCAACCGTTGTAAGGAGGGACGATGTTATGGTTGGATACTCTATATCATAGATATCTTTTTCTTATATGGATCTCTGGGGTACGAGTCCTATAAGAGGTGAATGTCTTGGAGGCAATTCACCAAAGAGTGGAGTTTTACTCCCGGTTATGCGACTTATTGTTCGGACGGGAAAAGGTAAAATGAGGTAACGTAAGGTGTTTACCGCTTTCATAATGTGTTATGTGTTGCCATGCTACGTGTTGCATCTTGTATGGCATCTTGCTTTGCATATCATAATAGCTCATTGAGATTTATTCTCACCCCTCTCCCTTCTTGCTTTAGATTAGAGACGAGGTGACCCGAACCGGTGAGGCGGGGATTCCATTGTGGACTTTTGCTTTTGGGGCTTGACAAGTTAAGTATAGGAGTGGGTTGTTAGGAGTATTTATTAAGTATTCCTCTTTTGTAATTTGTTTAGAAACCCTTTTGTTAAACAATTGTTAATTAAGGTTCCCAATGTAATTGATCAGATTTCGGTTTATTAAAGTTGTAGTTGGATTTCCTTTAAGAAGGGATATTATCAATTGACTTTATTTTGAAGTTGGAAAAGTGGTATTCTTTAAAAGGCAATTAAATGTTTTAAAAATAAGGTTGGATTTTCTTAGTTGAGTTCTCCTAGCTCGGGACACGTGTTAGGTCCCGGGTTGGGGTGCTCACAAATTTTGATTTGGTGATCTTTTGATTATGTGATTTTGTTTTTTAAATTGGGAGATTTGATGATTTCGGTGGCGAAGGTGGGTGGTGGGGTGGAAAGATGGTGATGGTGATGGTGATTGTGATGGTGTTAGCAATGGTGGTGATGTTTTGATGTGGTGGGAGATTCTAATAATAGTCATATTTTTATGGTTATATGTTTTGACAAAAAAAATTCTTAAAAAAAATGTTTTATTTTTATTCTGAAATCATTAGGAAATATTGTTTGGGAAAATTAAAAATAATTTTTTTTCAAAGTTTTTTTATAAGGAATTTCTTTAAATTAATATTAAAACCCCTTTAAACTTTGGATTTTTTTTTTTTGGGGGGGGGTGTTATCTACTTCAATAATGTACATTTATACCCCCTTTTATTTCCAACATGGACAAGCCCGTTATATATTTAACACCAGTTAAAAATCTGGTCAAATTGATATGAACTGAAAGCACGTAGGTGACATGTTTTGATATTACAAATCTTAAAATGCAATAAATTGATAGTACGTAGGGCCGTTTGTTAAAAACTCCGTTCAAAATATTGGGCAATGCTAGGGCACAAAAGAAGTTTACAACAAGATATATACAAAGTGAGGTCACAATATTTTATTGATTGCATCGATTTAAGACCTGTCACATTCTAATCAAAAACATCTTGACACATTATTGTATAAACCAAATTTTTGTAGCAAGTCATGGAAACTTTTGCAAATGGACGTTAAAAATGGCTTTTAATATGGAGAAATTAATCGAGACATCTACATGGACCAACCACAAGAATATGAAAGGAAGGATCGGTAGGAGTATGTGTGCAAATTAAGAAAAACATTATACGGACTAAAGCAGGCGCCTAGAGCCTGGTACGGCAAGATTGCAGAATTTTTGGTTCGAAGCGAATATGTTCTTGCACCGACAGATTCTAGTTTGTTAGTCAAGTTTAAACAAGGTAAACTAGTTGTCGTGCTAGTTTACGTTGATGATTTGTTCATCACAGGTGATGATATGAAAGAGATTCGAAGGATAAGGGAGAACTTGTGTGTTCGATTTCAAATGTAGGAGCTTGGAGAGCTAAAGCACTTTCTTGGGCTTGAAGTTGATCGTGATGAAGGAGGCTTGATCCTATGCCAACAAAAGTATGCAAAAGATCTCCTACGTAGATATGGGATTCTTGAGTGTAAACCAATATCCACCCCAATGGAAGTCAATGCAAATTTATGTACGGAAGAAGGCAAAATCTTGAAAATGGGACGATGTAACGACAATTGGTAGGTAGCCTAATCTACTTAACCCTGACGAGGCCAGACATCGCATTTGTAGTGGGAGTAGTAAGTCGATTCATGCAAAAACCAAAGAAGCCACACTTGGAAGCTGTAAGAAAAATATTGAGATATGTAAAGGGAACAATTGACTAAGGGCTTCTATATTAGAAAGGCGGATATCACAAAGTAATCGGCTAATGTGATGCAGATTACGCAGGAGGTCATGATACCCGATGCTCGATGACCGAGTATATGTTCAGTCTTGGCTCGAGAGTAATCTCGTGGTGCGCAGCGAGACAATCGACCGTGTCATTGTCTACCACTGAAAGCTCAGTAGTGAGTGAGCAAGCAACAGGCGACTCAAGAAAGTACTTGGTTGATGAAATTATTAGAGGATCAACATCAATCTACATATTACGTAATAGAGCTACATTGTGACAATCAATCAGCTATTCGACTAGCCGAAAATCCAGTATTCCACGCTCGGACGAAACATGTGGAAATGCACCACCATTTCATAAGGGAAAAATACAAAATGTGCCCGATCAAAACAGGGGACCAAATTGCAGATGTGTTCACCAAGAGTCTTAGTGCATAGAAGTTCGAGGAGTTTCGAGAAAAACTAGGTATAAGTACAAGAAGAAATAGTCGGCGTTGAGGGGGAGTGTTGAAATCAACACCGACTCATATGTCGGGAACTCTCCGGAGACTTTTACATTTTTCTAGCCCCCACATGCTCTGTTAAAGAATCCAGAATTTCTAAGGTCACTACAATTGATGAAGAGCAGGGAAGCTTCTGAAAGAATCAAGCCTTCTCCGACAAACTTAATTTGCCTCAAGAAATTGCACCGCCATGGATGGAAGGATCGAGATACATTGTGAAGTAACCTTCACCGACTTAGGCTAAGTATAAATAGGTAGGAAGACTTTGTGAGTGGTGTGTATTCGTGAGAGAAAGTCCAGCCTTAGTCTTTGGTGGCTAGGTTCCAGTGTGGCAGTCTATAGTGTGTGTGCATTAGGCACTTATACTTTATCCTTTTGTAAGTTTACTCTAGTAATAATAATAGTGAATTATTATTATTACTTGTGATTCGCCAATTCGGGTACGGAAATTCAACATGGTATACACCCATTTTCTTATGAGTGTGTCTCTTGAAAGACGCGCCTTTCCTAAGAGTTAAAAAGTCGTTTTTTAAATATGCGGTGAGAATTTTGTAAATAAAGGGAACTTCATACGTGGTGACATTTTTGTAAATAAGTGAAACATCGCACGCGATAGGAATCAAGACCGTGACTAAATTTATGACTAACAAACTTTATGGGTATTAATCTCAAAGGTTTTTGTATATCAATATGAAAGGCTTCTGTATATAAATCAACAAACACTATCACCGACCATCATTTAACACTTCATTTATAAAAACTTAAATACCCATTTGAGAACCTAAATGACATCTTTTGGGGTTTTTAAACTCACAATCACGGGGCAAAGTCCCATGGCTATTGTAGGCCTCGATATTTCCTTCTTAAAAAGCTTTTTAGATATCAATTGCAAAGGTTCTGTATATCAACCTCAAAGATTTTGGATATCTAGAATTCTTTAACATTGATATTCGGGAATTTTGCTACGCGTTGGGTTCATGACTAAGTTTTAGATATCAATTGCAAAGGTTATGAACAACAATTCTTTTAACATTTTGATGGTCCTTTTCTTATTTTATTTGGCTTGATAGTCTCTTTTCTATTTTTATGCGCCTTAAATGAGACTTACAACTTGTCACGACAAACCAGAACTAAATTGATGGTTTTCTCAATTTGTGGATTGTGGTAGATTTGGTTGCAGTCTCTTTTTTATATCTTTATTTGAATAATGTAGTGGTTGATACGGCTTAAAAAAATACTTCTTCCTTCCGTTCCGGTTTAAGATTTTTATTTTCCTTTTTAAGTTATTTCGGTGTAAAATTTTTAGTTGATTTATTAATTAAATTGAATAATAAGATCCACTTGTTGGCCTCACAACAAAAACTTCCTACCTATTTTTTCTCTCTTACAAAAATCAAGTTGTAATTTGTACCGGCTGAAAAAAACGTGCAACATTTTATTTAATATAAGGGCATCCTTACTTATAAACCCATTCAAAGGATTTATGGGTCCGCCACACACGACTTTCATTTCTATAAACCTTTAGCAATTTCTTACCCCATTCTTATAAACCTTTTCAAAAGCTTTATATAAACACTTAAAAAAAAATTGAAATTCATTTTGATTAAAACTAATTAAAAAATGAATATTTATTTTGGGACAATAAAGTACTACTACCTCCGTCCCAATCTAAATGTCCAAATCAACAAAAATTGATAAGTTTGACTTAGACATAAATGCAAATCTAATCATCCTATTGAAATTTTTAAAATTGTTATTGATAAATAAATTAATTATTTATCAATAACAATTTTAATTTATTTATCAATAACAATTTTTAAAATTTCAATAGGATGATTAAATTTGCATTTATGTCCAAGTCAAACTTATCAATTTTTGGTCAACTGGACATTTAGATTGGGACGGAGGGAGTATTTTTTAAGACAAATTATTCATTTTGCGAAAAAAAGAAAAAGAAAAATAAAAAAGAAAAATAGTGGCAAAAGTGTCGGAGCAATAAACCACTTCATGGACATGAAGCGATTGAGAGCAACATTAACGGGAGGATACTGCTGTTATGAGGTGGCGGCCACTTTAGCAGAAAAGAGAAAGCAAATGGGATAAAGCGCTTCATCACAAAGAAGTACTTTATACTCTATTATGATAGTTTTTTTTTCTAATTGAACAATTTGTTTTAAATAATTAAATGATACTACTTTATTATCCGGAAATAAATGTTTATTTTTTAATCAAAATAAATGTTAACTTCTTAAAAAAATATTTCTAAAAAGTTTTTGAAGAGATTTACTCCCTCCGTCCCAATAAGTGTTTCACCCTTTTGGGTGGGCACGCAAATTATGAAAATGGGAGGGAAAAAAAAATGTTGTGAGTGTAATTTGAAAATAGGAGAGAGAATTAGTGGAGGGAATAGTAAATTATAATGGTGTTGTGAGTATTAAAATAATGTAGGAGAGTAAGTGGAGAAAATAGTAAAAATTCTTTGTCAAAAAAGGAAAGGTGAAAGCCAACGGGGCCAGCCTTTTGGGTAATTAGTGAAGCTTTTATTATTGGGACGGAGGGAGTATTTACGAGTGTGAGGGAAAAAATTGTTTGAGTTTTATAGAAATAAGAATTTGTAAAGTGATGTGTGACGTACATATAAACCATGGGTAAGGATGAATCATGGTTTTTGACAATTTCTCTTTCCAGTTCGGCGGCCCAACAAGGAATTAGAGTGGTATGGATTTGGGAATAAACCCCTTGATAATGTTGTCCTTATTATTAGGGGCGTAAATGGTTCGGTTTAGTTCGGTTTGAATAAATTTAGGAGTCAAATTGCTAGTATCGGTTCAAAAAAATTTTAAACTGAGTTAAATCATAAAAAAATTTGAACCGAGCTGAGCCAAACCATCATGGTTCGGTTTGGCTCGGTTCAAACCGTGGTTTGAATTTTCAGTCTAAGAAAGAACAAACAAACATAGGTTATTCAAGAAAAAAAATTGCAAAAATGAAGGGATATTAAGAACACATACACTGAGGTTATCCATGAATGCCTTCGTCAAAGCCTTCGACTATAGAAAGCAAAAAATTAAAGACGAAAATTAGGAAATTTGATAAAATTGAAAAACAATAAATTTTCCTTCTTTCTGTGCGAAAACTCATTGAAATTTGAAAAAGAATATTAAGAACACTTACTATGAAAAATGATGTGAATTCGCCTTATTGTGCGGCGACGTTGAGGCGGCGAGGGTGAGAGAGGCGGCGAGGGTGGGTGAGAGGGGCAGTGAGATGAGATCTACTGAAGAGAGAGAAGGGGAAGAGAGAGAAGGAAAAGGAATAGAATGTGTAATGAGATTAAAAAGAGGCAGAGGGTTCAAAATATTACATTTTAGGGTTTTGAAATAAATTAAAGATGAGGATTAATTTGATTTGGAATGAATGGTCAGGATTATGGTTTATGTTGGTTTGGCTCGGTCTCAAGTGGCTCGTTCTCGTAGCTCGGTCATAGCTCGGTTTAATGGCTAAACGGTTTAGCATTTCGATTCGGTACCAGTTTACTCGACACCCTCAAACCGCAAACTAAAGCCGAACCACGTGATTTGTAATTTTTATAAATTGAAATTTAAACCAGCTTAAATAAAAAAATCATTAAACTTGCGGTTTAGCTCGGTTTGGATGAATTGGTCAAGATCATGGATTGCCATAAGCTGATGGGTCAAACTGTAATTTCGGTCTTTTACAATGTTGATCCGTTTCATGTAAGGAGACAAAACGGTTGTTTCGAGGAAGCATTTCAGAAACACGAAGCTCGGTACGAGAATGATTTAGTAAAGGTGCGGAGCTGGAAGAACGCTTTGTTTGAAGCAGCCAGCATTTCTGGATGCGATGTATCTGTCACTGCAAATGGGTATATTTTCTCATCACTCTCATTCGTCCCTCTGATCATTTTGTTGGAAATTTTGTTTGAGAAAATTGGCGTTGACCAATTTTTGACAAAATTTTCATTTTTATTTAAATGAAATGTGTTGTGCAACGCAGCGGAAGCAATTGACAATAACCAAGAACACACAAAAGCAATTGAGAAATCCACAGAGAAAGAGATGGAATTGTTTGGGATTTTGAATTACTACCTCTGTATTATTATGTGCAATAATCTGATCAGTTTACATAGGGTTACAATCATATTTATATTTGACACAAACCCAAGCCCAACTAGAAGACTAAATAAACAGAAAGCCCGCCTCAGCAAGCCCCGGGCGCGCACTCGCAGCCCAGCGCCCGCGGCAGCCTAAGTACTCACGGCGCGGCCTCGCCTGCGATGCGCCTCGCCTCGCCTATACCCATACGGCCGCCTCAAGCTTCAATCCACGGCCCCAGCTTCGGCCTCCAGGCGCCCGCCTCAACCTTTGGGTGAGCGCCCGCCTCGCCGGCGGAATGTCGAGCCATACCATCCTCTGATCTCCGCCTTGGCGAGCATTCACCCTGACCCCGACGGAAGATACTGAGGAACGATACTTCGAACCCCTCCATCTCACAACGGTGAGATGTGCAACAAATCCAAGCAATGCTTGAACTTGTCGATAATGCTTAGGCTTTGTCGACATGTCGGTGTGAACCTTCTCTAGCGGTGTGAACCTTCTAACACACATGGCCTCGCATATCACCCCGAACTCCGAATCTTGTGAAACCGAACATCGATATGTTTTGTCCGTTGATGATAAATATGATTCTTTGCTAGAAAAATCGCGCTTTGACTATCCGCAAGCAACTTCGCTCTACCTTCTTTGAATACCCGATTTCGTTGACTAAGCCCGAAGCCGTAAGGCTTCCTTTGCGGCTTTCAGCCCAGTGCCGTATGCTCTCACAGCTTCCGTTGTAGGCAAATACGATAATTGGGTTGAATCGCAGAGCCTCCCGACATATGGAGTCCGCTGCGAGTGTAAACGCATAACCGTAGTCGACGCCTCCGATCAGTCATCACCGCATGTCGGAATCTACATACCCCATGATAGAAAGCTCCTCGGCTCTTTCCTTGAAGCATGATGCCATAACCCGTAGTGCCCTTCCAGTATCTAAGAATCCACTTAGCGCTTCCCGATGCCGTTTACCGGGATTCGCCGTATACTTGCTAACCACGCTAATAGCTTGCGCCAAATGCGGCCTGAGTGCGAACCATAGCATACATGAGGCGTCCAGCTGCGCTTGCGTAGGGAACCTTTGACATACTACGAGATTTCTTGATCGAACTCGGGAATACGAGGCGGATAAATTAAAGTGACTACTTGATGGTGTCTTCGCGGGTTTTGCATCCGCGTATTGAACCTTTCGACACCTTCTCGCGTAGCCGGCTTGAGACAACCACGATCTCACTAGATTTCTGTCTCGGCGAATCTCCGTCAGAATCTTCTTGGCTTCCCCCAAATCCTTCGTATCGAACTCTTTACTCAACAAGGCCTTGGCTGATTGACCTCGTTCTTGCTTCTACCGCATGATAAGCATATCAATCCACGTAAAGTAGCGAGAAAAATATATGAGCCGTCGTCGAGGCTCTTCGCATAAACGAAGCAATCATACTCGCATCTCTTGTAGTCAATACTCGCATTGTAGGAATCAAATCTCGTTATTACATTGCCTCGGAGATTGCTTCGACCCGTAAAGTGATTTCTTGATTTACTGACCAAACGCTCCTGCCAGAGACTCCCAGTGAACCCGTGTGGTTGCTCCGTGAAAATCTGCTCGTCGACTCGCCGTGTAAGAAATGCGGTTTTACATCCGTTTGTTCAACACTCTAAATCATAATGCTTATTCTGAAGACCAGCCTTGATCGAATGGAAGTATGTCTCATGACCAGCGAAAAAAAATTTCATTATAATCCGCCCCCTCTGCATTTGCGAGTATCCACTTTGCTCTGATCAGGCCTTGAACTTTTCCCCCTCTTTTACGATACCGCTTCTTTACGCTTGAAAACCCACTTGACCCAATAGCACGCTTCCACTTTAGGAAGTTCCACCAAATCCAGTGTATCGTTCTTATCTGAAAGACTCCATCTCCTGCATGTAGTCATTACCCGCTTATCCTTTTTTCGGATTGTTTATTGCCTCCTTAAAAGAATTTGGGTCTCACTACTAAGAACGAGAACATATGAAGCCGTGTCTTGAACCCATTACAGGTGGTTTGATTACTCTCTTAGGTCTCCCAGTGGAAATCTTAGCCACTTCGGTTTCTGTGTAGTCACCTACGAATCCGGAAGAGTGAGATCCGTATCAGTTTAAATCCTCATAGTAACTCCGCCTCAGTAACACTGCTTCTCGCTTCCCTTTGTTTTACGCGCACCTTCTCTTTATCATCTTGAGTGCAGCCCCAGCGCTAGCCTTTTCGCCAGACCGCGTCCTGCGATCGCCACCTTGCTTGACTTGGGATCCCAAGCTTGTATCCTTTTCACTGTTTCATGCAGAAAGATCTGTTGTTTTGACTTTAGGTCGAAACTTCGACCTCTCTTCGCGGGAATATGCACGTAGGATGGACACCCGAACACCGGATATCGGTGAAGTCTACCTCGTTACCCGATCCATTACCTCCTCATGAGCTTGTTATCGATGAAGCTCTAGGTGACTGTTTATCAAGAAGCATGCCATACTACGCGCATCGGCCAAAAGTTCTTCGACCGACCTGCGTTGAATCGTAGACACCTTAGCCCTTTCTGCAATAGATGCATTTCGTCCTTTCGGCCGCGCCATTTTCTTTGATGTGGTGTCTTGCGTCTTGTGTAGTGCCTCTTGATTCCGTACTCTCGACTGAACTTCTTGAACTCGCCATCTGTGTACTCCGTCCATTATTACTTCTCAAGCACTTGTTTTTCTCCACTGTTTGATTTTCCATTGACTTTCCACACCTTGAACTTCTCAAAAGTTTCGACTTGTGCCTCGTGAAGTAAACTTCAGGCCTTCTTCGAAAAAATCATCAATGAACGTGACGAAATAATAATGTCCTCCCTCTTGATTCTGTTCTACAGCTGGCCTCCCAGCATCGAGTGAACATAATCGAGGATACCACTTTGTTGTATGTTTACCGTTATCTTGAATTGCGCCTTGTTTTGCTTTCGAAGAACACAATACTTGCAAAACTCAAGTTTGCTGGTCTTAGCACCCTAGCAACTTGCGTTTATGAAGTTGCGCATCCCCCTTTCACCCGTGTGACGAAGCCTCGTATGCCGTAGAGGGCGTCAGTATCTACCTCGATTCTACGGATGTTACTCGGCTTTCTGGCCGTGCTTCCTAGCTTGACTTTGTAAATGTTTTTAGAGCCCCTCTCACGCTTCATCGCTGCCATGGCGCCCTTGATGACTTTTAATACTCCACTTGTGCTTTATAGGTCAACGGGTTTGCAATCAGGTACTGATGAAATCAGATTTTTAGAAACCTCTGATGCATGTCTAACATCACGTAACGTTCTAACCACAGCATGTCATACATTTTAATTCTTATAGTTCCTATGCGGCAATTTTACATATAAGCACCATTACCCGTAAGTAACTATACACGAATTAAGCGGACTGTAGGTATCGAACCAATCCACGATTCGCCGTCGCGTGAAAAGAACATGCGAATCAGAATCCGGCAATATGTCGGGTGCTCTACGGTGATGAAGTCGTGGCGTATCACCGTCCACGTCTTAGAAGCAATCTTGACCACGTTAGCCGACTTTGAAGAGTTTGCTTTACCTTTACCGTTCCCCTTCTCGGACAATTACGCCTCTTGTGCCCCTTACGCACTTGCTTGAAACAATTTCCCTTATACTTCTTCCTTGGCTGACGAGAATTACGCCTTTGCGGGAATTATCTAGGGGCCAGGTTCTCCAGCGTTCTGATTCTCCTTCACCAAAATAACCCTTCACGCGAGGTTCGTGACGGACTTCTTCCGTTTATGAAAAGCTAGAAAAGCTTACGTGGCGGTTGTAATTCAGCGTGTCCTTCCCCCAGTCGCGTAGTAGTAAGGTTTTCGTATGTTGAAGAAGGCTAGGCGACGAATTCAACCCGGCATCAGCGCCTTGTCCTCT